>LR738715.1:750154463-750344094 GCA_902687465.1 Secale cereale | reverse complement strand
CCCCCCTCTGTCTCTCTCCCCCGCTTCCTCGCTCGTGTCCGAGGCCGCCGACGAGCACCACCGCGCCCACCGCCGTCCCCTTGCCCCTTCGCCGAGCCCAGAAGCCCTGCCATCGAGCACCTGGCCTCGACGCCACAAAAAATGAGCCGGAGGGCTCCGCTTCATCGCCGACAGCGCCATCTTCGCCGTCGATGCCCGAAGAACCTCACCGGCGAATTCGCGGCAACCAACGCCTCCCCGGCCCCTCCGTCTGGCCTGCCGAACCACCGTGAGCCACTGAACCTATTCCCTCCGTCCTTTCCTTCGCGCACGCCCCGTAGCCGCTGCCCCGCGAGCACCCGAAGCCGCCGTCCGCCATGGCCGGCGAGCTCCATGTTGCCGAGCCCCTCCGCTCCAACCAGAGGCTCTGGCGTGCCCCTGCTGCCCCTTAGGTGCTTCCCAGCGCCTCCGTTCGCTCTCCCTCGAGCCTCAGCACCGCGCCCGCACAGACCCGAGCTCCGGCCGCTGGAAACCTCGCCGTCGGCGCTGTTTCTGGCCACCCCAGGTCGAACAGCTCGCACCGTTGGATGCGGCCGAGTGCCAGCTTTCCAACGGGACTAACCGTGCCCAAAACCGCCCCTTGTATACGAAACCCGACCCTCTCCGGTGAGTCACCGCCGCGGAATGAGGCCGCCGGCGAGTAACTCCGGCGTGCTGACGTGGCATCGTCATTAGTGACTAACTAACCCAACCTAGAGTCACTGACAGTGGGCCCCAGTGCCTGTTAATTAGTTTAGTTAGGTCTAGTTACTTACTGTTAGATGCTGTGCGACTGACTAGTGGGCCCCGACCCCACTGACAATTTAATTAGCTCTTAGCTTAGCACTAATTACCTCTGTTAATTAGCTATGACACTTACATGCCGGGCCCACATGTCATGTTTGACCTAGACCAGCCCGTTGACCTGCTGACGTCATGATGACGCAGTGCTGATGCAGTAAATGTTTTCTGGGTTTTTAATAAATCAGAAATGATTTTTTTTTTTTCAGAAAATAGCCAAAACTTCTAAAAATCGTAGAAAATAATCTATAACTCAGATGAAAATAAGTTATATATGAAAATTGATCAGAAAAATCCAAGGAATCTGTTTATGGCTTTTTCATGCATGTTTGAATAACTTAAAGCCACTATTTAGGACAATTTGAATAAATGGCATTTGATTAATCACATGTGGAGTTTGAATTTTAACCCTGGGTTCAAACCAACTTCATTTAATTGTGTTGCTAGTTGCATTAGCTCAATAAACATCATATTGCCCTGTCATGTTCATGCATCATATCGTTGCATTGCATTGATTGTGTTCTTCCTCTGTTTGTCGGTTTTGCCCCCTCTCAGTAGACGACATTCTGACGATGAGTTCGATGACACCGATGAAGAACTATTAATATCTTCAGAAGTGCCAGGCAAGCAGAACCCCCTTGTTCATTCCGATACAATCCCACTCTCTCGCTCGTGCTCTCCTTTATTGCATTAGGACAACAATGATTGAACTACTTTTTGCCGCGGTAGCTGAACCCCTTTCCTCTGCATGACCTGTCATTGCCACAGTAAATAGTTGAAACCCACTAGCATGAGTAGGAGTTGTTTGAGCCATGTTGTGCCTACTCATTCATGCTTTCTGGTTATGCCTGCTATTGCTTAGAGTTGTGTCAGGTCTGATTCATCGGGGATGAATTGGAATGTGGCGAACATGCCCTACTGTTGAGAGCTAAGTGTGTGAACACGATTTGGTAAAAGGTAGCGGTGAGAGGCCATGTAGGAGTACATGGTGGGTTGTCTCACTGGAACCGTCCTTAAGAACTGAGTTCTGTGTAAGTTGTCCAATGACAAAGCTACTACCACGCATTGGAATGCTTAAGTGCCCCTCTCGACTTATTAATCAACTCGATCTCTATCCAGGAGTTGCAACTAGTTTCTGGTGTTTGTAGGTAGTGTTAGTAGTCTACCAAGTGGCACATGGTACATGTGGGCTTGGGACAGACTAGGCACCGTGGCACGGTGTACCAAGCGTAGATACATCCATCGAGGTGGGCTTGGGAACCCTGCGCACATCATTTGGGGCCGTGAGCGACACCCCGGCCGGATCTCCCCACGGATGGAACCCGAATAGGCGATAAACCTGGACGAGAGACTTGTGTGGTTAGTCTGGTCGTGGCCGACACCCTCGCCAGGCTTCCGCTTGAAGGTTGCCGAGATACACGACTTGTACATGGCCGTAAGTGGCGAGAGCGTGTGTGAAGAAGTACACCCCTGCAGGGTTAACATGATCTATTCGAATAGCCGGGTCCGCGGATATGGACTTCATGGATGCTTACGTGGTACATAGACAATTGAAAGTGGATACTCTAAAATGCTCAAGACAAGTGTGAGTGCTGTGGATGGCGTTCTCGTAGGGAGACGGGAGCGGATCCATAGTGGTGTATTGATTGCTGAATATGTGGACTCGTGTGCGCCACCTCAAAAGAGTTACTTGCAGTTGTAGTTCAGGTTAGCCACCGAGTCAAAGCTGGCTTGCTGCAGTCAAACTCCACCATCCCTTTGTTGATACTGATGCATATGTAGTTAGTTCTGATGTAAGTCTTGCTGAGTACCTTTGTACTCACGTTTGCTTAATTTATGTTTTGAAGAGAGACTTCACTCTCGCTAGTGGTTCCGCGTGGACTTCGACGTTTAGCTTGTTACCTCAGCTACGGTCTTGTGCCCTTGGGAGGGTCTTGTAGATAGTCAGGCTTCCCAGCCTTTTCATTTGTAGTTGTCTGTACCCAGACATGTTATGCTTCTGTTGCCTGTATGCTCTGTATGTTGGGTCATGTGACCTCTGATTGTAATAAATGCTATGATGGCTCTTCTGGGCCTTTATCTATATGAGTTGTTGAGTTATGTTGTGATGCCATGTTGTACATCACATACTTGCATGTTATGCGTACGTGTAATGTGTATTGCTATGTGTGGGATCCGACACCTAGTTGTTTACCTTTGGTAGCCTATCTTACAGGGAAATGTCTCCTAGTCTTTCCACTCAGCCTTGGTAGCTTGCTACTGCTCCGGAACACTTAGGTTGGCCGGCATGTGTCCTTCTTCGTTCCTGTGTCTGTCCCTTAGGGGAAATGTCACGCGTTGTTCCTTTAAGTCCTTGTAGCTTGCTACGACTTGGGTTCATACGTTGATGACCGACACGTTCGTTGCTGGGTCATGTATGCCTGTCTCTGTAATTTAGTGCAACTTTTGGTTTATAACTGGTCATGTCGGCCCGGGTTCTCTGTCATATGGATGCTAGCGACACTATCATATACGTGTGCCAAAATACGCAAACGGTCCCGGGCCAGGTAAGGTGGCACCCGTGGGGATACCGTGCGTGAGGCCGCAAAGTGATATGATGTGTTACAGGCTAGACCTGTGTGACTTAGGATCGGGGTCCCGACAATGTCTCTCTCCCAAAAGACGATAAAACAGCTATGTGAGGTAAACGAATTACAGCTGGGCAATTGACAGAATTATGTGCGCAAACCAATGCTAACTATGTTGCAAGAAAGGTAGAGGTTCAAAGCATGGGCGGTACGCCAAGGCAAGTAGACCGAAATCCATCTGCATCTACTACTAATCATCCACCTTGAGATATCTATCTAGAACATCTCGCTGGTATTAAGTTGTGAGTCCCACCCATAGTGTAAACTCAAAGCAACAGACAACTGCATTAAAAGAACTTTGCGTAAAGTAAACAATCCTTGCACCCGCGGGCACAAGCACCGTTGTTTTCCCCCTTGTGGCAACAGCACATCCCCTAGACTCATGTTTCTGTCACTCAAGCTAGTCATCGAGGGGCATGAACCCACAATCGAGCATAACGTTCCCTCTTGGAGTCACTACCTACTACTTGGCCAAAGCAATAAATAGCAACGGAGAACATGCAAGAATTACTTAAGAACATAAATATAAAAGAGGTAAATCAAATATATTACTCAAACACAATCTGAACATAATATCGCAATCCATCGGATCCCAGCAAACTCAACATAACAACAACATAAGGATTACATATGTGCCTCGATCATGTAGGGCAGCTCACGAGGTCTAATTAGTGAAGCACAAGAAGGGGAGGAGAACATCACATAGCTACTGGTCATGGACCCATGGTCCAAGGGAGACTACTCACAACTCATTCGGGAGGCGTCCATGGTGGTGGAGAGGCTCCCGGTGGTGATCCTCCCCTCCGGGAGGGTGCCGGGAAGAGTTCTCCTGGTGCTCCCGATCTTGGAAGCGCGGCGGCGGCGGAACAGAGATGAGATCGCGAAAAAGGGTTCCCCTCTCGAGGGTTTCGGGACGCGATATAAATATATGCCAAAGGGGGGCATCAGCGGAGGCCTGGGGGGCCCAGGCGCCCCCCCGGCGCAGCCAGGAGGGGGGCCGCGCCACCAGGGCGCCTAGAGCCCTGGTGGCCCCCCTCCCGCCCTACTTCGGCCGTGTGGAAGCTTCCGGAACGCTGATTTTTTATATAATTTTTCTGGGATTTTTCTGACAGTTTTTGTGACGGGAAAACCTGAAATACATAAACAGCAGAAAACAGAAACTGGCACTGGGGTGCAGTGAGTTAATAGGTTAGTCCAAATATAATCAAAAGTGTATGGAAGTGTATAAATATCATAGCAATATCACCCAAAAGAGGCATGGAGCAAGCAGAAATTATAGATACGTTTTGGACGTATCAGCGATCAGTTTCCCCGACATCTCCCATCTTGGGGAGGGCTATCTTCATCAACATCTTCACCAGCACCATCTCCTCTCAAACCCTAGTTCATCTCTTGTATCCAATCTTTGTACCCAAACCTCAAATTGGTACCTGTGCGTTGCTAGTAGTGTTGATTACTCCTTGTAGTTGATGCTAGTTGGTTTATTTGGTGGAAGATCATATGTTCAGATCCATTATGCATATTAATACCCCTCTTAACAATACAATGTCTTGTGAGTAGTTACTTTTGTTCCCGAGGACATGGGAGAAGTCTTGCCATTACTAGTCATGTGAGTTTGGTCTTCGTTCGATATTTTGATGAGATGTATGTTGTATCTCCTCTAGTGATGTCATGTGAACGTCGACTACATGACACTTCACCATTATTTGGGACTAGAGGAAGGCACTGGGAAGTAATAAGTAGATGATGGGTTGCTAGAGTGACAGAAGCTTATACCCTAGTTTATGCGTTGCTTCGTAAGGGGTTGATTTGGATCCATATGTTTCAGGCTATGGTTAGGTTTACCTTATTACTTCTTTTGTAGTTGCGGATGCTTGCATTAGAGGTTAATCATAAGTGGGAGGCTTGTCCAAGTAAGGGCAGTACCCAAGCACCGGTCCACCCACATACCAAATTATCAAAGTACCGAATGCGAATCAGATGATCGTGATGAAAACTAGCTTGACGATAATTCCCATATGTCCTCGGGAGCGCTTTACCTTGCATAAGAGTTTGTCCAGGCTTGTCCTTTGCTACAAAAAGGATTGGGCCACCTTGCTGCACCTTATTTACTTTTACCTTTTGTCACTTGCTACCAATTATCTTATTACAAAACTATCTGTTACCTATAATTTCAGTGCTTGAAGAAAATACCTTACTGAAAACCGCCTATCATTTCCTTCTGCTCCTCGTTGGGTTCGACACTCTTACTTATCGAAAGGACTGCGATAGATCCCCTACACTTGTGGGTCATCAAGGCTCTTTTCTGGCGCCGTTGTCGAGGAGTGAAGCGCCTTTGGTAAGTGGAATTTGGTAAGGAAAAATTTATATAGTGTGCTGAAATTTATTGTCACGTATTACTATGGCTCAAAATCCTTTGAGGGGCTTGTTCGGGGTATCTTCACCCCGAGCAGAAGAGCAAAGAGTTGCTCCTCAACCTACTGCACCTATTGAAAATGTTTTCTTTGAGATTCCTTTGGGTATGATAGAGAAACTGCTTGAAAATCCCTTTACAGGAGACGAAACACTGCATCCCGATTTACATCTAATCTATGTGGATGAAGTTTGTGGATTGTTTAAGCTTGCAGGTATGCCCGAGGATGTTATCAAGAAGAAGGTCTCCCCTTTATCTTTGAAGGGATATGCATTGACATGGTTTAGGCTATGCGATGATATGGGATCATGGAACTATAATCGTCTGAAGTTGGAATTTCATCAGAAGTTCTACCCTATGCACCAGGTTCATCGTGATCACAATTATATTTATAATTTCTGGCCTCGCGAAGGAGAAAGCATCGCTCAAGCTTGGGGGAGGCTTAAGTCAATGTTATATTCATACCCCAATCATGAGCTCTCAAGAGAAATGATTATTCAAAAATTTTATGCTCGGCTTTCTCATAATAATCGCTCCATGCTCGATACTTCTTGTTCTGGCTCTTATATGATGAAGACTATTGCCTTCAAATGGGATTTATTGGAAAGAATTAAACGCAACTCTGAAGAATGGGATCTAGACGAAGGTAAGGAGTCAGGTATGACCCCTAAGTTTGATTGTGTTAAAGCTTTTATGGATACCGAAGTTTTCCGTGAGTTTAGCACCAAATATGGACTTGACTCTGAGATAGTAGATTCTTTCTATGAATCCTTTGCTACTCATGTGGATCTCCCCAAGGAGAAGTGGTTTAAATACCATCCCCCTATTGAAGTAAAAGTATTTGAACCTATTAAAGTTGAAGAAAAGACTATTACTTATAATGTTGAACCTGTTATACCTACCGCTTATATTGAGAAACCACCTTTCCCTGTTAGGATAAAGGATCATGCTCAAGCTTCAACTGTAGTTCGTAAGAGTAATACTAGAACACCTACACCCTCTGAGCAAATTAAAGTTGAACCTAGTGTTGCTATGGTCAAAGATCTCTTGGTAGAAGATTTAGATGGACATGTTATTTATCTCCAAGAAGAATCTGCTAGAATAGCCAAACCCAATGCTCGGAATAGACATAAACCTGTTGTAGGCTTGTCTATCATCTCTGTTAAGATAGGAGATCATTGCTATCATGGTTTATGTGATGTAGGTGCTAGTGCGAGTATAATCCCTCTTGATTTGTATAACGAAATTATGCATGATATTGCACCTATTGAGTTAGAAGGGATTGACGTTACTATTAAGCTTGCTAATAGAGATACTATTTCACCAGTTGGGATTGTTAGAGATAATGAAGTCTTGTGTGGGAAAGTTAAATACCCTGCTGATTTTCTCGTTCTTAGTTCCCCACAAGATGCTTTCTGTCCCATTATATTTGGAAGACCCTTCTTGAATACTGTTAATGCCAAGATAGAGTGTGTGAAAGATATTGTCACTGTTGGATTAGGGGACATGTCTCATGATTTTAACTTTGCTAAATTTCGTAGACAACCCCTTGAAAAGGCACCACCCAGTAAGGATGAACTTATTGGTCTCGCTTCTAGTTTCGTGCCACCTAATGATCCTTTAGAAAAATACTTGCTAGATCATGAAAATGATATGCATATGAAAGAGAGAAGGGAAATAGATGAAATATTCCTTACACAGGGACCCGTATTGAAAAACAACTTGCCTGTTGAAATCCTAGGGGATCCTCCTCCACCCAAGGGTGCTTCCGTGTTTGAACTTAAATCTTTGCCTGATAATCTTAAGTATGTTTATCTTGATGAAAATAAGATATATCATGTTATTATTAGTGCTAACCTTTCAGAGCAAGAAGAAGAAATATTATTGAAAACTCTTAAGAAGCACCGAGCTGCTATTGGATATACTCTGGATGATCTTAAGGGCATTAGTCCCACTATATGTCAATATAAGATAAAATTGGAAGAATATGCTAAACCAGTTATCGATCATCAGCGATGGTTAAATCCTAAGATGAACGAAGTGGTAATGAAGCATGTATTATCTATCCCATTGCTGATAGTCAGTGGGTAAGTCTTGTCCATTGTGTTCCTAAGAAAGAAGGTATGATTGTCGTCCCTAATGGTAAGGATGAACTGATCCCGCAAAGAATAGTTACAGGTTATAGGATGGTAATTGATTTCCGTAAGTTAAATAAAGCTACTAAGAAAGATCATTAACCCTTGCCATTTATTGATCTAATGCTAGAAAGGTTATCCAAACATACTCATTTCTGCTTTCTAGATGCTTATTCTGCTTTCTCTCAAATACCTGTGTCAAAAGGGGATCAAGAAAAGGCCACCTTTACTTGTCCTTTCGGTACCTTTGCTTATAGACGTATGCCTTTTGGTTTATGTAATGCACCTGCTACCTTTCAAAGATGCATGATGGCTATATTCTCTGATTTTTGTGAAAAGATTGTTGAGGTATTCATGGATGATTTCTCCGTTTACGGAACTTCTTTTGATGATTGCTTAAGCAACCTTGATCGAGTTTTGTAGAGATGTGAAGACACTAACCTTGTCTTGAATTGGGAGAAGTGCCACTTTATGGTTAATGAAGGCATTGTCTTGGGACATAAAATTTCTGAAAGAGGTAATGAAGTTGACAAGGCTAACGTGGATGCTATTGAAAAGATGCCATGCCCTAAGGATATCAAAGGTATACGAAGTTTCCTTGGTCATGACGGGTTTTATAAGAGGTTCATTAAGGACTTCTCCCAAATCTCTAGGCCTCTGACTAATCTCTTACAAAAATATATTCCTTTTGTCTTTGATGATGATTGTCTAGAAGCATTTGAAATACTTAAGAAAGCATTGATCTCTGCACCTATTGTCCAGCCTCCTGACTGGAATTTACCCTTTGAGATTATGTGCGATGCTAGTGATTATGTTGTAGGAGCTGTTCTAGGGCAAAGGGTTGATAAGAAATTAAATGTTATCCAGTATGCTAGTAAAACTCTAGATAGTGCCCAAAGAAATTATGCTACCACCGAGAAAGAATTTTTAGCAGTTGTGTTTGCTTGTGATAAGTTTAGACCCTACATCGTTGATTCTAAAGTAACTATTCACACTTATCATGCTGCTATCAAATACCTCATGGAAAAGAAAGATGCTAAACCTAGACTTATTAGATGGGTTCTCTTGCTGCAAGAATTTGACTTGCATATTATTGATAGAAAGGGAGCTGAGAACCCCGTAGCAGATAACTTGTCTAGGTTAAAGAATATACTTGATGACCCACAACCTATTGATGACAGCTTTCCTGATGAACAACTAGTTGTCATAAGTACTTCTCGTACTACTCCCTGGTATGCTGAATATGCTAATTACATTGTTGGTAAGTTTATACCTCCTAGCTTCACATACCAGCAAAAGAAAAAGTTCTTCTATATTTGAGACATTACTTCTGGGATGACCCACGTCTTTATAAAGAAGGAGTAGATGGTATTATTAGATGTTGTGTGCCTGAGCATGAACAGGAACAGATCCTACGCAAGTGCCACTTCGAAGCCTATGGAGGACACCATGCGGGAGACAGAACTGCACATAAGGTATTGGAATCCGGTTTTTATTGGCCTACTCTCTTCAAGGATGCCTGTAAGTTTGTCTTATCATGTGATGAATGTCAAAGAATTGGCAATATTAGTAGACGTCAAGAAATGCCTATGAACGATTCACTTGTTATTGAACCATTTGATGTTTGGGGCTTTGATTATATGGGACCTTTTCCTGCCTCTAATGGGTACACTCATATCCTAGTTGCTGTTGATTACGTTACTAAGTGGGTAGAAGCTATTCCAACTAGTAGTGCTGATTATAACACCTCTATTAAGATGCTTAAAGAAGTTATATTTCCGAGGTTTGGAGTCCCTAGATATCTAATGACTGATGGTGGTTCACACTTTATTCATGGTTCTTTCCATAAGATGCTTGCTAAGTATGATGTCAACCATAGAATTGCATCACCTTATCACCCACAGACTAGTGGTCAAGTAGAACTTAGTAATAGGGAGTTGAAATTAACCTTGCAAAAGACAGTTAATAGGACTAGAAAGAATTGTTCCAAGAAACTAGATGATGCATTATGGGCCTATAGAACTGCATACAAAAATCCTATGGGTATGTCTCCATATAAGATGGTATATGGAAAAGCTTGTCACTTACCTCTTGAGCTAGAACATAAGGCATATTGGGCTATCAAAGAGCTCAATTATGATTTCAAACTTGCCGGTGAAAAAAGGCTATTTGATATTAGCTGTCTCGATGAATGGAGAACCCAGGCCTACGAGAATGCCAAGTTATTTAAAGAAAAAGTTAACGTAGGTGATTATGTTTTGCTATACAACTCTCGTTTAAGATTTTTGTAGGAAAACTTCTCTCCAAGTAGGAAGGACCTTACGTTATCGAGGAGTTCTATCGTTCCGATGCCATAAAAATCAACAACTTCGAAGGCACAAATCCGAAGGTGGTGAATGGTCAAAGGATCAAACATTACATCTCAGGTAATCCTATAAATGTCGAAACTAATATTATTGAAACCATAACCCTGGAGGAATACATAAGGGACACTTTCCAGAACGATTCAGCCTCCGAAAAGGAAAATGTACGTGATACGGTAAGTAAACCGACTCCAAAACAGTTCTAAAGGCAATTTTTCTCCGTTCTGGAATATTTAGAAAAATAAACCGCGGTCCAGAGGAGAGACGGGGCCTCCTCGAGGGTAGGGGGCGCGCCCCCCTTCTCAGGGTGCCCCCCTGCCTCGAGGGCACCCCATGTGTCTCCTGGACTCCGTTTTCTTGTGGGTTACCCCTTTTGTTCGGGAAAATCCATTATATATACTCCCGAGAGTTTTGACGTCTGTATCATGCAAAATTCCTCTGTTCTCGTTTCGAGCTGTTTTCTGTTAAGGTTTGCGAAGCCAGGCATCATGTCGTCACCCTCCTCCAACAACAAAGGCAACGATGCTTGGCTGATGAGGATAGATCTGAAGAGGAAAGGACCCGAGGAGATCCACAAGGAGAAGAAGATCAAGATGGAGGTGGAAGATCCGGCTCCGGCAGTGGGAGAAGAAGACACCTCCAAATCCCTTCCTAATCTCTTTACCTCAACTGAGCTAGAAGCTTTCAAGATGCTTGAGTTAGCTCAGATCCGCAACAAGCATCTCACAAGTGAAAATATTTTGTTGAAGGATTACATAGCTGCTCTCAAAGGTATTATCCGCAAGCTAGAAGATCTCCTACGCTTGATATATGAGGACCCCCCGTCACTGCTTGCAACTCCATCATCACCAACCCCGAAGAAGGAGACATAATCATATGGGTATGGGCACTCCCCTTGGCAACTGCCAAGCTTGGGGGAGTGACCCCGGCATTGTATCACCATCACTCCTATCCTTACCATTTTACTTAGTTCGATCCTTTTGATATTATCCTGATCTATTAGAATAAAGTTAGCATGATCTAGTCGTGAGCTTTTGCTTTGTGAGCTTTATCCTTTGTAATCGAGTCCGTGAGCTATATAATAAAGATTAGTGTTGAGTCAAGGGCTTGATTTCCTCACCTGGGTCATGATAAAAAGAAAGAAAACAAAAAGAGTATCAAAGAGATCATATCGATCTTATGGGAAGTAATGACCTCACATACAAGGGTATGATAAATAAAAGTTGTTGGGAGGTGACGAACATAGTTTTGGTCATCGTTGCAATTAATAGGAAGTAATAAAATAAGAGAGGCTTCACATAAAAATATACTATCTTGGACATCTTTTATGATTGTGAGCACTCATTAAAGTATGACATGCTAAAGAGTTGATGTTGGACAAGAAAGACAACATAATGGGTTATGTCTTCTTATATCCGAAATAAAGTATATTGACATGGATCTTCCAACATGTTGAGCTTGCATTTCTCCCTCATGCTAGGCAAAACTCCTCGCACTAAGTAGAGATACTACTTGTGCTTCCATATATCCTTAAACCTAGTTTTGCCATGAGAGTCCACCATACCTACCTATGCATTGAGAAAGATCCTTCGAAGTAAGTTGTCAAGTTGCAAACCCGCTAAAATATGTATGATTTATTAGTGTGGGAGAAATTAGCTTTATACGAGCTTGTGATATGGAAGTAATAAAAGCGATGGACTACATAATAAAGGTCCTTATCACAAGTGGCAATATAAAGGGAAGTTCTTCTATGCTAAGACTTTGTGCATCCAACCATAAAAACACATGACAACCTCTGCTTCCCTCTGCAAAGGGCCTATCTATTATTCCTGTCTTGCAAGTGTCAAGGTGAAATCCACCTTAACTCTTTACATTTTATCCTTTGGCAAGCACATTGTGTTGGAAAGATCCAGACATATATACCCACTTGGATGTAAGTTTTCATGATCTATTACTGTTGACATTACCCTTGAGGTAAAAGGTTGGGAGGCAACACCATAAGCCCCTATCTTTCTCTGTGTCCGATTAAAACTACATAAACATAAGTATTGTGTGAGTGTGAGCAATTGTGAAAGAATATATGATAGTTGAGTATGTAGGCTTGCTGAAAAGCTCTTATATTGACTCTTTCCGATGTTACGATAAATTGCAATTGCTTCAATGACCGAGACCAAAGGTTGTTAGTTTCCAATGAAGTTTATGATGCATACTTGATATTGTGGATGAATTGTTACTTTAGCATAATGATCATATGACTATATTTATATAAGTTGTTGTTATGAGAATGATCATGATGCCGTCATGTCCGTATTTTGTTTTTATCAATACCTCTATCTCTAAACATGTGGACATATTTTTCCATATCGGTTTTCGCTAGAGGACAAGCGAGGTCTAAGCTTGGGGAAGTTGATACGTCCATTTTGCGTCATGCTTATAAGTTGATATTTATTGCATTATGGGCTATTCATACATGTTTTTTCACAATACTTATGCATTTTCTCTCTTATTTTACAAGGTTTACATGAAGAAGGGGGAATGCCGGCAGCTGGAATTCTAGGCTGGAAAAGGAGCAAACTCTGGAAACCTATTCTGCACAACTCCAAAAGCCCTGAAAAGGAGCAAACATTGTTTCGGAAAATATAAAAACTATCCGGCGAAAGAAACCCACGAGAAGGGCCACTGGCTGGCCTCGAGGGTGGGGTGCGCGCCACCTGCATCGAGGGCCAGTCGGTGGGCCCCCGGTGTCCATCTTCTCCTATATGAAGCGTTTCGACCTGGAAAAAAAATCAAGAGGAGGCTTTTGGAACCAGACGACACCGTCTCGAGGTGGAACCGAGGCGGAAACCAATCTAGGGCTCCGACAGAGCTGTTCTGCCGGGGATACTTCCCTCTGGGAGAGGGAAATCTTCACTGTCGTCATCACCAACAACTCTCCCATCTTTGGGAGGGATATCTTCATCAACATCTTCACAAGCACCATCTCCTCTCAAACCCTAGTTCATCTCTTGTATCCAATCTTTGTACCCAAACCTCAGATTGGTACATGTGGGTTGCTAGTAGTGTTGATTACAACTTGTAGTTGATGCTAGTTGGTTTATTTGGTGGAAGATCATATGTTCAGATCCATTATGCATATTAATACCCCTCTGATCATGAACAATATTATTTCTTATGAATAGTTACTTTTGTTCCTGAGGACATGGGAGAAGTCTTGCTATTAGTAGTCATGTGAGTTTGGTCTTCGTTCGATATTTTGATGAGATGTATGTTGTCTCTCCTCTAGTGGTGTCATGTGAACGTCGACAACATGACACTTCACCATTATTTAGGCCTAGAGGAAGGCATTGGAAAGTAATAAGTAGATGATGGGTTGCTAGAGTGATAGAAGCTTAAACCCTAGTTTATGCGTTGCTTCGTAATGGGCTGATTTTGATCCATATGTTTCAGGCTTTGGCTAGGTTTACCTAAATACTTCTTTTGTAGTTGCGGATGCTTGCATTAGAGGTTAATCATAAGTGGGAGGCTTGTCCAAGTAAGGGCAGCACCCAAGCACCGGTCCACCCACATACTAAATTATCAAAGTACCGAACGTGAATCATATGATCGTGATGAAAACTAGCTTGACGATAATTCCCATATGTCCTCGGGAGCGCTTTACCTTGCATAAGAGTTTGTCCAGGCTTGTCCTTTGCTACAAAAAGGATTGGGCCACCTTGCCGCACCTTATTTACTTTTACCTTTTGTCACTTGCTACCAATTATCTTATTACAGAACTATCTGTTACCTGTAATTTCAGTGTTTGCAGAAAATACCTTACTGAAAACCGCCTATCATTTCCTTCTGCTCCTCGTTGGGTTCGACACTCTTACTTATCAAAAGGACTACGATAGATCCCCTACACTTGTGGGTCATCAAGGCCGGCCGACCCCTATGGCGCGCCCTAGGAGAGCTACTCCTACTAGGAATAGGAATCCTATTCCTAGTAGGAGTCCACCAAGAGGGAGATAGGGAAGGAAGGAGATGGAGAGGGAAAGAGGGGTCGCGCCCCCTCCCCTAGTCCAATTCGGACTCCCCTTGGGAGGGGGTGCGCCACCTCCTGGGCTGCTGCCCTCTCTCTCCCCTAAAGCCCATTAGGGCGCAATATTTCCCCGGGGGGTTCCGGTAACCCCCCCGGCACTCTGGTTTAATCCGAAACCTTTCCGGAACACTTCCGGTGTCCGAATATAGTCGTCCAATATATCAATATTTACGTCTCGGACATTCCAAGACTCCTCGTCATGTCCGTGATCTCATGCGGGACTCCGAACTAAACCTCTTAAACTCATAATACCAATCGTCATCAAACGTTAGGCGTGCGGACCCTACGGGTTCGAGAACTATGTAGACATGACCGAGACTCATCTCTGGTCAATAACCAATAGCAGAACCTGGATGCTCATATTGGCTCCTACATATTCTACGAAGATCTTTATCGGTCAAACCGCATAACAACAGACGTTGTTCCCTTTGTCATTGGTATGTTAGTTACCCGAGATTCGATTGTCGGTATCTCAATACCTAGTTCAATGTCGTTACCGGCAAGTGTCTTTACTCGTTCCATAATACATCATCTCGTGACTAACTCATTAGTCAATTGCTTGCAAGGCTTATTATGATGTGCATTACCAAGAGGGCCCATAGATACCTCTCCGACACTCGGAGTGACAAATCCTATTCTTGATCTATGCCAACACCACGAACACTTTCGGAGACACCTGTAGAGCATCTTTATAATCACCCAGTTACGTTGTGATGTTTGATAGCACACAAGGTGTTCCTCCGGTATTCGGGAGTTGCATAATCTCATAGTCATAGGAACATGTATAAGTCATGAAGAAAGCAATAGCAGTAAAACTAAATGATCATAGTAGTAAGCTAACGGATGGGTCTTGTCCATCACATCATTCTCCTAATGATGTGATCCCGTTGATCAAATGACAACTCATGTATATGGCTAGGAAACATAACCATCTTTGATCAATGAGCTAGTCTAGTAGAGGCATACCAGGGACACTCCGTTTTGTCTATGTATTCACAATGTACTAAGTTTTCGATTAATACAATTCTAGCATTAATAAAAGACATTTATCATGACATAAGGAAATACAAATAACATCTTTATTATTGCCTCTGGGGCATATTTCCTTCAGTCTCCCACTTGAACTAGAGTCAATAATCTAGATTACAAAGTAATGATTCTAACACCCATGGAGTCTTGGTGTTGATCATGTTTTGCCCGTGGAAGAGGCTTAGTCAATGGGTCTGTGACATTCAGATCCGTATGTATCTTGCAAATTCCTATGTCTCCCTCCTTGACTTGATCGCGGATGGAATTGAAGCATCTTTTGATGTGTTTTGTTCTCTTGTGAAACCTGGATTCCTTCGCCAAGGCTATTGCTCCAGTGTTGTCACAAAAGATTTTCATTGGACCCGATGCACTAGGTATTACACCTAGATCGGATATGAAGTCCTTCATACAGACTCCTTCATTTGTTGCTTCCAAAGCAGCTATGTATTCCGCTTCACACGTAGATCCCGCCACGACACTCTGCTTGGAACTGCACCAACTGGCCGTTTAATAAAAATACATATCCGGTTTGTGACTTAGAGTCATCCGGATCAGTGTCAAAGCCTGAATCGATGCAACCATTTACGACGAGCTCTTTGTCACCTCCATACATGAGAAACATATCCTTTGTCCTTTTCAGGTACTTCAGGATGTTCTTGACCGCTGTCTAGTGATCCACTCCTGGATTACTTTGTACCTCCCTGCTAAACTTATAGCAAGGCACACATCAGGTCTGGTACACAACATTGCATACATGATAGATCCTATGGCTGAGGTATAGGGAATGACTTTCATCCTCTCTCTATCTTCTGCAGTGGTCGGGCATTGAGTCTTACTCAACTTCAGACCTTGTAACACATGCAAGAACCCTTTCTTTGATTGATCCATTTTGAACTTCATCAAAACTTTATCAAGGTATGTGCTTTGTTAAAGTCCAATTAAGCGTCTTGATCTATCTCTATAGATCTTAATGCCTAATATGTAAGCAGCTTCACCGAGGTCTTTCATTGAAAAAATCTTTTTCAAGTATCCTTTTATACTATCCAGAAATTCTATATCATTTCCAATCAACAATATGTCATCCACATATAATATCAGAAATGCTACAGAGCTCCCACTCACTTTCTTGTAAATACAGACTTCTCCAAAAGTCTGTATAAAACCATATGTGTCGGTGTACTAAAGTAGGGGTACCTTCGTATCCCGACTTGTGCACGGGCAGTAGCAGCGTCCCGTGGCAGGGCTTGTGATGTCTACACACGCTTCAACTCTTGTAGACTATGTTGGGCCTCCAAGCGCAGAGGTTTGTAGGACAACAACAATTTCCCTCAAGTGGATGACCTAAGGTTTATCGAACTCAGGGAAGTAGAGGTTGAAGATGGTCTCTCTCAAGCAACCCTGCAACTAAAATACAAGAAGTCTCTTGTGTCCCCAACACACCTAATAAACTTGTCAGATGTATAGGTGCACTAGTTCGGCGAAGAGATGTTAAATGGCAAGTGATATGGATGGCAAAACAAAGTAATATAAATCTGTAATAAAAAGTGCAGCAAGCAAACAAGTGGTAAACGTGAGCACAAATGGTATTGCAATGGTGGAAACAAGGCCTAGGCTTCATACTTTCACTAGTGGCAACTCCCAACAACATTAACATAATCGAATCACATGATATTTCCCATAAAACATGCAATGGAGACGCACCCGGAGTTCATTCCTTCGTGGTCAAGAGAGGACGAGAATTATGTAGGGCTACAAAAGCACACCTCAAAGTTCGTAGTTCTCAATCTAAGGATTTCCCAATGTCACCGCGGCCATCCAAAGAGAGTCCCACAATCACCACAACATATCTAAAGGATAGTCAAAGACAAGCACCAAGAGACTCTCAATCTTCAATCAACACACAAGAGAGGAAATCACTCATGAAATTATTTTTCTAATCCATGTCCAATAGACCGCTGTCACCTTGGTCTCAGGGATTATACTAGATAAAGACAAGTGAGTACATCAATCCAATACATAGAGGAAGGGGAAATATCATGGGATCACCCTAGATTAACATAGCCTATGATCACAACGAAGATCACATCATGGGAGAGAGAATTGACCACATAGCTACTGGTAGAAACCTCAGCCCCGAGGAGACTACTCACACATAGACATGGTGAGGAGGAGGTTGATGATGGTGTTGATGGAGAGGTGCAGCCCCGCGAGGAGGAGACGGCCGGCGGCAGCCACGGAGGCGGCGGCGGCGGCCCTTGGGGGCGGCAGCGGCGGCGGCCCTCGGGGTGGCGGCAGCCCTAGGGGGCAGCGGCTCCTTGGCCCCCCTTCTTCCTTGTGGATGGTGCTGCAATGGTGCTGGTCCTCCCCTCCAAGACGGCGGCTCGGGAGGAGGAAAATTCGTGGCCCTTGGTGACCTAGGTTTGCTCTCTTCATGTAGACTCTCGGATTTCCGTCATCAGATTTTGGGCCTCAGTAAAACGGGCTTTACTCGGCCATCTGGACTCCGATTTGGACGAATTTTATATCCAGAAGCATCGCCTCGAAATTCCCCACAACTTTCGCAACTAGACTTTTTCTGTTTGACGTCGTCTTCGGGCCGGAACGTGACCATCTTTAAAAAAACGTTCTCAGACAGATTTCAGGAAAGTCAGAGTCCTACTCCAATACGACTCCTTTTGCGTTTTTGTCAATTTCCAAGTAATTCCTACACAATAAAGTGTAAAACAAGAACATTGTGCACTTTTGCAACCATTAGTAGGTTAGTCCAAATATGATCAAAAGTGTATGGAAGTGCATAAATATCATAGCAATATCACACAAAAGAGGCATGGAGCAAGCAGAAATTATAGATACTTTTTGGACGTATCAACATCCCCAAGCTTAATTCCTGCTCGTCCTCGAGTAGGTAAATGATAACAAGCATAATTTCTGTGGTGACATGCTATTAACCATATAAGAACTTTTCACAGTCACATGACAAGTGCTTACTGAGACAATGAATCTGTAGTAATTAAGTTGCCTCATGAGAAAATCACAAAGAAATGAAAGTTTTACAATATGATACTGAAATACTCAAATAGATTTGTAATGAGCATGGTGTGCAAATATGATAAAGTGGTACCTCGTTTGCCCCCTTTAGTGAAGCAAAACATAAATGCAGGGGCACCTCCAAGGTTTAAGTGACGACTAGATACAATGATTTCAGAATAAACGATATCATAATCATGCAAAAGACAATGGTACTTTGGGACAATGCACATTACACTCAGAATGACAATCATGCTCTCAATAGTTGGTGCTTTAAAGAAGGTGGAGACTCTCGAACCGTGGCTTTTGTTGGCAAGGTTGAAAACCCGTGGTCGGAAACAAAAACTAAACATGCACCAGAGCTCTTGGTTTTAAAAACAGAGGTAATAATTTATTTTTTAGAGATGCATATTTCGTCAACGAATGCTAGCAGATAACTCAATTACTTCTTGAGCTGGACAAGTTTCGAGGAACGGCTCCCGCACGAGGACGATCACATCCTCTTAATCTCCTTTGTTTATCACTGCCAAAGTTTTCTGATTTCTCATGAACAAAGCGTAAAGGAGGGTTTGTTTGTTGTATATATTTTAATGAGCCGGGCGCACTCTTTGCCAGTTCCTTCTCGTATTAGGGGTCTGCACATTAGACATGCAATCCCGGAGTGAAGCTTGTCCAACTTAAAAAGATCATGAATTAACTACTACTTCCTCATGAGCTAAAACAGAGGCACAAAAGAGAAATGCTTTTTTGAATAATTTTGAGATGGTACATGAAAGTCTTCGTTAGGAATGGCAGGTAAATACCATATATAGGAAGGTATGGTGGACTCATATGGCATAACAGGTTTAAAGGATTTTGGATGCACAAGCAGTCAGTCCGCTTAGTACAGGCGAAGGTTAGCAAAAAACTGGGAGCGACCAACTAAAAGAGCAATGACGGTCATAATCATGCAGAGCGACAAAGCAACATTGAATCAGGCATGGAAGTTATATCGCTACTCAGAAATTAAAGATCATCAAGGCTTGGTAGACTTTCTTTACAGTCTTAAATATGCGTGAGCATACGCCAAGTCAATCAAAATAAATTCTTGAAGGAAGATATCAGTAAACCATACCACATCATAGGCAAACAAATCATGTTGGTACTCCAATAACACATTGAGAACCCCCAGCTATTTGAGACTAACCATAAGAAAACATGAACTACTAAGCATCATTATGCACATAGCATTTTTATCATAGACATATCAACCAGTGCAACAGAAGCAAACTCTCTTAACAAGATAAGCATGATAACTAAAGAGAGTTCCAGCGACCAACTAAACAAAAGCTCTTTAAAAAGAAAAGCATGAAAACTAAGAGCTAAGCATGATAGTAGCTATTGAAAGACAAAGAACACACACAGCAAGGATAGAAATGAAAATTCTATGTTATGTTCTAGGTTGAAGTGGAGCACGTTTCTCTCCCCCACAAAGAAAGCCGAGTTCCAACTCGTTATGAAAAGCAAGCAAAGCTAAAGAAAACTAAAAAGGAAACTAAAAGCAAGACGCTCCAAGCATAGCACATAACACATGAAGTGATAAAAATATAGCGGAACGAAAGACGAACTGATAATTGTTGATGGAGAAGGGGATGCACGGGGGCATCCCCAAGCTTAGACGCTTGAGTCTTCTTGAATATTTCTTGGGGGTGCATGGGGGCATCCCCAAGCTTGAGCGTTTGACACTCCTGAATCTTTTTATCATCTTCCCTCGCACACTTGAAAACTCCCTTCATACATAACTCATCATAATCTGATTAGCGAGGTTATTACCCATAATAAAATAATTGTTCCTTGCTGGAAATAAATATATTCTTGAACGTCTACTGTTTCTCAAGATTTCCAAAAGGTTTTTGCAAAGAAAAAGCAAGCTCAAGGTTTGCAAAATGAAGGAAAGGCAAAACAGGACAGAATCTGTGAAAAACAGACCAGCAGGTAGTAAATGATTTTTTCGGGGCACTTCTGCAACTCTAATCAAAAAACTCAGAACGGACGCCCGAAAGACAATTGTATAGAGCACGCTGTCGAAAAAATTCAGACCAAAAAGATGATCTGGTGATTTTATACGAATTTTTCTGTCCAAGGACAGAATCTGTTTCCTGGACAGCACGTCACAACTTTTGAACTTTCTTGCAATCAGAGGCTACACTTGGCACAAAGCTTGAAAAATAAAGATACAATGATGTTGCTACAGTAGTAACAAACATCAAGACCACTAAAAACTGAAAGAACAAACTGAAAGCAAAGAGAACAAGGGTTGTCTCCCTAGAGCTCTTTCTTTATAGCCATAAAGATAGGCTTAAGACTTTAATGATGCTCTCATAGGAATAAGAGTTGAAGAACAAAAGAGAGCATCAAGAAGCAAATACAAAACACATTTAAGCCTAACATGCTTCCTATGCATAGGAATATTGCAATAGAATAATTCATTAGAGCACAAAGCAATAAGCATAGGAAGACAAAACAAGTGCAGCTTCAAAACATTCACCATAAAGAGAGGAAACTTCTTATTATTAAGATATTTAGAACCATGTCTCCCTCTCTCATTATAAATTTCAGTGGCATCATGGATGAACTCAACAATATAACTATCACATAAGGCATTATTTCCATGATCCAAAAGCATAAAAGTGTCATTACTCTTCATATAAGCAAAATCTTTCTTATTAGGAATAGTGAGAGTAAGACTATCATAATCATCATGGTAATCATCGTATTTAGGAGGCATATCATAATCATAATAAATTTTATCCTCAATTGTAGGTGGACTGAAAATATCATATTCATCATTGTAATCATCATATATAGGAGGCATAGTATCATCAAAGTAAATTTTCTCCTCAAAAGTTGGGGGACTAAAAATATCATGTTCATCAAACGTGTCATCCCCAAGCTTAGAGCTTTCCATGTCATTAGCAATATTGATATTAAATAAAAACATACTAATAACATCACCACCATCATGATTGTTATGCAAATAAAGTTCCAAAGGTTTTTTAATTTTCTCTTCGAACACATCATGTCCAAGTTCAAGGTAGAGCTTATAAAGCTCTCTCATATTTTTGTTGTTTTCCATTAAGCAAAACTAGTGAAAATAAAAACAAGAAACAAAAAGATTTAATTGCAAGATCTAAAGATATACCTTCAAGCACTCACTTCCCCGGCAACGGCGCCAGAAATAGCTTGATGTCTACACACGCTTCTACTCTTGTAGACTATGTTGGGCCTCCAAGCGCAGAGGTTTGTAGGACAGCAGCAATTTCCCTCAAGTGGATGACCTAAGGTTTATCGAAGTCAGGGAAGTAGAGCTTGAAGATGGTCTCTCACAAGCAACCCTGCAACTAAAATACAAGAAGTCTCTTGTGTCCCCAACACACCTAATACACTTGTCAGATGTATAGGTGCACTAGTTCGGTGAAGAGATGTTAAATGGCAAGTGATATGGATGGCAAAACAAAGTAATATAAATCTGTAATAAAAAGTGCAGCAAGCAAACAAGTGGTAAACGTGAGCATAAATGGTATTGCAATGATGGAAACAAGGCCTAGGCTTCATACTTTCACTTGTGGCAACTCCCAACAACATTAACATAATCGAATCACATGATATTTCCCATAAAACATGCAATGGAGACGCACCCGGAGGTCATTCATTCGTGGTCAAGAGAGGACGAGAATTATGTAGGGCTACAAAAGCACACCTCAAAGTTCGTAGTTCTCAATCTAAGGATTTCCCAATGTCACCGCGGCCATCCAAAGAGAGTCCCACAATCACCACAACATATCTAAAGGATAGTCAAAGACAAGCACCAAGAGACTCTCAATCTTCAATCAACACACAAGAGAGGAAATCACTCATGAAATTATTTTTCTAATCCATGTCCAATAGACCGCTGTCACCTTGGTCTCGGGGATTATATTAGATAAAAACAAGTGAGTACATCAATCCAATACATAGAGGAAGGGGAAATATCATGGGATCACCCTAGATTAACATAGCCTATGATCACAATGAAGATCACATCATGGGAGAGAGAATTGACCACATAGCTACTGGTAGAAACCTCAGCCCCGAGGAGACTACTCACACATGGACATGGTGAGGAGGAGGTTGATGATGGTGTTGATGGAGAAGTGCAGCCCCGCGAGGAGGAGACGGCCGGCGGCAGCCACGGAGGCGGCGGCGGCGGCCCTTGGGGGCGGCGGCGGCGGCGGCCCTCGGGGCGGCGGCAGCCCTAGGGGGCAGCGGCTCCTTGGCCCCCCTTCTTCCTTGTGGATGGTGCTGCAATGGTGCTGGTCCTCCCCTCCAAGACGGCGGCTCGGGAGGAGGAAAATTCGTGGCCCTTGGTGACCTAGGTTTGCTCTCTTTATATAGACTCTCGGATTCCCGTCATCAGATTTTGGGCCTCAGTAAAACGGGCTTTACTCGGCCGTCCGGACTCCGATTTGGACGAATTTTATATCCAGAAGCATCGCCTCGAAATTCCCCACAACTTTCGCAACTAGACTTTTTCCGTTTGACATCGTCTTCGGGCCGGAAAGGACCATCTTTAAAAAAATGTTCTCAGACAGATTTCAGGAAAGTCAGAGTCCTACTCCAATACGACTCCTTTTGCGTTTTTGTCAATTTCCAAGTAATTCCTACACAATAAAGTGTAAAACAAGAACATTGTGCACTTTTGCAACCATTAGTAGGTTAGTCCAAATATGATCAAAAGTGTATGGAAGTGCATAAATATCATAGCAATATCACACAAAAGAGGCATGGAGCAAGCAGAAATTATAGATACGTTTTGGACGTATCAGCTTGCCACGCGCTCGCCAAGACCCACCCTAGTTCCTTTTGAGCCATTCAAGAACAAAGTATTCAAGTTAAGAAACAAGTCCCCGGCAAGAGGAGCTTGCCAGGAAGGCCGCTCCAGGCTCAAGGCCACCCCTCTAGCGCAAGACCCAGGCAAGAGGAGCTTGCTAGGAAGACCAAAGAACAGCATTTCAGAAGACTTGCCGTGGCGCATCGCGCGCCCCGGCAAGGCCCGGAGAGCGACAAGCTTCCGGGCGCGGAAAGGTAGTGACCGCGGCAAGGTGCTTGCCGCGGCAAGCTTGCACTGTGTGCCTGCGCTCCATCTCATCTGGCCACGGGTCGCCCTGGGGCCCTTCCAGGAGCACGTGGCAGATGGCTGTGCAGCCTGGGGTACACGGTGGCGAGCCACGATGACAAGGCCACCGTCGTGGCGAACGGAGACGCCCGGACGGACGCTTTTTGCACTGTTTGGGGGCGACGGCGACGGGCATTCAATGCCCTTGTCCCCCACCGTCAAGGTTAGGTATAGACCACTGTACATGCACTGTTACAACTACCACCAGTTTTACGCTTTTACCCTCATCTACGTTGCCACCTGTCGGTGACCCCTTTGACCTATAAAAGGAGGCCCATGCGCAACGTAGAGGGGGTTCCGAAACTCGATCACTCCCATGCTCGGTGTAGCTAGCTTCAAGTACTGTAGATCTTCTTGCTCCCGAGCCAAGAACTCAATAACAAAACCAAGGCAGGAGTAGGGTTTTACGCATCCGTGCGGCCCGAACCTGGGTAAACTGCTCGCGTGCGCGCCTCGATCCTCTCTTTGTGCTCCCTCCGCTCCCTTTCCGTACCGAAAAGGGGCTCCGGTCCCATAGGTGTTCGTGGGCGATCAGTTTCCCCGACATCTTTGGCGCGCCAGGTAGGGGGCGTTGAGGTTGTGCGAACCTGATCCGGCGTTCACGCAGGCGTAATCTTCAGCAGCTTCGTCAACTTCGTCAACCTCAACGACTACATCAGCATGCCGCCGAAGAAGAAGGCTTCGGAGGTCGGAGGCCCGTCCGCGTCGATCCCACCACCACCAGAACCAACGGTTGGTGGGGTAGACGCTGGCGGAAGGACGGACGCCGGCGAGGAAACACACAGCGCCACCAAGTCCAAGGACAAGACGGACGACCGAGCTCACTCCAAGACCTCGGTGTCCGTGCACGCGCCGCGCCCCTCTCAGGAGGTGCCGGAACGGCAGCGGTGTGGTACGCAGGGTACCATCCGCTTGCTAGGACAAGGCCAAGTTGGCGGGTCGCGGGACACTTAAGGCCAACGTGCTGGCATGAGCAAGGCGTGGTCGCCGGGGCGAGACCCTGCTCCTTCTAACGCTGTTAGAAGTCCGAGCACATCTCGCTCCTCGCACCGCTCGCCACCGCTCCCCTCCACTCCAGCAGAAGCTCTCGCTAGAGCTCAGCTGCTCCTCGACTTCCCCCCAGCGGCAGACAAGGCCGAATACTGGAGGGCTACCATTCAAAGCCTCATCGCCTTCGCCAACAACGACACGCCGCAGCAGCCGGTAACATCACGGCCGCGGCAAGTCAGCCAGGCGCGGGCTGATGGAGACAAGACCGCCGGGGGTGCAACTACCGTGCACTCCCCGCCGCGGAAGCAGAAATCGCTGACTCGCCGAATCAACGTCGACGACGACTCCACGACGTCGTCGGATCCACGAGCTCGCCGCAATCAACGCCAAGTCCTCGAGGACAGGCGACAAGAAGACGCTCGGACTCGCATCGAGCATCGAAGAGAAGCGCGACGACAGTCCGACCAGCGTGCTGGGACCGCTGTCGACATGCACGCGCCCGGTGAACCAGGCAACTTGCCGTACGCGGCAGGTTGCCCTGCGTTCACCCGAGAGCTGCGGCAAGTCTAGTGGCCCAGCATGAAGAACTTCAAGCCCGACGTACCCGAGAAGTACGACGGCAAGACCCATCCCTCAGAGTTCCTTAGCATCTACACCATTGCGGTGCAGGCTGCCGGGGGACGGGATGAGAAGATATTAGCAAACTACTTCCCGATTGTGCTCAAGCCCAATGTCAGATCTTGGCCCATGCACTTGCCGGAGAACTCCATCTCTTCTTGGGAAGACCTGTGCCACCAGTTTGTCGGCGCCTTCACGGGCGGCCACAAGCCCCACGGCCAGGAGAGCGACCTTCACATTCTAGCCCAGAAGGAAGGAGAGTCCCTGCGGAAATACATCCAGAGATTCAGTCGCGTCCAGCACAACATCCCGGACGTCCACCCTGCCGCCGTTATTAGCGCGTTCCATCAGAACGTGCTTAACTGTCGGATGAGGGAGGAGATGGCGATGTGCAAGATACGAGACGTCAGTGAGCTTTACGCTCTGGCGGATAAGTGCGCACGTGCTGAAGAGGGGAGGAGTCTCCCCGGAGAGGATGTTGGAGCAGGGGGAATGGAAAGTGAGGATGCCGCCCCGGCAAGGAAAAACCGGCGGCGGAACAATAAGAAGAAGAAGAACAAGGAAGTACTAGATGTCGAGCAGTCCGGCAAGGAGGCTGGCGCCAAGAAAGCTCAGGCTGGTAGCTCCGGCAAGGAAGCTGCCCCTGTAGCAGCCGCCGACAAGCAGGACGGCTCCGACAAGCAGTACTGCAAGATCCACCGTACCAAGGGCCACGATCTCCAGAACTGCAAAAGGGTCGAATACCTCGTCGAGCAACAGAAGGCTGAGTACGAGCGACGCGACAAGGAGAAGGCCCAAGAAGGTGGAGGAGAGTCCGGCAAGAAGCGGCCATTCAATGACCGGGGAGGACGACGCGGCAAGGCCAAGCAGCGGTAAGGAGATAGACCTCCCCGCGGCCGCGACAAGGACGAAGACGAAGATGACGACAAAGACATGGACGACGGAGACAACAGCGAGCAGGAGTTCCAGAAGGCCACAGAAGTTTTGTGCGTCGATGGAGGTGCCTCTCTGCATACTTCCCACCGCCAACTCAAGCAATGGGTGCGGGAAGTCAATGCAGCAGAGCCACCCGTCGAGTCACGCAAACTCCTGAAGTGGTCCAGCACGCCCATCATCTTCGACATTGAGGACCACCCTGACCGCATAACCGCGGTCGGGTGCTTGCCGATGTTGGTTTCGCCAACCATCCGCAACCTCAAGGTCACCAAGATGCTGGTTGACGGCGGGGCCGGCCTGAACCTGATCTCCTCCGCTGTGATCCGGAAGCTGCAGATCCCCGACAGCGAGCTCGAAGAGACCGGCACGTTCCAAGGGATCAACCCGGGAAGGAGCAAGCCGAAGGGGAAGATCACATTGCCAGTAACCTTTGGCGGAGAGCTAAACTTCAGGACTGAGAGGATCACATTCGACGTTGCCGATATCCCATTGCCATACAATGGGATACTTGGCCGTCCAGCACTCGCCAAGTTCATGGCAGCCTCTCACTACGCCTACAACATGCTCAAGATGCCAGGGCCGATAAGCGTCATCTCTGTCCCCGGCGACAAGAAGGACGCGCTTATCTGCGCCGACAAGATCTACCGGGACGTAGCAGCCGCCACAGACAGCTAAACACTTGCCGCTGAAGCTCCATGGGGGAAGAACAAGACCAAGTCCGGCAAGAGCTCTGGAGCCCACTCCGGCAAACGCACCTCTTCGGAGTGCTGCGCTGCCGTCGAGGACGCACCATCGAGCTCCACCGGCAAGTGCAAGAAGGGAATGGCAGCTCCACCTGCAACCAAGAAGGTGTCCGCCAAGGAGGACGGCACTGGTGGTACTTTCACCATCAGTGCCACGCTCGATCCCAAATAGGAAAGCGCGCTCGTTGCTTTCCTGCGGGCGAATGTCGACATGTTTGCATGGCAACCGTCTGACATCCCCGGCGTTCCCAGGAAAGTGATTGAGCACAAGCTTGCCGTTTGTCCTCATGCGCGACCCGTCAAGCAGAAGGTCAGGAAGCAAGCAGTGGAGCGCCAAGAGTTCATCGCCGAGGAAATCAAGAAGTTGGAAGCAGCAGGCCTTGTTAGAGGTGTTCTTCATCCAACGTGGCTGGCCAACCCCGTTGTCGTACGCAAAGCTAATGGGAAGTGGAGACTTTGTATAGACTTCACTGATGTGAATAAAGCTTGTCCCAAGGATCCATTTCCCTTGCCGCGCATTGACCAGATCGTTGACTCCACGGCTGGATGTGAGTTGCTTTCATTTCTTGATGCATACTCCGGGTACCACCAAATATTCATGGCTGAGGAAGATGAAGAGAAGACCGCGTTCATTACTCCATGTGGCACTTATTGTTTCGTACGTATGCCCTTTGGATTGAAGAATGCGGGTTCAACATTTGCAAGGGTGGTCCACACTGCTTTTGAGCCACAGATACACAGGAATGTAGAAGCTTACATGGATGATATAGTGGTCAAGAGCAAGGACAAGAATACCCTGATCCAAGACCTGGATGAAACTTTTACAAATCTGCGCAAGATACAACTCAAGCTTAACCCCGAGAAGTGCGTGTTCGGAGTCCCCTCCGGCAAGCTTCTCGGGTTCTTTGTGTCCCAAAGGGGGATTGAAGCCAATCCCGACAAGATCAAAGCCATCGAGCAGATTGAAGCCCCGAAGCGCGTCAAGGATGTACGTAGGCTTGCTGGTTGTGTGGCTGCCCTCAGCAGGTTCATTTCTAAGTCTGCAGAACGCGCCCTGCCGTTTTTCAAAATCTTGAAGAAGGCAGGTCCAATGAAATGGACTCCGTAAGCGGAGGCAGCGCTGCAAGACTTGAAAGGGTACCTGTCCTCCACCCCAATACTTGTCGCACCTAGGCCACAAGAGAAGTTGCTGCTGTACTTAGCAGCGACCAATCAAGTGGTTAGTGTTGCGTTCGTAGCGGAAAGGGAGGCAGATGAGGAGCCCACAGCCCCGGCAAACACATCCAGCGACAAGCAGGGGGCTTCTCCGACAAGCTCTGGCCCCGACAAGGATGAGTCAGCGCAGATGCAAGAAGAGGTGCGAAAGAAGATGGTGCAGCACCCAGTTTATTTTGTCAGTTCCCTCTTGCAGGGGGGGCTAGGTCAAGATACTCTGGGGTGCAGAAGTTGCGTTTCGGTCTCCTCATGGCCTCGAGAAAGCTGCGCCATTACTTCCAAGCACATGAGATAACAGTGGTCACTCGCTTTCCGCTCAAAAGGATACTGCAAAATCCAGAAGGAACAGGAAGGATTGTCGAGTGGGCACTGGAGCTGTCAAGCTTCGGTCTTAAGTTTGAGAGTACTTCAACTATCCAGAGCAGAGCATTGGCCGAGTTCATAGCAGAATGGACACCGACACCAGACGAAGAAGTTCCAGAGACAAGCATCCCCGCCAAAGAAGCAAGCAAAGAATGGATAATGTACTTCGATGGTGCCTTCTCACTGCAAGGCGCCGGTGCTGGTGTGCTGCTTGTCGCACCCACCGGAGAGCACCTCAAGTACGTTGTCCAAATGCACTTTCCCAAGGAGCAAGCAACAAACAATACTGCAGAATATGAAGGTTTGCTTGCCGGCCTCAGAATTGCAGCAGAACTTGGGATCAAGAAGCTGATTGTGCGGGGAGATTCGCAGTTGGTTGTCCGACAGGTGAACAAGAGCTACCAGAGCCCATTGATGGAAGCTTACGTCAACGAAGTGAGAAAGCTTGAAGAACACTTTGAAGGCCTACAAATGGAGCACGTTCCGAGAACTCAAAATGACATCGCAGACGGCCTGTCAAAGTGTGCTGCATTGAAGCTACCTGTGGAACCAGGAACCTTCATGCTCAAGCTAACTCAGCCATCCGTTACACCATCAATTGAGCAAAGCAAGAAGAGAAAGTTGGTCTCCGGCGACTACTTGCCGGCGGATCTTCCTGAAGCCGCCGCCAAGGTCCCCAAGATCAACGACCAAGTTGCTGAGGAACAGTCTGCTCCTGCGGACCCTAGGGTTCGTACAGTTGAAGCAGGTGTTCCCGGCAAGTCTTGCCCCGGCGAGCTTGCCGGGGAACGTTCAGCTCCGGCAGAGCCGCAGGTTCTTGCCGTAGAAGCTGACGTTCCCGCAGCAGCACTGATGCCTTTAGTCCTTGTTGTTGAGCCTCAAGCCCCAACCTGGGCACAGAAAATTGTCCGTTTTCTTCAAACTGGAGAACTTCCCGAAGAGCCAGAAGAGATAGAGAGCATAACCAGGCAGTCAAGTATGTACCAGTTCGTCGGCAATGAACTATACAGAAGAAGACTCAATGGTGTCAGATTGAAGTGCATTTCCCGGGAAGATGGACAGAAGCTGTTGGCGGAGATACATGGAGGCATATGTGGCCACCACATTGGCGCAAGAGCACTTGCCGGGAAGGCATTCCGGCAAGGTTTCTTTTGGCCAGAAGCCCTCCAAGATGCAACTGCACAAGTAACCAAGTGTGAAGTGTGCCAGTTCCATGCCAAGCAAATACATCAGCCAGCTCAAGATCTGCAGACGATCCCTTTGTCCTGGCCATTTTCGGTCTGGGGGCTCGATATCCTCGGCCCCTTCCCCCGCGCAGTCGGGGGCTTTGAGTACTTGTACGTCGCCATCGACAAGTTCACAAAGTGGCCGGAAGTGGAACCAGTGAGAAAGGTGACCGCACAGTCAGCAGTCAAGTTCTTTAGGTCGATTGTTTTCCGTTTCGGAATCCCTAACAGAATCATCACCGACAACGGCACACAGTTCACAAGTCGCACCTTCATGCAATACGTCCAAGACCTTGGCGCCAAGGTCTGCTTCGCTTCTTTTGCTCACCCAAGGAGCAACGGTCAAGCGGAGAGGGCAAACGCTGAAGTGCTGCGCGGGCTCAAGACAAGAACTTTTGACAGGCTGCACAAATGCGGAAGAAACTGGATTGAGGAGTTGCCGGCGGCTCTTTGGTCAATCAGGACGACGCCAAATCGAGCCACCGGGTAGACACCCTTTGCTCTTGTCTATGGAGCAGAGGCAGTTCTCCCCACGGAACTCGTATACGGGTCTCCTCGAGTGCTCGCTTACGATGAGCTCGAGCAAGAGCAGCTGCGGCAAGATGATGCACTGCTCCTCGAGGAGAACCGTCTTCAGGCTTCTGTACGAGCTGCTCGATACCAGCAAGCTTTGTGCCGCTACCATAGCCGCAAAGTTAAAGCCAGAAGTCTCGAGGAAGGCGACCTTGTTCTTTGGCGCGTTCAGTCCGCCAAGAATTCCAACAAGTTGACGCCGAAGTGGGAAGGCCCTTATCGGGTGAGACAAGTCACAAGGCCCGGCGCTGTCCGCCTTGAGACCGAAGAAGGCTTACCGGTGAGCAACTACTGGAACATTGAGCATCTTCGCAAGTTTCACCCATGAGGCGCGGTTGCCGTGATCCGCTCCGGCAACCACCTTTTGTACAAGTATTGCCGCTATTGCATGTAAACCTTTGTACAAAGCCGGGCGCAGATCCCGTGCATCAGTAAAACTTTTGTGCCTTGCACGACTTGTCATTTCATGCCTTTCCGTTTTCTTGCATGTGTTATCTGACACTTTGTGTAGCACACACCCCCGGTAAGCAATAACAAGCCGCAAGGCTCCATATCTGTGTTTCCTCCCTTTTTCTTTTTTCTCTCAAGCAGAAGAAGTGTTCCTCGTGCACAAGTTTGCCGGGGGGGAAGGAGACAGTGGTATGGACCAAGTGGTATGGACCACGTGCTGTTCAAGAAAGGAAAGCCTTGCCGGGAAGAAAACAACCCACGAAAGCTAAGTTACCAAAGTTTGAGCATTCAAATTTTTAAAAAAATCTTAGTTATCTTCCTTGAACGACCACACTTTGTATGGAAAACCTGTGCGCGGAGGAACCTACCCGTGGCTAGCCGCGCCCTTACTTTGTTTCGAGCACGCTCAACGGCCTAAGTGAGCTACGACAAGTGTCGCGCCCTTACTTCGTTTTCGAGTTCGCTCAACAATCTAAGTGTGCTGCGACTAGCTGCGGTAAGGTTTCTTGCCGGCAGGGGCATTGCCAGCAGGCTGCTGAAGTTCCGCACTCGGCGCTCGCGGCAAGGGTCCCTTTGCCGGCAAGTTCCCTAAAAGCGAAGGGTGAAAGCATACAAAGTAAAGGAGTTGAACAAGGAAATGACTCTGCATTAACTACCCAAAATAAAGTTATGTTACAAGATGACTTGTCGCTGCTCTAACAAACTACTGTCCATGACTTAATTGGCAGCGACAAGGGAAGCAGAAAGAAAACAACCTAGTCTACTCGGTCGTCGTCAACCCTCCTGATCTTCCCCACTTTGGCCACGATGTGGGCAACTTGAGCCTTCAACGCCTCCTGGTCAGCGTCGGGCGGCAAGGTCCGGAGGCCGTTCTCAAGGTTGATCCCGGGGTTGCGGTAGACGATCTTCGTCAACACTCGCTCCACAGTACCCGTGCAAAGCCTGCGCGCCTCGTTCGCCAGTTGCGTGGGGAGCCTTTCCCGTAGCTGCGCGAGGGCCGGCACCACTCCTCTGAAAAACAAGCTCAGCTTGGCGCTGTGGGGGAGGTTCTCGTCGGGGGAGTACACGAGGTGCTCCGTCCCCAGCTCCACCATCTCCTTGTCGATGTTGGCGGCGGAGGTGACGAGCTCCTCGGTCCACTGCTCCATCGTCTGCCTGAAGTTGTTCTGCGTGAGGGCGGCGCTCTCTAACAGTGCCCTCTCAGCCCGGAGATCTTCCTTCAGCTTCGTCACCCTGTTCCGGGCCCCGTCAAGCGACTCAGTGAGGGTGGACAGTTTCAGCTCCAAGTCCGCGATGGAATCTTTGGCGGCGGTGAGTTCCTGGCCCTTGTCGGAGAGGCGGACTTGCAGCTCCGAGTGGGTGTGGGCGTCTTTCTCCCGCGCCAACGTGAGCACGGCAATCCTCTCCTCGCTCGTCTTCAAGCTCGTCTCCAACTGCGCCACCCTCGCCTCCAAGTCCCTCTTGGCGGTCTCTGCGGCAGCAGTGGCGTCCCTCGCCTCCTGCAGAGCCCCGCCAATGGAATGCTCGCGCGCGGTAAGGTCGTCCTCATGGCTATCGAGGTCGATCTTCCGCTTCCTGAGCTCTCCCTCCCGCCGAGACAGATCCTCGGCGGCTAGTCGTTGCTGCTCCTCAGCCTCGGCCTTCTCGAGGATGAACGCCTGGTGCGCCTCGGCGAGCTCCTCCCGCTCCTCCGCCAAGTTCCGGAGAGCCGCTTGGTTGGCGGCGCGGAGCTCCTCGACGCGCTTCTCCAGATCGACGCCAGCCTTGGCAGCCAGAGCCTCTCGGGACTCCAGCTTGGCCTGCCTAGCACGGTACAAGGCCAGAAGCCGGCGCAGGAGCTGCTCCTCCTCGGGCTCGCTGCTGCTGCCGGGCGCGTCGACAAGCCTCAGCCCGGCGGAGGCAAGGACTTCTCCATCGAAGCTCTCCCCCTCCACGTGCGCCCTTGACGAAGATGCCCACGGGACTTGGATGAATACCCCGTTGGCGGCCTCCAGGTAGACACCCGACCCGGTCGCGGCAGCGGGAGGGTCGGCGGCCGGCGCAGCGTCCGGCGCTCCTGCGGCCTCAGGGCCGTCAGTGCGGTCGCCCGTCCCTTCCCCAGCTGCCGCGTCAGCGGCCGCGGCGGTCTCATCGGCGGCTGGCTCGTCGGCGCCGGCCATCCCTTCAGCAGTGGTGGTGTCGCCGCACGCGTCCTCCTCGGCGATGGCCTCTGTCTCCATCGGCTCCGGGGCGGGCGGATCTGACAGAAGAAAAAGAAAAGAAGAATCGTCAAGCAAATATCCAAAAAGAAGAATTCAAGAGAAGAAAGGTACAAGGGTTACCTGCGCGGGCCTCTTCCTCTACGGGGTTCCTTGCCGGGGAGTTCTCCCTTGGCGGCGTGGTAGTAGCCCCTGCCGGCGGAAGGCCGCTGGCGCCTTCCCTTGGCGGGGTGCTCACCCTTGGCGGGGTGCTCGCCCTCGGCGGAGTACCCGCCCTTGGCGGAGCGCTCTTCCTCGCCGGGGAGCTCCTCCTTGGCGGGGAGGGTGGGGCGAGCGGCTCGTCGGGAGCAGTCTCTTGACGCTCCTGAGGCTGCGGCTCCACTTCTGCACAAGTCAACAAGCAAACAAGACATTAGCAAGGATAAGAAGCTCAATCGCGTCCAATAAGCAGAAAAGTAAACAAAGGACTTACGCTGGGGGCTGCCCTGCGGGGCGGCTGGCTGGTCCGGCAAGCTCGTCGCCGGCGCATCCTCTGCCGCTGCGACAGGATCGTCCTCGAGGTTGACCACCGGGATCTTGGCCCTCTTCGCCACCCTCTGCGCCAAGGTCCTAAAGGGCAGGCATTGAACAAAATCAGACAAGGAAGATTCAAGACAAGAACAGCAAACTGAAGAAAAATAAGAGTTGCTCCACTTACTCTTCCTCCTCCTCGTCGGAGCTGAGGACGGAGAAGTCGAAATCCGCCTCGCGCGCTCCGGCACGAGGAGCTGGAGGGGAAGGCTCCCTCGGGCGCTTGGCGGGCGCTGGGTCGGTGGTCTGCGAAGACCCCGCTCCGGTCGTCGCCGAGGCCCGGGGAGCGGAAGGAGCCGTGGAACCAGAGCGCGAAGACCCTCCTCCTGCTGTTGCAGATGCGCGGGGCGCTCCCTTGACGGCCTTGAACGCCGCGGTGGCGCGCGTCGGGCGGCGCTGCGGCCGCGGGGCCGCCGGACGCTCCGCCACGACTGCAGCTCTGCGGGGACGCCTCCTCGCTGGAGCTGGGGGACTTGGCGGTGGCGGAGAATTCTCCGAGGATGAGGAGGCGTCGTCGAGGCCCAAAGACCCGCCTGAGTCTTCTGAAGGGTCGCCCGAGTCGTCGCCCGATTCGGTGTCCTCCTCGGCGGGCTCACTTGACTCTGTGCCCTACCCGGCAGCCTCGCTCGTCCCGGCAGGCTGCCCAGTAGGCCTCAGCAGTTTGAGGATCTCTTCCTCCTCGGCCCGGCTCACCGCGTCCGCTGCGTCCGCCTCGTCCAAGGAGTACCCGAACTCGCCCGCGGCCTCAGCTGCGGCTGCCTCCTCCATCCTGGTGGCGATATACGCCAAATCCCGGTCGGTGGTGTCGCGGGTGAGACCCTTCTTCTCATCAAGATTGATCGGCAGCTCAACCAAGTTGTCGAAGAAAGTTTGTGCAGTCTCGTCAGAAGGCGCCAGCCAAGTGGGATCAACCCCGTGGGAGTCGCACAGCGGCATTGCCGTGCGGATGGCACTAAGAGAAGAGTTGTTACATAGTGGAACTACTCCCCGCGACGGGGCAAACCACTCCGGGTCTTGGGGTCATGCTTGAATAGCTCCCGGATCATCCCCTTGAGCTCCAGGACAGTAAAGTTGTAGTTGAGGCCGGGGCGTAGCCTCATGCAGTCAGCCGCGTTGCCGAATTCCCAAGCAGACCGCTTCCTCTCCTGCAAGGGAGCGATGCGCCGGCGAAGGAAATCTGCCCCGACCGCACCTACAGTAAGATTGGCTTGCCGGAGGCGGAGGATCCTAGTGAGGGCAACCTTCAGCTTCTTGTCCTCCGGGGCCAGGTCACTCCAATCCTTGCCGCGCACTATTGCAGCTCAGCGCGGGGAGGTAAATTGCTGAGGTTCATCTTCCATAACCCAACACCAATCGGCCCTCCACTCCTCCCACTTGCCGCGGAGCTCTCCAATCAAGTACGCCTCTTTCTTGTTGAGCCTAAAGATCCAAGAGATGCCACCAGACAAAGGAGATCCAGACTCTACTCGAGGTGTGAAGAAATGGCGGAAGAGAGCTACGTTGGGGGTGACTCCGACAAAGTTTTCACACAGATGTGCGAAAACGGCCAAGGTTAGGACTGCGTTCGGAGTGAAATCTAGAAGATGGAATCCATACGTGTTCATAACGTCGCAGAAGAACTCAGAGTACGGAGGGCAGAGACCGCAATGGAAGAACAGGGCAAAATAGGGGTAACCTCCCGGGAACATGTCGCAGGCTTCAGCGGGGAGGACCCTGGTGCGCGGGTGAGCCTTCGTCTCCCTCGACCAGAACAAGTAGAACTTGTCCTTCATCTCCCTCGCGCCAAGCCTCGGCGGGAAGACCACCATCTTCTTCCGCATTGCTTCTAGCTTCGCCGCCCGCTCGGACTTCGCGTTTTTCGCCTTGTCGCTCTTCGGGGCCATGGCGGGGACGGCGAGTGAGGTCGGCGGCGCTGGGGAGGCAGGCGGCAGCGGAAGAGGGGTGGAGCTCGGCTCTCTTACGACCTTTAAGGAAGAGAAGAGCGGCGGGGGTTTCTAGAGGTTGAAGACGCAATGAAGCAATGGGGGAAACTGCCCCTGTTTCCTCTGCTTTTAAGGGGGAGCGGGGGACGTTCCGCATTTTCCCATTAAAGAAACAGGCCACGATCTCTCCCACGACGCCGCAATCAACGCGTGCCGTTAGGGAGGGATGCGGCGGATACGGAGTGGGATACGGCGCGCCGTGGGCCGCGTGTGTCCGTGCACTGTTTTGGGCCTGGCCCAACAGCGCTCGGCACCATGTGTGGCCCAGGCCCGGGGGCTCCTGTCGGTGTACTAAAGTAGGGGTACCTTAGTATCCCGACTTGTGCACGGGCAGTAGCAGCGTCCCGTGGCAGGGCTTGCCACGCGCTCGCCAAGACCCACACTAGTTCCTTTTGAGCCATTCAAGAACAAAGTATTCAAGTTAAGAAACAAGACCCTGGCAAGAGGAGCTTGCCGGGAAGGCCGCTCCAAGCTCAAGACCACCCCTCTAGCACAAGACCCTGGCAAGAGGAGCTTGCCAGGAAGACCAAAGAACAGCATTTCAGAAGACTTGCCATGGCGCATCGCGCGCCCCGGCAAGGCCCGGAGAGCGACAAGCTTCCGGGCGTGGCAAGGTAGCGACCGCGGCAAGGTGCTTGCCACGGCAAGCTTGCACTGTGTGCCTGCGCTCCAGCTCATCTGGCCACGCGTTGCCCTGGGGCCCTTCCAGGGGCACGTGGCAGATGGCTGTGCAGCATGGGGTACACGGTGGCGAGCCACGATGACAAGGCCACCGTCGTGGCGAACGGAGACGCCCGGACGGACGCTTTTTGCACTGTTTGGGGGCGACGGCGATGGGCATTCAATGCCCTTGTCCCCCACCGTCAGGGTTAGGTATAGACCACTGTACATGCACTGTTACAACTACCACCAGTTTTACGCTTTTACCCTCATCTACGTTGCCACCTGTCGGTGACCCCTTTGACATATAAAAGGAGGCCCATGCGCAATGTAGAGGGGGTTCCGAAACTCGATCACTCCCACGGTCGGTGTAGCTAGCTTCAAGTACTGTAGATCTTCTTGCTCCCGAGCCAAGAACTCAATAACAAAACCAAGGCAGGAGTAGGGTTTTACGCATCCGTGCGGCCCGAACCTGGGTAAACTGCTCGCGTGCGCGCCTCGATCCGCTCTTTGTGCTCCCTCCGCTCCCTTGCCGTACCGAAAAGGGGCTCCGGTCCCATAGGTGTTCGTGGGCGATCAGTTTCCCCGACAATATGCTTTGGTCATCTCATCAAAACGTATATTCCAACTCCGAGATGCTTGCACCAGTCCATAGATGGATCGTTAGAGCTTGCACACTTTGTTAGCACCTTTAGGATCGACAAAACCTTCTGGTTGCATCACATACAACTCATATTTGAGATATCCATTCAGGAATGCAGTTTTGACATCCATTTGCCAGATTTCATAATCATAAAATACGGCAATTGCTAACATGATTCAGACAGACTTAAGCATCGCTACGGATGAGAAAGTCTCATCGTAGTCTACTGCTTGAACTTGTCGAAAACCTTTTGCGACAAGTCGAGCTTTGTAAACAGTAACATTACCACCAGCGTCGATCTTCCTCTTGAAGATCCATTTATTTTCGATGTCTTGCCGATCATCGGGCAAGTCAACCAAAGTCCACACTTTGTTCTCATACATGGATCCCATCTCAGATTTCATGGCCTCAAGCCATTTTGCGGAATCTGGGCTCATCATCGCTTCCTCTCTAGTAACATGACTTCTAGAACTGGGTTGCCGTACCACTCTGGCGTGGAATGTACTCTGGTTGATCTACGAAGTTCAGCAGAAACTTGATCGGAAGTTTCATGATCATCATCATTAGCTTACTCACTAATTGGTGTAGGAATCACTGGAACCAGTTTCTGTGATGTACTACTTTCCAATTCAGGAGAAGCTACAATTAACTCATCAAGTTCCACTTTCCTCCCACTCACTTCTTTCGAGAGAAACTCCTTCTCTAGAAAGGATCAATTCTTAGCAACAAATATCTTGCCTTCGGATCTGTGATAGAAGGTGTACCCAACAGTCTCCTTTGGGTATCCTATGAAGACACATTTCTCCGACTTGGGTTCGAGCTTCTCAGGTTGTAGCTTTTTCACATAAGCATCGCAGCCCCAAACTTTAAGAAACGACAACTTTGGTCATAAGGCGTCGTGTCAATGGATTTAGATGGTGCCCTATTTAACGTGAATGCAGCTGTCTCTAAAGCATAACCCCAAAACGCTAGTGGTAAATCGGTAAGAGATATCATAGACCGCACCATATCTAATAAAGTACGGTTACGATGTTCGGACACACCATTACGCTGTGGTGTTCTGGGTGGCACGAGTTGTGAAACTATTTCACATTGTTTAAAATGAAGACCAAACTCGTAACTCAAATATTCACCTCCACGATCATATCGTAGAAACTTTATTTTTCTTGTTACGATGATTCTGTACTTCACTCTGAAATTCTTTGAACTTTTTAAATGTTTCAGACTTGTGCTTCATCAAGTAGATATACCCATATCTACTCAAATAATCAGTGAAGGTCAGAAAATAACGATACCCGCGGTGAGCTTCAACACTCATCGGTCCACATACATCAGTATGTATGATTTCCAACAAATCTGTTGCTCGCTCCATTGTTCCGGAGAATGGAGTTTTAGTCATCTTTCCCATGAGGAATGGTTCGCGAGCACCAAGTGATTCATAATCAAGTGATTCCAAAAGTCCATCAGTATGGAGTTTCTTCATGCGCTTTACACCAGTATAACCTAAACGGCGGTGCCACAAATAAGTTGCACTATCCTTATTAACCTTACATCTTTTGGCTTCAATATTATGAATATGTGTATCACTATGATCGAGATCCAACAAGAATAGACCACTCTTCAAGGGTGCATGACCATAAAAGATATTACTCATATAGATAGAACAACCATTTTTCTCAGATTTAAATGAATAACCGTCTCACAATAGAACAACCATGTATTGGATTTCGATCACTGTGAGATGGTTATTGATTTAAATCTAAGAATAATGGTTGGTCTATCTATATGAGTAATATCTTTTATGGTCATGCACCCTTGAAGAGTGGTCTATTCTTGTTGGATCTCGATCATAGTGATACACATATTCATAATATGGAAGCCAAAAGATGTCAGGTTAATAATGATAGTGCAACTTATTTGTGGCACTGCCGCTTAGGTTATATTGGTGTAAAGCGCATGAAGAAACTCCATACTGATGGACTTTTGGAATCACTTGATTATGAATCACTTGGTGCTTGCGAACCATGCCTCATGGGAAAGATGACTAAAACTCCGTTCTCCGGAACAATGGAGCAAGCAACAGATTTGTTGGAAATCATACATACTAATGTATGTGGACCGATGAGTGTTGAAGCTCGCCGCGGGTATCGTTATTTTCTGACCTTCACTGATGATTTGAGTAGATATGGGTATATCTACTTGATGAAGCACTACTCTAAAACATTTGAAAAGTTCAAAGAATTTCAGAGTGAAGTAGAGAATCATCGTAACAAGAAAAAAAAAGTTTCTACGATATGATCGCGGAGGTGAATATTTGAGTTACGAGTTTGATCTTGATTTGAAACAATGTGGAATAGTTTCACAACTCACGCCACCCGGAACACCACAGCGTAATGGTGTGTCCGAACGTCGTAACCGTACTTTATTAGATATGGTGCGGTCTATAATATCTCTTACCGATTTACCACTAGCGTTTGGGGTTATGTTTTAGAGACAGCTGCATTCACGTTAAATAGGGCACCATATAAATCCATTGAGACGACGCCTGATGACCAAAGGTGTCATTTCTTAAAGTTTGGGGCTGCGATGCTTATGTGAAAAAGCTTCAACCTGAGAAGCTCGAACCCAAGTCGGAGAAATGTGTCTTCATAGGATACCCAAAGGAGACTGTCGGGTACACCTTCTATCACAGATCCGAAGGCAAGATATTTGTTGCTAAGAATGGATCCTTTCTAGAGAAGGAGTTTCTCTGGAAAGAAGTGAGTGGGAGGAAAGTGGAACTTGATGAGTTAATTGTACCTTCTCCTGAATTGGAAAGTAGTACATCATAGAAACTGGTTCCAGTGATTCCTACACCAATTAGTGAGGAAGCTAATGATGATGATCATGAAACTTCCGAACAAGTTTCTGCTGAACTTCGTAGATCAACCAGAGTACGTTTCGCGCCAGAGTGGTACGGCAACCCAGTTTTAGAAGTCATGTTACTAGAGAGGAAGCGATGATGATCCTAGATTCCACAAAATGGCTTGAGGCCATGAAATCTAAGATGGGATCCATGTATGAGAACAAAGTGTGTACTTTGGTTAACTTGCCTGATGATCGGCAAGCCATTGAAAATGAATGGATCTTTAAGAGGAAGACTGATGCCAATGGTAATGTTACTGTCTACAAAGCTCGACTTGTTGCAAAAGGTTTTCTACAAGTTCAATGAGTTGACTACGATGATACTTTCTCATCCGTGGCGATGCTTAAGTCTATCCAAATCATGTTAGCAATTGCCGCATTTTATGATTATGAAATCTGGCGAATGGATGTCAAAACTGCTTTCCTTAATGGATAGCTTAAAGAGGAGTTGTATATGATGCAACCATAAGGTTTTATCGATCCTAAAGGTGCTAACAAAGTGTGCAAGCTTGAGCGATCCATCTATGGACTGGTGAAAGAATCTCAGAGTTGGAATATACGCTTTGATGAGGTGATCGAAACATATGGTTTTATAGAGACTTTTGGAGAAGCCTGTATTTACAATAAAGTGAGAGGGACCTCTGTAGCATTTCTGATATTATATGTGGATGACATATTGTTAATTGGAAATGATATAGAATTTCTGGATGGCATAAAAGGATACTTGAATAAGAATTTTCAATGAAAGACCTCGGTGAAGTTGCTTATATATTGGGCATCAAGATCTATAGAGATAGATCAAGACGCTTAATTGGACTTTCACAAAGCACATACCTTGTTAAAGTTTTGAGGAAAGTTCAAAATGGATCAGTCAAAGAAAGGGTTGTTCTAGCATGTGTTACAATGTGTGAAGTAGAGTAAGACTCAATGCCCAACCACAGCAGAAGATAGAGAGAAAATGAAAGTCATTCCCTATGCCTCAGCCATAGGATCTATCATGTATGCAATGATGTGTACCAGACCTAATGTGTGCCTTGCTATAAGTTTAGCAGGAAGGTGTTGTGTTATGGGGAACGTAGCAGAATTCAAAAAAAAATCCTACGCTTCTCCAAGATCAATCTAAGGAGTCATCTAGCAACGTTCATAAAGGAGTGTATCTACATACCCTTTGTAGATCGCGAGCGGAAGCGTTCGAAGGAACGTGGATGATGGAGTTGTACTCGTCGTGATCCCTATCACCGATGATCCCAGCGCCGAACGGACGGCACCTCCGCGTTCAACACACGTACGGTACAACGACGTCTCCTCCTTCTTGATCCAGCAAGGGGGGAGGAGAGGTTGATGGAAATCCAGCAGCACGACGGCGTGGTGGTGGATGCAACGGGAAAAGCTGCAGGGCTTCGCCAAGACCCTGCGGGAGGAGGGACATATAATGCCCAGGATGGAGTTATACCTCCTACGTGTCGAGGCACGACTTAAAGGCATAATTCCATCCTAGAATGATCTCAAGTTTGGTAATCTTTGCACAACTCATGTAAAAGAGGGATAGTAAACTGAAAATAGTTGGCTTACACTCGCCACGTCACAGAAGTTACAGTACAAGTCTCAAACATCATACATTAAGAGCACTACAACCCTCTAAGGGCAAAAGCCAAAAGTCAAAGTACCAAACTCAGATAAATAAAACCACAGGCGGATCGAATCCTAGTAAGAGGCTCCACTACTGATCGTCCGGGTAGCGCACGTAGTACCGACTAAGCTCCTCGTCGTACTCCCAATCCAGCTCGGTGCCATCACCTGGATAGCTCATAGCTGGACCTGCATCTGGTGTGTGAAGTAACTGTGAGCCACAGAGGACTCAGCAATCCCGTTCCCGGGTAACAGAACTATTTAAGCCTTTAGGTGAGGGAAAGGCTGAAGAAAGAACAAGTCTGCAGCAGCAACTAGCATCTAGCTTACGCAAGTGAGAGCGAGAAGAGAAGGCATCGGTGAGAAGTGATCACGAAGTGATCCTAGCTACAAGCTCTCAAACATAACCCCTCCGTGTTCAACTCCCGAATCCCGATTCGGAAATTGACAGTCACGGAACACACGCTGGTAGTGTATTAGTATCATTGTGTCAAGTTTTCTACAACCGGAATTAACAAGCTCCCATCTGCCACATAACCGCGGGCACGGCTTTCGAAAGTACAAACCCTGCAGGGGTGTTCCAACTTGACCCATTACAAGCCCACGATCCGCGGAGTCGCAACTCCAAAGTGAGAAGAACCGAGTATCCTCGGAATCCCGTGCTCAAGATATACCAAGCTAAGGTAAGGCTAATCCAGCAAATCCTCCCGGCGTGTCGACACCCTGATAGTAGCCGCGCGTATCTAAGTCTCAGGACACGACCGGATGGGCGAAGCTACGGGTGGATACCAGATACCTCGAGTTGCCTCAAGGCGGCCCCGCAGGCTCCCCGTTTCGGACCAACACTCATGTGGAGCACTGGCCCGGGGTTGTTGATTAAGAAAGAGGGTTAATTACTCCCTATGCAAGTTTAGTTTGTTATTAGGCAAATAGTACCAAAGTTGGGATTTGCTGGAAAAGTCTTAGCACTTAGCGGTTTATCGAGGGGGTCCCATACACCCCAACCGTGTTAGAAACGCATAATCAAGGAACATAATACCGGCTTATACGGATCCTAACGGCATGAGTGGAACAAATCACCAAGCAAAAGGCTTAGCCTTCCACCCTTGCCAATATATAGATGATTTCATATTAAGCATTTATATAGTGTGATATAACCCAACCAAACTTCAACATGGAGCAAGCATCTTCACTTCACCTGCAACTAGCAACGCTATAAGAAGGGCTGAGCGAAGCGTACTTAGCCGAGCAACGGTTTGCATAGGTAGGGTGGTTAAACATGGCAATTGGTTACAAGTAGGAGGCTGACAAGAAGAACATGGGCATCGAGGCAAAACTATAGATCGAGACTACTAGCAATAGGCAAAGATAGTAATGTTATCGGGGTTCGGTCATCTTGCCTGAAGAGAAGTCGTTCGGATCGTAAGAAGGGTCCTCGTGCTCAACCTCGTTGGAAACCTCGTGCTCAACTTCGTACCCGGTCTCAGCTTCCGGCTCTAAACAAAACAATCACACCAAGCACCAATCAACAAGATGCAATGCGCACTCGAAAAACATGAATGCATGATGGATGCACTAAGGATGCACACGGAGCACGTAAAACATCACTCAAGCAAAACACCTCAAAACAAGATAACAACCTGGTATTATTAATCTACACAGAAAATCACCCAAGTTTGATATAAGATTCGCTGAAATCGGAGTTACGGGCTAAAAGTTATGCCCGAAACAAGATTTGAGCGAAAGCTGAAAATTACAGCAACATAGCATCTTGGGAGCTCAAAATAATTAAGCTACAGCACCCAAAAAGCATGGCAAGGGACTTGAACACAAACTAGATATATAGTACAGCAACTAGGTCCAAAGTGCACCCCCAACGGAGTCACGGATCAATAGCAATGATCTTGGACATATTGAACTTTGCAATAAAATTCTGGCAGCAGAATTTTATTGAAACTTTAGAGCAAAAGATAAGCATGCTACAGCCACTCAAATGGACATGTGAGGACATGGATGGAAAGACAACAATATAAACTACAAGGAACAATCAAAATCCACCCCAAAACTATCATGCTTTGTCCTACAACATCACACGAACATGGCATCGGAACGTTACAGATTTCAGACTTAGTGAAAAATCACTAAGTCCCAAAACAGCAACATCACCATAGCATCAAAAAGAGCATGTTTAAGTCACCTTGAAACTAAACATGGCAAAGGGTAAGCACCTCATCAAAATACATATGAAGGTGATCCCGAAACACACAAGCATGCTTCATTGAGGTGAACACAACGATTGCAACGAGCTCATCAAGATGGCATTTCATAACAAGTGAAAACACAACATATGAACATGGCACTTTGCAACGATGATAGCAAGGAAACAATAAATCTACCATGCAACCTATCACACACAACACGTAGTTCGTGGCAAGACGAACACGTGGACATGTCATTTGCATCGTTTGGACAAACGAGCTAAAAGATATCACATGTCAAAGGTGGCATGAAAATAACACATAACAGCAGCTTATATCATGATGCACTCTTGCAACAGCAAAACAAGTGTCAAGATGACATCTAACATGCATGACAACAACAGGTAAAACGTAGAGGACATCTCCACGAACATCTGGACATGCTACACGCGCAAAACGGAGCAACAGGCACAAAGTTAGAGCAGGTCAAAGATTGCATTACAGAACAACAAAACAGGTACTTAGAGTTTAAAAGAGGTAAACCTCCAGATCCAGATCTGAAACAGTAACGGGCTTCGGGCCCAGAGGAACTGCAGCGGCGACGGGGTTCGGCCCGGCCACCGGGGCGAGGCCCAGCCGGGGCAGAGGCAGAGGCGATGGCCCGCTCGGGCGGAGGGGAGCCCGAGGCCCTGGCGCGGCGACGGCCCGAGAGGAGGGCCCGAGGGGAGGCGGCGGCCCAGGCGGCTCGCCTGGCCCGAAGGAGGCGGCGGAGTCGCGGCGCGGGTGGAGCGCTGGAGCGGGGCCGGCTCGGGGCGGAAGCCCAGGCGGCGGTGGCGAGGCCCGCAAGGAGTCGAAGGCGCCGGCGGCTCGGAGGCGAACGGGCTGACGCGGTTCGGCCCAGGCGACGATCGGGGAAGTGGTCCCCTGGACCACTTCGACGGACCGATGGCCTGGCTGACGAGGCCGTCGCGCTGGGAGCCCAGGTGGCGGTGCGGTCGTTGCGGCGATGGAGGGAGTAGCGATCTGGCAAGGCTGGATCGAAGCGTTGACTCGCGAGGCGATCTGGTCGTCGGCGGCTGGTTCCTCGGGAACCTGGCCAGATCCGCGGGAGGAAATTTTGGGGATCTGGGGAAGAAAGAAAAAAAAGGAAGGGGATCTAGAGGAGGAAGAAGAAGGGGATAGGAATGCCCAAATATAGACTAGGGGTCTATATTATAGCAGAATTTTAGGGTTAGGGAGAGTTTAGGGGCGCTAGGAGCCCTCCGATCGTGATCCGACGGATCCGATCGCGGGGATAGAATAAAAGGGCCTAGACGGAGATAAAAGACTGCAGCAGGGGTGTTTCCGGGACACGAAGTGAAGGCACATCGGACCCACACGGACAACGGAGGAAAAGTCAACGGAGTCCAAACGAGACGAGATTTGAGAGGCGGGTTGCACACAACAAAACAACAACACACACAACAACCTCGCGGCACACCGGTAACGAAAAACGCCCGAACAGCAAAGTAGGCCTACGGGACGTCACGGACACGTGAGGGAGCTCCGGAACGCGAAACGGACAACAGGAAGAAACACGACGAACCGGATGCAACCCACAACACAAATGCAATGCAATGCACATGTCTACATGATATGAATGAATGCCACACACTCACACAACCAAACGATGAAAACCCGAAAGACAAAGAACCCGAAATGGAAATAGATGAAGCCGGAGATATATTATATACCCAAAAGGGAAAGTATTACATCCGGGGCATTACAAACTCTCCTCTACTACAAAAAGATCTCGTCCCGAGATCTAGGACTGGAAAAAGGAAGGGTACTCGGAACGAAGATGATCTTCTCGTTCCCAGGTAGCTTCTCGGTCTGTGTGATGTGACCACTTGACTTTCAGAAACTTGATGGACTTGTTGCGAGTCTTGCGTTCGGTTTCTTCGAGAATTGCAACTGGATGCTCTCGGTAGGAAAGGTCTTGTTGAAGATCAATCTCCTCAAACGGAATCATGCGCTCAGGTGCCTTGAAGCATTTGCGAAGTTGAGACACATGGAAGACATCATGAACATTTGCAAAGTTGGAAGGGAGCTCGAGCTGATAGGCTAGATCGCCTCTTTTGCCAAGAATCTTGAAAGGCCCGACGTATCTAGGAGCAAGCTTTCCTTTGATACCGAATCTTTGGGTTCCTTTCATCGGAGAAACTCGGAGATAGACATGATCACTGTCGAAAGCCAAATCACGATGCTTTCCGTCATAGTAGCTCTTCTGACGCGACTGAGCGGCCTTGAGATTCTGACGTATGACTTTGCACATTTCTTCGGCTTCAGAGATCAAATCATTGCCAAGAAGTTGACGTTCACCTGTTTCAGACCAGTTGAGAGGGGTACGGCACTTTCTGCCATAGAGAATTTCAAAAGGTGCTTTGCCTGCACTTGCTTGAAAGCTGTTGTTGTAAGAGAACTCGGCAAATGGAAGACAGTCTTCCCATTTCATGCCGAAGGAGATGACACAGGCTCTGAGCATATCTTCTAGGATCTGATTCACACGCTCGACTTGACCACTAGTCTGAGGGTGAAAGGCAGTGCTGAACCTGATCTTCGTGCCCATGGCGGACTGAAAGGAGTCCCAGAACCTTGATGTGAACAAGCTGCCACGGTCTGAGGATATCACTTGAGGAATGCCATGTAGGGACACAATTCTGGAAGTGTACAGCTCTGCAAGTTGAGCTGCATTGATTGATTCTTTGACTGGAAGAAAGTGAGCGACTTTGGTAAGCTTGTCAATCACCACAAAGATAGCATCATTGCCTCGCTTGGATTTAGGAAAGCCAGTGACGAAGTCCATTTCAATGTGGTCGAACTTCCACTCGGGAATAGGAAGAGGTTGGAGAAGACCGGCTGTACGTTGATGTTCTGCTTTCACTCTTCTGCATACATCACATTCATTCACGAATTGGGCAATCTCCCTTTTCATGCGTGTCCACCAGTAAGATTGCTTGAGATCTTGATACATTTTGGAACTGCCAGGATGAATGGAAAGGAGAGAATCATGAGCTTCTTCCATTATGAGCTTCCTGAGATCACCTTTGGGAATAACGAGTCTGTCCTCGAAGAACAAGGTATCTCTCTCATCAACACGGAAGCACTTATATTTTGGAGTGCCCTTTGCAATCCCATGTTTCACCTTCTTCACCATGGTATCACTGAGCTGGGCCTCACGGACTTGATCTTCCAAGGTAGGAGCAATTTGGAGATTAGCAAGAAAACCCTGCGGAACAACTTGAAGGTTGAGCTTCCTGAAAGCTTCACAAAGCTCAGGCTGGTGTGGCTTGATAAGAAGGCTGTTGCAATATGCCTTTCTGCTCAAAGCATCTGCAATCACATTCGCCTTGCCTGGAGTGTACTCAATGCTGGGGTTGTACTCTTGGATCATCTCGACCCAACGAGTCTGGCGGAGGTTCAGATGCGGCTGTGTGAAGATGTACTTCAAGCTCTTGTGATCAGTGAAGATGTCGACCTTTCTGCCCAACAACAGATGTCTCCACGTAATCAGAGCATGTACCACAGCTGCTAGCTCGAGATCATGTGTGGGATAGTTCTTCTCACTTGGCTTGAGCTGCCGAGAAGTATATGCCACAATTTTCTTATCTTGCATAAGCACACCACCAAGGCCTTGAAGAGAAGCGTCACAGAACACTTCATAGGGCTTGGTTTCATCCGGAGGAGTCAAAACTGGAGCGGAAACAAGCTTCTCTTTGAGGGTTTTGAATGCCACTTCACACTCGGGAGACCAAAAGTATTTGACATTCTTCTGAAGCAGGTTGGAAAGAGGCTTGGCAATCTTGGAGAAGTTCTCCACAAACCTTCTGCAATAGCTGGCAAGGCCCAGAAAACTGCGGAGCTGCTTGACGTTCTGAGGAGCTTCCCAGTTGACAATTGCTTCAACTTTCTCGGGATTAACCGCAATACCGTCAGCTGAGATAATGTGGCCCAGGTACAAAACCTTATCGAGCCAAAACTCGCACTTGGAGAACTTGGCATAGAATTTATGCTCTCGGAGTCGATCAAGAACCAGACGCAAATGCTTTTCGTGATCTTCTTCATTCTTGGAAAACACCAGAATATCATCCAGATACACAAGCACGAATTCGCCAGTATAGGGGTTGAAGATGTAATGCATCATCCTTGAAAAGGTAGGAGGAGCATTGGCAAGACCGAAGGACATGACGGTATACTCATATGAACCGTAGCTCGTTCTGAAGGCCGTCTTGGGAATGTCTTCCTCGCGAATGCGAATTTGATGGTAGCCCATTCGGAGGTCAAGCTTAGAGAACACTTTAGCTCCTTTGAGCTGCTCAAAGAGTTCGTTGATGTTGGGGAGCGGATACTTGTTCTTAATCGTCTTCTTGTTCAATGGCCGGTAGTCAACACAGAGACGCTCCGTGCCATCTTTCTTCTTGACAAATAAGACGGCACAGCCCCACGGAGATGTACTCGGTCTGATGAGACCCATACTCTCCTGCTTATCAAGCTTCTTCTTCAATTCCTTCAATTCATCCGGAGAGAGCTTGTAAGGACGGCGGCAAGCAGGTTCGGTGCCCGGCTCGAGTTCAATGACAAACTCCACCTGACGGTGTGGAGGCATGCCTGGAAGATCTTCTGGAAAGACGTCTTGATATCCGTTCACCACTGGAATTTGCTCTATGGCATTAATTTCACCCTTATCATTAAGAGAGAAAAGCCAAATAGTATTATCCCTGGAGGCGAAGATAATCACATCTTCATCAGAATGAGTCAACTTGACTTCCTTTTGAGCACAATCAATGTGAGCATCGTGCTGAGAAAGCCAATCCATTCCGAGAATGAGGTCGATATCAGAATGACCAAGAACCACCGGTTTAGCCATAAAACGATAATCTCCCATGCGAATGGAAACATTCGGAGCATAAACAGTAGAAGACATACGTCTCCCTGGAGAAATAACTTCCAACCTCTGAGGCAAATTTGAAGTGGCAATACTGTGCTTGGATGCAAATGGTTGAGACATGAAAGAGCATGATGCACCCGAATCAAATAACACTTTAGCTGGAAAAGAGTTCACTGGAAGGTTACCCAAAATGACATCAGAAGAAGCCTCCGCTTGTGCTGCATTCATCAGATTGACCCTGGCAGCCTTTGGATCATGCCTGACAATAGCTGAACTCACAGGTGGTGGAGGAGGAAGACGCTTCGGATTCGGGCATCTGTTGGCATAATGACCCTTCTGGCCACACTTGTTGCACACCACTTCAGAGAGAGGACGGAAATGAGAGCCACTGGACTTGGAGCCTTGAGACTGAAACTGCTTCTTCGACTGGTAGCTTGGGTTGGGTGGGTGGGAGAAACCACGACCACTAGAGTTCTTGTTGTTGGAGTTGTTGAAGTTGCTGGAGTTGTTGTATGGAGCTCGAAACACTGGAGGAGGAGGAAGCCAGAATTTCTGTTGTTTCGCAGCCAACTGAGACGATGAGGAAGAGTGAACAGCATCTCGAATTCTCTTCTTAGAAGCCTCCATCTTAAGCTGAGCTGCTTCTTGTTTCAAAGCCATGTTATAGAACTTATCGAATTCATCTGGCTCGAACAAAGTGAGAGCAAGCTGAAGTTCATCTTTGAGACCTCCACGGAACTGATAGATTTTACTCTTTGCATCAGGAATGTCTTGCTTTGCATAGCGAGCGAGGTTTTGGAACTTGACATTATACTGATAGACTGTCATGGAGCCCTGCTTGAGGTTGCGGAATTGCTCACGCATACCCTCGATAACACTTGTAGGAATGTGATGCGAGCGGAAATCCTTGCAGAAATTCTCCCAAGAGATCACTTGACCCGGCCTTGAGTCTTTGTACTGCTGCCACCAGTCAGCTGCTTGATCTTTCAGTTGGAAGGCTGCAAACTTCACATAGTCATCTTTTTTCACGTTACTGCACTCAAAATGCTTCTTTATATCGGTTAGCCAATCTTCAGCATCAAGAGGGTCGACACAGTAACTGAAAGCTTTAGGATTGTTAGCCAAGAACTGGTTGAGGGTAGCATGGTGCTGCTGGAAGAAGTTGCCTTGGTTCATTGGAATGCCCTGATTAGCTTGATTAGCTTGCATAGCTTGCATTTGCTGCATCATCTGCATCATCAACTGAGTGTTCTGAGCAGTAGTCTGCATAATTGCTCTCCAAGCCTCAGGCGGAGGAGGAGGTGAAGGAGGATGCTCTGGGACCTCTTCCACCTCTGGGTTGGCATTCGGAACCCTTTTCGGAGCCATCCTGTAAGAGATGACCACGAATCAGCAATTGATTGACAAAAGGAATAAGCTGAATCAATGGAATGAATTGCAACAAGTCTTCACAATAATCATTCGAACAATAAGAACGAATGAAATCATCCGAACAAGAGGAAAGAATGAATTTCTCAGTTAATTGATAACATCAGTCTTCACGAGAAGCCACATAGGGATCAAAAGGACAAAATAAGAAAAACAACAAGGTACGGAAAGGAACAAACACAAGAGAGGAGTTTCGTTCTAACATTTTTGTGCTGAAAGCATATGAACGCGTTACGAAAAGGTTTTGCAATCCCCGGATCAGCATAGCCAAGGACACTTTAAGATGCAACTCCTGATAGTAACATCGGTCATATAACCCCTTCACTCAATGTCGAACCCCGAACTCACTAACCTGCATTCGTTGGAAGAATGCCTACGATCTACTGGATAAAACCCACCTATAGTTTTCCGAAAGATTCCAGTTATGCAATCAGGTGTTGGGGATACACGGGAAGCACCGCGCAATCAACTCTAACCTACATCCAGGTGTATCCATCCTTCAACACATAACCAGTCTTTCTCGGAAACTGTGTACCTCGGACCTTCGAAAAGCATCCACTATAACAAGCTATGGCAATACTCCCGAACTACCTCCCCAGTACTGGGTGATGTCGGGGTTATCTTGCCACTGGCCGTATAGGGGAGATTTTCGATGTCGGCCGTCTTAAGTATTTAGTACTGCCGCGATATGCTTGTTACAATGATACCCCGAAGCTCAACTCCTCGGTAACAGGAGGCATCGGGAACAATATCCTTGTCACAAGAACATCGAAACAATCCCAGAATACTCGCGGGATTCCTAAAAAAAAATTTGTGCAAATTTTGAAGATAGGAGAGACAAGAGTAGACGTCAGGAGTCCTCACCAGAGAGAAAGGGGATGAGAAGCAAAGAAATCCTACTCTCCGATATAATATAGGACTCAAAAAGTTTTCAGTGTGTGCCTAGACTCAACCGTCAACGGTTCGATCAAACAGAGGGGGCTCCTAGGTCGGAGAAGGCTCTGAATACCAACTTATAATGCCCAGGATGGAGTTATACCTCCTACGTGTCGAGGCACGACTTAAAGGCATAATTCCATCCTAGAATGATCTCAAGTTTGGTAATCTTTGCACAACTCATGTAAAAGAGGGATAGTAAACTGAAAATAGTTGGCTTACACTCGCCACGTCACAGAAGTTACAGTACAAGTCTCAAACATCATACATTAAGAGCACTACAACCCTCTAAGGGCAAAAGCCAAAAGTCAAAGTACCAAACTCAGATAAATAAAACCACAGGCGGATCGAATCCTAGTAAGAGGCTCCACTACTGATCGTCCGGGTAGCGCACGTAGTACCGACTACGCTCCTCGTCGTACTCCCAATCCAGCTCGGTGCCATCACCTGGATAGCTCACAGCTGGACCTGCATCTGGTGTGTGAAGTAACTGTGAGCCACAGAGGACTCAGCAATCCCGTTCCCGGGTAACAGAACTATTTAAGCCTTTAGGTGAGGGAAAGGCTGAAGAAAGAACAAGTCTGCAGCAGCAACTAGCATCTAGCTTACGCAAGTGAGAGCGAGAAGAGAAGGCATCGGCGAGAAGTGATCACGAAGTGATCCTAGCTACAAGCTCTCAAACATAACCCCTCCGTGTTCAACTCCCGAATCCCGATTCGGAAATTGACAGTCACGGAACACACGCTGGTAGTGTATTAGTATCATTGTGTCAAGTTTTCTACAACCGGAATTAACAAGCTCCCATCTGCCACATAACCGCGGGCACGGCTTTCGAAAGTTCAAACCCTGCAGGGGTGTTCCAACTTGACCCATTACAAGCCCATGATCCGCGGAGTCGCAACTCCAAAGTGAGAAGAACCGAGTATCCTCGGAATCCCGTGCTCAAGATATACCAAGCTAAGGTAAGGCTAATCCAGCAAATCCTCCCGGCGTGTCGACACCCTGATAGTAGCCGCGCGTATCTAAGTCTCAGGACACGACCGGATGGGCGAAGCTACGGGTGGATACCAGATACCTCGAGTTGCCTCAAGGCGGCCCCGCAGGCTCCCCGTTTCGGACCAACACTCATGTGGAGCACTGGCCCGGGGTTGTTGATTAAGAAAGAGGGTTAATTACTCCCTATGCAAGTTTAGTTTGTTATTAGGCAAATAGTACCAAAGTTGGGATTTGCTGGAAAAGTCTTAGCACTTAGCGGTTTATCGAGGGGGTCCCATACACCCCAACCGTGTTAGGAACGCATAATCAAGGAACATAATACCGGCTTATACGGATCCTAACGGCATGAGTGGAACAAATCACCAAGCAAAAGGCTTAGCCTTCCACCCTTGCCAATATATAGATGATTTCATATTAAGCATTTATATAGTGTGATATAACCCAACCAAACTTCAACATGGAGCAAGCATCTTCACTTCACCTGCAACTAGCAACGCTATAAGAAGGGCTGAGCGAAGCGTACTTAGCCGAGCAACGGTTTGCATAGGTAGGGTGGTTAAACATGGCAATTGGTTACAAGTAGGAGGCTGACAAGAAGAACATGGGCATCGAGGCAAAACTATAGATCGAGACTACTAGCAATAGGCAAAGATAGTAATGTTATCGGGGTTCGGTCATCTTGCCTGAAGAGAAGTCGTTCGGATCGTAAGAAGGGTCCTCGTGCTCAACCTCGTTGGAAACCTCGTGCTCAACTTCGTACCCGGTCTCAGCTTCCGGCTCTAAACAAAACAATCACACCAAGCACCAATCAACAAGATGCAATGCGCACTCGAAAAACATGAATGCATGATGGATGCACTAAGGATGCACACGGAGCACGTAAAACATCACTCAAGCAAAACACCTCAAAACAAGATAACAACCTGGTATTATTAATCTACACAGAAAATCACCCAAGTTTGATATAAGATTCGCTGAAATCGGAGTTACGGGCTAAAAGTTATGCCCGAAACAAGATTTGAGCGAAAGCTGAAAATTACAGCAACATAGCATCTTGGGAGCTCAAAATAATTAAGCTACAGCACCCAAAAAGCATGGCAAGGGACTTGAACACAAACTAGATATATAGTACAGCAACTAGGTCCAAAGTGCACCCCCAACGGAGTCACGGATCAATAGCAATGATCTTGGACATATTGAACTTTGCAATAAAATTCTGGCAGCAGAATTTTATTGAAACTTTAGAGCAAAAGATAAGCATGCTACAGCCACTCAAATGGACATGTGAGGACATGGATGGAAAGACAACAATATAAACTACAAGGAACAATCAAAATCCACCCCAAAACTATCATGCTTTGTCCTACAACATCACACGAACATGGCATCGGAACGTTACAGATTTCAGACTTAGTGAAAAATCACTAAGTCCCAAAACAGCAACATCACCATAGCATCAAAAAGAGCATGTTTAAGTCACCTCGAAACTAAACATGGCAAAGGGTAAGCACCTCATCAAAATACATATGAAGGTGATCCCGAAACACACAAGCATGCTTCATTGAGGTGAACACAACGATTGCAACGAGCTCATCAAGATGGCATTTCATAACAAGTGAAAACACAACATATGAACATGGCACTTTGCAACGATGATAGCAAGGAAACAATAAATCTACCATGCAACCTATCACACACAACACGTAGTTCGTGGCAAGACGAACACGTGGACATGTCATTTGCATCGTTTGGACAAACGAGCTAAAAGATATCACATGTCAAAGGTGGCATGAAAATAACACATAACAGCAGTTTATATCATGATGCACTCTTGCAACAGCAAAACAAGTGTCAAGATGACATCTAACATGCATGACAACAACAGGTAAAACGTAGAGGACATCTCCACGAACATCTGGACATGCTACACGCGCAAAACGGAGCAACAGGCACAAAGTTAGAGCAGGTCAAAGATTGCATTACAGAACAACAAAACAGGTACTTAGAGTTTAAAAGAGGTAAACCTCTAGATCCAGATCTGAAACAGTAACGGGCTTCGGGCCCAGAGGAACTGCAGCGGCGACGGGGTTCGGCCCGGCCACCGGGGCGAGGCCCAGCCGGGGCAGAGGCAGAGGCGATGGCCCGCTCGGGCGGAGGGGAGCCCGAGGCCCTGGCGCGGCGACGGCCCGAGAGGAGGGCCCGAGGGGAGGCGGCGGCCCAGGCGGCTCGCCTGGCCCGAAGGAGGCGGCGGAGTCGCGGCGCGGGTGGAGCGCTGGAGCGGGGCCGGCTCGGGGCGGAAGCCCAGGCGGCGGTGGCGAGGCCCGCAAGGAGTCGAAGGCACCGGCGGCTCGGAGGCGAACGGGCTGACGCGGTTCGGCCCAGGCGACGATCGGGGAAGTGGTCCCCTGGACCACTTCGACGGACCGATGGCCTGGCTGACGAGGCCGTCGCGCTGGGAGCCCAGGTGGCGGTGCGGTCGTTGCGGCGATGGAGGGAGTAGCGATCTGGCAAGGCTGGATCGAAGCGTTGACTCGCGAGGCGATCTGGTCGTCGGCGGCTGGTTCCTCGGGAACCTGGCCAGATCCGCGGGAGGAAATTTTGGGGATCTGGGGAAGAAAGAAAAAAAAAGGAAGGGGATCTAGAGGAGGAAGAAGAAGGGGATAGGAATGCCCAAATATAGACTAGGGGTCTATATTATAGCAGAATTTTAGGGTTAGGGAGAGTTTAGGGGCGCTAGGAGCCCTCCGATCGTGATCCGACGGATCCGATCGCGGGGATAGAATAAAAGGGCCTAGACGGAGATAAAAGACTGCAGCAGGGGTGTTTCCGGGACACGAAGTGAAGGCACATCAGACCCACACGGACAACGGAGGAAAATTCAACGGAGTCCAAACGAGACGAGATTTGAGAGGCGGGTTGCACACAACAAAACAACAACACACACAACAACCTCGCGGCACACCGGTAACGAAAAACGCCCGAACAGCAAAGTAGGCCTACGGGACGTCACGGACACGTGAGGGAGCTCCGGAACGCGAAACGGACAATGGGAAGAAACACGACGAATCGGATGCAACCCACAACACAAATGCAATGCAATGCACATGTCTACATGATATGAATGAATGCCACACACTCACACAACCAAACGACGAAAACCCGAAAGACAAAGAACCCGAAATGGAAATAGATGAAGCCGGAGATATATTATATACCCAAAAGGGAAAGTATTACATCCGGGGCATTACAAACTCTCCTCTACTACAAAAAGATCTCGTCCCGAGATCTAGGACTGGAAAAAGGAAGGGTACTCGGAACGAAGATGATCTTCTCGTTCCCAGGTAGCTTCTCGGTCTGTGTGATGTGACCACTTGACTTTCAAAAACTTGATGGACTTGTTGCGAGTCTTGCGTTCGGTTTCTTCGAGAATTGCAACCGGATGCTCTCGGTAGGAAAGGTCTTGTTGAAGATCAATCTCCTCAAACGGAATCATGCGCTCAGGTGCCTTGAAGCATTTGCGAAGTTGAGACACATGGAAGACATCATGAACATTTGCAAAGTTGGAAGGGAGCTCGAGCTGATAGGCTAGATCGCCTCTTTTGCCAAGAATCTTGAAAGGCCCGACGTATCTAGGAGCAAGCTTTCCTTTGATACCGAATCTTTGGGTTCCTTTCATCGGAGAAACTCGGAGATAGACATGATCACCGATGTCGAAAGCCAAATCACGATGCTTTCCGTCATAGTAGCTCTTCTGACGCGACTGAGCGGCCTTGAGATTCTGACGTATGACTTTGCACATTTCTTCGGCTTCAGAGATCAAATCATTGCCAAGAAGTTGACGTTCACCTGTTTCAGACCAGTTGAGAGGGGTACGGCACTTTCTGCCATAGAGAATTTCAAAAGGTGCTTTGCCTGCACTTGCTTGAAAGCTGTTGTTGTAAGAGAACTCGGCAAATGGAAGACAGTCTTCCCATTTCATGCCGAAGGAGATGACACAGGCTCTGAGCATATCTTCTAGGATCTGATTCACACGCTCGACTTGACCACTAGTCTGAGGGTGAAAGGCAGTGCTAAACCTGATCTTCGTGCCCATGGCGGACTGAAAGGAGTCCCAGAACCTTGATGTGAACAAGCTGCCACGGTCTGAGGATATCACTTGAGGAATGCCATGTAGGGACACAATTCTGGAAGTGTACAGCTCTGCAAGTTGAGCTGCATTGATTGATTCTTTGACTGGAAGAAAGTGAGCGACTTTGGTAAGCTTGTCAATCACCACAAAGATAGCATCATTGCCTCGCTTGGATTTAGGAAAGCCAGTGACGAAGTCCATTTCAATGTGGTCGAACTTCCACTCGGGAATAGGAAGAGGTTGGAGAAGACCGGCTGGACGTTGATGTTCTGCTTTCACTCTTCTGCATACATCACATTCATTCACGAATTGGGCAATCTCCCTTTTCATGCGTGTCCACCAGTAAGATTGCTTGAGATCTTGATACATTTTGGAACTGCCAGGATGAATGGAAAGGAGAGAATCATGAGCTTCTTCCATTATGAGCATCCTGAGATCACCTTTGGGAATAACGAGTCTGTCCTCGAAGAACAAGGTATCTCTCTCATCAACACGGAAGCACTTATATTTTGGAGTGCCCTTTGCAATCCCATGTTTCACCTTCTTCACCATGGTATCACTGAGCTGGGCCTCACGGACTTGATCTTCCAAGGTAGGAGCAATTTGGAGATTAGCAAGAAAACCCTGCGGAACAACTTGAAGGTTGAGCTTCCTGAAAGCTTCACAAAGCTCAGGCTGGTGTGGCTTGATAAGAAGGCTGTTGCAATATGCCTTTCTGCTCAAAGCATCTGCAATCACATTCGCCTTGCCTGGAGTGTACTCAATGCTGGGGTTGTACTCTTGGATCATCTCGACCCAACGAGTCTGGCGGAGGTTCAGATGCGGCTGTGTGAAGATGTACTTCAAGCTCTTGTGATCAGTGAAGATGTCGACCTTTCTGCCCAACAACAGATGTCTCCACGTAATCAGAGCATGTACCACAGCTGCTAGCTCGAGATCATGTGTGGGATAGTTCTTCTCACTTGGCTTGAGCTGCCGAGAAGTATATGCCACAATTTTCTTATCTTGCATAAGCACACCACCAAGGCCTTGAAGAGAAGCGTCACAGAACACTTCATAGGGCTTGGTTTCATCCGGAGGAATCAAAACTGGAGCGGAAACAAGCTTCTCTTTGAGGGTTTTGAATGCCACTTCACACTCGGGAGACCAAAAGTATTTGACATTCTTCTGAAGCAGGTTGGAAAGAGGCTTGGCAATCTTGGAGAAGTTCTCCACAAACCTTCTGCAATAGCTGGCAAGGCCCAGAAAACTGCGGAGCTGCTTGACGTTCTGAGGAGCTTCCCAGTTGACAATTGCTTCAACTTTCTCGTGATTAACCGCAATACCGTCAGCTGAGATAATGTGGCCCAGGTACAAAACCTTATCGAGCCAAAACTCGCACTTGGAGAACTTGGCATAGAATTTATGCTCTCGGAGTCGATCAAGAACCAGACGCAAATGCTTTTCGTGATCTTCTTCATTCTTGGAAAACACCAAAATATCATCCAGATACACAAGCACGAATACGCCAGTATTGGGGTTGAAGATGTAATGCATCATCCTTGAAAAGGTAGGAGGAGCATTGGCAAGACCGAAGGACATGACGGTATACTCATATGAACCGTAGCTCGTTCTGAAGGCCGTCTTGGGAATGTCTTCCTCGCGAATGCGAATTTGATGGTAGCCCATTCGGAGGTCAAGCTTAGAGAACACTTTAGCTCCTTTGAGCTGCTCAAAGAGTTCGTTGATGTTGGGGAGCGGATACTTGTTCTTAATCGTCTTCTTGTTCAATGGCCGGTAGTCAACACAGAGACGCTCCGTGCCATCTTTCTTCTTGACAAATAAGACGCCACAGCCCCACGGAGATGTACTCGGTCTGATGAGACCCATACTCTCCTGCTTATCAAGCTGCTTCTTCAATTCCTTCAATTCATCCGGAGAGAGCTTGTAAGGACGCCGGCAAGCAGGTTCGGTGCCCGGCTCGAGTTCAATGACAAACTCCACCTGACGGTGTGGAGGCATGCCTGGAAGATCTTCTGGAAAGACGTCTTGATATTCGTTCACCACTGGAATTTGCTCTATGGCATTAATTTCACCCTTATCATTAAGAGAGAAAAGCCGAATAGTATTATCCCTGGAGGCGAAGATAATCACATCTTCATCAGAATGAGTCAACTTGACTTCCTTTTGAGCACAATCAATGTGAGCATCGTGCTGAGAAAGCCAATCCATTCCGAGAATGAGGTCGATATCAGAATGACCAAGAACCACCGGTTTAGCCATAAAACGATAATCTCCCATGCGAATGGAAACATCCTGAGCATAAACAGTAGAAGACATACGTCTCCCTGGAGAAATAACTTCCAACCTCTGAGGCAAATTTGAAGTGGCAATACTGTGCTTGGATGCAAATGGTTGAGACATGAAAGAGCATGATGCACCCGAATCAAATAACACTTTAGCTGGAAAAGAGTTCACTGGAAGGTTACCCAAAATGACATCAGAAGAAGCCTCCGCTTGTGCTGCATTCATCAGATTGACCCTGGCAGCCTTTGGATCATGCCTGACAATAGCTGAACTCACAGGTGGTGGAGGAGGAAGACGCTTCGGATTCGGGCATCTGTTGGCATAATGACCCTTTTGGCCACACTTGTTGCACACCACTTCAGAGAGAGGACGGAAATGAGAGCCACTGGACTTGGAGCCTTGAGACTGAAACTGCTTCTTCGACTGGTTGCTTGGGTTGGGTGGGTGGGAGAAACCACGACCACTAGAGTTCTTGTTGTTGGAGTTGTTGAAGTTGCTAGAGTTGTTGTATGGAGCTCGAAACACTGGAGGAGGAGGAAGCCAGAATTTCTGTTGTTTCGCAGCCAACTGAGACGATGAGGAAGAGTGAACAGCATCTCGAATTCTCTTCTTAGAAGCCTCCATCTTAAGCTGAGCTGCTTCTTGTTTCAAAGCCATGTTATAGAACTTATCGAATTCATCTGGCTCGAACAAAGTGAGAGCAAGCTGAAGTTCATCTTTGAGACCTCCACGGAACTGATAGATTTTACTCTTTGCATCAGGAATGTCTTGCTTTGCATAGCGAGCGAGGTTTTGGAACTTGACATTATACTGATAGACTGTCATGGAGCCCTGCTTGAGGTTGCGGAATTGCTCACGCATACCCTCGATAACACTTGTAGGAATGTGATGCGAGCGGAAATCCTTGCAGAAATTCTCCCAAGAGATCACTTGACCCGGCCTTGAGTCTTTGTACTGCTGCCACCAGTCAGCTGCTTGATCTTTCAGTTGGAAGGCTGCAAACTTCACATAGTCATCTTCTTTCACGTTACTGCACTCAAAATGCTTCTTTATATCGGTTAGCCAATCTTCAGCATCAAGAGGGTCGACACAGTAACTGAAAGCTTTAGGATTGTTAGCCAAGAACTGGTTGAGGGTAGCATGGTGCTGCTGGAAGAAGTTGCCTTGGTTCATTGGAACGCCCTGATTAGCTTGATTAGCTTGCATAGCTTGCATTTGCTGCATCATCTGCATCATCAACTGAGTGTTCTGAGCAGTAGTCTGCATAATTGCTCTCCAAGCCTCAGGCGGAGGAGGAGGTGAAGGAGGATGCTCTGGGACCTCTTCCACCTCTGGGTTGGCATTCAGAACCCTTTTCGGAGCCATCCTGTAAGAGATGACCACGAATCAGCAATTGATTGACAAAAGGAATAAGCTGAATCAATGGAATGAATTGCAACAAGTCTTCACAATAATCATTCGAACAATAAGAACGAATGAAATCATCCGAACAAGAGGAACGAATGAATTTCTCAGTTAATTGATAACATCAGTCTTCACGAGAAGCCACATAGGGATCAAAAGGACAAAATAAGAAAAACAACAAGGTACGGAAAGGAACAAACACAAGAGAGGAGTTTCGTTCTAACATTTTTGTGCTGAAAGCATATGAACGCGTTACGAAAAGGTTTTGCAATCCCCGGATCAGCATAGCCAAGGACCCTTTAAGATGCAACTCCTGATAGTAACATCGGTCATATAACCACTTCACTCAATGTCGAACCCCGAACTCACTAACCTGCATTCGTTGGAAGAATGCCTACGATCTACTGGATAAAACCCACCTATAGTTTTCCGAAAGATTCCAGTTATGCAATCAGGTGTTGGCGATACATGGGAAGCACCGCGCAATCAACTCTAACCTACATCCAGGTGTATCCATCCTTCAACACATAACCAGTCTTTCTCGGAAACTGTGTACCTCGGACCTTCGAAAAGCATCCACTATAACAAGCTATGGCAATACTCCCGAACTACCTCCCCAGTACTGGGTGATGTCGGGGTTATCTTGCCACTGGCCGTATAGGGGAGATTTTCGATGTCGGTCGTCTTAAGTATTTAGTACTGCCGCGATATGCTTGTTACAATGATACCCCGAAGCTCAACTCCTCGGTAACAGGAGGCATCGGGAACAATATCCTTGTCACAAGAACATCGAAACAATCCCAGAATACTCGCGGGATTCCTAAAAAAAAAAATTTGTGCAAATTTTGAAGATAGGAGAGACAAGAGTAGACGTCAGGAGTCCTCACCAGAGAGAAAGGGGATGAGAAGCAAAGAAATCCTACTCTCCGATATAATATAGGACTCAAAAAGTTTTCAGTGTGTGCCTAGACTCAACAGTCAACGGTTCGATCAAACAAAGGGGCCTCCTAGGTCGGAGAAGGCTCTGAATACCAACTTATAATGCCCAGGATGGAGTTATACCTCCTACGTGTCGAGGCACGACTTAAAGGCATAATTCCATCCTAGAATGATCTCAAGTTTGGTAATCTTTGCACAACTCATGTAAAAGAGGGATAGTAAACTGAAAATAGTTGGCTTACACTCGCCACGTCACAGAAGTTACAGTACAAGTCTCAAACATCATACATTAAGAGCACTACAACCCTCTAAGGGCAAAAGCCAAAAGTCAAAGTACCAAACTCAGATAAATAAAACCACAGGCGGATCGAATCCTAGTAAGAGGCTCCACTACTGATCGTCCGGGTAGCGCACGTAGTACCGACTACGCTCCTCGTCGTACTCCCAATCCAGCTCGGTGCCATCACCTGGATAGCTCACAGCTGGACCTGCATCTGGTGTGTGAAGTAACTGTGAGCCACAGAGGACTCAGCAATCCCGTTCCCGGGTAATAGAACTATTTAAGCCTTTAGGTGAGGGAAAGGCTGAAGAAAGAACAAGTCTGCAGCAGCAACTAGCATCTAGCTTACGCAAGTGAGAGCGAGAAGAGAAGGCATCGGCGAGAAGTGATCACGAAGTGATCCTAGCTACAAGCTCTCAAACATAACCCCTCCGTGTTCAACTCCCGAATCCCGATTCGGAAATTGACAGTCACGGAACACACGCTGGTAGTGTATTAGTATCATTGTGTCAAGTTTTCTACAACCGGAATTAACAAGCTCCCATCTGCCACATAACCGCGGGCACGGCTTTCGAAAGTTCAAACCCTGCAGGGGTGTTCCAACTTGACCCATTACAAGCCCACGATCCGCGGAGTCGCAACTCCAAAGTGAGAAGAACCGAGTATCCTCGGAATCCCGTGCTCAAGATATACCAAGCTAAGGTAAGGCTAATCCAGCAAATCCTCCCGGCGTGTCGACACCCTGATAGTAGCCGCGCGTATCTAAGTCTCAGGACACGACCGGATGGGCGAAGCTACGGGTGGATACCAGATACCTCGAGTTGCCTCAAGGCGGCCCCGCAGGCTCCCCGTTTCGGACCAACACTCATGTGGAGCACTGGCCCGGGGTTGTTGATTAAGAAAGAGGGTTAATTACTCCCTATGCAAGTTTAGTTTGTTATTAGGCAAATAGTACCAAAGTTGGGATTTGCTGGAAAAGTCTTAGCACTTAGCGGTTTATCGAGGGGGTCCCATACACCCCAACCGTGTTAGGAACGCATAATCAAGGAACATAATACCGGCTTATACGGATCCTAACGGCATGAGTGGAACAAATCACCAAGCAAAAGGCTTAGCCTTCCACCCTTGCCAATATATAGATGATTTCATATTAAGCATTTATATAGTGTGATATAACCCAACCAAACTTCAACATGGAGCAAGCATCTTCACTTCACCTGCAACTAGCAACGCTATAAGAAGGGCTGAGCGAAGCGTACTTAGCCGAGCAACGGTTTGCATAGGTAGGGTGGTTAAACATGGCAATTGGTTACAAGTAGGAGGCTGACAAGAAGAACATGGGCATCGAGGCAAAACTATAGATCGAGACTACTAGCAATAGGCAAAGATAGTAATGTTATCGGGGTTCGGTCATCTTGCCTGAAGAGAAGTCGTTCGGATCGTAAGAAGGGTCCTCGTGCTCAACCTCGTTGGAAACCTCGTGCTCAACTTCGTACCCGGTCTCAGCTTCCGGCTCTAAACAAAACAATCACACCAAGCACCAATCAACAAGATGCAATGCGCACTCGAAAAACATGAATGCATGATGGATGCACTAAGGATGCACACGGAGCACGTAAAACATCACTCAAGCAAAACACCTCAAAACAAGATAACAACCTGGTATTATTAATCTACACAGAAAATCACCCAAGTTTGATATAAGATTCGCTGAAATCGGAGTTACGGGCTAAAAGTTATGCCCGAAACAAGATTTGAGCGAAAGCTGAAAATTACAGCAACATAGCATCTTGGGAGCTCAAAATAATTAAGCTACAGCACCCAAAAAGCATGGCAAGGGACTTGAACACAAACTAGATATATAGTACAGCAACTAGGTCCAAAGTGCACCCCCAACGGAGTCACGGATCAATAGCAATGATCTTGGACATATTGAACTTTGCAATAAAATTCTGGCAGCAGAATTTTATTGAAACTTTAGAGCAAAAGATAAGCATGCTACAGCCACTCAAATGGACATGTGAGGACATGGATGGAAAGACAACAATATAAACTACAAGGAACAATCAAAATCCACCCCAAAACTATCATGCTTTGTCCTACAACATCACACGAACATGGCATCGGAACGTTACAGATTTCAGACTTAGTGAAAAATCACTAAGTCCCAAAACAGCAACATCACCATAGCATCAAAAAGAGCATGTTTAAGTCACCTCGAAACTAAACATGGCAAAGGGTAAGCACCTCATCAAAATACATATGAAGGTGATCCCGAAACACACAAGCATGCTTCATTGAGGTGAACACAACGATTGCAACGAGCTCATCAAGATGGCATTTCATAACAAGTGAAAACACAACATATGAACATGGCACTTTGCAACGATGATAGCAAGGAAACAATAAATCTACCATGCAACCTATCACACACAACACGTAGTTCGTGGCAAGACGAACACGTGGACATGTCATTTGCATCGTTTGGACAAACGAGCTAAAAGATATCACATGTCAAAGGTGGCATGAAAATAACACATAACAGCAGTTTATATCATGATGCACTCTTGCAACAGCAAAACAAGTGTCAAGATGACATCTAACATGCATGACAACAACAGGTAAAACGTAGAGGACATCTCCACGAACATCTGGACATGCTACACGCGCAAAACGGAGCAACATGCACAAAGTTAGAGCAGGTCAAAGATTGCATTACAGAACAACAAAACAGGTACTTAGAGTTTAAAAGAGGTAAACCTCCAGATCCAGATCTGAAACAGTAGCGGGCTTCGGGCCCAGAGGAACTGCAGCGGCGACGGGGTTCGGCCCGGCCACCGGGGCGAGGCCCAGCCGGGGCAGAGGCAGAGGCGATGGCCCGCTCGGGCGGAGGGGAGCCCGAGGCCCTGGCGCGGCGACGGCCCGAGAGGAGGGCCCGAGGGGAGGCGGCGGCCCAGGCGGCTCGCCTGGCCCGAAGGAGGCGGTGGAGTCGCGGCACGGGTGGAGCGCTGGAGCGGGGCCGGCTCGGGGCGGAAGCCCAGGCGGCGGTGGCGAGGCCCGCAAGGAGTCGAAGGCGCCGGCGGCTCGGAGGCGAACGGGCTGACGCGGTTCGGCCCAGGCGACGATCGGGGAAGTGGTCCCCTGGACCACTTCGACGGACCGATGGCCTGGCTGACGAGGCCGTCGCGCTGGGAGCCCAGGTGGCGGTGCGGTCGTTGCGGCGATGGAGGGAGTAGCGATCTGGCAAGGCTGGATCGAAGCGTTGACTCGCGAGGCGATCTGGTCGTCGGCGGCTGGTTCCTCGGGAACCTGGCCAGATCTGCGGGAGGAAATTTTGGGGATCTGGGGAAGAAAGAAAAAAAAAGGAAGGGGATCTAGAGGAGGAAGAAGAAGGGGATAGGAATGCCCAAATATAGACTAGGGGTCTATATTATAGCAGAATTTTAGGGTTAGGGAGAGTTTAGGGGCGCTAGGAGCCCTCCGATCGTGATCCGACGGATCCGATCGCGGGGATAGAATAAAAGGGCCTAGACGGAGATAAAAGACTGCAGCAGGGGTGTTTCCGGGACACGAAGTGAAGGCACATCGGACCCACACGGACAACGGAGGAAAAGTCAACGGAGTCCAAACGAGACGAGATTTGAGAGGCGGGTTGCACACAACAAAACAACAACACACACAACAACCTCGCGGCACACCGGTAACGAAAAACGCCCGAACAGCAAAGTAGGCCTACGGGACGTCACGGACACGTGAGGGAGCTCCGGAACGCGAAACGGACAACGGGAAGAAACACGACGAACCGGATGCAACCCACAACACAAATGCAATGCAATGCACATGTCTACATGATATGAATGAATGCCACACACTCACACAACCAAACGACGAAAACCCGAAAGACAAAGAACCCGAAATGGAAATAGATGAAGCCGGAGATATATTATATACCCAAAAGGGAAAGTATTACATCCGGGGCATTACAGGACAGGTGTAACGGGGGGAGGCGCCAGGGGCTGAGGTGCGGCAACCCTCTCCCCCCCCCCACTATATATTGGGGCCAGGGGGGTGCCGGCCCTAGGAGATGGGATCTCCTAGGGGGGCGGCGACCAAGGGGGTGGCTTGCCCCCCAAGCCTAGGGGGCGCCCCCCACCCCTAGGGTTCCCAACCCTAGGCGCACGGGGGAGGCCCAAGGGGGGTGCACCAACCCACTAGGGGCTGGTCCCCCTCCCCCTACGGCCCATGGGGCCCTCTGGGATGGGTGGCCCCACCCGGTGGACCCCCGGGACCCTTCTGGTGGTCCCGGTACACTACCGGTGACCCCCCCCCCCGGAATTCTCCCGATGGCCGAAACTGGACTTTCTATATATAATTCTTTACCTCCGAACCATTTCGGAACTCCTCGTGGCGTCCGGGATATCATCCGGGACTCTGAACAACATTTGGGTTACCGTGTGCATTTATCTCTACAACCCTATCGTCACTGAACCTTAAGTGTGTAGACCCTACGGGATCGGGAGACACGTAAACATGACCGGGACGACTTTTCGGTCAATAACCAACAGCGGGATCTGGATACCCATGTTGGTTCCTACGTGTTCCTCGATGATCTCATCGGATGAACCACGATGTTAAGGATTCACTTAATCCCGTATGCAATTCCCTCTGTCTATCGGTATAGTGCTTTCCCGAGATTCGGTCGTCGGTATACCGATACTGTCGTGGAATTGTCACGGCAGATGTCCTAGGGTAAGGACTTAGTCGCGAGGCCAACGCATCTATGTGGTAGCTTGAGAGGGGTTGAGCAGAATCGAGAGACGCAATGCAAACAAGGATTTAGACAGCTTCGGGCCCCGGGAAACATCATCCGGTAATAGCCCTACATGCTGTTTCAGGCTAGGTCTCATTATGCTCCTCATGGTGTCGCCGGTAAACCGGCGCTCCTTTAGTTGTGTCTAGACCTAAAGAATATGGCGCCTCTAACTTGTGAGAACTTCTCCCACTTTGGGGGCCCTGCCCCTCCTTATATATGTTGAAGGGGCGGGTTATATGACTAGTCCTAGTAGGACCAGGATTACTCTATTACAAGGAGTCCTAGTCTTGCTTCCTTTGTAGGAGAATATTCCTTGTGCTTTCCTCACAAACCGGCCCACCATAACATGAGCCGGCCTTTCATGAACCACCCGTTGGGCCACCGGGTCTTGTCGCTCCTATGACCCGCTTGCCGGATTACCAATGAATCGTAAACCGCCTGGTAAAAGCGGGTCGCCTGTGAATTGCCAAACTCCAGCCGGGTCATACATCCGGCAGTTTATACCGCGGGGTATATCCCCGACATTAGCCCCCAGTTTAGCTTGGATTTATTCATGGTAAACTTATGCTGCAAAATAAACACAGGAACAAATTTGATAGGTTGTGCTCCGGGTTAAGAATTCTTGTAAACCTGCACCTGACCATCCATAAGTCCTTGTCCTTTCCTTCTTCTAGAAAATCCGGGTCAATATACCAGCTTCAAAATCAACTTGCTTGCATAAGAAATATTGTAAATCAAGAATCCATTTGAATCGACCTTCAATGCTCTGATTTGACAAAAATATCGGTCTTCAAGTGTTCAACTGATATCCAGCCGGCTTGAAGATGCCGATTTATGATTACCACCATTGTCGAGTTATGAAAATTGATAATTTCGGGTCATGACTGTCTATAGATGTCGGGTTATGATTATTGCCAACGTCGGGTCACACAATAAATCTTCCCGATTTGCCCAAAACTGAGAATTTGAAGATGTTCCTCCTTTATATGCATATTACCTGCAACCCCCAAGTCTTAAGAAGAGAACATAGTGATAGCTTAAGACTTGTTTCAATATAAATGTTGCAACCTTGAATAAATCCAGATTGTTCATTCCAGTCACTAGTAAAAACGGAATACTCCATATTATGTAGCCCCCAAGTGCCGGGTTATCATGCTTGCAGCAGCCTAGGACTTATAATTGCCTGATACTTAGAAACTTCAACCAGTGTAGCCCCCAAGTGTCGGGTCATTATGCAATAATGAGCAGGGACTTTGTATATACTTCATTGAAAATAACATTATATAATATAACTCCCATCGTGGGGCTTGAACCCACGTCCACAAGGTTAAGAGCTTTGTGCTTTACCAATTGAGCAGTGGATACTTCAATATAATGGATTAATACTTGTGTACTTTGAATTGTTGACAGGAGCAATTGGTAGCCCCCAAGGGCCGGCTCATTATAATGTGATGAGTCGGGTCTTCAATAAAGTGAGCAAAAAATGACTTTGAATGAGCACCCAAGTGTCATGGTGCATGCTTGCAGCGACATGAGACTTGTATATTTGATGTAATCTCAATTTGAATAATGTAGCCCCCAAGTGTCGGGTTGTAAGCCTGCAACGACTCGGGACTGTTCCTTCAGTTGTAGAATAAATCATACTTGTCAGAGATATGACTAGCAGGTATAAACCGGCTAGGAAGGTCCGGATTACGCTAGTAAAATTATATTATCAGAAGCCCAGTAGAGTATGTAACAAGAGGTTATAGCCCGTAGAGATTTAGGGCCCGTGTATAAGGCCCATGGTCTGTAAACCGTCGTACCATGTAACTTGGGATGTAAGATAGAAAGAGTAGAGACCGAGGCGGACACGTTTATGAGCCGGCCTCGGGACTCTGTAAACCGGACCGGGCGTCGCCTCCTATATAAGGGGACGACCCGGTGACGGTTCAGGACAAGAAACAACAGCTCGAGACACAGGCAAAGCGGATTCGCTCCCTGGTCATCGAAGCCCCAACCAATACCACACCAAACTAGACGTAGGCTTTTACCTTCATCGAAGGGGCCGAACTAGTATAAAAATCTCTGTGTCCTTCGTCCGCTTTAACCCCTTTAAGCTAACCCGAGCGATGGCCTCACACCTAAGTCCGTTAACCCAGACATCTGCCGTGCTAAATCCACGACAGTTGGCGCCCACCGTGGGGCTATCGCACGATGGTTTCGAGTTCTTGAAGGGCAGCTTTGAAGGGCTCAAGGGTTACTCAGTGGGTCGGATGACCAAGAGTCGTCGCGGCCGGATCTACATCGACGATGCAGGCTGGGGCCCCGAGGCCGATTCGATTGAATACGGGTACCGGGTCCCCTTCGGCGGCATCCACGTCTTCATCGGCAAGATCGGCGAACCGGGCCCTGAGTCAGACATCTTCCCCAGCATCGTCGAGCCGGCTCGGCGTGCGAGAACTGCACGGATTCAGCCCGCCATGAAGCACGTCTTCATCGGAGCAGTGCATGGAGTACAAGCCGAGGACGGATCGGATTCTGGTGGCGAGACAGTTGTCTATTCTGATTATGAATCTTCATCCGGAGAGACTGAATCTTTGTATCTGTTACAGGACGGCCGGTTTGACGGTGTGTCCGATTGCAATAGTATTCCAGACCCCTTTGATCCGCCAAACAGGGTTGCTGTTTTCATGGCCGGATCACAATCTATGCAGCAGCCCACAACGACTGGGGCGTTAACCTCAGAGGCAGCGGGAGCCAGAGTTGGGGAACTTCCCCCGTCGCCCTCTGATGTCCTAACCACCTTAGTCGATAACTTGACGGCGCTCGCAACAGCGGAAGTGGCCCAGGCCGACAAGGCGCGGCATGGTGCGGAGATCGCTTAGTTGAAGAGCAGGATTGAGCAAGCTAAGTTGGATCTGGATGTGGAGAAAGCCGGGATGGCTACAAGACAGGCAGAGCTAGACTCCCAAGCTTTTCGGCTCAAGTTGGATCAGAACGCTTCACAGGAGGTAATGTACAGAAGGCAACAATCTTGTCTACCGCCGGTTTATGAGGCAAGGAATCTCTTTGGCACACCAGGAGCCGGAACCAGTAACCGCCCAGAGGTAAACCGGGGAGGAGCTCCGGGGACGGGCGCGTCGGTTCAGCCACCAGCCACGGAGCGGAACCGCCAAGTTGTGCCAACACCGCACGTACCCACTCCTCCCGGCCATTATTCTAACCCGTTGGACAAGATTGTCGCCGCCGCTTCACGACTGGCCGCTCTTCCCATTGAGGGACGTCCCCCATAGCAATGGAGGCACGACGGGCTAAGGAGTTGCTGGACACGGCGTTAACACAGCAGTAGTCGTATTCCTATAGCCGGGAGAGGATTCATTCAACCCCCCGCCTGAGCCGGAGTTACACGAGACACCTGGATGAACCGGCTGTATCTAGCAGCGCGTGGAGACAGCACCGACAGAGGCAGGATAATCCGGCAGGAGCAGGAGCACATGCCCAAGAGGTGGTGGACCAGGCTAGACCTACTGCCCGCGACGATACCCGTCAAGCAACGCCGGTTCACCCCACCACCACAGAAACAGGAATCATGTCCAGTTCCTTGGGGGTGCAGTGTCTCATCCCTACTTTACGAAATGTGAAATTACCCAAAGACTTCAAAGGCCCGCGCAAGGTACCCAACTACACGGCGGATCTGGCTCCGGAGGCGTGGGTTGAAAGTTATGAGATGGCTATGGAGATGCTTGATGTGGATGAAGCTGCGTGTGCCAAATACTTCACAATGATGCTTGAAGGCATGGACCGGACGTGGTTAAAGGGTTTACCACCTAACTCCATCGGATCATGGGGCGAGTTGCGTCGCCGGTTTATCAATAATTTCAAAGACACATGCAAGCAGCCGATGTCCGTGGTTGACTTAGCCGCATGTGTTCAAGGAGAGCAAGAGACCACAGGCAGTTGGGTGCGGCGAGTGTCTGAAATTTTGCATTCCTCCAATAGCATCAATTCGAGCACGGCTATAGTGACCTTGGAAGGAAATTGCCGGTTTGATCCTTTGAGGCAGAAGCTGGGACGGCTCAAGCGTGATTGCAATGACATGGGAACGCTCTTGGGCGCTTTGGTGAAGTATGGAGACTCTGATAACACCAAGTATCCAGACGCAGATGGAGACAAGTCCGGGAAAGCGAGCAAAACGGTAAACCGGCGCAAGCCAATCCGGCAGGTACAGGTTACAATGGCAAGCGTAACGCAAGGGTAGCGGCGCAAGGGTAGACCGCCCCCATGTAATGGGAGGCCGCCTATTAATCTAGATCGCCAGTTGAACGTGCCTTGCCCAAAGCACGGTACAGAGGAACATCCGGCTACGCATCTCTGGAAAGACTGTTTTATTATGCAGGAGTTTATGAAACAGGCCAAGTATAACCACGGGCCCCCCGGCGGGCCAGGTCCCGGTTTTCAGGGTCCGGGTTACCAGGGAGGTGGATCCGGATCAGGGTACCACGGCGGTAACAATACCCATAATGGCCACAATCAGCATCAGTAGAACCAGCAACATGGTCAAGGTGGATACAACAACCAAGGGAGTCAACAGCGTCAGCAGCAGCAGCAATCCGGATATCCGAATAACCCGAAGTAGCTAAGTAGTGGGCAATATCATGTTTTCACCACAAGTCTGTGCAAACGGGATCAAAAAGTTCTGAAGAGAGCAGTACACTCTGTTGAACCGGCGATACCATGTTTTTTACGTTGGTCTGAGCAACCCATTGTATGGTGCAGAGAGGATCATCCGCCATGGGTTGATAATCCGGGTCAGCTGGCCTTGGTGGTGGCACCCCAGGTGGGTGGTTACAAGTTCACAAAAGTGCTTATGGATGGAGGCAACAGCATCAACATCCTATACTATGAGACTTTCCGATGTATGGGGTTGACAGATAAGAAGCTCTGACAGTCCAATACAGTGTTCCATGGAGTGGTGCCCGGTAAATTGGCTTACCCAGTTGGGAAAATCGATCTGGAAGTTACCTTTGGGGATGAGCATGACTCTAGATCGGAGACAGTGACCTTCGAGGTTGTAAAGATCAGGAGCCCATATCATGCTCTGTTCGGGAGACCGGTTTATGCCAAGTTCATGGCTAGACCGTGTTATGTTTGTCTGCAGCCCAAGATGCCGGGTCACAAGGAAACCATCACGGTTCACGGGAGCCGTAAGATCACGTCGGAATGCGAGGAAGGAGACGCTGCATATGCTGAGGCAGTTTGTGCTACGGAGGAGCTAAAATTTTATAAGGACAATGTTGATCCGGCGGATATGTCCCCGTTGAAAAAGCCAACCACAGAGCATGATCCGGCGTTGAAGTTCAAATCAGCAGAAGAAACCAAGCAGGTTGACTTTGTTCTGGGCGACTCGTCCAAGCAATTCACCATCATCGCTAACCTAGACCCCAAATAGGAAAGCACGCTCATCGAGTTCATCTGTGAGAACCGGGATATCTTTGCATGGAAGCCTTCTGACATGCCAGGTATACCGAGCGAACTCGCTGAGCACAGTCTTAATATTGATCCGAAGTTTAAACCGGTCAAGCAGTATTTGTGTCGCTTCAATGAGGAGAGGCGCAAGGCTATAGGTGAAGAAGTGGCTAGGCTCTTGGCCGCAGGTTTCATAGTTGAGGTATTTCATCCAGAGTGGTTGGCTAATCCGGTGCTGGTGCTAAAGAAAAACGGAACTTGGAGGATGTGTGTTGATTACACAGACTTGAACAAGGCTTGCCCAACTGATCCTTTTGATCTCCCCCGTATTGATCAGATTATCGATGCTACGGCGGGATGTGAGCGGCTAAGTTTTTTGGATGCATATTCCGGCTATCATCAGATCAAGATGATAGTTAAGGACCAGGAGAAGACAGCTTTCATAACTTCCTTTGGAGCCTTCTGTTATGTATCCATGCCTTTTGGGCTCAAGAGTGCCCAAGCAACTTATCAGCGTTGTGTGCAGAACTGCCTACAAGGGCAGATCAGAAGAAATGTCCATGCATATGTGGATGACATTGTGGTAAAATCCAGGAAGGAGGGGACGCTGATAGAGGACTTAAAAGAAACCTTTGACAACCTCTGGGTTTACAAGATGATGCTTAATCCAGAGAAGTGTGTTTTTGGTGTTCCAGCGGGCAAGCTCCTTGGATTCTTAGTGTCAAACAGAGGGATTGAAGCTAATCCGGAGAAGATCAAGGCGATCACATCCTTGGCTGAACCGGCTTGTATCAATGATGTCCAGCGCGTGGCAGGCCGTATTGCAGCGTTGAGCCGATTCATCAGTCGTTTAGGAGAAAAGGCGATCTCGCTTTATCAGATGATGAAAAAGACGGATTGATTTGTGTGGAGTGATGATGCAAACGCTGCGTTCAAGGATTTGAAGCGGCAATTAGCAGAACCACCAGTTCTTGCTGCCCCGGTTGACAAGGAGCCGCTGTTGTTATACGTGGCCGCCAATGCCCGTGCAGTTAGCGTGGCCATTGTGGTGGAGCGCAAAGAAGCAGGCAAAGAATATCCGGTTCAACGTCCGGTTTATTACATCAGTGAAGTGCTCATTGAGTCGAAACAAAGATATCCACACTGGCAGAAATTGGTATATGGTGTGTTCATGGCAAACCGGAAGTTGAAGCATTACTTCCAGGGCCACCCAATCACTGTTGTCAGTTCAGCTCCGTTGGGGGATATAATCCAAAACAGAGAAGCCACTGGCAGAGTGGCGAAGTGGGCCATTGAGCTTAGCCCACACGTATTAAAATATGTGCCCCGTACTGCTATAAAGTCCCAAGCACTGGTGGATTTCATCAATGATTGGACAGAGTTGCAAGCACCTGAAGAGAAGCCGGATCATACATACTGGACTATTCACTTTGACGGTTCAAGGCAATTGGACGGCTCGGGGACTGGAGCCGTGTTAACTTCCCCACGAGGTGACAAGTTCTGTTATGTCCTCCGTTTAATGTTCCCTTGTACTAACAATGCTGCTGAGTATGAAGCTCTCCTCCACGGTTTACGGATGGCCAAGGAGATGAACTTGAGCTGGGTCAAGTGCTCTGGTGACACAGATCTGGTGGCACAACAAGTATCTGGTAAGAGGGACTCTAAAGATCCGCTCATGGCGGCTTACCGGCGAGAAGTGTATGCAGTCACAGGATACTTCAAGGGATATCAGGTGGACCACATAGACTGGCGGAAAAATGAAGCGGCCGATGCATTAAGCCGGTTGGCCTCCCAGCGTAAACCGGTTCCACCTAATACCTTCTTGGATGAATTGCATAATCCGTCCGTACAGATACCTTCATAGGAGGATTTAGCTGTTCCTGATCTGGAAGCACAGCTAGTTGCAGCGCTCCACGTCATTCTGGATTGAACACTCCCTTATTTGGCGTATATGAGTCGAGGTGAGTTGCCAGGGGATGAAGTCGAAGCCCGGCAGATAATCCGGCGGTCTAAGTCTATGACTATCGTTAATGGAGAACTTCATCACCGCAGCATTTCTGGGGCGTTTCAGCGGTGCGTATCATCAGAGGAAGGCTGTGATATTCTTCGAGAGATTCATGAAGGGGTTTGTGGTCATCACGCCGGTTCAAAGTCCTTGGTAGCTAAAGCTTTTCGTCATGGGTTCTACTGGCTGACGGCTCACGCCGACGCAGAGGACTTGGTCAGAAAATGTGACGCTTGCTAGAAATTTTCGCGGCGTGCTCATGTACCGGCGCAGGAGCTGCGGATGATTCCAATCACTTGGCCGTTTGTGACTTGGGGGCTTGATATGGTTGGACCCTTTAAAAGATCCCAAGATCAGAAAACCCACCTGTTAGTAGCAGTGGACAAATTTACAAAGTGGGTTGAAGCAGAGCCTGTCAGTAAGTGTGATGCGGCAACAGCGGTTAAGTTCATCAAAAAGGTAATTTTCCGGTTTGGCTTTCCACACAGCATTATAACTGATAATGGCACCAACCTATCTAAAGGAGAGATGGAAGAGTTCTGTCAAAGAGAACATATTCGCCTTGATGTGTCATCAGTAGCTCACCCTCAGTCCAATGGCCAAGCTGAGAGAGCCAACCAAGAGATCTTGAGAGGCATCAAGCCCCGGCTTATGGTTCCTTTGCAAACAACACCGGGTTGCTAGGTAGAGGAGTTGCCTTCTGTCCTATGGAGCATCAATACTACACCTAACAGATCTACAGGATACACGTCCTTTTTCATGGTATATGGTGTTGAAGCGTTCCTCCCTAGTGATATCCGGCATGATTCACCGCACGTGGCGGCCTATGTTGAAGCAGATAATGAGCAAGCAAGGCAAGACAGCTTGGACCGGCTAGACAAGGAACGGGACACGGCAGCAGCACGATCAGCAATTTATCAACAAGATCTGCGCCGGTACCACAGCCGCCGGATTAAGACCAGAACGTTCCATGAGGGAGATCTGGTGCTCCGGCTCATCCAAGACCAGACAGATATGCATAAGCTATCCCCACCTTGGGAAGGACCCTTTGTGGTCAGTAAGAACCTGCACAACGGATCATACTACCTTGTTGACGTTCGAGAACATAAGGATTCACGTACGGCAGAGGAGGAGACGAAACGGCCGTGGAACATCGCTCTTCTTCGACCTTACTACACTTGAGTCATTCGCTCCGCTTTATGTACAATGTATATATTATAATAATAAAATAAACTGGTGCCCCCAGATCACCGGGGAATCAGCCATCTTCTTCGCAAAAAGAGTATCACATGGGGGCTTCGAAAGAAACCTTCCATGGCCTCTTAAACCGGCGCCCCTGATAGAATCAGGGAATCAGCCGTGTCTTTTATACACAAGAGTATCACATGGAGGCTTCGAAAGAAACCTTCCATGGCCTCTTAAACCGGCGCCCTTGATAGAATCAAGGAATCAGCCGTGTTCTTCAAAGGAGTATCACATGGGAGTTTCTACAGAAGCTTACCATGGCCTCCTAAACCGGCGCCCTTGAAACTTCAAGGAATCAGCCATCTTATCAAAATAAGAATCACATGGGGGCTTCCGCGGGCAAGGAAGTTTTCCATGGCCTCTTGAGCTGGCGGCGGTATGAAGCCCATCATAATAGCACTGCTCTGGTTGCTTCGGCAATTTCCACATGATGATGAGGGGTAAAAGAGAATGTTGGTGCCTAACCCAGCTCAAACATTTGCCCCGACGAGCAAAAACGGCTCACACACTACCGGGGGGCTCGCAGAGAGTTTAATACCCTTGTAGTGAACATGTCTTGGAAGCCCGGTGCATGCACCTAAACCCCGGATTAACCTGCCTGCTTCAAGTAAATCACGCCGTCCAGGTAAACCTGGTATGACCCGTCGAACCTGCCATAAGTTACTCCTTCGGGACCCTGAACTTGGCCACGTTAAATTGACGATCATCGAGTTGATTACCTAAAGACAAAATCTTTACGAGATTTTTGAAACATTGGGTAGCTTGTCATCGATGATTTGGTTAAGGATTGCAGAGCATCTTGACAGGCTTTGCTAAAATGGTTAATGACAGTAGCCTGGCAGCTCATAAAAAGCCTCGAATTTGGAGCCTGGCAGCTCGTAAAAAGCCTCGACTACATGGTCTTATTTGCCCAAAAAACCTTATTTCTATATTTTTATGATTTCACAAATCTTGGTCGTCATGATCATTAGTTTTTAACCAAGTCCATTGATGCGAGACTGGATAACTACAAGGTTGACCATATATCTACAAAGTTAAAGTCTGGGTCATGAACACCAGCGAGAGCTAAATCGACGTTCATCGTAACCCGGATTGGCCATCAGGCTAAGCCAAACAAGAGAGCCAAGAGCCTCATCAAGCGCCTGTGCTTTCAATTATTCCTACCGGGTCCAGGTCGACAAACACACTTAATCAGTGGTATGGTATATGTTTGTGATCAACAGATATTCCTTTGATATATATATCAGAGCACTATAATCCGTCCGGTGGTAAACCGCTAGGACATCTTTTAGCTTCGTTCATTCAGGCACAGGTAATATAAGCTGATCACGCATTGCAAACAGAAGATTAAATTGAGAGATGCCAATCCAAATAGTACCATAACAGTGGGACAAAGGCAGTATTTCAATTATCCTATTACAAGGCACTTGCAGGCCCGAATGGATCAAAAGTTTCTGGCAAAGTACTCAGCAACTACAAGTTAAACCGGACGGTTTACGACTCCTCTTCACGCTGCGAAGGCTGAGGGTTAGCTTGTTCCGGGTCTTCGTCGACTTCAGGCAATTGCTGGAAATCAGGAGCGCTCCAGTCAATCTTGGAGAGGGCACGGAAATACACTTCATCATTGATAAGATCTAAAGGGTCAATATCTAGAGAGAAAGTGTGGTTACGAACTGGTGGGATCAGATTTTCAGTGTCGTAAACCGGCCGCTCCACCCACGAATTTTCTAGATCGTAAGCAGGATGATACCTTGTCAATCTGCTTCATCGGCAAGCTTACTGGCAAGAGGGCGCATGTCCTTGGTAAAAGAACGGAGATCTTCAGCAGAGAAGGCTGACCCGTCCTCTTTCATGCTGGGGTAGCCGTTCATGGCCTCCGCCGGATCAAAATCGGGGACCCATGCTTTGGCCCGGGTCAGCGCCATCAGAGAGCCAGCTCATGCAGCAGACTTCTTCACCTCAACAAGACGCGCAGGTAAGACAGATAGCTTTTCCAGGGTGGCTTGGATAGTGGTCGGCGCTGGTTTATTATGTGACATGGCACTGATAGCCCTTTGAGTGCCGGAGTAGAGCTGCTCCACCAGGGTATAAGCAGCCTTGAGCTTCTTTCGGACATCGTCTCCAAGATGAGTTATGCCCCTCCCTGTATGCAATTGGCGAGTTAAACCGGAGCGGAACAAATATTGCAAGGATACAACTATACGAAGACAAGTACTCACCGAAGATAGAAGAAGTCATGTTCTCTATTTGTTGTTTCAACCCGGATAGTTCCTGTGTAACCGGATTGAGCGCGGCTTCGGCATCCCTTGCTCTTTTTTCTAGAGCGTCCCTTTGCACCTCCCATGTGGACCACTCCGCTTCAAAATCTTTCTTCAATTTTTCCATGTTAATCAAAGCAAGGACAAGTTCTTCCTTAGCTTTGGTTGGAGCCGTCTCATGGGAGGCCAAGCTATTTCGGAGCTCAGTTGCCTCCGAAGCTCTCCGGTTCAAGTCAGCCTACAAGGAAATCAAATGGGTTAGAAGGACAGATCAATCAAAGTCTCAAGCACATAACAAGTTATGCACTCGAAACTTGGGGGCTAATGTACAATTGAAGTAAAGAAAGCAAAAAAATTCAGACAAGTCCCAAGCCCATAAACAAGTTATGACCTTGGCACTTGGGGGCTAATGTACATTCACTCTTAGACATAAGTAAAGTCTCGGTTCACCTACAATGAAGCTAAACCGTCACTTGGGGGCTACTATGGCCTAAAGGTAGGAGTGCAAAGTACAAAGCAGAAATGGAAAGCAAAAGGAAAGAAAGTCACCTCATATTTATCTTTCATCATATTGACTAAGCTGGCTTCATAGTCACGGCTGGTGAAGAGCCGGTTCAGATACCCAGAATGAAGTTCCTGGGCACTCAGCTGAACATAGCTTGATAAGTCGGTGCTCCACTTGCCTTTATCTTGTTGAAGTTTTTCTTCCTTGGCAGTATGCTTAGCCAAGGCAACAGGCTCGGTGGGAGCAGAGAATTTTATCCCAGTTATTTCAACATCCGCTGTTGAGGTAGCCGTTGGCTGAAGGGGATCAGTAGTGCGCACTGGGCTGACAGGAGCCGGGCTAGCCCGGGGAGGACTAACCCGGACAGGGCTTGCCGGTTCAGCCGTGTTCTCCATGTCATCACCTCCCGGAGCAGCAACATCTTCATGATCCATAGGAGCAGGATCATCGAGCTGAACTTCAACATTGTCTTCTGGAGGGTTGGCCGCTTCAGGGTCCTCGGCCGGTTCAGTAGTGGTGGTCTCAGCAGCCATTTTATTTGCTCTTGCCTTTTTGCTAGGCTTGGGCATTTTGGTAAAGGTTAAAAGAACAATGAGAATCACAAAGTTAAAACAGGAAGATAAACCGGACGTTCGAAAGAAGGACTTACCCAGGAACGGTCTTGAGAACTGGGACTTGCATAGCGGTCAACTCACCGGAAGAAGACAGAGGAGCCTCCTGATAGTTGGGATCAGACGGTTTAAGTGGTTTACGTATAAGGCCTGCTTTTGGATGAAGAAGGGTTGGAGTGAGCAAAACCTCTGAGCGGCGTCTGCGAGCCGGCGTAAGGGGTATTCCGGACGATTCAACCACATGGCCACTATGGCGCGTGGTCCGGCGAGCTTCATGCTACTGTTTCTTCAAAACAAAGTTGGGATCCAATTGAGCATAAGGGTGAGAAAATGGATATTTCCGGGATACCCGGCGGATCTTGGGTGGCAACGGTTCTGAATCAGAAGAGAGAGAAATTACCTCAACTCCCTCCGCTTTACTTCCCTCCGCCAGGTCCTGAGGAAAGGCATTATTAACATAAATTCAGACAAAGGGAGATCAAAAGACATAAGGGTTAATTAGTAACTCAGAGTCCGGATCATCCTCTTCAGGGTTTGAACCGGAAGCAACAACAGCTTTCTTTTTCTTCACAGCAAAGGTTTTCTTGCGTGATTGCTTCGTCGGTTTATCCTGAGTTTTCCTCTTCCAGAAGGGATCATTGGCTTGTGAAAAGGAACAATAACATGTTGAAAACAAGTGATATGAATAGATTAAACTGAAAGGAAACGGTCGGAAGAGCTTTACCGATGGCAGTTTGTTGGTCAAACAGAATGGAGCTAAACCGGTCCAGCTGCAATCCTCAAGAGGGATGTTCAGCATCTTCTTAGCAGACTCAGTAACTTCATTATCAGGAAGCACTATCTTTGTGTGGCGTTGAGGATCTTCCGGTTTACCGGTATATTTGCACATCAATCTTGAGCGCTAGCTTAATGGAAGAATGCTCCAAGAGAGCCAGTAGCGGACGAAATCGACTCCGGTTAAACCGTTTGCCACAAAAGCCCTGAGCTTGGAAAGTTGAGGGGCATATCGAGTCCGGTTTTGGGCGCTTAGATGTTGCGGCAAAGGTTGACTTGGAGCCAGACGGTAAGCGCGGTAACCCGGCAGCGGATTTTCTCCTTCAGGTGAAGTATCCTTACAATAGAACCAAGTCTGGTTCCATTCTTTGGGGTGACTGTGAAGAGCGGTGTGAGGAAAACTTACATCCTTCCTTTTCTGGATGCTGACATCACCCAGTTCCTGATGAGGCCCATAAGAAAACTCAGTCCGGCGGTTCAGATGGAAGAAATCCCTGAACAGATCCACTAATGGTTCTTCTTGAAGATATGCTTCTGAGAAGACTTGGAAGTTGCATATGTTGGATATGGAATTGGGACCTATGTCCTGTGGATGGAGTTGGAAGTTGGCTAGGACGTCGCGGAAGAATTTTGAACTGGGCGGACTAAAGCCCCGGGCTAGATGATCAAAGAAAACAATGATGTCTCCTTCCTGGGGTGTAGGAGGACATTCCTTTCCAGGGGCCCGCCAGTGCAGAACCTCTCTTGGACCCAGAAGGCCGATTGAAGCAGCGTTTACTAAGTCGTCCTCAGTGATCCGGGAAGGAACCCAATTGCAAGCAACAAATTGTTTAGCCATCGTTTCTGATGAGGGAGTGCTGAAAAATATAATGCAAGACCCGGTTTACAACTGGCGAAACAAAACTGGCAGTTTCTGTGAGGATATTAACCTAATCGACGGTTTAAGCAAGGGGCTAATGGTACCCCCTAATCTGGATCAGGCGTACACAAGACAGCCACCGGTTTATGGTAACAAAAAGAAGAAATTAAACCGTCGACTATGGGATGCAAGTTCGTATCTAAGCCGTCAGGGCAAGCATATGAGAAGTGGACTATGATTAAATCGGTGACATAAAGCAGAGAAGCTGCAGATCTAAAGTGCGAAAAACAGTTTTCGCATAAGCAGAGGTGAGGTATGGATCTATGGCGCAGAAAAAAGACAGAACAATTACGGTCATATTCAGTGAAGGCAGTGAAAGTTCTCTACAGATTCGATCTAAACTAGCAATGCCAGAGAGACTAAGGATATGATGATGGAGCGGAGGCACACGAACAAGGGATGATCTAACAAATCTTGCATCTACAGCTAAAATCAATCTACAACGATGAACTACGGAGAGATGAGGGTTCACGGCGAGCTACAGAAGGAACCCTAGAACTGAGATCTATGGGGAAGAAGATAGCGTACCCGAGGAAGCAAAGGACGGCGGCGAGTCTCTGAACGCGTTCAGGTCGATGCAGCGGCCAGACTTGTGGACGACGGCAAGCTCGAAGAACAGCAGCGGAGGCTCGAGCGCTGGAGACGAAGGAATAAGAAGCAGAAGGGGAAAAGAGATGGCCTCGGCGGTATTTATGAGCCGAGGGGATACAACGGCATGCGCGGGAATCGAGGAGGCCGGAAATCGGATAAAGATTGAGCTGTCGGCTCGATCTTCGGTGCGGCAGTAAAGAAAGGTAACAAACAGATGTGGGCATTAAATGCGCAAGTGATGTCACGACAGATTGAAACGATTTCAGGAGATGACATCATAGCCGGTTTATGAAGGAAACAAGTTGCAGAAAGGAAATTCGTACAAGACTTCGAAGACTGACATGAACAAGTTCAAATCAATCTGGGGCCTAATATCAGGGATATGACTAGCAGGTATAAACCGGCTAGGAAGGTCCAGATTACGCTAGTAAAATTATATTATCAGAAGCCCAGTAGAGTATGTAACAAGAGGTTATAGCCCGTAGAGATTTAGGGCCCGTGTATAAGGCCCATGGTATGTAAACCGTCGTACCATGTAACTTGGGATGTAAGATAGAAAGAGTAGAGACCGAGGCGGACACGTTTATGAGCCGGCCTCGGGACTCTGTAAACCGGACCGGGCGTCGCCTCCTATATAAGGGGACGACCCGGTGACGGTTCAGGACAAGAAACAACAGCTCGAGACACAGGCAAAGCGGATTCGCTCCCTGGTCATCGAAGCCCCAAGCAATACCACACCAAACTAGACATAGGCTTTTACCTTCATTGAAGTTGCCGAACTAGTATAAAAATCCCTGTGTCCTTCGTCCGCTTTAACCCCTTTAAGCTAACCCGAGCGATGGCCTCACACCTAAGTCCGTTAACCCAGACATCTGTCGTGCTAAATCCACGACAATACCCATTGATAAAATATTATCCATTGCACTAAAGTGACTTTGAAAACCTCAATCATAATATTGGTTATTGATAACCATAATAAAAATCTAGCCATGTTGGCTATTTGAAGATTTGAATAATATAACCCGGTTTGAAAACCGGTTCGAGTGATATATGATCACACTGTTGGTTTTACCAAGCCAGTGTAGTAAATGTGATAACCCAAAATTTGAACACTGGAAATTATCATAAATTGCCGGTTTATAAACAAAACCAGGCCGAGTTAATGAACACCAGTCATTATCTTATATCATGCTGTTAACTAATAGTCAAAAGCCAGGCCGGTTTAATAAACACCGGTCATTATTTACCATCATATACTGGCGACTTATAGTCAAAAGCCAGGCCTGTTTAATAAACACCGGTCATTATTTACCGTCATATACTAGCGACTTATAGTCAAAAGCCAGGCCAGTTTAATAAGCACCGGTCATTATTTGTTTCTGCATAAAACAATGTTCAAACTGTCCTGGCGGTTTATCGTCGGACGGGTCATAGTGCCCAAACACATAATATAAGTTTATAGCTTGAACTTTGTACAAAATATAAAATATGTATCATACATGTGATTAAGTGTGTCTCGATTAACCTTAATCCGGTAGTCAAATATAATGATCCAATGCACAAGTGTTGATGACTCCCTTGATTATTTGCCGATTCATTATGAAACCGAATCGGGTTATGATGAACTCCGGTTTAACTGTAGTTAATACTGGGGTTTGTAACCCAGACTAAGGCTCTGTAAGCGCAGCTGTAGTGGCAACTTACAGTCATCCACTCCCTGAATCGATGGACTTGGTTGAAAAACCAATGACCTTGAAGACAAAGATTTGATAAAACATAAAAAATGAAAAATAAAGTTTTTTGGGCAAATAAGACCATGTAGTCGAGGCTTTTTACGAGCTGCCAGGCTCCAAATTCGAGGCTTTTTATGAGCTGCCAGGCTACTGTCATTAACCAACTTAGCAAAGCCTGCCAAGATGCTCTGCAATCCTTAACCAAATCATTGATGTCCATAGCTACCCAATGTTTCAAAATCTCGTAAGGATTTTTTCTTTGGGTAATCACTCGATGATTGTCAATTTAACGTGACCAAGTTCAGGGTCCCGAAGGATTGACTTGTGATATGTTCGACGGGTCATACCAGGTTTACCTGGACGGCGTGATTTACTTGATGCAGGCAGGTTAATCCGGGGTTTTAGGTGTACGCACCGGGCTTCCAAGCCATGTTCACTACAAGGGTATTCAACTCGCTGAGAGCCCCCAGGTAGTGTGTGAGCCGTTTACTCATCGGGGTATATGTTTGAGTTGTGCTAGGCATCAAACCCTCTTTTACCCCTCATCATCATGTGGAAATTGCCAAAGCAACCAGAGCAGTGCTCTTATGATGGGCTTCATACCGCCGCCGGCTCAAGAGACCATGGGAAACTTCCTTGCCTGCGGAAGCCCCCATGTGATTCTTGTTTGTATAGATAAGGTGGCTGATTCCTTGCTTTGTCAAGGGCGCCGGTTTAGGAGGTCATGGAAAGCTTCTTTGGAAGCCCCCATGTGATACTCCTTTGTGTAAAGGACAAGGCTGATTCCTCGATTCTATCAAGGGCGCCGGTTTAAGAGGCCATGGAAAGATTTTTTGGAAGCCCCCATGTGATACTCTTTTGTGAAAAAGATGGCTGATTCCCCGGTTTACCGGGGGCGCCGGTTTAAGAGGCCATAGGAACTCCCTTGCCCACGGAAGCCTCCATGTGATACTCTTATGAACGCCGGGCAGGACGTCGCCAGCGCGTGCTTCGTACCCATGGTATAAACCATGTTTATAATCAAAAAATGTCCTGCATAAAATATACGGATCAAAGTAACTGTTTTCGTGATAAAAACAATATATACCAAGAAAATATACTTAGATGGATATTACCTGATGTATTTGGACCTTATGATCCTCATCGGTGTCTGTTAGTCAAACCGGCATGTTGAGTAGGCCGGACCGCAGGGCGGACAGTAAACGACTGCAACATCAGAGGCGGCACAGACACATGAGTCGGCGGCAGTGTTTTAAGCCGGCGCAGATGAGCAAGTTGTCCTCCGCGTCGTAAACCGGTGCGGTCGCGAAAGACGGCCACGGCGTGGTAAACCGGCGCGATTGCGAGAGATGGCCACGGCGCTGTAAGCCAGTGCGGGAGTCCGTTGAGTAACGACGACCACTTGTGCCAAATGATGTCGGCGTGCCTCCATCTCCGCGGTATAATACCACTTTGCAATGAATGATTTTCCTGCGTATAAAAAACATCAGGGCGAGGTATTTTTGCTCGGATGAATTAATATGTATTAAGAAATAAATAGGATAGATATCACCTGATTCGCCCGGGCAACAGATGAGTTGGTCGTGGCATTATATGCCGATGCGGACGGGCAAGTTGTTCTCCACATTTGTAAACCGGTGTAGACGCATGAACCGGACGTCCGTTCATCAGGTAATATGACACGGAGGAAAACGTCGTTGTAGAACGTTGCCAGTGCATGCTTTATACCCGCAGTATAACAATACCTTTGTAATGAATAATTTACCTGCGTATAATAACACTATAGGGCAGAGTGGTTGTTTTCACAAAAAATTAACAAGTACTAATAAAAAAGTAAGCTGGATGGACATCACCTGATAATTGTCAGGCCAGAAATTATTCACCGTGGAATTGATGATCATCACGGTGAAGCTGAAATTACTCTCGTTTGAGTCGGCCGTTGAATTTATAAACCGGTGTGGGCGGCAGAGTCAATCGCAGGCGCGGTAATTCGCGTGGGCAGGCGTGTCATCCGTGTCATGTTGATGTATTAGGGGCGGCGACTCACGTACGTACCCATCGAGTAGTACGGCATGGACAAACGCTAGCGCAAAAATAATATTTGCTCACGCCCCTTTTGCGACACCCTTTTGTAAGGAATAACGGTCCTGCGAAAAGTTACCATAAACCAAGTAATTGTTCTCAAATAATTTAATAGCTGTTGATAAAATACATAGAAAAGATAGCACCTGGTATTTTTTGCCAGATGAACGTGGACAGTGAAGTAGTAATGGGATGAAACACGCCCCTTTGCCTTTCTTTTCTTCTCTTGTGTGCAGCCAAAGTAGTATTTTAATTGATCCGGTTGTGCTCACCCAACTAGTACTGAGTACTAGATGAATTGTTTTTCTTCTTGTGGAGGACACAGCAAACAGCAGAGGCGATCCCGTATGCTTTGATTCTCGGGACTTGCAATTTGTACGTAAACAGCCACGGCCGGTCTGGTCTTGTGTCTATCTCGGATACAACGATCCGGACTTCTTCCTGGAACAGGTCTCGTGGCCTCCGATCTAGATACGAGCAGCGAACTTGGATCCAATCCGCAACGACGGAGTGGCTCAGTGCGTCACGGCGGCGGAAGCCATGGCGGTCGTGACGGTGACTTGGCGGTAGCGGCTCGGAGGCGGGGACGACGCGCGAAACCCGGATGGCGGCTCATGCAGGCCCAAGCAATAGCGAGATAAGCCGGCTGACTCTAAGTGCAGCGGCGCGAACCGAGGGCGGAGAACAACAGTGACTGAAAGCCGGCCCTGACGGCGGCTCGGATTGGCCTTGAAATCGATCTGGAGCGGAAGACGACAACTCCAGGCGGCCACATCGGCTCATAAAGAGGCAGGGCCGGGTCGAGGCAGTTTGGATACGCAGCAGAGGAAGGCGAGGCAGCGGCATAGGTAGCCCTCGGCCGCTGGACGTCTGGTGAGAGGCAGCAACGACGATGGTGACCCGGTGGAAGTATTGTACAGGCAGATCCGGCCGGGCGGCTCGCGACTGTGGTGGTGGTCATGGTCCGGCAGCTAGGCGCGGCACAAGAGGCAGCGGCTCGCTCGATGCCAGGTCCTCGTCTGAGTCATTCCTTGTTTTGACTTTCCACCATGTGCCTTCCCGATCGGGGCCTCCCCTTTTCCTTTTCTTTTTTGTTCACGTGAAGACCATGCCACTTGATAGCTTTTGCCTTCCATATCTCTCTGAACGAGTCTCTGGGCAGATTCCTTATATGCATGTAACAACCGAATCCGTTTCGGCTTCAGGTGACGGTTTCGAAGACTTTGTAATTTCGGCGAGTTTCTGTTGATCCTGCTGAACACGCACAGGCCAAGAACAAGTCCCCGGGCCGTACGAAAAATAACCTCTTCATGATCTTTTAACTCAACACACGCAGACGCTATTCCACCGGCTCACGGTGTTCCTCGATGGAAAACCAATCGGTTTCGCCGACGCGCAACTGAAGTAACCTTAATCTCTTGAACTCTTCTTAGTTCAATTGATCATGAACTTCTTGATCCCTATGTGAGATCCCTCCAAGAACTCAACACCACCGTGCGCGAGCCCCACGGTGGGCGCCAACTACCGTGGAATTGTCATGGCAGATGTCTTAGGGTAAGGACTTAGTCGCGAGGCCAATGCATCTATGTGGTAGCTTGAGAGGGGTTGAGTGGAATCGAGAGACGCAATGCAAACAAGGATTTAGACAGCTTCGGGCCCCGGGAAACATCATCCGGTAATAGCCCTACATGTTGTTTGAGGCTAGGTCTCATTATGATCCTCACGGTGTCGCCGGTAAACCGGCGCTCCTTTAGTTGTGTCTAGCCCTAAAGAATATGGCGCCTCTAACTTGTGAGAACTTCTCCCTCTTTGGGGAGCCCTGCCCCTCCTTATATATGTTGAAGGGGCGGGTTATATGACTAGTCCTAGTAGGACTAGGATTACTCTATTACAAGGAGTCCTAGTCTTGCTTCCTTTATAGGAGAATATTCCTTATGCTTTCCTCATAAACCGGACCACCATAACATGAGCCGGCCTTTGATGAACCGCCCATTGGGCCACCGGGTCTTGTCGCTCCTATGACCCGCCTGCCGGATTACCAATGAATCGTAAACCGTCAGGTAAAAGCGGGTCGCCTGTGAATCGCCAAACTCCAGCCGGGTCATACATCCGGCGGTTTATACCGCGGGGTATATCCCCGACAGATACCTTGTTCAATCTTGTCATGGCAAGTCTCTTTACTCGTTCCGTAATACATCATCCCGTGAATAACTCCTTAGTCACATTGAGCTCATTATGATGATGTCTTACCGAGTGGGCCCAGAGATACCTCTCCGTCATACAAAGTGACAAATCCCAGTCTCAGTTCGTGCCAACTTAACAGACACTTTCGGAGATACCCGTTGCATACCTTTATAGCCACCCAGTTACGTTGTGACGTTTGGCACACCCAAAGCATTCATACGGTATCCGGGAGTTGCACAACCTCATGGTGTAAGGAACAGATACTTAACATTGGAAAAGCTTTAGCATTACGAACTACTCGATTTTGTGCTAGGCTTAGGATTGGGTCTTGTCCATCACATCATTCTCCTAATGATGTGATCCCGTTATCAATGACATCCAATGTCCATGGCCAGGAAACCGTGACCATCTATTGATCAACGAGCTAGTAACTAGAGGCTTACGAGGGACACGTAGTGGTCTATGTATTCACACATGTATCATTGTTTCCGTATAATACAATTCAAGCATAAATCACAGACAATTATCATGAACAAGGAAATATAATAATAACCATTTTATTATTTCCTCTAGGGCATATTTCCAATAGTCTCCCACTTGCACTAGAGTCAATAATCTAGTTACATTGTGATGAATTGAACACCCATAGAGTTCTAGTGTTGATCATGCTTTGCCTGTGAAAGAGGTTTAGTCAACGGATCTGCGACATTCAGATCTATATACACTTTACAAATATCTATATATCTATCTTGAACATAATTCTGGATGGAGTTGAAACGACGCTTGATGTGCTTGGTCTTCTTGTGAAACCTGGGCTCCTTGGCAATGGCAATGGCTCCAGTGTTGTCACAGAAGAGAGTCATCGGGCTTGACGCGCTTGGAATGACTCCTAGGTCGGTGATGAACTCCTTCATCCAGACTTCTTCCTGTGCTACTTCGCAAGCAGCTATGTACTCCACTTCACATGTAGAATGCACCACGACGCTCTGCTTGCAACTGCACCAGCTGACTGCCCCTCCATTCAAAATATACACGTATCCGGTTTGTGACTTGGAGTCATCCAGATCTGTGTCGAAGCTAGCATCGACGTAACCCTTTACGACGAGCTCTTCGTCACCTCCATAAACGAGAAACATATCCTTAGTCCTTTTCAGGTACTTCAGGATGTTCTTGACCGTTGTCCAGTGTTCCATACGGGGATCACTTTGGTACCTCCCTACCAAACTTATGGCAAGGTTCACATCAGGTCTGGTACACAGCATGGCATACATGATAGAACCTATGGCTGAGGTATAGGGGATGACACTAATCTTTTCTCTATCTTCCGTCGTGGTCGAGGATTGGGCCATGCTCAATCTCATACCTTGCAATACAGGCAAGAACCCTTTCTTGGACTGATCCATATTGAACTTCTTCAATATCTTATCAAGGTATGTGCTTTGTGAAAGACCAATGAGCAGTCTCGATCTATCTCTATAGATCTTGATGCCTAATATGTAAGCAGCTTCTCAAAGGTCCTTCATCGAAAAACTCTTATTCAAGTAGGCCTTAATGATTTCCAAGAATTCTATATCATTTCCCATCAGCGGTATATCATCCACATATAATATGAGAAATGCTACAGAGCTCCCACTCACTTTCTTGTAAATACAGGCTTCTCCCCAAGTCTGTATAAACCCAAACGCTTTGATCACATCATTAAAGCAAATATTCCAACTCCGAGATGCTTGCACCAGCCCGTAGATCGAGCGCTGGAGCTTGCATACCTTGTTAGCATTTTCAGGATCGACAAAACCTTCTGGCTGCATCATATACAGTTCTTCCTTGAGGAAGCCATTGAGGAATGCAGTTTTGACGTCCATTTGCCATATCTCATAATCATAGAATGCGGCAATTGCTAACATGATTCAGACGGACTTCAGCATCGCTACGGGAGAGAAAGTCTCATCGTAGTCAATCCCTTGAACTTGTCGATAAACTTTAGCAACAAGCCGAGCCTAATAGATGGCCACATTACCATCCGCGTCAGTCTTCTTCTTAAATATCCATTTATTTTCTATGGCGTGCCGATCATCGGGCAAGTCCACCAAAGTCCATACTTTGTTTTCATACATGGATCCTATCTCGGATTTCATGGCTTCAAGCCATTTGTTGGAATCCGGGCCCGCCATCGCTTCTTCATAGTTTGAAGGTTCACCATTGTCTAACAACATGATTTCCATGACAGGATTGCCGTACCACTCTGGTGCGGAACGTGCCCTTGTGGACCTTCGAAGTTCAGTAGTGACTTGATCTGGATCTTCTTGATCATCATCATTAACTTCCTCCCCTGTCGGTGCACGCACCTCGGGAACAATTTCCCGCGCTGTGCTACTTTCCGGTTCGGGAGGGGTGACTGTCACCTCATCAAGTTCTACTTTCCTCCGACTCACTTCTTTCGAGAGAAACTCTTTCTCCAGAAAGGATCCATTCTTGGCAACGAAGACCTTGCCTTCGGATCTGAGGTAGAAGGTGTACCCAATCGTTTCCTTTGGGTATCCTATGAAGACGCATTTTTCCGATTTGGGTTTGAGCTTTTCAGGTTGAAGTTTCTTGACATAAGCATCGCAACCCCAAACTTTCAGAAACAACAACTTAGGTTTCTTGCCAAACTAAAGTTCATACGGTGTCGTCTCAACGGATTTTGACGAAGCCCTACTTAAAGTGAATGCGGCAGTCTCTAAAGCATAACCCCAAAAAGATAGCGGTAAGTCGGTGAGAGACATCATAGATCGCACCATGTCCAACAGAGTACGATTTCGACGTTTGGACACATCATTACGCTGAGGTGTTCCGGGCGGTTTCAATTGTGAAACAATTCCACAGTTCCTTAAGTGTGTGCCAAATTCGTGACTTAAATATTCACCCCCACGATCCGATCATAAGAATTTTATTTTTCTGTCACGTTGATTCTCGACCTCATTCTGAAATTCCTTGAACTTTTCAAAGGTCTCAGACTTGTGTTTCATCAAGTAGACATACCCATATCTACTCAAGTCATCTGTGAGGGTGAGAACATAATGATAGCCTCCGCGAGCTTCAACACTCATTGGACCGCACACATCGGTATGTATGATTTCCAATAAGTTGGTCGCTCGCTCCATTGTTCCGGAGAACGGAGTCTTGGTCATCTTGCCCAAGAGGCATGGTTCGCACGTGTCAAATGATTCATAATCAAGAGACTCTAGAAGTCCATCTGCATGGAGCTTCTTCATACGTTTGACGCCAATATGACCAAGGCGGCAATGCCACAAGTATGTGGGACTATCATTATCAACTTTACATCTTTTGGCATTCACACTATGAATATGTGTAACATCACGTTCGAGATTCATCAAGAATAAACCATTGACCAGCGGGGCATGACCATAAAACATATCTCTCATATAAATAGAACAACCATTATTCTCAGATTTAAATGAGTAGCCATCTCGCATTAAACGAGATCCAGATACAATGTTCATGATCAAAGTTGGTACAAAATAACAATTATTAAGGTTTAAAACTAATCCTGAGGGTAGATGTAGAGGTAGCGTGCCGACAGCGATCACATCGACCTTGGAACCATTCCCGACGCGCATCGTCACCTCATCCTTTGCCAGTCTCCGCTTATTCCACAGCTCCTGCTTTGAGTTACACATGTGAGCAACTGCACCGGTATCAAATACCCAGGAGCTACTACGAGCGCTGGTAAGGTACACATAAATAACATGTATATCATATATACCTTTGACGTTGCCGGCCTTCTTATCTGCTAAGTATTTGGGGTAGTTCCGCTTCCAGTGACCCGTTCCCTTGCAATGAAAGCACTCAGTTTCAGGCTTGGGTCCATTCTTTGGCTTCTTCCCGGTAACTGTCTTACCGGGTGTGGCAACTCCTTTGCCGTCCATCTTGAAGTTCTTCTTACCCTTGCCTTTCTTGAACTTAGTGGTTTTATTGACCATCAACACTTGATGTTCTTTCTTGATATCCACCTCCGCTGATTTCAGCATTGAATACACCTCGGGAATGGACTTCTCCATCCCTTGCATATTGAAGTTCATCACGAAGATCTTGTAGCTAGGTGGGAGCGACTGAAGGATTCTGTCAACGACCGCTTCGTCTGGGAGATTAATTCCCAACTGAGACAAGCGATTGTGCAACCCAGACAATTTGAGTATGTGCTCGCTGACAGAACTATTCTCCTCCATCTTACAACTGTAGAATGCGTCGGAGACGTCATATCTCTCGACTTGGGCATGAGCTTGGAAAACCATTTTCAGCTCTTTGAACATCTCATATGCTCCGTGGTGCTCAAAACGCTTTTGGAGCCCCGATTCTAAGCTGTAAAGCATGCGCACTGAACCAGGGAGTAATCATCACAATGTGACAGCCAGACGTTCATGATGTCTTGGGCTGCCGGGAAAACGGGTGCATCACCTAGCGGTGCTTCAAGGACATATGATTTCTTGGCAGCTATGAGGATAATCCTCAGGTTATGGACCCAATCCGTATAGTTGCTACCATCGTCTTTCAGCTTGGTTTTCTCTAGGAACGCATTGAAGTGGAGGGCAACATGAGCGTGGGCCATTTGATCTACAAGACATATTGTAAAGATTTTAGACTAAGTTCATGACAATTAAGTTCATCTAATCAAAATTAATGAACTCCCACTCAGATTGACATCTCTCTAGTCATCTAAGTGATACATGATCCGAATCGACTAGCCCGTGTCCGATCATCACGTGAGACGGACTAGTCATCAACGGTGAACATCTTCATGTTGATTGTATCTTCTATACGACTCATGTTTGACCTTTCGGTCTTCCGTGTTCCGAGGCCATGTCTGCACATGCTAGGCTCGTCAAGTGAACCCTAAGTGTATTGCGTGTGTAAATCTGGCTTACACCCGTTGTATGCGAACGTTAGAGCCTATCACACCCGATCATCACGTGGTGCTTCAGAACAACGATCCTTAGCAACGGTGCACAGTTAGGGGGAACACAATTTTTGAAATTTTAGTGAGAGATCATCTTATTTACTACCGTCGTTCTAAGCAAATAAGATGCATAAACATGATAAACATCACATGCAATCAAATAAAGTGACATGATATGGCCAATATCATTTTGCTCCTTTGATCTTCATCTTTGGGGCACCAAGCTCATCCTTGTCACGGGCATGACACCATGATCTCCATCATCATGATCTCTATCACCGTGTCTTCATGAAGTCGTCTCGCCAAATATTACTTCTACTACTATGGCTAATGTTTAGCAATAAAGTAAAGTAATTACATGGCGTTATTCAGTGACACGCAGGTCATACAATAAAATAAGACAACTCCTATGGCTCCTGCCGGTTGTCATACTCATCGACATGCAAGTCGTGATTCCCTATTACAAGAACATGATCAATCTCATACATCACATATATCATTCATCACATCTTCTTGGCCATATCACATCACATAGCACATGTTGCAAGAACAAGTTAGACGTCCTCTAATTGTTGTTGCAAGTTTTTACGTGGTTGCTAAAGGTTTCTAGCAAGAACGTTTCTTACCTACACCAAAACCACAACGTGATATGTCAATTTCTATTTACCCTTCATAAGGACCCTTTTCATCGAATCCGGTCCGATTGAAGTGGGAGAGACAGACACCCGCTAGCCACCTTATGCAACTAGTGCATGTCTGTCGGTGGAACCTGTCTCACGTAGGCGTACGTGTAAGGTCGGTCCCGGCCGCTTCATCCCACGATGCCGCCGAATCAAGATTGGACTAGTAGCGGCAAGAGAATTGAACAAAATCAACGCCCACAACTTGTTTGTGTTCTACTCATGCAAGATGCTACGCAAGGACCTAGCTCAGATGCCACTTTTGAGTTATGGGGAACGTAGCAGAATTCAAAAAAAATCCTACGCTTCTCCAAGATCAATCTAAGGAGTCATCTAGCAACGAGCATAAAGGAGTGTATCTACATACCCTTTGTAGATCGCGAGCGGAAGCGTTCGAAGGAACGTGGATGATGGAGTCGTACTCGTCGTGATCCCTATCACCGATGATCCCAGCGTCGAACGGACGGCACCTCTGCGCTCAACACACGTACGGTACAGCGACGTCTCCTCCTTCTTGATCCAGCAAGGGGGAGGAGAGGTTGATGGAGATCCAGCAGCACGACGGTGTGGTGGTGGATGCAACGGGAAAAGCTGCAGGGCTTCGCCAAGACCCTGCGGGAGGAGGGAGAGGTGTAACGGGGGGGGAGAGGCGCCAGGGGCTGAGGTGCGGCTGCCCTCTCTCCCCCCACTATATATAGGGGCCACGGGGGCGCCGGCCCTAGGAGATGGGATATCCTAGGGGGGCGGCGGCCAAGGGGGTGGCTTGCCCCCCAAGCCTAGGGGGGCGCCCCCCACCCCTAGGGTTCCCAACCCTAGGCGCAGGGGGGAGGCCCTAGGGGGGTGCGCCAGCCAACTAGGGGCTGGTCCCCCTCCCCTACGGCCCATGGGGCCCTCCGGGATGGGTGGCCCCACCCGGTGGACCCTCGGAACCCTTCCGGTGGTCCCGGTACACTACCAGTGACCCCCGGAACTCTCCCGATGGCCGAAACTGGACCTCCTATATATAATTCTTTACCTCCGGACCATTCCGGAACTCCTCATGACGTCCGAGATCTCATCCGGGACTCCGAACAACATTCAGGTTACCGTGTGCATTTATCTCTACAACCCTAGCGTCACCGAACCTTAAGTGTGTAGACCCTACGGGTTTGGGAGACACGTAACATGACCAAGACGACTCTCCGGTCAATAACCAACAGCGGGATCTGGATACCCATGTTGGTTCCTACGTGTTCCTCGATGATCTCATCGGATGAACCACGATGTCAAGGATTCACTTAATCCCGTATGCAATTCCCTTTGTCTATCGGTATAGTACTTGCCCGAGATTCGATCATTGGTATACCGATACCTTGTTCAATCTCGTCATGGCAAGTCTCTTTACTCGTTCCATAATACATAATCCCGTGACTAACTCCTTAGTCACATTGAGCTCATTATGATGTTGTCTTACCGAGTGGGCCCAGAGATACCTCTCCGTCATACGGAGTGACAAATCCCAGTCTCGGTTCGTGCCAACTTAACAGACACTTTCGGAGATACCCGTTGCGTACCTTTATAGCCACCCAGTTACGTTGTGACGTTTGGCACACCCAAAGCATTCCTACGGTATCTGGGAGTTGCACAACCTCATGGTCTAAGGAACAAATACTTAACATTGGAAAAGCTTTAGTATTACGAACTACACGATCTTGTGCTAGGCTTAGGATTGGGTCTTGTCCATCACATTATTCTCCTAATGATGTGATCCCGTTATCAATGACATCCAATGTCCATGGCCAGGAAACCGTGACCATCTGTTGATCAACGAGCTAGTAACTAGAGGCTTACCAGGGACACGTAGTGGTCTATGTATTCACACATGTATCATTGTTTCCGTATAATACAATTCAAGCATGAATAACAGACAATTATCATGAACAAGGAAATATAATAATAACCATTTTATTATTTCCTCTAGGGCATATTTCCAACAGAAGGTACCAAAGTAATCCAGGTATGGATCACTGGACAGCGGTCAAGAACATCCTAAAGTACCTGAAAAGGATAAATGATATGTTTCTCATTTATGGAGGTGACAAAGAGCTCGTCATAAACGGTTACGTTGATTCAAGCTTTGACACTGATCCGGATGACTCTAAGTCACAAACCGGATATGTATTTTTGTCGAACGGTGGAGTTGTCAGTTGGTGCAGTTCCAAGCAAAGCGCCGTGGTGGGATCTACGTGTGAAGCGGAGTACATAGCTGCTTCAGAAGCAGCAAATGAAGGAGTCTGGATGAAGGAGTTCATATCCGATCTAGCTGTAATACCTAGTGCATCGGGTCCAATGAAAATCTTTTGTGACAACACTGGAGCAATAGCCTTGGCGAAGGAATCCAGGTTTCACAAGAGAACCAAGTCAAGGAGGGAGACATAGAAATCTGCAAGATACATACGGATCTGAATGTCGCAGACCCATTGACTAAACCTCTTCCACGAGAAAAACATGATCAGCACGAAGACTCCATGGGTGTTAGAATCATTACTATGTAATCTAGATTATTGACTCTAGTGCAAGTGTGAGACTGAAGGAAATATGCCCTAGAGGCGATAATAAAGTTGTTATTTATATTTCCTTATACATCATGATAAATGTCTTTTATTCATGCTAGAATTGTATTAACCGGAAACTTGATACATGTGTGAATACATAGACGAAACAGAGTGTCCCTAGTATGCATCTACTAGACCAGATCGAAATAAAGATGGTTATATTTCCTAACCATAGACATGAGTTGTCACTTGATTAACGGGATCACATTTCTTGATTGCCTCAACATCAGGCAAGTTTGGTTAATTTAGTTTGTTTTTCTGTACTGTATCAGCACCTAGTCATTACTCTTGATAGAGAGGGAGGATCTGCCTTTTTAGAAGGAGAATGATGTGATGGACTAGACCCATCCATTAGCCTAGCAATATGATCGTTTAGTTTTTCTGTTATTGCTTTCTTCATGACTTCTACATGTTCCTATGACTATGAGATTATGCAACTCCCGAATACCGGAGGAACACCTTGTGTGCTATCAAACATCACAACGTAACTGGGTGATTATAAAGATGCTCTACAGGTGTCTCCGAAGGTGTTTGTGGTGTTGGCATAGATCGAGAATAGGATTTGTCACTCCGAGTGTCTGAGAGGTATCTCTGGGCCCTCTCGGTAATACACATCATAATAAGCCTTGTAAGCAAATGACTTATGAGTTAGTAACAAGATGATGTATTACGGAATGAGTAAAGAGACTTGTCGGTGACGAGATTGAACTAGGTATGATGATACCGACGATCGAATCTCGGGCAAGTAACATACCGATGACAAAGGGAACAACGTATGTTGTTATGCGGTTTGACCGATAAAGATCTTCGTAAAATATATGGGAACCAATATGAGCATTGATACGTCCCAAACGTATCTATAATTTCTGCTTGCTCCATGCATGTTTTGGGTGATATTGCTATGCTTTTGATACACTTTCATACACTTTTGATCATATTTGGACTAACCTATTAACTCAGTGCACCCCAGTGCCAGTTTCTGTTTTCTGCTGTTTTTGTATTTCAGGTTTTCCCATTACTTAAATTGCCAGAAAAATTCCGGGAAAAATATATAAAAAATCAGTGCTCCAGAAGCTTCCACGCGCCAGAAGTGGGGCCAGAGGGGAGCCAGGGGCAGCCCAGGCGGCCCCACCCCTGGCCGGCTAGGGAGGGCGCCTGGGCCCCCCTCTCCGCTTCTGGTGACCCCCTTTGGCATATATTTACCTCCCGTCGCGGAAACCCTGATTCCAGACCCCTTTTTTCCAGAAGCTATTCCGATCTCCGCCGCCATCGCCACCAAGTTTCGGGGGACCAGAATTCCTGTGCCGGGACCCTGCCGGGACGGGGAAGTGCCCCCGGATTCATCTCCATCGACGTTGCTTCCTCCCTCCATGATGCGGGAGTAGTTCCTCCTCGGGGCTGAGGTTTCTACCAGTAGCTATGTGGTCAATTCTCTCTCCCATGATGTGATCTTCGTTGTGATCATAGGCTATGTTAATCTAAGGTGATCCCATGATATTTCCCCTTCCTCTATGTATTGGATTGATGTACTCACTTGTCTTTATCTAGTATAATCTCCGAGACCAAGGTGACAGCGGTCTATTGGACATGGATTAGAAGAATATTTTCATGAGTGATTTCCTCTTTTGTGTGTGGATTGAAGATTGAGAGTCTCTTAGTGCTTGTCTTTGACTATCCTTGAGATATGTTGTGGTGATTGTGGTACTCTCTTTGGATGGTCGAAGTGACATTGGGAAATCCATAGATTGAGAACTACGAACTTAGAGGTGTGCTTTTGTAGCCCTACATAATTCTCGTCCTCTCTTGACCACAAAGGAATGACCTCCGAGTGCGTCCCCCTTGCATGTTTTATGGGAAATATCATGTGATTCGATTATGTTAATGTTGTTGGGAGTTGCCACTAGTGAAAGTATGATCCCTAGGCCTTGTTTCCACCATTGCAATACCATTTGTGCTCACGTTTACCACTTGTTTGCTTGCTGCACTTTTTATTACAGATTTATATTACTTTGCTTTGCCACTCCTATCATCCATATTTTACCATCTCTTCGCCGAACTAGTGTACCTATACATCTGACAATTGTATTAGGTGTGTTGGGGACACAAGAGACTTCTTGTATCTTGATTGCAGGGTTGCTTGAAAGGGGTACGTTCAACCTCCACTTCCCTGAGTTCGATAAACCTTGGGTTACTCACTTAAGGGAAATTTGCTGTTGTCCTACAAACCTCTGCTCTTGGAGGCCCAACATTGTCTATAGGAATAGAAGCGTGTAGTAGACATCAAGCTATTTCTGGCGCCGTTGCCGGGGAAGTGAGGTAAGTGAAGGTACCTTCTCTAGATCTTGCAATTAAGTCTTTTCGTTTCTTGTTTTTAGTTTCACTAGTTATGTTTATGGAAAACCGCACTCTTAGTTCGCTGCTTGGGGAAGGCCGCTTTACCACACCCGTGGTAGAGAAGTCTCCTCCACCTACTGAATGTATCCCGTTCCAAATACCACTTGGGATAATTGAAATAATTTTGAATGATTGTTATGATGGGACGGTCAATCCTAGTATTCATTTGTTGAAACTTACAGAACTTTGTGAGTTGTTTAAGATTTCAGGTTTGACAAGAGATGGAGTCATGAGGAAATTATTTGCCTTGTCACTGAAAGGAAAAGCATTGGAATGGTATAGGCTACTAGATGACTCTCACCTGCTGGATTGGGAAGAGATCCAGTCTCTGTTTTACTCCAAGTTTTATCCTCTTCATGAAGTCCATGAGAATAGGAATTATGTTTATAATTTATATCCTCATGACGGAGAGAGCATAGCTCAAGCTTGGGGGAGACTGAAAACGTTAATGCTAAAATGTCCTAACCATGGGCTCCCCAAAGATATAATTATTACTAATTTCTATGCGAGGCTTTCTCGACAGGATAAAGATTTGCTCGATGCTTCCTCTATGGGTTCTTTCACAAACGAAAAGATTGATGCTAAATGGGAACTCCTTGAAAGAATTCAACGCAACAGTGAAGATTGGGAGATCGACAAAGGTAAAGAGTCAGGTATAATTTATGAGTATGATTGCATTAAGTCCTTTGTTGAAACTACAAGTTTTAATAAGTTTAGTGCTAAGTTTGGGCTTGATTCTCAACTCCTTGTTGATTTCCTCAAATCTTTTGCTTCACATCTTAATATGCCTAAGGAGGATTGGATCAAGCATCATGAACCTTTTAAAGAGATTTGCAAAGAAAATGAAATTGTTCATGATGATTGCAACATGCATGATCCAATTCCTAAAAATGAAGTTTTATATAAGCATGTTAATTTTTGTGGAGTGGATAGACCTTGTGAAAGGCCTATGATTGAAGAAGAGAAGTATTGTAAGCAACATAAGCATGAAAGAACAATCACTTGGGTCAAAGATTTAAATGAAATTGCTAGAGAATTGTGTGACCTTTATCCTTTTACTTGTGAACTTTGCCGTATAGAGGGTCACTTTAATTTTCAATGCATGCACTTTCAAAACATATATGTTACCCAGTTGTGTGATAACATGATCACCCCTAATCTTTATGATGAGCTTATGTTATTTTTGATGTGTGAAGAGTTATCAGAAAAGACTTCTTGGCTAGATGTTAATGCCATAGGAATAAAAAACACTTTGCAAAATTGCCATCTCTATTGTGTTGTTAATTGCCATGAAAATGATTACATAAGTAAGATTAGAAAGGAGGGAACTTTACCAAAGTATAAAAATGTCTCTTATATTTCTGCTAATAAAAAGGAGAGTTTCTCCCAAGTTTCCCCTATTGTTTCTAATGATAAACCAGGATATGTGGAGAAGCTTCATCTCCGACCACTCCCTCCTAAGGTGAAGAAGGAGAAAAAGAAGAGGAGGAGGAAGAGGAGCAAGAAGGAAGAAGAATGGGTATCAACCTGGCCTGAGCATATTCCTCCCATCAACTTTTATCCTAACGGTTGTAAGTTTAAAGAAGAAGGTGAAGTTTATTGCCTTAATTATCATCTTGATGATACGTCCGTAGGTACTATTGAAGATGATTTTGATTATGATATGCATGTTACTTATTGTGATTGGGAAAATGATGATAATGCTACTTATGATCTTGAAAATCTTTTTGGTACCAACTCTGAAAGTGATGATATGGAAAGCTCTAAGCTTGGGGATGATAGGATTGCAATTCCTTTACCCACTAGTGATGTGACAATTGATAATTCTTTTGCTAGTAAGAATAAAGACAACATGTTTACAAATATAGTTGCTAGCAATGATAATGCTCTTCTCTACTATGATGATGTTATAACTCCAATCTATAGTGATTATAAAGGTACCTATGACATAAGGAGAAATTATCCTTATGAAACTTGTCATGATCATGGAGGGAATTACTCCCTTGTTGAACACCATCTTCCTAATACACATTTAATCTATAGTGTTCAAGTTGTTTATGATAATCCTACTCCCACTATTACCAATGAGAAAGATTATGCTTATGTGGAGAGTAAGAATACCTTTTTGCATGTGGATCATGGTAACAATGCTTTGTGTGATGCTTATATTGTTGAGTTTATTTGTGATCCCATTGAAAATTATTATGAGAAGGGAACATATGCTTATAGATATTTCAATAATATTAAGTTCCCTCTCTTTATGTTGAAGGTTTTGAAGCTGCACTTGTTTTGTCTTCCTATGCTTATTGCTTTGTGCTTCAATGAATTATTCTATTGCAATATTCCTATACATAGGAAGCATGTTAGGCTTAAATGTATTTGGTATTTGCTTCTTGATGCTCTCTTTTGTTCTTCAACTCTTATTCCTACGAGAGCATCATTAAAGTCTTAAGCCTATCTTTATGGCTATAAAGAAAGAGCTCTAGGGAGACAACCCTTGTTATCTTTGCTTTCAGTTTGTTCTTTCAGTTTTCTGTGGTCTTGATGTTTGTTACTACTGTAGCAACATCATTGTATCTTTTCTTTTCAGCTTTGTGCCAAGTTTAGCCTCCGATTGCAAGAAAGTTCAAAAGTTGTGACGTGCAGTCCAGAAAACAGATTCTGTGCTTGGACAGAAAAATTCGTATAAAATCACCAGATTATCTTTTTGATCTGAATTTCTTTGACAGCGTGCTCTATACAATTGGCTTCCGGGCGTCTGCTCTGAGTTTTTTTATTTGAGTTGCAGAAGTGACCCGAAAAAATTATTTACTACCTGCTGGTCTGTTGCTCACAGATTCTGTCCTGTTTTGCCTTTTCTTCATTTTGCAAACCTTGAGCTTGCTTTTTCTTTGCAAAAACCTTTTGATAATATTTAGAAACAGTAGCTCTTCAAGATTATCCTTGTTTACAGTAGGGAAAAATTATTTTATTGTGGGTACTAACCTCGCTAATCAGATTATGATGAGTTATGTATGAAGGGAGTTTTCAAGTGTGCGAGGGAAGATGATAAAAGAAGATTCAGGAGGGTCAAACGCTCAAGCTTGGGGATGCCCCCGTGCACCCCCAAGAAATATTCAAGAAGACTCAAGCGTCTAAGCTTGGGGATGCCCCCTTGCATCCCCTTCTCCATCAACAATTATCAGTTCGTCTTTCGTTCCACTATATTTTAATCATTTCATGTGTTATGTGCTATGCTTGGAGCATCTTGCTCTTTTCTTTTTAGTTTTGTATTCTTTTCTTTGCTGGTCATAAATAAGTTGCATCTGATCATTCTTGTGTGGGAGAGAAACACGCTCCACTTCAACCTAGAACACAACATAGGATTTTCATGCTTATCCTTGCTATGTGTGTTCTTTGTCTTTCCATAGCTGCTGTCATGTTTAGCTCTTAGTTTTCATGCTTTTCTTTTTAAAGAGCTCTTGTTTAGTTGGTTGCTGAACTCTCTTGAGTTTTCATGTTTATCTTGTTAAGAGAGTTGGCTTCTGTGGCACTGGTTGATATGTCTATGATAAAAATGCTATGTGCATAAGGGTGCTTAGTAGTTCATGTTTTCTTATGGTTAGTCTCAAATAGCTGGGGGTTCTTAATGTGTTATTGAAGTACCAGCATGATTTGTTTGCCTATGATGTGGTATGGTTTAGTGATATCTTCCTCCAAGAATTTATTTTGATTGACTTGGCATATGCTCACGCATATTTAAGACTGTAAAGAAAGTCTATCAAGCCTTGATGATCTTTAATTTCTGAGTAGTGATATAACTTCCATGCCCGATTCAATGTTGCTTTGTCGCTCTGCATGATTATGGCCGTCATTGCTCTCTTAGTTGGTCGCTCCCAGTCTTTTGCTAGCCTTCACCTGTACTAAGCGGACTGACTGCTTGTGCATCCAAAATCCTTGAAACCAGTTATGCCATATGAGTCCACCATACCTTCCTATATATGGTATTTACTTGCCATTCCTAACGAAGACTTTCTTGTACCATCTCAAAATTATTCAAAAGCATTTCTCTTTTGTGCCTCTGTTTTAGCTCATGAGGAAATAGTAGGTAATTCATGATCTTCTTGTGTTGGACAAATTTTACCCCGGGATTGCATGTCTAATCTACAAACCCCTAATACGAGGAGGGACTGGCATGAGTGCGCCCAGCTCACAAAAGATAATAGCAACAAACAAACAAACCCTCCTTCACGCTTTGTTCATGAGAAATCAGAAAACTCTGGCAGTGATAAACAAAGGAGATTAAGGGGATGTGATCGTCCCCGCATGGGAGCCGTTCCTCGAAACCTTGTCCAGCATAAGAAGTAATTGGGTTATCTACTAACATTCGTTGACGAAATATGCACCTCCCAAAAATCATTTTTACCTCTGTTTTCAAAACCAAGAGCTCTGGTACTTGTTTAGTCTTTGCTTCCAGCCACGGGTTTTCAACCTTGCCATCAAAATCCACGGTTCGAGAGTCTCCACCTTCTTTCTTCAAAGCACCAACTATTGAGAGCATGATTGTCATTCTGAGTGTAATGTGCATTGTCCCAAAGTACCATTGTCTTCTGCATGATTGTGATAGCGCTTATTCTGAAATCATTGTATCTAGTCGTCACTTAAACTTCGGAGGTGCTCCTGCATTTATGTTTTGCTTCACTAAAGGGGGGTAAGCGAGGTATCACTTTGTCATGTTTGCACACCATGCTCACTACAAATCTATTGGGTGTTTCAGTATGATATTGTAAACTTTCAGTTCTTTGTGATATTCTCGTGAGGCAACTTAATTACTAAAGATTCATTATCTCAATAAGCATTTGTCATGTGATTGTGAAAGACTCTTTGGTAGCATGTCACAACAGAAATTATGCTTGTTATCATTTACCTACTAGAGGACGAGCAGGAATTAAGCTTGGGGATGTTGATACGTCCCAAACGTATATATAATTTCTGCTTGCTCCATGCATGTTTTGGGTGATATTGCTATGCTTTTGATACACTTTCATACACTTTTGATCATATTTGGACTAACCTATTAACTCAGTGCACCCCAGTGCCAGTTTCTGTTTTCTGCTGTTTTTGTATTTCAGGTTTTCCCATTACTTAAATTGCCAGAAAAATTCCGGGAAAAATATATAAAAAATCAGCGCTCCAGAAGCTTCCACGCGCCAGAAGTGGGGCCAGAGGGGAGCCAGGGGCAGCCCAGGCGGCCCCACCCCTGGCCGGCTAGGGAGGGCGCCTGGGCCCCCCTCTCCGCTTCTGGTGACCCCCTTTGGCATATATTTACCTCCCGTCGCGGAAACCCTGATTCCAGACCCCTTTTTTCCAGAAGCTATTCCGATCTCCGCCGCCATCGCCACCAAGTTTCAGGGGACCAGAATTCCTGTGCCGGCACCCTGCCGGGACGGGGAAGTGCCCCCGGATTCATCTCCATCGACGTTGCTTCCTCCCTCCATGATGCGGGAGTAGTTCCTCCTCGGGGCTGAGGTTTCTACCAGTAGCTATGTGGTCAATTCTCTCTCCCATGATGTGATCTTCGTTGTGATCATAGGCTATGTTAATCTAGGGTGATCCCATGATATTTCCCCTTCCTCTATGTATTGGATTGATGTACTCACTTGTCTTTATCTAGTATAATCTCCGAGACCAAGGTGACAGCGGTCTATTGGACATGGATTAGAAGAATATTTTCATGAGTGATTTCCTCTTTTGTGTGTGGATTGAAGATTGAGAGTCTCTTGGTGCTTGTCTTTGACTATCCTTGAGATATGTTGTGGTGATTGTGGTACTCTCTTTGGATGGCTGAGGTGACATTGGGAAATCCATAGATTGAGAACTACGAACTTAAAGGTGTGCTTTTGTAGCCCTACATAATTCTCGTCCTCTCTTGACCACAAAGGAATGACCTCCGAGTGCGTCCCCCTTGCATGTTTTATGGGAAATATCATGTGATTCGATTATGTTAATGTTGTTGGGAGTTGCCACTAGTGAAAGTATGATCCCTAGGCCTTGTTTCCACCATTGCAATACCATTTGTGCTCACGTTTACCACTTGTTTGCTTGCTGCACTTTTTATTACAGATTTATATTACTTTGCTTTGCCACTCCTATCATCCATATTTTACCATCTCTTCGTCGAATAAGTGCACCTATACATCTTACAAGTGTATTAGGTGTGTTGGGGACACAAGAGACTTCTTGTATCTTGATTGCAGGGTTGCTTGAAAGGGGTACGTTCAACCTCCACTTCCCTGAGTTCGATAAACCTTGGGTTACTCACTTAAGGGAAATTTGCTGCTGTCCTACAAACCTCTGCTCTTGGAGGCCCAACACTGTCTACAGGAATAGAAGTGTGTAGTAGACATCAAGCATACAGGTTCCGCTATTGGTTATTGACTGGAGATGAGTCTTGGTCATGTCTACATAGTTCTTGAACCCGTAGGGTCCGCACGCTTAACGTTCGATGACGATCGGTATTATGAGTTTATGTGTTTTGATGCACCGAAGGTAGTTCAGAGTCCCGGATGTGATCACGAACATGACAAGGAGTTTCGAAATGGTGGAGACATAAATATTGATATATTGGAAGGTTATATTTGGACACCGGAAGGGTTCTAGGTGTTACCGGATAAATACTGGAGTACCGGGAGGTTATCGGAACCCCCCGGGGAGTTAATGGGCCTTAGTGGGCTTTAGGGGGGAGAGAGAGGGGCTGCCTAGGGCTGGGCCGCGCCCCCCCCCCCAAGACTAGTATGAATTGGACTAGGGGGAGGGGTGGCGCCCCCTCCTTCCTTCTCTTTCTCTCCTTCCCTTCCTTCTTCTCCTACTCCTACTAGGAAAGGCGGAATCCTACTCCTAGTGGGAGTAGGACTCCACCCTTGGCGCGCACCCTCCTAGGCCGGCCTCCTCCTCCCTCTCCCTCCTTTATATACGTGGGGAGGGCACCCCTTGGACACACATCAATTGTTCCTAGTCATGTGCGATGCCCCCCTCCACAGTTACACACCTCGCTCGTATCGTTGCAGTGCTTAGGCGAAGCCCTGCGTCGGTAACTGCAACATCACCGTCACCACGCCGTCGTGCTGACGAAACTCTCTCACGACACTCAACTGGATCAAGAGTTTGTGGGACATCTTCGAGCTGAACGTGTGCTGAACACAGAGGTGTCGTACGTTTGGTGCTTGGATCGGTTGGATCGCGAAGACGTTCGACTACATCAACCGCGTTACTAAACGCTTCCGCTTTCGGTCTACGAGGGTACGTGAACACACTCTCCCGCTCGTTGCTATGCTTCTCCTAGATAGATCTTGCGTGATCGTAGGATTTTTTTTTGAAATACTACGTTCCCCAACAGGAGCATGCGTAGTAGTACTTTGCTTCGAGGGCTAATAAACTTTTGCAACAAGTATGTGAGTTCCTTATGACTAATGTGAGTCCATGGATTATACGCACTCTCACCCTTCCACCATTTCTAGCCTCTCTCGTGTCGCGCAACTTTCGTCGGTGCATAAAACCCTCCTTATACCTTAATCAGAATAGCCACCATACATACATATTATGGCATTTCCTTAGTCATTTTGAGATATATTGTCATGCAATTTTCATCATCATACTACACATGACTTGAGCGTTCATTGTCATATTGCTTTGCATGATCGTAAGATAGCTAGCATGATATTTTCGTGGCTTGTCCAGTTTTTTGATATCTTTGCTATGCTAGATCATTGGATAACCTGGTACACTGCCAGAGGCATTCATATAGTCATCATGTATTGGTTTTATCGAGTTGTAAGTAAATAAAAGTGCGATGATCATCATTATTAGAGCATTGCCCCATGTGAGGAAATAAAAATAATAAAAGAGGCCAAAGAAGCCCAAATTAAAAAAAGAGGCCAAAAAAGCCCACAAAAATGAGAGAGAAAAAAAAGAGAAGGTGCAATGTTACTATCCTTTTACCACACTTGTGCTTCAGAGTAGCACCTTGTTCTTCATATAGAGAGTCTCATATATTGTCACTTTCATATACTAGTAGGAATTTTTCATTATAGAACTTGGCTTGTATATTCCGATGATGGGCTTCCTCAAATGCCCGAGGTCTTCATGAGCAAGCAAGTTGGATGCAAACCCACTTAGTTTTCAGTTTGAGCATTCATACACTTATAGCTCTAGTGCATCCGTTGCATGGCAATCCCTACTCATCGCATTGATATGGATTGATGGGCATCTCCATAGCCCGTTGATCCTCCTAGTTGATGCGAGACTTTCTCCTTTTATCTTCTTCATATAAACCTCTACCATCGCATTCTTTTCCACACATAGTGCTATATCCATGGCTCGCGCTCATGTATTGCGTGAGAGTTGAAAAAGCTGAAGCGCGTTAAAAATTATGAACCAATTGTTTGGCTGACACCGGGGTAGTGCATGATTTATATTATGTGTTAAGAAGATGGAGCATGACAAAGCTATATGATTTTGTAGGGATAGCGTTCTTTAGCATTGTTTGTTCAGATGCCCGAGTATTGATATCATTTATGTCAAATGATGGACTATTGCTTTGAATCACTCATGTCTTAATATTCATGCCATGATTAGATTACATGGTCAAGATTATGCTAGGTAGCTTTCCACATAAAAAAATATTTTTATCATTTACCTACTCGAGGACGAGCAGGAATTAAGCTTGGGGATGCTGATACGTCTCTGTCGTATCTATAATTTTTGATTGTTCCATGCCAATATTCTACAACTTTCATATACTTTTGCCAACTTTTTATACTATTTTTGGGACTAACATATTGATCCAGTGCCCAGTGCCAGTTCCTTTTTGTTGCATGTTTTTTGTTTCGCGGAATATCCATATCAAACGGAGTTCAAACGCGATAAAAACTCACGAAGATTTTTTTTTTGAAATATATGTGATTTTTGAGAAAAAAAAATCAACGCGATACGATGCCCGAGGCGGCGGCAAGGCAGATGATCGCGCCTTAGGGGGTAGGGCGCACCCTGGGCCCTTGTGGCCACCCGTAATGCGGTTGGTGCCCTTCTTCAGCCGCAAGAAAGCTAATATCCAGATAAAAATCATGTTAAAATTTCAGCCCAATCGGAGTTAGGGATCTCTGGGAATTTAAGAAACGGTGAAAGGCCAGAAACAGGGGTCACGAAACACAAGACATACAGAGAGACATATCCTATCTCGGAGGGGCTGTCGCCCCTACGCCGCCATGGAGGCCATGGACCAGAGGGGAAACCCTCCTCCCATGTAGGGGGGGGGGGTCAAGGAAGAATAAGAAGGAGGGGGGCTCTCTCCCCCTCTCTACCGGTGGCGCCGGAACACCGCCGGGGCCATCATCGTGTGACGACAATCTACACCAACACCTCTGTCATCTTCACCAACACCTTCATCACCTTCCCCCATCTATCTATAGCGATCCACTCTCCTGCAACCCGTTGTACCCTCTACTTGCACATGGTGCTTTATGCTTCATATTGTTATCCAATGATGTGTTGCCATCATATGATGTCTGAGTAGATTTTCGTTGTCCTATCGGTGATTGGTGAATTGCTATGATTGGTTTAATTTGCTTGTGGTTATGTTGCTGTCTTTTGGTGCCCATCATATGAGCGCGCGCGTGGATCACACCATAGGGTTAGTTGTATGTTGATAGGACTATGTATTGGAGGGCAAGGGTGACGGCAGCTTTCAGACTAGCATAGAAATTGATGCATACGGGATTGGAGGGAGACCAATATATCATAATGCTATGGTTGGGTTTTACCTTAATGAACGTTAGTAGTTGCGAATGCTTGCTAATAGTTCCAATCGTAAGTGCATAGAATTCCAAGTAAGGAATGACATGCTAGTAGTGGCCCCTCCCATATAAAATTTGCTATGGGCATAGTAACATAGTCAATTACTTAGGGACAATTTCGCAACTCCTACCACCACTTTTCCGCACTCGCTATACTAACTTTATTACTTATTTATCTAAACAACCCGTAGTTTTTATTTACGTGCTCTTTATATTTTTGCAAACCTATCCCACAACACGTACAAAGGACTTCTAATTTCATACTTATTATAGGTAAAGCGAACGTTAAGCGTATGTAGAGTTGTATCGGTGGTCGATAAAACTTGAGGGAATATTTGTTCTACCTTTAGCTCCTCGTTGGGTTCGACACTCTTACTTATCGAAAGAGGCTACAATTGACCCCTACACTTGTGGGTTATCACGTACGCATGGCGAGAAACCCTAACCTCACCGCCTTGACGAGCTAGCAGAAATCTATACCGGAGCTTCGTCTAATTCGTCCCAATAGACGAACTTGAGGAGGATCGGAGCCCGGAAGACTGACTCGAAGAAGAAGGGACGCCATCTATCCTTACGCCGCCCTTGTGAGGACTAAAATCCTACCTATCTACTAGCTGCAGCGGAAACATCAAGAATCCCCTCCCCGCCACCGGTAGCCGGAGCGGAAGGCAGAAGGGAGGCGAATCTACGGGCTCACCGACGGAGATTGAGGTGAGGAAGCCTTCCCCTAATCGCCTTGCGAAATTAAAAAAAAAGTTTTGGGAGAAATTCAGTAATTTCTTGGGATGATGATCCTCTTGATTTTCTCCTAGCTGAATTTGTTATATGAAAATAGTCAAAACATTTTACAATTAGGAATAGAGGTAGGAACAGAGGTAGTAACTATTATTTGACTTATCCCTAAAAAACTATTATTTGAGTCCAAATAAAGTGTCATACAAGTTTAAAAAATAGACATGCCAAGACATCCGGAGTCATTGAGAAGGGATATATTTGTCCTCTGTAAAATACGGCGGCTGCTACCGATCAGTCGGTTGATTTCATTCATAATTAGACCGCCTTGAGGGCAGTTTGATCTAGCCCGATCGCGTAGTTCGATTTGTTTCTCTCAGCCCATAGATAAGTCAACACACACACATCTCCTCGTCGGTGCAATATGTAGCCTGCAGCTCCCAACTGTAAGCAATGATGATGTTTAGCCGAAAACGAAAAAAGTCCAAAACAAACCTTAAATTTATAGACGAAAGCTAAATCGAACCCTGAACTTGTAATCCCGAAAATCGGCACACCGAACTCTTCAATCCCGATCTATTTTAAACCTTGAGGGGGTTTAGCTGGGATTTGCTCACGTGGCAAGCATTGTTGACTGGCTGGACATTAGGACGAATTGGGCCGGCCCATGAGCGCAGTCGCTCGCCAGCCCTACTCATATTTTTTTCAATTTAATAAGGATAGTAGATTATTTTATATTTTCGTAATGATAATACACATTTTGTTAAACTACACGTACCCACTTGTCTTCTATTAGGAGCAACAAAAATACGAGCAGCCGCAAAATAAAAAGTGCCCAGGAGGACTCGAACTATTAGAGGCTGCACCTAGCAAATCGCCCTGCAGGATAATAGTGATTTTGTATAGCGCGTCCTATATAAAAACACCAAAAATGGATTTCCACAGAAGCGTTTAACATTCCTGAAATTTTTTGAAACATTTCTTAAAATAATATATGAAAATTTAGAAATAACGATTATATTGTTAAAACAAAAATAATTTACAAAATTCCAAAAACATTTATCAAAAAAATGTGACATGGTAACATTTTTGCCAAATACACGTTTTACATTTTAGTAACAACAATAAACATTTCAAAACACCATACAAACATCTTTTTACATTGTTTAATTTTAAAAGATTGTTCAGGTTTTAAAAAACATGATGTCTCAAATAGTGTTAACTTTTTTCAAAACTGATTCTGTTTTAAAAAATTGTTCTTTTTTATAAAATTATTTTCATTTAAAAAATGGATATCTCAAAAATTGTTCAGTCATACACGTTCTTAATATTTGTTTGCCCTTTAAAAAGGGCCTCAAATCTCGACACTGCTCTATCTGGTTTAATTACTCGGGCCCCTAAACATAGGGATAACTAACAGCCAATGGTGTCCGGGAATCACTATCACTGGGGATGATTTGTATGAACACATGATCTCAGTGGCCTCAGACTGCAAAGTGGTCATTGATGACATTGGGCAGAAGAGTGCAGCGGTATATGGAGCAATCATTAGGGAGATTGTAGATTCGATCCAAGTATTTTTAGTCATGAGTTTAGGAGCTCGAATGTCGAGGCTCACAATCTAGTGAAGCATGCTCTCTCACTTGGTGTTGGTCGCCGTGTGTGGTTAGGCAACCCAGGTGATATATCTTACGTCCCTCTAAACATTGTGACGAGTTAAATAAAAGCTTCGCGAGATTGTCTAGAAAAAAAAAATCTAACATCCAATGGTTCCAGCGGCTAGTTGGAGTAGTTTAGCAGCAGCAGGTCCCAATTTCGAATCCTTGTTTTATTTGTAATTTTACTTTGCGTGTTTTTATCAAAAAAAAGAAAATCTCGCTTCACGTCTGTTCGGTTTGCTCAGTCGCGACCGCACGTTTTGGGTATTTTTACGTCATGTTTTACGCAAAAATATATATTCATTTTGTGTCTGTTGGGCCGGGCCAGTCGACAACAAACCTGGGACCCCACGTGCCACGTGGGCGATCCCTGTTTTGGAACACTCTCAAGGTTTAAAATAGATCGGGATCGAAGAGTTCGGTGTGCTGATTTCCGGGATTAGAAGTTCAGGATTTGATTTAGCTTTCGTCTATAAGTTTAAGGTTTGTTTTGGACTTTTCCGTCGAAAACACAAGTAGGGATGGTCACGATGAGGCCAAAATCGTGTATGAATCTAAATCCATGGAATGTTCACGAGGACTGTGAGATCCATATCCTCGCAAAAAGGAACAAGATTGTGATCGATCGATATGTTTTCTCAAAAAATGGCATATATACTTAGCGCCCTAAATTGGACAACTTTTACTTCCAAAGAGGAACCGATCTTACGCTAAAAATGGAAACATGAAACTCGAGGGGGAGATTTTCCAAAACTCGAGCATATATTAGCGGGCGTGGGTCTTCCAAATTTATTACGAATAAAATAACTTCCAAATTTATTACGAGGAAACCCGGCGTCCATATAAGCTAGCATGGCGTCGGTCTTCCCGATCGACTAAGTTGGCTTGCGTTATTTTGTCTTGAGATTAAGAGCGTGCAATCAGACCGGCCGAGGCGATGGTGGATCTTCTTCGTCTCACCGTGTGGATGGTGCTTTTGGCCGGCACTGGAACCCATGCTGCGGCGCTCTACCCAACTAATCAACAGGTATATGTACTCATAGTCGATCGATCTTAATTACAACACTCGCAGTACGTCTGGTCCAGCGTAGTTTTACAATTACAGTAGTTTGCTAATTATAATTTACTGATCAGGTAAAACCCCAAAAGTCGAGCAACGAAACGAATTTGTTGCGCCAAAGATTGCTCAGTCGAGTTTCACCACTCGACGCCGAATATGGCGGCTCTCAGACATACTATGTACGTGTGTTGACTTGAGATATATTCAAAAGCCAATCCTCTTGATGAATCTGGTCGTGTCACAAAAATACTGACTCTGTGCTCTGTGGTCACTTAGTTTGCTGCGCACCAGACAACAGCATCAGATGAGGGCTACTACGGGTTCATTGCGACGATGGATGTGTACAACTTCAACCTCGGCACCGAGCAGTACACAGTGGGCTCGATGGACCTCTTTGATGTAGGGGACGGCGAGCCGACCAGCTACAATACAATCCAGATCGGCTGGGAGGTAAGAGTGTGTGTGTGTGATATCAACATGTCAACTTGATCATATGCATGCAGAGATGTGATATACAGATGGCTTACGCGTTGTAGTATCTTCTAGGTTTCGCCCAAGATGTACGGCGATTCATGCACCCGTTTAGCTGCTCTGTGGACGGTGGGTAATTGAGCGACCGACTCATGGATCAATACTATCTGCTTTCTCATGTCAATAGTATAGCATCGCCTTGTAGGCCGCCTTCTGATCCACTATAGATCCGTGGCTTAATTAACTATCCTTTTTACGTACTAACATGCGTTGCTGTTCTGTCCCATTACCGATGATGTAGACTGATGGTTTCCAAGAAACTGGTTGCCCCAATGCCCAGTGCGGTTTTCAGCCGGCAGAGGGTGCACCCATGACTCTCGGAGGTGTAATTGAGACAGTTTCCCAGCCCAAGGGACTCAAACAAACCATCACTATTAAAGTTCTCAAGGTACACCCTCCCTCCAATATTGGTCATGTGGTTTCAATCTAAAAATATTTTCCAACATAATGTGAAATTCATCGTGGATTCCGATAATATAACATGCGTAAACACCTGATCTCACTTAATTTGTTAGGTGCACATCTATCTTTGTCTATATCTATACTGCTGATATAAAAGGTACTACTCTATCGTGGCAGTGTCGCTCTAATGCGTTTGAGATCTTTAATTTAATTTTATAATTGTTTTGACCAATGCGGGAAACAAATTCTTCACATTACGCTTAATTATTGGCTCTTAGCTGTACTTGTTATTGTGTACTTATTACTCTCTAGTCTGTACAAATATAATGTTTTCTGAAGATTGCCATTTGTATAGACTAATTAATATGCTTTTTATGTGACATTTCCTTACTAAAAGCACATATCTTTGCTCTATGAAATTCTAGGATGATTGATGTGCACTGGTTTAAAATTTATTTTTCATTGTATTTGATAGATATGGCATTTAATAAGAACATGCATGTTATGTTTAGCCTTTTCAGACATGGGTGATATGTATGAAAACATGTCATGTAAATTGTATTTTGCATGTCAAGTTGTGTCAATTAGCTGAACTGCTTTGCAAGTGTGTGTTACTGATTTTGTTAAATGTTCACAAACATATTTGGCAGAACTCCATGTATCTTTGGAACCTAATTATGTCCCAAATTACAGGATGGCGAAATGGGAGATTGGCTGGTCTATTATGGGCTCAATCAGGATGACCCTGCATTGATTGGGTGTTTCCCCAAGTCGTTGTTTACTGGAGGGATGGCGAATAGAGCAGCGGGTGTCCGTTTTGGTGGATACGTGCAGACCCAGACGACAAATTTAGTTCCGATGGGCAGTGGCTACCGTCCCATGGGTGATGCGGTGGCGTCCGCGTCCATGAGCAATATCCAAATCATCAATCGGAATGGCCAGGCCTCGCTCTTGATGCAAGACTCACCCACGGTCATTACTGAACCGAATATCTACGGGGCTACTCCCATTGTCAATGGGCGATTCTTCTACGGAGGGCCCTTTTAGTTCAGATGATGTGAGATGGCATAGTTTTTTCGCTTTAGTGTGCAATATTTATGAATAATAACTATATATTACATCGTGATTGAGTGACATGTTTGGTATTCTTTACATTTGTGTCTTTTCTACATCCCATGCATGCATATGTACAGTGGAGCACGACAAAGTCAAATCTTTAGATGGACAAATATCACACACTCACTGGCCAAATACCATAAAACTCTCTGACAGAGCGAGCGATACCGGTTCCTGACTGGGGAGAGGCCGGAGATGGTGTGTGTCTCACATCTATGCTGACCTTCTCAATAGTGCCAGCAAGGATGAGCACGAGGGTCGTAGACGCAAGAGGCCGAGGTCCCATGGAGGAGGATTGAGATGGAGATATAATTCAGTGGAGATCGTACGTAAGCCTGCTCCCGTGCGTACCACCTGCGGTCTATCGCATATTGCCCCGACATCCTCCGCTCTCAATTCAAATGAAGGAGTGAACACTGCAGATCGCTCCAACATTAGCCAGACTGGTTTAGAAATCAGAAACAAATTTTTAAAATGAGTTTTGACTGGCCGTTTAAAATTTGTATGCAGAGACTAAATGGCACGTTCCATTTTACCGATAGTTTATGCTGATCTGGCTGCCTGGATGGTTCCGCAAGACTAAGTCTCCAACATTAAATATCTTTGTCCGGACCTCCCGATTTTGGTAACGCCGTGCCTATTGTTGACAACAGGATGAACAAGCTGAGGCAACGTCACACTCATCATCCAGGGCGTTGAGGTCGTCCTACCGACTTAACTCAACCTCCTGCTCGTCATGAATGAGATCGCTAGGGAGTATGGTCTCGGTCTCGTAAACCATGAAAAATGGAGTATAGCCCGTGGATCTGTTAGGTGTGGTGCACAAGCCCCATGGTACAGACTCAAGCTCCTTGACCCATTTGCAACCGGCCTTCTCTAAATATCAAACCAAGCACGGCTTGATGCCGCTTAATATTAAGCCATTGGCTCGTTTGACTTGGCCATTAGATGTGGGTGTATATACGGAGACAAAGTCAAGCTTAATCCCCTGTTTGGTAGACCACTCATGTACCTCCTTGGTGGTAAAGTTGAGCCCATTGTCCGTAATTATGCCGTGGAGTACTCTAAAACGGTGTAGTACGTCAAAGATGAAGTCAATCACAAGCCCCGCCTTAGCCGATGTCACCGCTTTTGCCTTGATCCATTTGGTGAATTTGTCTACCATGCCTAGGAGGTATTTTTTTTATCTGTCCCTCCTCGAAGTGGTTTGACCATGTCTAGCCCCAAGACCGTAAACGACTGGATGATCAGGATGGTTCGTAGGGTTGTGGCTTGGTAGCCTACGCATTCCATTAGCAACTCCCTTGTCTCGCTCTTGCCGTAGGCCGGTAAAATCCGGCTCGGAAAACCTTCCTTACCAAAGTCTGAGGTGCTGCATGATGGCCACACATACCGGAGTCAATGTTCAATAGAAGCTCTTCTCCTTCCTCATCAGAGATGCATTGCTTGAACACCCCCGTGATGATGCACTTGTATAATTCTCCTCCATGTACTTTGTACGCTTTAAATCGTCGAATGATTTGTCGCGTCTCTGTCTGATCCTCGAGAAACCCCTTGCGTAGCAAGTATGGGACTCTGGAAGCTTCGGGACCAGACCAGACGATACACGAGGGAGCAGGCAGGGGGCGCGCCCTGGGGTAGAGGGCGCCCAGGTGCCTTGGAGTTTTTGAAATAGCTGACCCCAAAGTTGGTAGTTATCAGCGAAAAAATAAAAATCAATAGTATTTTTTTGAACCCTAGCATGAATTGTAGTAGTTTTATGCCATTTACTCGAATTAAAGGGGGTAATAGGAGGGGTTTCTATCATATGGCTATACCTCGCAGCAAGGCAACCTTCTGACTCATTGAAGTCGCACGAGTGTATGGGCCGGCCCAGTGCGCGACAGGGCACTCGCTCTTTTTTCATGTTTTTTTTTACTTTCATTTATACATTAAAAAATATTCTAAATAAATATATTACATAAAACATTTAAAAAATGCTAAGCAAGTATTTGAAAAATGTTAAATGTACATAGAGAAAATGTTTCTCATCTATACTAAAAATGTATACAAAAAAGTTAACATGTGTGAAAAAAGTTAATCATTTGACTTTTTTGAAACAATTATTTAATCAATGTTAATCAAGCATTTAGAAATTGTTAAATGTCTATAGAGAAATGTTGACCAAGTATTCAAAAAATGTTAAACTTGTATTTGAAAAATGTAAAATGTGTACAGAAAAAATGTTGACCATATATTAAAAAAAGATTTGTCAAACATTTGAAAACATGTTAAATGTTTATAGAAAAAATGTTGACCATGTATTGATGTTAAACTTGTATTTCCAAATTGTTAATCAAGGATCTGAAAGAAAATGTAAACTGTGTATAAAACAAATGCTGAGCATGTATTAAAAAATGTTAAGCAGGTGTTTGAAAAAATTTAACTGTATATTGAAAAAAAGTTGACCATTATTCAATAAATGTTAATCAATAAATATTGTTCTTGTACATGAAAAATATTAAACATGTATATTAGAAAAGCGTATTAGATATATATACAAAAAATGTGTATAGAAAAACAATGAGAACCCAAGAGAAAACAAAAGAAAACCAATGAAAGACAAGGAAAACAAGAGGAGAAATTGAAGAAAAGAAAGAAGCTAGTGAAAACAAAAAAAACAAAGAAAATGAAAAAACAGTAAAATTGAGAAAATAAACGAAGAAAAACGGTGGAGAACAGAAAAAAAAAATCCAGTGAAATCCCGATGCTTTTTCTTTAAAGAAGGTCGTAAGGGCTCCGTTTTTAGATCCTTTTTCAAGATTTATTAGGGTTCGTGTCCTATTCAGGAAGACGAGACGGCGGCGGCTCACTGAAGATGGAATAAAGGTCTCCCCGCCTAGCCCCCGTTCCGGTGATGCGTCTAGCATCGTCGGTGGGCGTGTGGAGGTGTGTCTCTGTGGATCTGTCTTCGGTGGATTTGCTCGGATCGGTTCGTCGTTCGTCTTTGTTCGTGTGTCTTCAGATTGGATCCTTCTTATCTACAATCTTCATCGGCGGCGGTTGCTGTTCTGGGGCGTTGGTTCTATGGGGCCTTAGCACGACGACTTCCCGACTGACTACTACAACAAGGTTTGCCCGGCTCCGGCGAGCGAGGGGCGATGTCAGCGACGCGCCTTCGGCTCGCTTCAGTGCTTGTAGTCGTCGCTAGGTGGTCTACAGATCTGGATGTAATTTTTATTATTTCTTGTGTTCGTTGTACTACCACGATTGAAGATGAATAAATTGAAAGTTTATCCAAAAAAAATCGTGAGTCGTGACCTTCTAATTATACACGAACTCGCAGTGCAACGCTACAGCCAGGACGTCGTGGGATGATTCCCGCGTGACCTTTTTTCTCTAGTGGGCCGAAATTATAGACGCTTCAGGCGAGACGAAGGAAGACTCGCTATAAGCGAGATATAGCCTCTGCAATGTAAGTGGGAAAATTTGTAAAATCTGGACTCTTCACAACCCAAACAAAATCGCAAAAATCAAACGCGCCAATGCCCGACGCTCGCCAAACTTAATCCCACGCGTACTACGGTCGTCCCCGTCACGACAACTCCAACATCTTGGGAACCCTACCATGACACCGCAAATCACCAGCACGACGACTGCAATTGCAATACCGTATCGACAAACCTCCGGCTGTAATCCCCCTAACACGCCACAAATCACAACTGTCGAACGAATCAAAAAATGTCGTCGCCGCTATGTCAACTGCTCAATATCCATCGAAATGAACCCAACAGAAAACAGAGGAGGAGGGTGGCGGACTAGTCACTCCCAGAGATCAAAGGCGCTCGAATCGCCAGCAAAGCAAAGTAACCATACTGAATCACCTGCGGGGCGAAGCGCGAGATGGGGTAGGAAAAGGTGGAGGAGCGGCATTAGTGGAGCGAGGAAGGGGGGTACAGGTAATGTTCGCTCCCCCAACGGTTAGCGCGAACAATTTCTGTGCCTCACATGGCGATCCTCGCGCCAAGATCCGAGTGATGCATCCGAGGGCGCAGAGCACGTTCACACAACATCAGTATAGAACTGACGCCAGTTCTATAGTGTTCAGGACATTACTCACTCAACTTGAGCTAGCAGCGCCCAGTTACTCGGGACAAACAACCTGGGACATTTTTACCTGACAATATATATTAGCAGAAAAAAGAATATCCACACTGACAAGATTTAAAACCAGTAGGATTTAGGAGACGAGACGAATTCTGTGGTCGGAAAATTTGTATACAGCCGAACAGATAGCACTGCAGCAACATCTAGTGCGCAAAGCTTGACTGTCGGTGTCCCTAAGCAAAATGAACAAGGGAAGACTGCATTTTATTTTCTAGGGAAGCTATACACCTCCCAGAACAATCGAACATTCGCTTCCCTTTGGTATTATCGTAAGTAAACACTGACCTCATACAGGTTCAGAAAGGAATCAGGAAGTTCCTGGCATGCCTAGATTTTTCACAGCAAGGAAGGATGCATTTCAAAGCTTGAATCACATGCTATCACATTATGTGAAGATCCACTATTTCGATCAGGACTGTAACCACAAAGAAGGTAAATGCAAACTGTGTGTAATGCAAACAATACAGGAAAGTAACTGCGGCTCCCTCCACATTTTCACATCCGGGCTTGGGACCGGCAAAGGCAGTGTTACACCACAACAATCATACAACACCAATCATTCGGCAAAGCATACACACCAATCATTCAACAATCATACACACCAGCAAGCAAATGCAACATTCAGACACACACACACAGTCAGTCACACACACAAACAGTCAGTCACACACACAGTCACAGTCACACACAGTAACAATAAGTCAGTCACACAAACAAGACATATAAAGGGCACAAACAAAAAGCTAATACACACACAGTCAGTCACACAAACAAAACAGAGAAAGGGCACATACAGAAAGACTACAAGCAAGACCCAGGATGTTAGTTGTTTGGCAGTACCTTCCAGGAAGAATTGTTGCCAATTTCTGCTCATTTATTCCCATATACCCGATGGCATTAATTAGTGCATGTTCCTCCTCAGTAGTCAGCATCTTTCCATAAGTTTGGATTCAGATGATTATGCCACCTAAGATGTTTTGCATGAATTCAAAAATCAGCTCCATATTAACAATTGCATTACCTAGACCAAATGTGTTTCCCCCGATAGCAGCCATAACTTGATTGAAGAATAGAACAACTGTCTGCAGAAAAGAAGAACAAAATAGTTAGCACGGACTACGAATAGAGAAAGAGACGCCAAGAAATAACAAGTTACTCAAGGCAATTACCTATTCATTAGCGATTGGAGGAAGTCCACTGACGTAAACACACCGAGCATGTCGAGTAGCCTAAGAAAAGAGTGGTCAGACATATGCATCACAGAACAAGAAAAATCTCAAGCACAAAGAAAAAAATCAAGCATACCTGCTCATGGCATTGGCTGCATGGCAAGTGGATCCGATGCAAAGAGAAGAAAGCATTAGAAAGTAATAACAAAACAGGTGGGTTCATTCTGCCATTACCAAATAAATTGCAAATCAGAGGGGGAAATGCATTTCAGTAAACCATATGAAAATGAAACAATCAAAAGAATACCTCTCCCGAAGTTTCATTGAGACCATGTTGCTGGTTCATACTTGTTTACAAGGTCAATAATTTTGTCATTTTCCTGTAGAAAAAATATCATAAATACAACTATAAAATGTGCAAAAGCTTTTTTTTCTCGAGGAAAGTCAGGAGTGCAATGACAAACCTCTTGAGTTCAAGGACCTTTGATCAGTTCAGTGCTAAATAACCTTCTGCCATGGATGTAAACATTGCACCTCTGTTCTGTACGGAAATAATTCAGCTGTGTAGGTAGATACTGACACAATCTATGAGCTCAACACACTTGCATATACAGAAGAATGTCCAAAGAAGTATGGTGTTACTATATAACTAGCTAAAATGTGGGGTATTACCAGCCGTGAGAAACATATTGTGTACATAATTGGAAGGAGTTAAATTCGAGAGGGATTACCATACAAACACAGACCAGGTTGATGGGCGATCCACGGCTTCAGTTCAAACACCAGAAGCACGCCATCAGAACAACCATGACAAATCAAATGCCATCATGAAATCCTTCATCCACCCCTGGATTCTACATATACATCATTCTGAGCAAAACATCATACATGTGGCAGGAAAATTAATATACAACATTGGAGATCCAAAGGGCAATGATACTACCAACTACAGAGGTATGTAGGTCATAAAATGACATGCCCATGACTTGACATAAAAATATCCGTGCATTATCAGGTGCCAATAGGTAGCTATGGAGCGCTTGCACAATGACACACAGTCACGGTCAACACACACACACACATAACACACACATGCGCGCGTCACAGTCAATACACAGTCACATGACACACAGTCACAGTCAACACACAAACACAATGGAGCACTTGCACACAAGAAACAGACAAAGAAACACACACACAGTCAGTCGCACACAGACAAACAGACAAACAGTCGGTCACACACACACACACACACACACACACACACAAACAGTTAGTCACACATACACAAACAGTCAGTCACACACACACACACACAAACAGTCAGTCACACACAGTCACAGTCACACGACACAATGGAGTGCTTGCACACAAGAAACAGGCATAGATAGGATGAAACTAATCGAAGACATGTGAAAACGTAAACTGTCCGTTCAAGCTTCCCATCCAGTATCTTCAACTCTGCATTATTTTAGTTTATAGCTTCACTTCCAAACCTCTCTACATTACCCAACTACAATCCAGGAGGCCACTACTGTTATATAAACAAAGATGCAAGGGAGCCAGAGAGCAAATTAGGAGGTACCTTTTCTATATCACCAAATTTCAGAGTCTACACGTAGCAATTGTATTCTATGTCACAAGATGAACCTAAAGAACTCACCAGGAAAATACGCAAATTAACAAATCAAGTGAATCATGGAGAACATCATGTAGAATAGTAGTCCGACAAATCCAAAGCAATTCAAGTATATATGTACATAATCAGAGCTCATGTACATGCAAACCTTTCCCTCCCATAAGGTGATAAATTTGCAAGCTGAAGATCAAAATTTGATTACCTCAGTTGGTAAAACATAAAGCAATAGGAACCCTGAGCAGTCCTTGGCATGCCAGTTTGTATGACTGTAGAGGTGAGCTAAAATGAGAATGATGAGCTGTTCAGATCAAGATGGCCCTCAGAAGCAGCCGTCTGCTGTTTATCCTTGAACTCATCATCACCAATTAGTTTTGGAAATGCCAAAATATTTCTGGTGCCGTAGACATCTAACTTCTTTCTCAAAGAAATATTGCAATGATTCTTTATAGAATTATCTGTCGTGGAAAGAGTAACATACTATCAACATGAATACTTGTAAAGTGAACAAGGAAAACATGGCTAAATAAGCGTTTTGGGACTACAGACATCAACATCGCAAAATGTAAAAACATAAATATACCTACGCTGTAAGCAAACCTAGTCCATCAGTGTCCTTATCAAGACAAGGAAGAGCAGATGTAACATGTCTATATCCTCCTACCTGAAATACTTAGAAAAGCATCATTCCAGTGACTGGACATCAGTAATACAAAAAAGAATATGATATCCACATAAGACATAGAAACACAGATATCACAAAAAATGTATTGTCAAACACCACGGTAAACATGATTATTATGATAAGAAAAAAGGAATTAAGCAGGGAAAAGGGTGCTGTGATGAGTGAGTGAGATAAATAAGATAGGCATGGGATGCATTGGATGCCAAATTGCGCACGCAAAGGAGTGGAAGCCAAGCAAGTGAGTGTTAGAAGAATCAAACTTTTATGCTCAGCCTATCATCATTTATCAGTGCATGTCTCTGGATCCCCGCCTGCTCGAAACGGCCTACATGGTTTGCATCCCTAAACACATCCACATATATGGGGAGACGGCATTGGAACACGAGCAAAGCATGAAGAAGAAACCAATTCGACAGACCATACAAGCAGTGACACAATCAAAATCACCCCATCTAAGCAGTCAAACACACAGTCACACACAGACAATGGAGCGCTTGCACACATGAAACAGACAAAGAAACATACATAGATGGGGGCACATCACACACACACACAGTCAGACACACAGTCAAAAGACACACACAATGAGCGCTTGCACACATAGATAGGGGTACAAACAGAAAGCTAATACAACCCAACAAAATGCACCCATGTCTCACAAGTTCTAACAAACATTAATGGTACCATAAGGTAGAAACTCGAAAACAATATTAACTACTGAATGATCCAACAAACATTACAACAGAGTTTTACGCACTAGGGTGTCAGAAGCTCAATGTTCACACTATAAATTAACTGTCACAAAGTCTAGGGAAAGCAAGAAAAGCATTATTTCAGTAACTAGACATCAGTAATAATGCAAAGGAAAATATGATATCCACATAAGGCATAAGAAAACACGCATATCACTAACAAATTGAGAAAAAATAATAGTCAGCTCTACACTAAACAAGTACTAGGTCTGTTACCTATGAATCAGGAACTATGAATACCGAGTTAGCATAAATGATTATTCATCAAGATACAATTTCATTCAACAAACATCACCCGTGTCATATAAACTCAAGGCAAATCTGCAAGAGTTAATAACTTGAATAAAACACACCATAGCTAGTATATACTAACACATAAGTGATATTATATCTCATGCAAAATTGAATCAGTCAACCTCATAAGTGAACAAAGAACAGTAGAAATGCATTGTCGAACACCATGGTAAATGATTATGGTAAGAAAAATTGACAGCGTGAATGTGCATACGCATACAAAAGAAATACCACTTACAAACAAAACCTTCACAACCAGGTTATAAACAAACATATCATTAAATCTATATGCAATCCAAATCCTAATCACGCCCAGGCTTCCCAAATGCATAACTTACATAGCAACAAATACAGAAGTCAGGATTCTCGATATTTTAACAGTGAGTACAGAATTTGCTTGATGCCATATAAATTTAACAGGACAAAAAAAAGGGACGTGACAAAAGTGAGCAGCATTGATAAAAAACATGTGATGAACGTGCTTTCACAGATAAATAAACTCCGGAGTTATGCTCACAACATAATTATATGCCCAGGTGTGCAATGAAATTTTTTTCTGGAGTTAAGTTATGCAATCTAGAACGAAGTCTAAGGGGGACTAACTAGCAGCACCTCATATAGTACTCGTATGAAAATGGCACCAATTGAAAAGAACAGAAGCAAAGCATGACAAGAAGTGACCAATTGAAAAGAACAGAATGCACCTCTGCATCTAGGATGAGAGCACACACGCCTGCCCAAAGTGAAACATGCTAGCCGTACAATCAGAATCAACAGAGGAACCAGAGTACCAAAGGGCACCTCTCAATGGACGAACACGAACAAGCTAACCTTTGAGATCTGAAAAAACCGACGAACAAACGCAGGAGGTAGGTGACGGAGCCTAGGAACTGAGCTGAACAGACAAACTGACAATTGCTATCTGTCTCCCCATCTCCGGCCGTAACCCAATTTCAAAACCAAGACCCGACCGTTCCTGTACCACTCGCGCAAACACGAACACGAACCGCAACACCCAACGTGTCTCTCAGATAATAGAAGCGCACGCAGAATTTCTCAATCGCAAACCAGACGGAGACCGTCGCCGAGACGGACCAAGAACACGCGAGCGCATCGGGGCGAGGGCGAGGGCGAGGAAAAAATGGACTACGGCGAGTTCGAGCAGAACCAAATCAGAAGCGAAGCGACTCTAAACTGACGAACGGCGGGAACGACCAAAATCAACTCGGAAGCGAACTTGAACTGACGATCCGAGCACAGGCAAACTCGAATCAGACGCGATTCTAAACGGACGAACGGCGGCGAGAACGGGCATAATCAAACCAGGCGGCATTCTATCTAAACCAGCGACGGCGAGGACGAGCAAAACCAAATCGAGACGCGACTCTAAACGGACGACATCAAGAACGAGCGAAATCAAACCAGTCGGGTTCTATCTAAATCGGTGACGGCGAGGACGAGAAAAATCAAATCCAGACGCGGTTCTAAACGGACGAATCGATCGAGGACGAGCAAGATAAAATGCGACTCGAGGAGGACAGAGGCACGGCCCGAATGAAGAGAGGGGAAGGAGGAGGAGCAAACCGGGCAGAGCGCAGCAAGGAGGAGAACGGCACGACCCGGACAAAGAGTGGAGGAGCAGCAGACCGGCCCGAGCGCGACGAGCAGGAGAAAGGCTCGGCCCGGACGAAGAGAGGACGACGAGGAGGAGCGGACCGGCCAGAGTGCGTCGAGGAGGCGAGGGGCGCGGCCCGGATGAAGAGGGGAGTAGGAGGAGCGTGCCGGCCAAAGGGCGCGCCTTTATAGCTGGGGCAGAGGCGGTAGCGCCAGCCGGAGGAGCCTTCGGCGAGCAGGCGTGGCATGGAGGCGGAACTAAAAAGGAAAGTGGAGCGTGGAGGGCGTGGGTTCGGGCCGGATCCGGATCGGGGTTGGCAGGGGAGGGCGGCGGTGGTGCTTCCCGTTGGGATTTGGGGGCGGACAGGGGAATTTCTTTTTTCTAGGGTGGACACGGGAAATTTCTACAGTAGCGACCGTGCCGTGCTGTGTCTTTTTTTCCTGAATTCTAATTAGTGCAGCCGTGCTCGTTAGAGCTCCCGAGCACACCCCTCGCGCACCGTCCGATTTACATTGCGTGCGACTGCTGACGTTCAGGTGTCCCCTAGTCCGAACCGCGAACCGCCTGCCAGGTGCCTCCTGATCGTCCCGGTTGGTCGTGGGTCCGACCACTAATCCCAGTCCGTCGCACACCTCGCCCAACCACGCGAACGGCTCGCATTTCGAATTCCCGGGCGAAAATCCCCATCTCTAGCTCTCGTTTTTCTCCTTCTCTCTCGCCGATTTTCTCACAACCACGCAAGCAATCCATCTCTCGCCGACGCCTCTCGGTGTGATTCTTCCTTGCCGAATTTTGCGGCGGGCATTTTTTGAGGGAGGAGGAGGGGAGGGAGGCGTCGGAGGGCAGCATCTGTGTGCTGCAGAGCACGGATGGCGGATGTAGCAGCTGCCGTCGACGGTGTGGTGAGCTGTGGAGGGAAAAGAAGTTGAGGAACACCCGGTGGTGGATTCGCTGTAGCGGCGACGCGAGCTTCAGCAACTGTCGCTGCACTTTCTAATTCGTGACGCGGTAAGCACGCCCTCCTATCTCTCGACCCCTTGCTCATAGATGCGGTATGAATTGGTAGATGTGCTGGTTGTTGATATCTCCCCCCGCGCAAGTGCGTTATTTGGAAAGGCGTTTTTGGTCATCGTATGTTCAGTTCATGACGCGGCTAGGGTTGGGGATCTGGGGATGCAACATCTTATGCGTGCGAGAGAGATGACGGTGAGACCGATGGGCTAGAGGTTGAAGATACCCCATTGCCTGAGATTCTCCCCAATTAAGGTTGAGTTGCCATGATTTACAGGGCCTACTTGCCTATAGGTTGTATGATAGTTGCCAGGTTTTCAATCCAAAAATACTTTTTGGTCCATGTGTTTAGTTTCTGCAGCCATCTGAAATATGTGACCCATGATATAAGCATCTGGATATGTCAAACAACAACACTTTTTTCCTGAGATGAGTGTTATATTTTTTGTTATTGTTTCGGTGCGCAATCGAAGGCAACATGTTAGTTTGCCAATATCCGTGTGATGATATCCAAAAAGTCATCTGGATATGTTGTTAGCAACAGGCGCCTCAGATGTTTTTTGTCCATGATGATCTAGGTATGTTAACGACAACACATACCTCAGATGAGTTCTGTTTTTGTTATTTTTATAGGTGCACATTAGAAGACGATTCGCCTGGTTTTTTGGGTTTACTTGCCATGGATTTTGTATGTGAGTTGCCAGTATTCGTGAGACGATATCCAGAAAGTGATCTGAATGCACTTTTTTGTGTGTGTGTGTGCAGTAGGAACTAATGGATGTACCAAGCAAAAAGGGCATTCAAGAAGATCATGATGCAGTTAATCGTAATGCTGATCCCTCGCATTCGATTGAAGATCATCAAGAGATGTGTCCGAAAAAAGATTCAACAAACAGTTTCCCAATCTAGATTTTCACCTTTTAAGATCCATTTTAAACTTGTTTGCGTGTTCTTTTTGCAGGGCCAGAGACGCACACCCTTTATTGGGTACCAGCGTCGGGGAAGAAAGGTGATAGTTGTCCGTGGCAAACGTCCGCTGGACATCAACAACAATCCCAGTGTTTCTACAGATGGCGATGGAAATGCTGAGAAAGACACTGCTGTGGAACAACCACCAAAAGCAAAACGTCAAAAGACCGGTTCTAACACTTGCCCAAGTTATGCCGTCAAGTTTCCTAATTGTCCATGATATACACATGATTCTCTTATAGGATAAGAGAAACAGGGCATCGCCTGCAGGGCTTTTCAAGATGAACAAACTTCTTGTACCTCTTCAAATTGGGATTATCATTGACAGAGAGTTTGTAGGTTTATTGGACATTGCAGCTAGCAGCATGCCTGGAGATCTCAGTCAATGGATAATGAAGCACTATGATCCCGAGATGTCGCGGATTGTTATACCAAATAGGGGAAGATCCCAGTAGATGGAGCAAGTGTCCATAGGATATGGGGGCTGCCTAACAGGGGGAGGAAGGTGTGCTACGAGATTCGGCCTAAAATCACAAAGGAGTTCTATAGGATCTACAATATCCAAAGCAAGAATGCGCCAACTCTCACTGCATGGTGTAAAATGATCCAAGAAATGGGTGGAGCCCATGGTGATGACTTCCTACGTGCTTGGTTAGCCGTTGCATTTTCTTGCTTCCTTGCACCATCAACTAGTCTCAGCATTTCACCAAAGAGCTTCCCGGTTGTGATGGATGTCAATGGTATTCTAGACACAAACATTTGTCAGTTCGTGGTCGACCAATTGAAGGCTTCGTTCACATTGTCCCGCGGCAAGAAAAATGTTGTTTGTGGTTGTGTGTTTCACCTTGTAGTAAGTTGAACCATAAACTAGCATTTTGTAATCATTTTCACATACTTACTATATGAACAATAACTGATTTTTCTTCTTCTTTTTGCATGCAACTGTTGTATCTGGACTCATTGGATTTTGATGAACCAATTCCTAGCTTAGTTCCAAGAGTATCGGTTTGGAATTCAGATCTAATTGCCAAGGTTTTGAAGAAGGACAGGAAGGGCCCAGGTGAATATGGCAGGCTGCGGGTAAACCCCCTGTGCCTACTTTTTGTATTTCATGGTCACACAATTATATATGAGATACTAGCAATTTTCTGTCACCATCCAATCAACTTTGATTTTTTTAAAGACTGCAAAGGAATTTTTGTAGGCAACTCCCAGTACTCTAGTGGTAACCAGTAGGGGTAGTATGTAAATTGTACCATTAGACAACTCAAAATAGTCAACATTTTTGTAAGTCACACACATGATATTAGGAACTAATTTTTGCAAGTGTATTCCCAATTATAGACAACAAATAAGCATACATGGGCAGTTAAGGCCTAACCATAAAGAGTAGTACTACACTTGTTGCCTAGAATATTGTGTTTTGGCTAGCAGATGCATTTATTGGAGGCAAGGTGGGTATGGGGTTTGGGGGGTTTCTGTTTGGATTGTGTTGTTTGGGTTTACATGCAAGTGTCCTCCCTCAATACTAGCAAGTCTGTTAATCTTTTTGAGCAAGTTTCATACATCTTGTCTATAATTTGTTTTTTTTCTTTTCTAGGTGCGAATACATTTTTTTGTGTTTTCTCTCACGGTTATTTTTTTGATATAAACAGTTGAAGACGGAATTTTCACGCTATGCGGATGTAAGCATATTTGGCACCATGGATCATGTCAAGAAATTTGTTGCAGCAAGGCTCCCTGAGTCATACGACAAAACAATATGTGAAATCAGTTTGATTACTATTTTTTCATCTCTAGGCATTTTGTAAGTCGACAGATCTAATTCATTATTTCTATTCATTCAAATATATTATGGTCAAAAACTGTTTTTTGTTTGCCTGCTTTTAGTACTCATCCTTTTTTGTTCTTGTCCTTTTATGTGCATGCATGGTTTTTGATTGGACACAATTGTTTTTTGTGTCTATTTAGTTGCCTGTTATGTCTACTGTAGTTTGCTTCGTACTCTCCTTTTTTATATCTGTAAAAATATGTAAGATATATAAATGGGGTCAAGTGCATTTCCTATATTTTATGATATCTCCTTTCTTTTTTGTGTTTTTATTTTTCTTATTTTGCAGAAACAAATGAATTTGACAGCCTTGGTACACAAAATGTGCTTTGAAATGTCACATCTAGTGGGAAAGTTTGTGCATGGCATTGGAAGGATTGACGAAGATGAAGCTGGGGCAAGGACTACTGAACCAACTAGCATGGGAACAAGTAAGCAGCACTGTCGGCATCCTAGGAACGGGGGTACCCAGACTTGCCTGCCTGCGGCCCATGACGTGGCTCCATCGACGGCTTGGTACGGCCCAACTTCAGCAACCACAGCTCAAGACCCCCGCGAGGGGCCAAGCCTCGTGAGGGGGACGAAGACAAGACCTCCCTGGGGGCAGTCTCTCTAGGCTGGCTCTCGAGGAGCAGAGATATCTATGCAAGGCGCACCTTGTGAGGTTCACGTGGCGTGAGCCATGACGACCAAGGTCACGTGGGCACCAGCGGGCGGAGTGTATCAGTTTCCCCTTTGGTGCTAAGGGGGCAAGCATAGGCACGGGGTCCCGAGGAAGCAAGCAAATATTTCCATATCAGTGCAACAAGACCAAAGACCGTCAGGACGGCAGAATGGAGGTCACCGTGGAGCCCGCGTGACGTCACCACCAGAGCCTTTGGCAGGCGAAGACCTCTTTTGTCAGGATAGCTTGTACTGGCTGTTCCCCTTCAAATTTGGCCATTGTGGGATCCCTTCCCGCCGATATTTGCGAAGAGGACCAAGGCCACTATAAATAGGACCTATCCACCACCATAGAGGGGCATCTGATCTGGGACCGGAACCGAGAACTGATCCGACCACAGAAGGGATCAGGTCCATTCCACCTTACACACATCACTAGCTAATCCGAGCCCAAGAACACCTCTCCTCCGGAGGCTGTTCATCCATTGTACTAGTTCATCCTCAGCCCCACAAGGCAATCCACCACACACTGGAGTAGGGTATTACACCGCAAGGTGGCCTAAACCAGTATAATCCTCTGTGTCCCTTGTTCTTTGAGTTCGTCGAGCTTGGCCATGGAATCATAGGGCGAGCGCGCTGGGGAGAGAGTTTACTTTGTGAGCACACCAGAGTTCGAGCCTCTCAAAGGTTTGCGGAACCCGAAATCTGACATTTGGTGCGCCAGGTAGGGGGGCGCCGAAACCTCTCTTCCGTCGGTCGACGCATCACCACTCCACCGCTTCCATGGCTGACAGTCGTCGAGCTCGTGCTAAGCGATGGCCTGCCCTCGCCGCCCGCTTCGCTCAGACGGCTCCCGCCGGCGGACCCCCTCCCGCCGTTCTCCATCGCCTACCACCAACGCAGCCACCGGCCCGATGAGGCACGAGCAGCAAGCCTCGTCTCTCCACCCCCTTGGTGCGGTGGGATGGACGCACCGCTACCCCGTCGCTGACCCCAGCCAGCTTTGAAGGAAATATGCCCTAGAGGCAATAATAAAGATGTTATTTGTATTTCCTTATATCATGATAAATGTCTTTTATTCATGCTAGAATTGTATTAACCGGAAACTTGATACATGTGTGAATACATAGACAAAATAGTATGTCCCTAGTATGCCTCTACAAGACTAGCTCATTGATCAAAGATGGCTATGTTTCCTAGCCATAGACATGAGTTGTCATTTGATCAACGGGATCACATCATTAGGAGAATGATGTGATGGACTAGACCCATCCGTTAGCATAGCACTATGATCGTTTAGTTTTACTGCTATTGCTTTCTTCATGACTTATACATGTTCCTATGACTATGAGATTATGCAACTCCCGAATACCGTAGGAACACCTTGTGTGCTATCAAACGTCACAACATAACTGGGTGATCATAAAGATGCTCTACAGGTGTCTCCGAAAGTATTCATGGTGTTGGCATAGATCAAGATTAGGATTTGTCACTCCGAGTGTCGGAGAGGTATCTCTGGGCCCTCTCGGTAATGCACATCATAATAAGCCTTGCAAGAAAATGACTAATGAGTTAGTCACGAGATGATGTATTACGAAACAAGTAAAGAGACTTGTCGGTAACGATATTGAACTAGGTATGGAGATACCGACGATCGAATCTCGGGCAAGTAACATACCGATGACAAAAGGAACAACGTATGTTGTTATGCGGTTTGACCGATAAAGATCTTCGTAGAATATGTAGGAGCCAATATGATCATCCAGGTTCCGCTATTGGTTATTGACCGGAGATGAGCCTCGGTCATGTCTACATAGTTCTCGAACCCGTAGGGTCCGCACGCTTAACGTTTGATGACGATCGATATTAAGAGTTTATGAGTTTTGATGTACCGAAGGTAGTTCGGAGTCCCGGATGAGATCACGGACATGACGAGGAGTCTCGGAATGTCTGAGACATAAAGATTGATATATTGGACGACCATATTCGGACACCGGAAGTGTTCTGGAAAGTTTCGGAATTTACTGGAGTGCCGGGGGGGTTACCGGAACCCCCCGGGGGAATGATGGGCCCTGGTGGGCCATAGGGGAGAGAGAGGGCAGCAGCCAGGAGGTGGCGCGCTCCCTCCCTAGGAGGAGTCCGAATAGGACTAGGGGAGGGGGGCGCGGCCCCTCTTTCCCTCTCTCTCTCCCTCTCTTTCCTTCCCCCCCTTTCCTTCATTGGTGGACTCCTACTAGGAATAGGATTGCAATCCTATTCCTAGTAGGATTGCTCCCTAGCCGCACCATAGGAGGGCCGGCCAGCCTCCCCCTTGATCCTTTATATACGGGGGCAGGGGGGCACCCAAATACACACAAGTTGAATTGTTCTAGGCGTGTGCGGTACCCCCCTCCACAGAAACACACCTCGGTCATATCGTTGCAGTGCTTAGGCGAAGCCCTGCGCCGGTAGATACATCATATCCGTCACCACGCCATCATGCTGACGAAACTCTCCCGTGAAGCTCAACTGGATCAAGAGCTCGTGGGACGTCATCAAGCTGAACGTGTGCTGAACGCGGAGGTACCGTACGTTCGGTGCTTGATCGGTTGGATCGCGAAGAAGTTCGACTACATCAACCGCGTCACTTGACGCTTCCGCTCCCGGTCTACGAGGGTACGTAGACACACTCTTCCCCTCGTTGCTATGCATCTAGTAGATAGATCTTGCGTGATCGTAGGAAAATTTTGAAAATACTACGTTCCCCAACAGTGGCATCATGAGCCAGGTCTATGCGTAGATGATATGCACGAGTAGAACACAATGAGTTGTGGGAGATACTAGTCATACTGCTTACCAGCATGTCATACTTTGCTTCGGCGGTATTGTGAGATGAAGCGGCCCGGACCGACATTACGCGTACGCTTACGCGAGACTGGTTTCACCGTTACGAGCACTTGTTGCTTAAAGGTGACTGGCGGGTGTCTGTCTATCTCACTTTAGCTAAATCAAGTGTGGCTACGCCCGGTCCTTGTGAAGGTTAAAACAACACATACTTGACGAAACATCGTTGTGGTTTTTTGTATGCGTAGGTAAGAACGGTTCTTGCTAAGCCCGTAGCAGCCACGTAAAACTTGCAACAACAAAGTAGAGGACGTCTAACTTGTTTTTGCAGGGCATGTTGTGATGTGATATGGTCAAGACATGATGAGTTATAAGGTTTTGTATGAGATGATCATGTTTTGTAATGTTATCAGCAACTGGCAGGAGCCATATGGTTGTCGCTTTATTGTATGAAATGCAATCACCATGTAATTGCTTTACTTTATCACTAAGCGGCAGCGATAGTCGTAGAAGCAATAGTTGGCGAGACGACAACGATGCTACGATGGAGATCAAGGTGTCGCGCCGGTGACAAAGGTGATCATGACGGTGCTTTGGAGATGGAGATCAAAAGCACAAGATGATGATGGCCATATCATGTCACATATTTTGATTGCATATGATGTTTATCTTATTATGCTTCTTATTTTGCTTAGAACGACGGTAGCATTATAAGATGATCCCTTACTAAATTTCAAGGTATAAGTGTTCTCCCTGAGTATGCACCGTTGCGAAAGTTCGTCGTGCCGAGACACCACGTGATGATCGGGTGTGATAAGCTCTACGTTCAAATACAACGGGTGTAAGCCAGTTTTGCACACGCAGAATACTCGGGTTAAACTTGACGAGCCTAGCATATGCAGATATGGCATCGGAACACTAGAGACTGAAAGGTCGAGCGTGAATCATATAGTAGATATGATCAACATAAGATGTTCACCATTGAAACTACTCCATCTCACGTGATGATCGGACATGGTTTAGTTGATTTGGATCACGTGATCATTTAGATGACCGGAGGGATGTCTATCTAAATGGGAGTTCTATAAATAATATGATTAAATTGAACTTTAATTTATCATGAACTTAGTCCTGATAGTTTTTGCATATCTATGTTGTTGTAGATCAATGGCCCGTGCTACCGTTCCTTTGAATTTTAATGCATTCCTAGAGAAAGCTAAGTTGAAAGATGATGGTAGAAATTACACGGACTGGGTCCGTAACTTGAGGATTATCCTGATTGCTGCACAGAAGAATTATGTCCTTGAAGCACCGCTAGGCCCCCTCCCGCTAATGTAGACGCTTTGAACGTCTGGTAGTCGCGGTCTGATGACTACACGATAGTTCAGTGTGCCATGCTTTACGGCCTAGAACCGGGACTTCAACGACGTTTTGAACGTCATGGACCATATGAGATGTTCCAGGAGTTGAAGTTAATATTTCAAGCAAATGCCCGGATTGAGAAATATGAGATTTCCAATAAGTTCTACAGCTGCAAGATGGAAGAGAATAGTTCTATCAGTGAACACTTGCTCAGAATGTGTGGGTACTACAATCATATGACTCAACTTGGTTGCAAAGTTGACGAGGATAGTGTTATTGATAGAGTTCTTCAATCACTGCCACCAAGCTATAAAGGCTTCGTGATGAACTATAATATGCAAGGGATGCAAAAGACAATTCCCGAGCTCTTCGCTATGCTCAAAGCTGCGGAGGTAGAAATCAAAAAGGAGCATCAAGTGTTGATGGTTAACAAAACCACTAGTTTCAAGAAAAAGGGCAAGGGAAAGAAGGGGAACTTCAAGAAGAATAGCAAGACAGTTGCTACTTCCACGAAGAAACCAAAGTCTGGAGCCAAGCCTGAAACTGAGTGCTTCTACTTCAAGGGGACTGGACACTGGAAGCGGAACTGCCCCAAGTATTTGGCGGATAAGAAGGATGGTAAGGTGAACAAAGGTATATGTGATATACATGTTGTTGATGTGTACCTTACTAATGCTCGTAGTAGTACCTGGGTATTTGATACCGGTTCGGTTGCTAATATTTGTAACTCGAAACAGGGACTACGGATTAAACGAAGATTGGCTAAGGATGAGGTGACGATGCGGGTGGGAAATGGTTCCAAAGTCGATGTGATCGCCGTTGGCACGCTACCTCTACATCCACCTTCGGGATTAGTTTTAGACCTAAATAATTGTTATTTGGTGCCAGTGTTGAGCATGAACATTATATCTGGATCTTGTTTGTTGCGAGACGGTTATTCATTTAAATCAGAGAATAATGGTTGTTCTATTTTTATGAATAATATCTTTTATGGTCATGCACCCTTGAAGAGTGGTCTATTCTTACTAGATCTCGATTGTAGTGATACACATATTCATAATATTGAAACCAAAAGATGCAAGGTTAATAATGATAGTGCAACTTATTTGTGGCACTGCCGTTTAGGTCATATTGGTGTAAAGCGCATGAAGAAACTCCATAGTGATGGACTTTTGGAATCACTTGATTATGAATCACTTGGTGCTTGCGAACCATGCCTCATGGGCAAGATGACTAAAACTCCGTTCTCCGGAACCATGGAGCGAGCAACAGATTTATTGGAAATCATACATACTGATGTATGTGGGCCAATGAGTGTTGAGGCTCGCGGCGGGTATCGTTATTTTCTGACCTTCACTGATGATTTAAGCAGATATGGGTATATCTACTTAATGAAGCACAAGTCTGAAACATTTGAAAAGTTCAAAGAATTTCAGAGTGAAGTAGAGAATCATCATAACAAGAAAATAATGTTTCTACGATCTGATCGTGGAGGAGAATATTTGAGTTATGAGTTTGGTCTTCATTTGAAACAATGTGGAATAGTTTCACAACTCACGCCACCCGGAACACCACAGCGTAATGGTGTGTTCGAACGTCGTAACCGTACTTTTTTGGATATGGTGCGATCTATGATGTCTCTTACCGACTTACCACTATCGTTTTGGGGTTATGCTTTAGAGACAGCTGCATTCACGTTAAATAGGGCACCATCTAAATCCGTTGATACGACACCTTACGAACTGTGGTTTGGCAAGAAACCAAAGTTGTCGTTTCTTAAAGTTTGGGGCTGCGATGCTTATGTGAAAAAGCTTCAACCTGATAAGCTCGAACCCAAGTCGGAGATATATGTCTTCATAGGATACCCAAAAGAGACTGTTGGGTACACCTTCTATCACAGATCCGAAGTCAAGATATTCGTTGCTAAGAATGGATCCTTTCTAGAGAAGGAGTTTCTCTCGAAAGAAGTGAGTGGGAGGAAAGTAGAACTTGATGAGGTAATTATACCTTCTCCTAAATTGGAAAGTAGTACATCACAGAAAATTGTTCGAGTGATTCCTACACCAATCAGTGAGGAAGCTAATGATGATGATCATGAAACTTCGGATCAAATTTCTGCTGAACGTCGTAGATCAACCAGAGTACGTTATACACCAGAGTGGTACGGCAACCTAGTTCTGGAAGTCACGTTACTAGACCATGATGAACCTACGAACTATGAGGAAGCGATGATGAGCCCAGATTCCGCAAAATGGCTTGAGGCCATGAAATCTGAGATGGGATCCATGTATGAGAACAAAGTATGGACTTTGGTTGACTTGCCCGATGATCGGCAAGCCATCAAAAATAAATGGATCTTCAAGAGGAAGACCGATGCAGACGGTAATGTTACTGTTTACAAAGCTCGACTTGTTGCGAAAGGGTTTCGACAAGTTCAAGGAGTTGACTACGATGAGACTTTCTCACCTGTAGCGATGCTTAAGTCTGTCCGAATCATGTTAGCGATTGCCGCATTTTATGATTATGAAATCTGGCAAATGGATGTCAAAACTGCATTCCTAAATGGATATCTCAAAGAAGAGTTGTATATGATGCAACCAGAAGGTTTTGTCGGTCCAAAAGGTGCTAACAAAGTATGCAAGCTCCAGCGATCCATCTATGGACTGGTGCAAGCATCTTGGAGTTGGAATATACACTTTGATGAGGTGATCAAAGCATATGGTTTTATACAGACTTTTGGAGAAGCCTGTATTTACAAGAAAGTGAGTGGGAGCTCTGTAGCATTTCTAATATTATATGTGGATGACATATTGTTAATTGGAAATGATATAGAATTTCTGGATAGCATAAAAGTATACTTGAATAAGAGTTTTTCAATGAAAGACCTCGGTGAAGCTGCTTATATATTAGGCATCAAGATCTATAGAGATAGATCAAGACGCTTAATTGGACTTTCACAAAGCACATACCTTGATAAAGTTTTGAAGAAGTTCAAAATGGATCAGTCAAAGAAAGGGTTCTTGCCTGTGTTACAAGGTATGAAGTTGAGTAAGACTCAATGCCCGACCACTGCAGAAGATAGAGAGAAAATGAAAGTCATTCTCTACGCCTCAGCCATAGGATCTATCATGTATGCAATGCTGTGTACCAAACCTGATGTGTGCCTTGCTATAAGCCTAGCAGGGAGGTTCCAAAGTAATCCAGGAGTGGATCACTGGACAGTGGTAAAAATCATCCTGAAATACCTGAAAAGGACAAAGGATATGTTTCTCATATATGGAGGTGACAAAGAGCTCGTCGTAAACGGTTACGTCGATTCTAGCTTTGACACTGATCCGGAGGACTCAAAGTCACAAACCGGATATGTATTTTTATTGAATGGTGGAGCTGTCAGTTGGTGCAGTTCCAAGCAGAGCGTCGTGGCGGGATCTACGTGTGAAGCGGAATACATAGCTGCTTCGGAAGCAGCAAATGAAGGAGTCTGGATGAAGGAGTTCATATCCGATCTAGGTGTAATACCTAGTGCATCGGGTCCAATGAAAATCTTTTGTGACAACACTGGAGCAATAGCCTTGGCGAAGGAATCCAGGTTTCACAAGAGAACAAAGCACATCAAAAGACGCTTCAATTCCATCCGCGATCTAGTCAAGGAGGGAGACATAGAGATTTGCAAAATACATACGGATCTGAATGTTGCAGACCCGTTGACTAAGCCTCTTCCACGGGCAAAACATGATCAACACCAGGACTCCATGGGTGTGAGGATCATCACTTTGTAATCTAGATTATTGACTCTAGTTCAAGTGGGAGACTGAAGGAAATATGCCCTAGAGGCAATAATAAAGATGTTATTTGTATTTCCTTATATCATGATAAATGTCTTTTATTCATGCTAGAATTGTATTAACTGGAAACTTGATACATGTGTGAATACATAGACAAAATAGTATGTCCCTAGTATGCCTCTACTAGACTAGCTCATTGATCAAAGATGACTATGTTTCCTAGCCATAGACATGAGTTATCACTTGATCAACGGGATCACATCATTAGGAGAATGATGTGATGGACTAGACCCATCCGTTAGTATAGCACTATGATTGTTTAGTTTTATAGCTATTGCTTTCTTCATGACTTATACATGTTCCTATGACTATGAGATTATGCAACTCCCGAATACTGTAGGAACATCTTGTGTGTTATCAAACATCACAACGTAACTGGGTGATCATAAAGATGCTCTACAGGTGTCTCCGAAAGTATTCGTGGTGTTGGCATAGATCAAGATTAGGATTTGTCACTCCGAGTGTCGGAGAGGTATCTCTGGGCCCTCTCGGTAATGCACATCATAATAAACCTTGCAAGCAAATGACTAATGAGTTAGTCACGAGATGATGTATTATGGAAAGAGTAAAGAGACTTGCCAGCAACGAGATTGAACTAGGTATAGAGATACCGACGATCGAATCTCGGGCAAGTAACATACCGATGACAAAAGGAACAACGTATGTTGTTATGCGGTTTGACCGATAAAGATCTTCGTAGAATAAGTAGGAGCCAATATGAGCATCCAGGTTCCGCTATTGGTTATTGACCGGAGATGAGTCTTGGTCATGTCTACATAGTTCTCGAACCCGTAGGTCCGCACGCTTAACGTTTGATGACGATCGATATTAAGAGTTTATGAGTTTTGATGTACCGAAGGTAGTTCGGAGTCCCGGATGAGATCACGGACATGACAAGGAGTCTCGGAATGTCCGAGACATAAAGATTGATATATTGGACGACAATATTCGGACACCGGAAGTGTTCTGGAAAGTTTCGGAATTTACCAGAGTGCAGGGGGGGTTACCGGAACCCCCCGGGGGAATGATGGGCCCTAGTGGGCCATAGGGGAGAGAGAGGGCAGCAGCCAGGAGGTGGCGCGCCCCCTCCCTAGGAGGACTCCGAATAGGACTAGGGGAGGGGGGCGCGGCCCCTCTTTCCCTCTCCCTCTCCCTCTCTTTCCTTCCCCCCCTTTCCTTCATTGGTGGACTCCTACTAGGAATAGGATTGCAATCCTATTCCTAGTAGGATTGCTCCCTAGCCGCACCATAGGAGGGCCGGCCGGCCTCCCCCCTTGCTCCTTTATATACGGGGGCAGGGGGCACCCAAAGACACACAAGTTGAATTGTTCTAGCCGTGTGCGGTGCCCCCTCCACAGAAACACACCTCGTTCATATCGTTGCAGTGCTTAGGCGAAGCCCTGCGCCGGTAGATACATCATATCCGTCACCACGCCGTCGTGCTGACGAAACTCTCCCGTGAAGCTCAACTGGATCAAGAGCTCGTGGGACGTCATCAAGCTGAATGTGTGCTGAACGCGGAGGTACCGTACGTTCGGTGCTTGATCGGTTGGATCGCGAAGAAGTTCAACTACATCAACCGCGTCACATGACGCTTCCGCTCCCGGTCTACGAGGGTACGTAGACACACTCTTCCCCTCGTTGCTATGCATCTAGTAGATAGATCTTGCGTGATCGTAGGAAAATTTTGAAAATACTATGTTCCCCAACAAGCTTGTCGTCCCATTGTCGTCGCGGACTCGCGGACACGTAGGCTGCACTGCTCATGGCGAGCGAGCTCCTGTGCTACCGCCCCATCGATGACTTTACAAGGATTGGCTAGACCGCATCGCCGAACTTGTCAGTGCTGCTGGGGGCTCTCCTGCACCGTCCTTCTCGCTACCTCGCCCGCCTTCCTTTGCGGGCGACGTGGCTCATGAAGCTCCTCCGCCACCTCCACGTCAAGACATCACCCACGCCCGAAGGCGTGCGGCCCTGCGGCACGACCCACCGCACGGGGCGCCCGTGCATGAAGAAGGAAGTTGTTAAGAGGTCCAGCGGCCGCAACGAGGAGCTCCTGCACTCCCACCACCACCACGTCGATACCGTGTGCCCCCTGCAATGGCGGCGCATGAGAACCAAGACCAAGCTTCGCCTCCACGACGGGCTCTGGTGGCCACAGCAGGCTGCCGAGGCTTCACCCCTGAGCTACGCAACGTCATCTCGCCCGGGAAGTTCAAGCCTGACCTGCCTCCACGCTATGACGGCACCCCCGACCCTGCTGAGTTCCTGCAGCTTTATGAGCTGAGCATCGAGGCGGCCAAAGGGAAGACGCGAGAAGGATCATCAAGCCTGGACCATGCAAGAGATCTCCATTCACGGACCTTGATGACAAGAAAGTATTTCGCTGCAAACCTGAAGGCAATATGCTATATTTGTCGGTTATTTTACATGGTAAATTAAACAAAGAAGAATCACCAGACGAAGATACAAGGTAAGACGATGTCTCAACCATTTTTCAAACCTATGATGCAAAACTCGTTTATGTTTTAACCAGTTTTTATTGACTGGTGTGTAGTTTTTAGGAAAGTCACCCATGTGTGCCATGGCAATTTTAATCTGTAGTACAGGCAACTCAATCAAAAATAGAATATATTCTAGCAGTAGGAGGAGGGAGGGGTGTGTGTTGGATTTAGGTGGGGAGGTCTTGATCACAAAGAAGATAATGCATTGGTAATTTTTTTTAAATTTTGTCCTTGTTTTATTTGCAGCCCCATTGTTATCTACTACCATGGTTACCATGTTACCGTGAGGGAGCTCGCAAATTCAATGAGGAAGGAAGGTTTCCTACTGTCTCACGTTGTTCAAATTAGCATTTTGTCGATTATCATGAACTTGCCACCAGACTCGAAGAAGGTACTTATGCCCCTTAAGTTCTCCGTAAGAAAAGGAAAAATGTATCATCACTTGCAATGTAGATTTTCTTTTCATTGCACACACGACATTCGTTACTTTGCTGGATCATTCATTGTTTTGTACACTTCTGTTGAATTTTTTGGTAGATAAGTATGCAACAACTGGACTACTGGAATAGTAAAGAGATTGCATCCAAATTCAATAAATCCAACCTCTTGGACCTAAAGACATGGTCAGTTTCTCTCACGCAATCTCATTGGTGCATGCACATTAATTGCATTTTTTACAAAACTTTTTTTCTAGTAGTTGGCTTTTTAGGAATATCGTAGCTTGTTCGACAGCCTCTAACTTTTATCAGAAACAATTGTTTCCATCATAAAGCACCAACATAAGCTTCTTTAGAAGAATACGCAAAACCTTTTCATGCACAATGATATTAGTTGTTTCATAATTGCTTTTTACACCCCCAAGTTTCTTACGCAACATCCTTAAGTTGCATGTATACATGATAGTTGTTGCATAGGTACAAACCAGAACCACAACTCGAGTAAACTGAACCAACTCATTTTCTTCGACTATCTAAAACCTTTTTTGATCATCATTTATGCAGATCATGTTTCCTATTTTAGAGAACATTGACCCTTTAAAGCTAGTCACAGGGAACCATTATTGGGTTTTCAATGTGAATATCAGAGGCCGAAGGTTTGAGGTACTTGATTCATGGAGAACACTCCAAAGCCCATCTCTTGATAGGTGTGCAAGGGCCATAGTTGCTAGCATCCGCGGTCTCTAGGAAGAGTACTACCCCAAGTCACATGTTGACTTGGACGACTTTGGTCTTGTGGACATTGATGTTCCAAGACAAATTAATGAGTCAGCATCCATAAGCCCCAAGATCTTTTTTCTCATATGTATGAACATGCCAGTCAGTCAATAAAAATGTTTAACTATATGACTCGTGCTTTCGTGGAACATTTTTTTGTATAGTGTTGACTATGGGGTTTATGCTCTTACATTTGCTAATGTATGGGAGGCAAGGAATGTTCCAAGTTTTACACCTAATGATATCCTAAACATTAGGAAGCAGCTGACTATTTCCTGGGTTGACAGCATTCACAACAAGGCGCCCTGGAAAGACGTCCTCAAATTAACATAGGTTAGTTTTTACCTCAATGTTTTTGTATTAAAAACTTTTTTTAATTAGCATGCACTACTCAATTTTCTCTGCCATTTTTTTAATAAGTTTCATAAAGCCTTAAAGTCACCTATGTATTATTTTTGTAACTTGCAACAAGAGCAGATAGAGGTTGCTTTTTTACACTGTTTTTTGCAAAAATATATATGAAAAATTGGAATTCATTCTTATGTAAACGCACTTCGGGTATGTTAGGGTAGTTTTATTGAGACAGAACATGGCTTAGTTTCCTAGTTTTATCATGCAACTTGCAACAATAGCTTATAGGAGTTTCCTGCCCACATATCAAACGAGCCAAGTTCCCTAATTCTTTTTTGCAAGTTGCAGAAATAACACACAAGGGAGTTGCTTGTAGTTAAAGGAGACAAGCCCCTAATTGCCAAAAGAAAAACCAAAGGTTGAACTTCAAAAACAACCTTCTTCCAAAATGCATTTTAAAATCTTAGATAGAAAACAGATAGGCTAAGGTAGCTCATAGACATAAAAGAGTACCAACAATCCCTTCATAAATAAAAATTTCATTCGCACACACATGTCTTCTACCAACAATTTATCTTGACACAATCTTATACCCAAATCTTTGTCAAAATTGCCCAATGTCCATCAAACCAATCTCGCTTTGTAGAGTGTAGAATTTTGTTCTGTAGAAATACAATAACTGCACTTGTTCTTCCTCTTGGGGTGCAGCTCAAGAGCTGATTGAATCCTCTGTTGCTTCGCTCTTCCTTTTGTTGTTGATTTTGGAGGGTCTGTAGGAATGGTAGGATCTGTCATGGGAGTAGGATAAACAAGATCAGGATCAAGCACATAAGCACCTTGAGGGATGACATGTCCTTTGCCCGCTGACGCAACCCCTAGTTGTACCCGGTCATCACCGATAGTGTGTGGAGAAGAAACCAACAGTGGGACCACATTTTGTTGGGAAATTGTTGAGCGTATGGCATGCTGTCCAGAACCACTAGACGAGTGCAATGTTTGTAGGCCACTCCATGCCATTGGCCCACCACTAGTAGCACTTGTGTTTGGCAGCAGATACACAATTGCTGGGGGAGCAGGCGGCCTTGGTTGTTGTGGGATGTGTGGCAGGACTCATAGTTTCTATAGCAGGGACTCTGTTTTACAGAGTAGGTTCTCTAGGTTGCAGTATGGGGCCCCTGGGTTGAGGAACACCCATCATTGGTGCTCGTGCATGCATTCTGGATGCAGGAATTCTTGGTGCAGGTGGAGGCCGATAACTTGCTGTCACGGGGCCGTAGTGAACTGCAGTGGGGCCCTTTTGAAATGGTACAGTCGCTGGTGATGCGTGCTCATGCAGACCAGTGTCCATAGGGCTAGGTACTTTCATCGCTGCACTTTTTTGATGCGGAGCAGAAGTAGGCTGCTGAGTGTTTGTACAAGGAGGTGCTTGCACATGCCCATTAGGTGGTGGCGCAGGTCGATTAGCCTTGCGACTACTTGTTGTAGCAGGATTACCACTTCCTGATGATGCCGAAGAACTAGGCGGTGGTGGAGGCCCACCAGGGTTGCTACTATATGATGCCGCTATCTTTTTTTCCTTGACAACTTCAGATTTTTAATTTCTTGCCGTGCTGCATGCATATGTTTCTTTACAATGTCTGTAGCAGCATCAGATGCACTAGCTACGGGGCAAGATTTGCAAAATCCATTTGCATGTTTGCAAGCCGAATCTCTTTCTTTGACTGTTCTGGTAACTCATCGGGATGATGATCAGGAGCAGGTGGTGCATCAGGTATTGCCAGGGGAGTCCATCTGCGAATGATGTACCTCTCAGGGATTTTATTGACACCCAGTTGCGTGAAAACTTTCAAAATATGGCAACAAAGCATGCCATCCCTATCAATTCTGCAACATTCACATCCATAGTCTTCAGCACTTGGTTCACATGTCATGTAGTGTCTTCTAGATCCATACTTTACAACCCACTCCTGGTCGGGGTAACCTTCATACAAGTTAGCACCATGAGGCCGAACATTGTACCTCGCTATCAAAGCAAACTCAGTTCAAAACTTAACATACAAGTAGCTTGTGTAGGCATCATAAGCTTTCTTTTCAATGGGGTAAGACGACCATAGTTCAGTCTGCAAATGCTTTGTTCTATAGTCTTTGGCACCTTCTTGGACTAGTATGCGTGTTTGAATTTTCTGGTACTGCTTCACGAAGCTCAAGATCGATTTATGTGGGTTCACATATCGCACAAGGACATCATTGAACCCCTCACTACGCTGGGTTGATTGCAAGAAAGGGAAGAACGAGTGCTTGAAGTAACAAGGAACTCACGTTGCTTGGTAGTTATATAGATTCTCAAAGTGGGTGTCGGCGATACCCTCATACTTCAACAGCAGAGTAGTCCATGATGTCTCAAACTCCTCTGGTGTCAAGCTAAAGTCAACACATTCATTGAAATCATGAGACAAACCAGGGTTTTGCCCTAACATTGATCCACGATTCTCTTGTGCCTACTTCATTATATGCCAACGACAACAACGGTGCACACTCGTAGGAAACATCTTTTTGATGGATTGGGCCATCGCAATGTCTTGGTCAGTTATGATGTTGGTTGGTGCTATACCATTCATCACCTCAAGGAACGTCTCAAACAACCAATGAAAGCTCGATGCCATTTCTTGCCTAACAAAGCCGCATCCCAACATGAACGACTGACCGTGGCTATTAATTCCAATAAACGGTGAAAAGGGCATGTTGTACATGTTACTCATGTATGTAGTGTCAAACGAGATGCAATCATGGTAAGCCTCGACATAAGCTTTCCTAGCTGCACCGTCAACCTAGAAAATGTTCTCCACCCTGTCCTCCTCGTCGTACTTTATCTTATAAAAGAAGTCTGGATCATCTTTTTGTTGATCTTTGAAGTAGTCAACTGTCTCAATAATATCCCCTTCTTTGGTGGCATCTTTGTTTAACATTGTCTTGAGGTTTGTAATGTGCTTAGTACCATAGGAGACAATTAGCTCTGTGCCATAAGAATCTGACATAATATAAATCATACGCCCTGCACATAAAGGCAAAAAATGGGTGTTTAGTCCATTTTTGTTCACCCTAAGCAGAAATATGTGAAATGTGCAGGCAAGCTCAGGACATGGTTTTGAGAAAGTATGATGTGCATGCAAGTTTATACATGAAATTTGACACAACCCAATTGAGTGTCCAGGGGGAATCAATGCTTGCAAAATATACAAGCGCAGGCAAGTTTTAATTGTATTTTTCACACAAACCAAAATATGAAAAGTGTCCAACAACTGCAAGAAAGTTGAGTACATGTTTTGAGCAACTACTAACTTATGGGCAAGCAACTAGCACAACAAGACTAATTAATGCACACTCACAAACCAATGAGCACCAAGGGAAATCAGTGCTACAAGCGCATGCAAATTTTGCCTTGACTTTAAGCAAGTACTAACAACAGACCACCAACTGTGCTCAGCAAAACTAAGCAAATTTGGGACCATGTTTTTGAGCAAGTGCTAACTGATGGGCAGGCACATTGGTGAACAAAAGTAACCAACCTTGAGGAACAAATACAACTTCAGGAACACTAAACAAAAGGGATTGAATCACTTAACATGTTTTAGGACATGAGCCAAATATCACACTTAAAAAGATCACCATGCAAGCACTAAATGGGTGTTGAGCAGTTTAGACCAAAAACACAGACAAACATAGGAACATTTTCACTTGTAGTTAAATTGTAGTTGTGAAGGTGTGTTAGGAATTCCCTTTCTTCTGGAGGTATCCCTTGGTGGGATCGCAAGTACTTCTTCAAAGATGGCTTGTCTACCAACTTATGGTTGTGCTCAGCAACAAAGTGTATGACCTCCCAACGACCATCTATTAGTTTCACCACCATCTTGGCCTTGCAACAGGTTTGCAATATTTTATCTCGCTTTCGTTTCTTGCTTTTATTTTTTAACTTACTTTCATCATCAAGAAAGACAATATCGTCATCCTCGTCAACATGTTCTGCCTGATCAACAATTTTGTCTAGGATAGGGGGCTTTTCTGCACCTCCATCATCCTCTGTAGGTTTCCGAAACTTCACTGGTACATCGACGTCCTAAACAAACGGGTTAAAACCCCTTTCCATGGCGGCATTTGGAACCGTCGCCAAGTGAGTGTGGGCGATAGGGGGGGGGTCCTTCCCACACGACCCAGAAATCGTCGGGAATAGGCCCTCGTGGGACCCAGGCTGGGGCCATGTGCGATCGGGCGAGGCATGGTAACCCAATCATTTCCGTAGGTATGTACATCCCACACGGTGAATCCTAGAAATCATTTCCGTAGGTATGTACATCCCATACGGTGAATCCCATAAATCATTTTCGTAGGTATGTACATCCCACACGGTGAATCCCAGAAATCATTTCCATAGGTATGTACATCCCACACAATGAATCCCAGAAATCATTTCCGTAGGTATGTACATCCCACATGGTGAATCCCAGAAAATCATTTCCGTAGGTATGTACATCCTACACAGTTCTTTGTGTGGAAACGTTTGTGCAAAGTGGCCTAACGCAAATAGTTCGCTGCCAAAAGCCGTGTGTGATTGTTAGTTGATCGAACACGCCTACTTTCTAGAAACCGTGCGTGTTGTTTGAGTTCATCGCCCACGGTGCTGTCTAAGTAACCATTTGCAATAGAAAATCCCAATAAGCAGGGTAATTAGCCTATTATTGATAATCCATGTACTAATCAAACTGATATTTCTTATAAAACATGCAAGATATTTCATATCCGTATAAAAGCAACTAGGATTTCATAATCGAATTACATCAGATAGCTTCGGCACTCAGTTACACCATTACACAACAGCACCAAGTTTCACATGCAGCATCAAAAACCTTTGGAAAGTAGCATCATACATGGTAAATAGACAGATGAATCTCATCTGGGAAACTTCAGAAGCGGAAGGAAAATATTGAGCCATCCGTGATGTTGAATGTCCTTGCAACTTTAGGCCAGTGGCTATGGATAATTGCCCGCCCAACCTTCGTCCTCTTCAGCAAGACTTCAATATTTTACTGTGGATCTTGAATGAATACCTTCCTCGCCTCTTGACCATGCATGTGGTTTGAGAGGTAATCATCGGTGAACTGCTTTGAAAAGTACTGAAAACAAAGCTATACATAAATCGCTGTTGTAAATTTTGAAATGGCGCTAGGGGTAAAAACAAGGTAAAAGAGTTGGTACCATCCTATAGTTGACTGATATCTTCTTCATTGTGCAAACAAAGATCTTGCTGTTATTTGTCGCAACTTACTTCATCCTAACAATTTTTCAGAGTTTCTTGACTTGACTGATATTCATGGACATCTCATTTCCCCATATGCAAAATGGGTCAAACAATGGGTATATGCCTCTCATAGCAGGACCTACATGTGCAAGACCAAATTGTAAGAAACCTAAATATTAGAATGATTCCTGCAACTGCACAATAATGTGCTATTAGCCAAAGGACCCTGCTTGAACAAACCTCGACCCATTGTTTCCTTGCAACACACATAAGGAAGATCTTGATCAGGTTAACTAAGAGTTGCCATACTATCAATAGAATATGTATTGAGTACAGTCAAATTCGATTGGTGTCACATGCATAACAATACAAAATTGTACCCACAACAAATGAAAATCAAATTGCAGATCTCAAACAGTTAAATGGACAGCAGACCAAATGAACCAAAATAGTTAACTGAGCATGACATTGCAGAATAGAAACATGTACTATAAGATAAGATAGTTAACAAAACAAAGAATGCTTGAGAACAGCACTACGAAATGTAGCAATTGTTGGACCAAAGTGTTAACTGAACATTACATTTCAGAGGACCAAACTGTTAATTGAACATCAAATTGCATATTAACATTACAGAGGACAAATCACTAGAAGGCACTGGCAGTGGCCTCGAGAAAACACCACGAACTGTATTTTAAAGTAGACAACCGCGTGGTGGTGTCGACGGTGGCCTTGAAGACGAGGTGCTACTCCAAGATCTGGCGGTCGACATGCATGTCAGCCATAGCGACCTCGTTCGCGCGTGCGGCCGCATGCTACTTAGATCCACGTTATACTGTGTATAAAATGGCTGTGGGCGGCGCTTAATTGGAGGAGGGGGGCAGTAATTCCGATGGAAGGCGTCGCTCCGTCAGTCGGGGCATGTGGGACGGGAAAGGAGGAGGATGGTGTGGGTGGGATGTGGATTACCTGACCATATCGACGAGGCCGCACAGCAAGAAGAAGGGTCGGCGGCGAGGAGGCCGCGCAGCCAGAAGAAGGGTCGGCGGCGAGGAGGCGGCGCTGCAAGAAGAAGGGTTGCCGGCGAGGACGCGATGCTGCTAGAAGAAGGGTAGCCGGCGAGGAGGTGGCACTACAAGAAGAAGGGTCGCTAGCGAGGAGGCTGAGCTGCCTGTAAGTAACAATGAAGGTTTGAACTTGGAAAGCAAGGAGGAACAGTGGAAATGTGGCTTTTGGTAGGTGGGAGGGGGGCGGGGAGATATATATTTCCGTGGTGGCAATTTTTTTTTGCTTGGTGCCGCAAGAAAATGGTGAACAAGTGTGGTTCAAGCGGGGGCGGTGGACTGTAGACGACGAAGCTTCCTACGTAAACCAGACAAGACGGTGCACCAAGATATTTTATATCGCATCCCACACGATTCTTTCTAGTAAACTGTTTGTGTTATACCTGATTTTTTCATTATGTTTTGAAAGACAAAATGGTGTTACGGAGGGAAAAGATGGTGTTTGAATTGCAAGAACATTTACGTACAGTGAACATGCAACTAGAACATGAGTGTCGTGTTTAAATTTGGAATTATTCCGAGTTCGTTTGGCATTTTTATACATTAATTGAGTTTCAGGGCATTTAATGTGCATAATTCAAATTTGAACTACAAGCACATGCTCCAATGCACCAAAGTATGCTGAAAAATCACATGTGTGTCTTTGGGTGAATTTATAGGTCCCATGCAAGAAATGGGAATAAAATTCAAACATCTGGGTGTCGTGGCTCGGCCGGAATGATTGAGAAACTTGGTTTTAAAATTCCTGTAATTCCAAAACATGCCTGAAAATCATGAAACTTGGCATGGTGTCATGACATGGCACGAACATGATGGAGTAATTTTTTTGGCCGAATTGGGACAAGCTTTGGTGTAAGCTTCTTGCAAACCGGAGCTTTCCTCAAGAAGGCTCGTGGTTCCAAGAGGGAACATGTCACCTCCATGTGCGAAACGACATACGTACATAGCCTTCTCCCGCCTTATTTTTTTACACAGCCAGATTAGACCAAATAGGAGTACCGTGCTAAAATTTGGAATTATTCCGGGCTCATTTGGCCTTTTTATACATTAATTGAGTTTCTGGGCATTTAATGTGCATAATTCAAATTTGAACTACAAGCAGATGCTCCAATGCACCAAAGTTGTTTGAAAAATCACATGTGTGTCCTTGGGTGAATTTTAGATCCCATGCAAGAGATTGGAGTGAAATTCAAACATCTGGGCACCGTGGCTCGACCGGAAAGATTGAGAAACCTGGTTTTTTAATTCCTGTAATTCGAAAACACGCCTGCAAATCATGAAACTTGGCATGGTGTCATGACATGGCACGAACAAGCTGCGTTAATTTTTTGTCCGAATTGGGACAAGCTTTGGTGTAAGCTTCTTGCAAACTAGAGCTTCCCTCAAGAAGGTTCGTGGTTCCGAGAGGGAACGTGTCACCTCCTTGTGCGAAACGACATACGTACACAACCTTCTCCCGCCTTAATTTTTGTACAAACATAGCCCAAATAAGAGTACCGTGCTAAAATTTGCAATTATTCCGGACTCGTTTCGCCTTTTTATACATTAATTGAGTTTCTGGGCATTTAATGTGCATAATTCAAAATTGAACTACAAGCACAAGCCCTAGTGCACCAAAGTTGTTTGAAAAATCACATGTGTGTCCTTGGGTGAATTTCTAGGTCCCATGCAAGAGATTGGAGTGAAATTCAAACATCTGGGCGTCGTGGCTCGGCCGAAAAGATTGAGAAACTTGGTTTTTTAATTCCTGTAATTCCAAAATACGCATGAAATTCATGAAACTTGGCATGGTGTCATGACAGGGCACGAACATGCTGCGGTATTTTTTTTGGCCGAATTGGGACGAGCTTTGGTGTAAGCTTCTTGCAAATCGGAGCTTCGCTCAACAAGGCTCGTGGTTCCGAGAGGGAACGTGTCACCTCCTTGTGCGAAACGACATACGTACACAGCCTTCTCCCGCCTTAATTTTTGTACAAACACAACCCAAATAGGAGTACCATGTAAAATTTTGGAATTATTCCGGGCTCGTTTGGCCTTTTTATACATTAATTGAGTTCCTGGGCATTTAATGTGCATAATTCAAATTTGGACTACAAGCACATGCTCTAGTGCACCACAGTTGTTTCAAAAATCACATGTGTGTCCTTGGGTGAATTTCTAGGTCCCATGCAAGAGATTGGAGTGAAATTCAAACATCTGGGCGTCGTGGCTCGTCCGGAAAGATTGAGAAACTTGTTTTTTTAATTCTTGTAATTCCAATACACTCCTGAAAATCATGAAACTTGGCATGGTGTCATGACATGGCATGAACATGTTGCGGTAATTTTTTTGGCTGAATTGGGACAAGCTTCGGTGTAAGCTTCTTGCAAACCGGAGGTTGCCTCAAGAAGGCTCGTGGTTCTGAGAGGGAACGTGTCACCTCCTTGTGTCAAACGACATACGTACACAACCTTCTCCCACCGTAATTTTTGTACAAACACAGCCCAAATAGGAGTACCGTGCTAAATTTTGGAATTATTCCGGCCTCGTTTGGCCTTTTTGTACATTAATTGAGTTTCTGGGCATTTAATGTGCATAATTCAAATTTGAACTACAAACACAAGCTCCAGTGCACCAAAGTTGTTTGAAAAATCACATGTGCGTCCTTGGGTGAATTTCTAGGTCCCATGCAAGAGATTGGAGTGAAATTCAAACATCTAGGCGTCGTGGCTCAGCCGAAAAGATTGAGAAACTTGGCTTTTTAATTCCTGTAATTCCAAAACACGCATGAAAATCATGAAACTTGGCATGGTGTCATGACATGGCACGAACATGCTGTGGTATATTTTTTGGCCGAATTGGGACAAGCTTTGGTGTAAGCTTCTTGCAAACCGGAGCTTCCCTCTAGAAGGCTCGTGGTTCCGAGAGGGAACATGTCACCTCCTTGTGCGAAACGACATACGTACACAACCATCTGCCCCCTTAATTTTTTTACAAAGCCACATTAGACAAAATAGGAGTACCATGCTAAAATTTTGAATTATTCCAGGCTCGTTTCGCCTTTTTGACACATTAATTGAGTTTCTGGGCATTTAATGTGCATAATTCAAATTTTAACTACAAGCACATGCTCCAGTGCACCAAAGTTGTTTGAAAAATCACATGTGTGTCCTTGCATGAATTTCTAGGTCCCATGCATGAGATTGGAGTGAAATTCAAACATCTGGGCGTCGTGGCTTGGCCGACAAGATTGAGAAACTTGGTTTTTTAATTACTGTAATTCCAAAACACGCCTGAAAATCATGAAACTTGGTATGGTGTCATGACATGGCACCAACATGCTGCGGTAATTTTTTGGGCCGAATTGGGACAAGCTTTGGTGTAAGCTTCTTCCAAACCGGAGCTTCCCTCAAGAAGGCTCGTGATTCCGAGAGGGAACGTGTCACCTCCGTGTGTGAAACGACATATGTACACTGCCTTCTCCCGCCCTATTTTTTATACACAGCCAGATTAGACCAAATAGAAGTACCGTACTAAATTTTGGAATTATTCCGGGTTCGTTTGGCCTTTTTTATACATTAATAGAGTTTCTGGGCATTTAATGTGCATAATTCAAATTTGAACTACAAGCACATGCTCAACTGCACCAAAGTTGTTTGAAAAATCACATGTATGTCCTTGGGTGAATTTCTAGGTCCCATGCAAGAGATGGGAGTGAAATTTAAACATGTGAGTGTCGTGGCTCGGCCGGAAAGATTGAGAAACTTGGTTTTTTTAATTCATGCAATTCCAAAACACGCCTGAAAATCATGAAACTTGGCATGGTCTCATGACATGGCACCAACATGCTGTGGTAATTTTTCTGTCCGATTTGCGAAGGCTCACACATTAACAATGAACAAATTCATTTTAGTACAAGTGCTGGCACGTTACAAATCAGAAATACAAGTATTATTGAAACAGTGCGCGCTCGACTTACCAATTACCTGCGGCCACGCGTCCCTTTTTTTATTGGCTAGGACGTGCCGTCCGGGGTAGCTATTTGAGTACGGGAGGCGTGCGATCACACCCCTGCGCATGCTCATCAGGAAGAGAGCCCTTTTGATCGCTACCCACCGCACACCTCCCTCCCAACGTCTACATTAATGGCGCCCGAGCACCTGTTCTATGGCGCGGCTATATGTCTCACTGGACTGAGATTTAAGAGAGAAAAATGAAAATCTGAAAAGAAAGTTTTGCACAGATCTTGATGTAAGATCTAATGGGCCTATATAGCATCGACTGCGACTTATAGCAAGCATGATGAATATAAGGACAATGGCATTGGATGATAATTGTCTTACATATTTATAAACATAATTAAAAAAAGCCACATGCGGCAACGCCCGATATACACAAGGGCAAAAGAAGAAGGAATATAACTAGTCTACGCGGCGGGCGGCGACGAGCTCTTTGTTGTCCTCAAGATGCTAGTTGAGAGCATCCACAGATTCCTCCACCAGCCTTCTGCGCTCGTTGCGCAACATGGCATTCTCGTCCATAAGTTTCTCGACGATGACGCCGATCCTCTTCAACAAGGCAGTGGTCTGCTCCCGCTGCTCCGCACTTCCGACGATCTTCGCCCTCAGCAGGTCGCGCTCGGCCCGGAGCTTCGCATGGCTCTCATTTAGTTGCCGATGACGTCGGTAGACTGTTCAAACGAGGCTTGCAGGTCATCCTGCAACCTCGCCCACCTAGAGATATTATCCATCTGCCTTAGGACGAGGGCACGCATGCGCCTTTAAGAGTCCACGCCTGCCCGCGAGGCATTTTCCCAGGCCACCGCGGCAAGGGAGGACATCTCTGCTGCATTCGCGGCGCGGCGGGACATCTCTTCTGCTTCCGCGGCGCGGCCGGACCAGTCTGCTGCATCGACGGTGCGACGGGTCCTTTGTGCTGCTTCGGTGGCGTGGCGGGACCTCTCTGCTGCTATGACTGTGCAATGGGAAATGTTGGTTGCTATCGCGAAAAGGCGGGACATCTCTCGTGCTCCCGCTTCTAGGCTCGCCTCTCCCTGGTGGCAATCTCTCGACCCAGAACTCACGCTGGCCGTGGCGGACGCAAGGGAATGATGATGAATAGCTTGTTTGTTTTTGAAGTTTTGTGGATGAGGAGTTGAGGAGGAATGTGCAGTCATCTTGGAGTAGTAGTATTTATAACCGCATAGTAATACACTCCTAAGTGGGAAATCGTTTAGGTTTTGATCGGTGTGAGCAGGTTTGCAATTTGGAATGTGACGGGACGCATGCTCAAAATTTACTGACGGTTATAAGTGCGGCACTTTTTCTAGAAGGCGTAACGTGGGCACGTACGCCTTCTCGGCCGCGTACGTGGCGTTTGCACCACAGGGCGCACTGCAATAGGCAATGTCAGCACACGTCTTGTTCCAACAACCGTGCCCGCTTGTTATTACCATCGCGCACGCTTCTTTTAATTAGAATGGGTGTGCCCATCTAGCGCACACACGTTGATCTATCTAACTGTTCAGTTTGTTGTGGCTAATCGCAAACAGTTCATCCATGTGAAGTGTATGCCATCAATCGCAGACACTTTGATCTGGCTTACCCGTTTTTGTTCTGTTGCCTAATCGCAAACAGTTAATCCTTCTGAAGCGTATGCCCTCAATCACACACACCTTGATCTGGCTGACCGTTTCTTTTGTGTTGCCTAACCACAAACAGTTCATCCGAGTGAACCGTATGCTGTATATCGCACACACCTTCATCTGGCTGCCCGTTTCTTTTATGTTGCCTAATCACAAATAGTTCATCCGAGTGAACCGTATGTTGTGTATCGTACATGCCTTCATCTGTCTGCCCATTTCTTTTGTTCCACCTCATCACAAACAGTTAATTGAACTGAACCGTATGCCCTTCATCACACACGCAACTAAAATCTGAACCGTGTTTGATGCATCCGTCTTCGCAAACGTTTCACACATTTTTGATGGTTTCCATACACCATCGTTTGCGATGATTGCATCGCACACAGTTTCTCGAAGGGTCTCTGATCGTAGTGTCGCGTTAGCAGCATCCTGCAGTAGTGCTTGTTGCAAACAAATTGCTGCTTTATCAATACACGAGTGTTAACATTTTTCCTTGATGTATTCATTTTGATGGAAAACCCAAGCTACATAGCGTACGCATTGTAGTGTTCCTTTGCACCTTCGAAAGTATCAAACCTCATACCCACATAAGGCTCTTGGGGCTGTGAACATGCCTCATCATCGTTCTCACCAACCAAGCTTGCCAAACTATTTCCAGCAGTCCCACCTGTTTCACCTGCAGTTTTAGTGTCAATAAGCGTGTGTTCATCCGTCTTTGTTGTTGCAGCTGGATGTGTAGTTGCTTCGACCGTTGCACCCATATATGTAGGCATAGTTTGCGCCACATGCGTCGAAGCATTTTGTGTGGCAACAGGGTAGGGAGATTCAGCCACAAACTCAGCATTGTCAGCTCCACCAAGTGGGGTGCTCTATTGTGTGCAATATAAAGGATCGCATATATTCATGCCACCAAAGGAAAACTCTGGCATATCTTCCTCATTCAGGTCAATCATATTCAAACCTGGACATTTTACACCAGGAAAAACAGATCAAAGTTATTTTTGACAAGAGGCAAGTAGTTAATACATTTTTCAAATAGGAAAAACCAGTGTATGTAATAAAAACATAATTCGCAGGCATCAACCTTTTTTATGAAAGATTTGTGCTACAACAATTTTGTTTCGCTATTTTTTTAATTATTGGCAGACAACAAATCACCAGGTTGAAGCAAACAGGGGAAGCACAAGTCATGGGGCAGATTCTTATTCAAAGAGTTTATTCATCATGAAAATATCACCAAATGTCAGAGATAATGCAATGGGATGTTATTTTTCTTTTTTTTTGCTTGAAAGTAATCTTGGAATAGGAGCAGCAACACTGCTTTAGTTGTGTGACATGGTCTATCATGTTCACTAGCATCACTTTTTTTACTGTGTTTTGTGACAAGATCTACCCCTTTCTAAATAGGACTGGTTTAAATATGGTGTGTTTTGTTGCTTTTTCTACTTAATGTTGTCGGAGCATCGCACATATTTGGTTGACCTTGCCTATCGTTTTTTATCCCAAGATGCACCTACCAATTTGAATGGAGAATGACGGATGCAGCTACACCCGTTCTCCCGACCAACAACCAGCATCAAGCATCGCACACTGGACCTTTTTCACTAGGTGAGTTGCCTTATGTATGTAACATTGTCGTTTTTATACGATGAATAACTTGTAAGGTACAACATGTTTTTTAAGACTTGCTTGTCTGTTATGCTGCATTTGCCCCAAAATAGCATGAAAGTTGCCATGTATATGTGCAAGTAGATGAATTTACTCTTTTCATCTTGTCCATGCAAGTTTTCTATTAAAAACAAGGCAACTAGCACTCACATTTCAACACTCATTTTTGTTTTATGTTAATAAAAGCAGGTACACCACATACATCATGTCTTCAAGAGCATTTATTAAGAAAGTTACATGGAATGTACCACATTGCCAACATGGTATCCGTTTTACTGTTGACCAATGAGCAATAGCATTTTAAGAAGGTGAGAAATCTGATCTACAATTAAAACAACAATTCAATGTACAATTTATAGGCAAATTATTAGATTGATGTATGTTGCTTTTGAAATCAACACTCACTTGCTTAAAACACAGTCTATAATCTTTGCTTATGATCTGCACTTTTTCCTGTTCCCCACATATACTCACCAAATTGCGCAGTTCATTAATTTAGCAGCACCAAGATTTTTATACATGACTTGCATGTCTACAGTATTGCTTTTTCCTAAACAGAGTATATAAGTTGCTTTTTATACAACACCAGGTAATCAGATACATGACTTGCAGGTCTCTGAGGCAATATGGATCATGAAAAGCCAATTTGAAGGATGGGATTAGGGCAAAAAGAGGGGAGGTGAGAAAATCTAGTGACTTACCCCTGTGAATCAGCTTCTTCTTCTAGTGTTTTTCTTCTTCTTTTGATTTAGATCCACAGCCTGTGTTCCACCATTGCAGGGCTTGTGAAGCTCTTGGATCTGGGAAGGAGTATCTTTGCCATTTCCTGCTTGGGGGAGAAGAAGATGGGGAGGAGGTGCAGGCGATGAGGGAAGGCTTTGGCTGGCGCCTGCAAGCGGGGGCTGAGGGATGGTGGGGGTGGGGGCTGGCGTGCCAAATCACGTGAACGGGAAGGGGGGGGGGCAGGTGGGGATCGTGGGGAGAGGGGTTGGACCAGTCTTTCCTTTTTTGAGACAGGGAGAAGAAACTTGCCTTTGTAGGGAGGCCACAAGGGAATGCTAGGGAGTAGCCGACTACTCCCTAGACGCATCCTTTTTTAGGGGAGTCCGTGCCGTGTCTTAGAAATGTATTTTAGTGCGCCATTGGCATACTTATATTTATCATATTGGAGAAACTCTAACGCGGCGACCCATTTCGTCCACGCGCGTCCATTTGGGTCAGCGTGGACAGAAAAGTCGGCCCAAGGCACCGACCCAAACAGTCGTGCGTTCACTTTTCGTCCATCTACCAACCCATTCCTGACCCATTTTTGAGCCGGATTTACGTCGGCGCGGACATGAGACGGACGCGTGCGCGCTCACCTCCCCCTGGCCCGCAGGTCGGTGGTAGCCTCCACCATTTCCCTCCATTCCCCCCAAAACCCTCCTGCCTGGGCGCGCTCCCGCTGCCCGCCATGGACGACGACGTCGATGCCGCCACCGACTTCGCCTCCCTCCCCATGTCCGGCATCACGACCGCCCCCTCCGGCAAAGGCAATCCTCGCGCCCCCTGTCGGTGTCAAAACCGGCAGTCCTCGGGTAGGGGGCCCAAGCTGCGTATCTCAGGATCGTTGGTAGCAGGGGGAGACAAGGAAACGATGTTTACCCAGGTTCAGGCCCTCTCTTTGGAGGCAATACCTTACTTCCTGCTTGATTGATCTTGATGGATATGGAGATTACAAGAGTTGATCTACCTCAAGATCGTAATGGCTAAACCCTAGATGTCTAGCCTATGATTATTCTATTGTCCTCTATGGACCAAACCGTCCAATTTATATACACATCGGAGGGAGCCTAGGGTTGTACAAAGTTGACTTGAGGAGGAAGGAATCATTACACCCGGACATCAAAATTGGCCTTTCTACATATATAAGAGTCCTACTCGGATATGGGGGATGGTCTTTTGCTTTATCTTCATGGCCCATCAGTCTGGCCCACCGTCAGTAGTCCGGACACCCGTGGACCCCCAAATCCAGGACTCCCTCAATAGCCCCCAAACTTGCCATCAATGACGATGTAGTATACGGCTTTGTGTCTTCGTCTTTGCAAGGCAAGTTATTCATTGTACTCCGGAGCGACGATAGTTCGGCACTAACCTTTATTACCCGCCTTGATGATTCCTTTCTCGTTATCACCTCAACTTCCACGTGTTAGGCAAATGCAAATGGCCCATGTTTTTTCACAAATAAACCCCTCACCGCGCAAGGATAGCGTCTATTTAAGGAGATTGGACCTCAGATGCCCATCCACACCGCGCAGAGATCCTTAGAGCAAACCACAAAAAATACTCCAAACATGGTAAGTGCTCCTGGCTCATCCTCGCGTCCCCATGGCCCTCAAGCAGGCGATTGGGAAAGATGCTCGGTATCCACTCTCAGCTGAATAGGCTAGAGACAGAGGGATATCTCCCTCCCGCGGATCTAGTCTCTGTTCCATCTGGCTTAGCCTCAATTTACGGTGAGGCACCGGCAGAAAATTTCCCCAACCCCAATAAGGAGGAGTGGGTGTGCTTTGTTTCATTCCATCTGAGAGGTGTAGGCTTTCCGATCCATCCCTTCCTCAGAGGCTTTTGGGAGTTTTATGGCCTTCAACTGCACAACCTTACACCAGGTTCTATCCTACACATCGCGGGCTTTTGTTTCTCTTTGTGAGCTATTTTAGGCTGCGAAGCTCATTTTGAACTCTGGAAAAAGTTCTTTTGCCTCGTCCCTCGCTCCCAAAAGGGATCCATATTCGAGGTGGGCGGCGTCGAAGTATGACGCATAGCAGGAACAGGTTACCTGTCCGGCACTCCCAAAAAGGGACCCGAAGAGTGGCCCTCGGAGTGGTTTTATATCAAAGACATTGCCCTTCCGGACCTAGTTCGACACGGTCTTCCCGAGTTCTCCAGCGCCCCTTTGAATAAACGCTTCTACTGGCACCCTCGGAGCCCCAAGCAAGGGGATATTGAGGAAGTTAGAGGCTAGTCAGCAAGATCAAGGTACTTGCCCAATCCAAGCTCTCGATAATTGAAGTTATGGCCATTGCGATAAAGCGATGTGTTCAACCACTTCAATCCAGGGGATTTCCCATGTGGCATTACAACAGGCTGGACGACGCGTCTCACTACAAGCATGAAGGTCCGGATACCCCGACCACCTTGGCTGCCATCTTAGTAGATCTTTACAAGGGGGAGAAAGAAGACTGCGTTCGTTTACAATGTCGGGAAGGTTTTTCCATGTATAACCCCATCGACCGGGTAAATTTCTTCAATTGCTAGCATCATCCAACCTCTTCACGGTGATGTACTGACCAAACTATATTCGGTTGTCTTTTTAAAACAGACATGGAGGAAGGTGATCGAGGAGTGTCATTGCCCTACCCTGCAACCATAGAACCGTGCTCGCAACAAAGATCCCGGATTCGAAGAGGATCCAAATATATTCATAGAACTCGTCGACGGAGTTTTCTATCAGGTGAGCCACGATGGTACGGATGTGGCAATTATAGCCGCTTATCCTGGTCTTCTTCCTTCCTCCAATGTAAGTACCCAGGAGACATTCCCTCAAAGAGAGCCTTCCCTTCACGCCTCACCCACTGCACCGACTCATGCTCAAAAGGGTCGGTGCTCGGCACACCGCAATGCATCGAGGGCGTCTTCTATAGGGGGACAGTACCTACGCAGGGCGAGCCTTCAAACGAAAAGAAACAGGGGCACCGTAGAGCCTCCTCCTTCATCAAAGAGGTATAATTTTCAATATGTGCTCTGGTTCGAGACCGGGCTGTTACATTTCCCCTTCTGTCTTATTCCAGAAAGAGCGTACGCCAAACTGCGTCCGAGGACCCAGTTGGCCGATCACCATCCAATCCGGCACCGGGCTCATCAACCAGGACAAGAATCAATACAGATGTGGCACCGGATTGTCCACTGCGGGAGGATTCGGAAAACGTGTCAGTCACGAACTTTGAGATGGAAAGCGCGATGAATCATCGGCGGCGAAAAGAAGCCATGCGTGCTCCAGCCTTTAATGAGGAGGAGTTCAACGCGCTTAGCTCCGTGGATGCATACATCCGAGCTGCTCGGGATGGTCTTGCTGGAGCCACTCACCTGTTTTCAAGGGATATGCCGGTAAGAATTTCTGTAAATTTAATAAGTATATGCCAGTAGCCCCCGAGGCTTGAAGCGGTTGGTCCAACCGATTTAAGGGTCATTATAAATGAAGGTTCTTAAGGAAAAGAATGACGCGCTGTCCCAAGAGCTTGAAGCAAACCGGGCCAAGATGAATATAGTCACCGCTGAACTGGAAGAAGTGAAGAAATCTATAAGGGGATCTCATGGTAAGGACGAATATTGTCCGACAAATACGATTTTGCCTTCAATGATGTTTAAGAATACATTGCTGCATTTTAGCGGCGGAATCGATTGATCGACTGGAAGAGAAGTTAAGGTTTGCCCAAGAGGACAAAAAATATGTTGAGGGGCAAGAAGCAGCCGGTCAGCGTGTATTGACATGGACCATTGATCAAAAGAACAAGCTACTGGATGAAAAGATCAGGCAAGCCGAAGAGATGAAGGACCTAAGGGCCTAGTTATTGTATGCATTGAAGGAGAATAAAAAGTTGAAAGGCGACATATTTAGTATGGCCTTTGATCTTGCTCCAGTATTCATATTATCCAGTAATTCGGATTGTTATAATGCTGTTGTTGCAGGTTTGTTAACCGAGCGCCCTAAAGAAGAAGTATCCAGATTCCAAGGCGACCCGCTAAAAGAGCTCTCCAAAGTGCATGAGCGGGCCCGGAAATCTATGAAGAGCATGGCTAAGGCCTTATGGCCATCCGAATCTCCTCCAAAAATTATGTAGGATCTAGCAAATGTTGGGGAACGTAGTATTTCAAAAAAAATTCCTACGATCACGCAAGATCTATCTAGGAGAATCATAGCAACGAGCGGGGAGAGTGTGTCCACGTACCCTCGTAGACCAAAAGCGGAAACATTTAGCAACGTCGTTGATGAATTCGAACGTCTTCGTGATCCAACCGAACAAGCACCGAACGCACGACACCTCCGCGATCTGCACACGTTCAGCTCGGTGACGTCCCTTGAACTCTTGATCCAGTTGAGGCCGAGGGAGAGTTTCGTCAGCACGACGGCGTGGTGACGGTTTTGATGAAGTTACCGACGCAGGGCTTCGCCTTAGCACTGTGACAATATGACCGAGGTGTGTAACAGTGGAGGGGGGAACCGCACATGGCTAAAACAATTGTTAACTTGTGTGTCCTAGGGTGCCACCCTGTCCCCGTATATAAAGCAGCAAGGGGAGGCCGGCCGGCCCCTATAGGCGCGCCCCAAGAGGGGGAGTCCTACTAGGAATAGGAATCCTATTCCTAGTAGGAGTCCACCAAGAGGGAGAGAGGGGGAAGGAAGGAGAGGGAGAGGGAGAAGGAAAGGGGGGCCGCCCTCCTTCCTAGTCCAATTCGGACCCAAGGGGGAGGGGGCGTGTGGTCTGCCCTAGCCACCCCTCTCTCTCTACTAAGGCCCATGTGGCCCATTAGTTCCCCCGGGGGGTTCCGGTAACCCTCCGGCACTCTGGTTTTGTCCGAAACTTCTCCGGAACACTTCTGATGTCCGAATATAGTCGTCCTATATATCAAACTTTATGTCTCAACCATTTTGAGACTCCTCGTCATGTCCGTGATCTCATCCGGGACTCCGAACAACCTTAGGTACATCAAAACACATAAAACTCATATTATCGATCATCATCGAACGTTAGGCGTGCGCACCCTACGGGTTCGAGAACTATCTACATATGACCGAGACTCATCTCCGGTTAATAACCAATAGTGGAACCTGTATGCTCATATTGGTTCCTACATATTCTATGAAGATCTTTATCGGTCAAACCGCATAACAAAGTACATTGTTCCCTTTGTCATCGGTATGTTACTTGCCCGAGATTCAATTGTTGGTATCATCATACCTAGTTCAATCTTGTTACTGAAAAGTCTCTTTACTCGTTTCATAGTACATCATCTCGTGACTAACTCATTAGTCCTTTGCTTGCAAGGCTTATTACGATGTGTATTACCGAGAGGGCCCAGAGATACCTCTCCGACACTCGGAGTGACAAATCCTATTCTTGATCTTTGCGAACACCACAAACACCTTCGGAGGCACCTGTAGAGCATCTTTATAATCACCCAGTTCCATTGTGAAATTTGATAGCACACAAGGTGGTCCTCCGGTATTCGGGAGATGCATAATCTCGCAGTCAGAGGAACTTGTATAAGTCATGAAGAAAGCAATAGCAGTAAAACTAAACGATCATAGTGCTAAGCTAACGGATGGGTCTTGTCCATCACATCATTCTCATAATGATGTGTACCCGTTGATCAAATGACAACACATGTCTATGGTCGGGAAACGTAACCATCTTTGATTAATGAGCTAGTCTAGTAGAGGCATACTAGGGACACTATGTTTTTGTCTATGTATTCACACATGTATCAAGATTCTGGTTAATACAATTCTAGCATGAATAAAAGACATTTATCATGATATACAAGGAAATATAAATAACAACTCTATTATTGCCTCTAGGGCATATTTCCTTCAGTCTCCAACTTGCACTAGAGTCGATAATCTAGATTACATAGTAATGATTGTAACACCCATGAAGTCTTGGTGCTAATCATGTTTTGCTCGTGGAAGAGGCTTAGTCAACGGGTCTGCAACATTCAGATCCGTATGTATCTTGCAACTTTCTATGTCTCCCTCCTTGACTTGATCACGGATGGAGTTGAAGCGTCTCTTGATGTGCTTGGTTCTCTTGTGAAACCTGGATTCCTTCGCCAAGGCTATTGCTCCAGTGTTGTCACAAAAGATTTTCATTGGACCCGATGCACTAGGTGTTACACCTAGATCGGATATGAACTCCTTCATCCAGACTCCTTCATTTGCTGCTTTCAAAGCAGCTATGTACTCCGCTTCACACGTAGATCCCGCCACGATGCTCTACTTGGAACTGCACCAACTGACAGCTCCACCGTTCAACAAAAATACATATCCGGTTTGTGACTTAGATTCTTCCGGATCAGTGTCAAAGCTTGAATCGACGTAACCGTTTACGACAAGCTCTTTGTCACCTCCCTAAACGGGAAAATATCCTTTGTCCTTTTCAGGTACTTCAGGATGTTCTTGATTGCTGTCCAGTGATACACTCCTAGATTACTTTGGTACCTCACTGCTAAACTTATATCAACGCACACATCAGGCCTGGTACACAACATTGCATACATGATAGATCATATGGCTGAAGCATAGGGAATGACTTTCATTTTCTCTCTATCTTCTGCAGTGGTCAGGCATTGAGTCTTACTCAACTTCACACCTTGTAACACATGCAAGAACCCTTTCTTTGACTGATCCATTTTGAACTTCTTCAAAACTATATCGAGGTATGTGCTTTGTGAAAGTACAATTAAGCGTCTTGATCTATCTCTATAGATATTGATTCCTAATATATAAGCAGCTTCACCAAGGTCTTTCATTGAAAAATTCTTATTCAAGTATCCTTTTATGCCATCCAAAAATTCTACATCATTTCCAATCAACAATATGTTATCCACATATAATATCAGAAATGCTACAGAGCTCCCGCTCACTTTCTTGTAAATACAGGTTTCTCCGAAAGTCTGTATAAAACCATATGCTTTGATCACCTCATCAAAGCGTATATTCCAACTACGAGATGCTTGCACCAGTCCATAGATGGATCGCTGGAGTTTGTACACTTTGTTAGCACCTTTAGGATCGACAAAACCTTCTGGTTGCGTCATATACAACTTTTCTTTGAGAAATCCATTAAGGAATGCAGTTTTGACATCCATTTGCCAGATTTCATAACCATAAAATGCGGCAATTGCTAACATGATTCGGACAGACTTAAGCATCGCTACGGGTGAGAAAGTCTGATCGTAGTAAACTCCTTGAACTTGTCGAAAACCATTCGCAACAAGTCGAGCTTTGTAGATGGTAACATTACCATCGGCGTCAGTCTTCCTCTTAAAGATCCATTTATTTTCAATGGCTTGCCGATCATCGGGCAAGTCAACCAAAGTCCACACTTTGTTCTCATACATGGATCCCATCTCATATTTCATGGCCTCAAGCCATTTTGCGGAATCTGGGCTCATCATCGCTTCCTCATAGTTAGTAGGTTCATCATGGTCTAGTAACATGACTTCTAGAACTGGTTTACTGTACCACTCTGGCGCGAAACATACTCTGGTTGACCTACGAGTTTCAGTAGTAACTTGATCTGAAGTTTCATGATCATCATCATTAGCTTCCTCACTGATTGGTGTAGGAATCACTATAACTAGTTTCTGTGATGAACTACTTTCCAATTCGGGAGAAGGTACAATTACCTCATCAAGTTCTACTTTCCTGCCACTCACTTCTTTCGAGAGAAACTCCTTCTCTATAAAGGATCCATTCTTACCAACAAATATCTTGCCTTTGGATCTGTGATAGAAGGTGTACCCAACAGTTTTCTTTGGGTATCCTATAAAGACACATTTCTCCGACTTGGGTTCGAGCTTATCAGGTTGATGCTTTTTCACATAAGCATCACAGCCCCAAACTTTAATAAATGACAACTTGGGTTTCTTGCCAAACCACAGTTCATGAGGCATTGTCTCAAAGGATTTAGATGGTGCCCTATTTAATGTGAATGCAACTGTCTCTAAAGCATAACCCCAAAACGATAGTGGTAAATCGATAAGAGACATCATAGATCGCACCATATCTAATAAAGTATGGTTATGACGTCCGGACACACCATTACGCTGTGGTGTTCCCAGTGGCGTGAGTTGTGAAACTATTCCACATTGTTTCAAATAAAGACCAAACTCATAACTCAAATATTCGCCTCCGCGATCAGATCATAGAAACTTTATTTTCTTGTTACGATGATTCTCTACTTCACTCTGAAATTCTTTGAACTTTTCAAATGTTTCAGACTTGTGGTTCATCAAGTATATCTGCTCAAATCATCAGTGAAGGTCGGAAAATAACGATACCCGCCGCGAGCCTCAACACTCATTGGTCCGCATACATCAGTATGTATGATTTCTAATAAGTCAGTTGCTCGCTCCATAATTCCAGAGAACGGAGTTTTAGTCATGTTGCCCATGAGGCATGGTTCGCAAGCACCAAGTGATTCCAAAAGTCCATCAACATGGAGTTTTGTCATGCGCTTTACACCAATATGACCTAAACGGCAGTGCCACAAATAAGTTGCACTATCATTATCAACTTTATATCTATTGGCTTCAATATTATGAATATGTGTATCACTATGATCGAGATCCAACAAAAATAGACCATTCATCAAGGGTGCATGACTGTTAGTGTCAAAACCGGCGGATCTCGGGTAGGGGGTCCCGAACTATGCGTCTGAGGATCAATGGTAATAGCAGGCTGGGGACACGATGTTTACCCAGGTTCAGGCCATCTCGATCGAGGTAAAACCCTACTTCCTGCTATAATAATATGGATGAATATGAGTACAAGAGTTGATCTACCTCGAGATCGTAAGGGCTATACCCTAGAGTATAGCCTATGAGGATTTTTGTGTTTCTCTATTAGCCTCTACGGACTAAACCCTCCCATTTATATATGCACCGGAGGGGCCTAGGGTTTGTACATACAATCTTGCAGAGGAAGGAACGATTACACCCGAACCTAAAACTTGCCATTATATGAATACATGAGTCCTATCCGGATACGAGAGATGATCTTCGACTATGATCTTCACGGCCCACCAGTCCGGCCCATCCGGAGTAATCCGGCCACATGAGGACCCCTCGATCCAGGACTCCCTCAGTAGCCACTGAACCTATCTTCGATGACGATGAGTTCGGCTTCCGTGTTGTCTTCGGCATTGCAAGGCGGGTTCCTTCTTCCGAATATATCTTCTGCAAAAAGGTGTATTGTGTTCAGATCTGCAAGGTTAGTACAACCCTTAGCCTCGAAGGCAAGGCTCTTAAAAGAAAATGAATAGTGTGTCTCTACTGAAATTTTTTTGGTGAAGCACCACGTCAATCCCACTAACATATCAAACCGTTTTATTTGGTCTAGTTTCGCATTTCGAGGTATATCCTCATTGACACATCCCATCAGAATAGAGATCATGCCCGCTTATTGTGGGATCCTTATCAATATGACGTGAGCACCCACAACGTGCATTACGCACGACCGCTTTGGGAACCGGCGAGGTTTATGGGTAAAGTGGGGGGACGTTCTGTATTTACAATGTTATAAAAGGACACCAAATCCCTTCATCAGCCCCACACCTTCCTCAAGCTCGAGCTCTCTAATCTCCCTAGCCCCAGCTTTCCCATCTCCTGCGCCCACCACTCTGCGTTCCTCAACCACCGTCTCCTTCCCCAGCAATGGCTGGTTCCGGCGCCAGGGGCAAGTGGGAGGCCTCCACGGTTACTTAAAAGACCATGAAGGATCTTAGGAGCGTGGACTATCTCGCCGCTGATATCGTGCACCGATTCCCTGCCAAGGGTCAGGTGATTCCTATCCCCGAGGTGGGCGAGAGGGTAGTATTTACTTCTCACTTTGTTAGGGGGATACGGTTTCCACTCCACCCGTTTGTTCGGGGTCTGTTGTTCTTCTACGGGCTAGATTTCCATGATCTAGCTCCGAACTCAATCCTCCACATATCCGCTTTTTTTTTACCGTAAACAGTAGGAAAAGCTCCTACTGTGTTAATATATTAATGTAAGGGTACTGTACAAGTGAATATTTACATCAGGGGGGAGGGGGGTACTATTCCACTTCTGTGACCAGTGAGAAAGGTAACTAAGTAGTAAAGGTAACCACTATAGAGAGTGTACAAAGTTTATGATGAAGGGACTATGCGCTTCTTTGACTCTGTGTTGGAGCAGCTCGAAATCCTTCTTGAATCTGTTCAGCCAGGAACTGAAAGAGGGGGTTTGGTGATGTAGAACCACTCCTGCTCTAAAATGCTTGTTATTTCTCTCCTTCCATATACTCCAGGCAGCCACAACAAATTTCTCAAGGAACATTGGGGTCGGGTGGCCATTTCTTTGAATCTCAATAGCTTGCAAGCGGCCGGGGAAGGGCTCCCAATGAATATCAAGTTTATCCCAGCAATGCTTGTTGAAGGAGCAGGTGAAAATCATGTGTTCCACCGTTTCTTCAATATTCAGCCCACAGAGAAGGCACATATCCGCTTTCATAGTGGTATGTGAAGCTTTTCTCCGCATCCCTCCACACTGCGGCCTATGGCTTAAAACCTTCAACGTAAAGCCGAAGGTGGTGGATGGGCAGCACGCGGAGTGCGGGGGCGCTATGATTAGCAAGCTCCCGAATGCGACTTGGCCCAAAGGGTCATTCGTGGAGACGAATAAGGTCTGGCAGCAGGACTGATTCTACATCACCAAACCCCGCAACGCCAAATGGGTGGCGGAGCCTGCTTTCAGATCTGGACCCCCAGAGAGGTTGACCTCCTGGACCAAAAAGGGTCTGGACTGGGGGTCTCCAACTGAAGTGACGACACTCCAGGGTCGTGTGTCCGACATGATCTCCAAGGGGCACCTGCTCTCATCCGTGGTCTAGGTAATGTTGACCCGGCTTATTCTCCCTTGCCAAAGCCGGGACACCTTCCTATGGGAGTTTGATCCGACAGGAGACAAGCTGCTGAAGCATCTCTTCGGCTTTACGCACAACGAGATCTTGAAGCATCTCTTTAAGAGCCAGGAGGAGTGACCGACAGAAATCGAAGACATGGGCTTTAGCACCGCGCTCTCCGCCCCAGAGGTAATAGAAAACTTCATTGAACACATATTTATTCCATTATTTAATGATAACAGGAATTGGAGTTTTTTCATGATATACAGGGCTGGACGAAGAAGGCGACCCAGATCAAGTGTCCGACACCTTTGCCCGAAGACCCAGAATGGCCTCAAGTGATGGTGATGCTGGTCCCGGTGCTATACAAGGCACTGGTCAAGAAGCCCAAGAAGAAGGGCAAGGGGGCCGCAGACAGCCCCCACCCCGCGGACAAGAAGTTTGAGGAAATCATTATCCTCTCCTCTGACGAGTTGGAGGAAGATGATGAGGAGGAGGACGAAGAAGAGGAGCCCCCTGCGCAAGGTAAGGGGACGAAGAGGGCGGCCCCTGCTGACGCAGGCACGGCCGCACCCTGATGGAAGATGAACCTCGCGGCTAGTTCGGATTCGTCCGAACATAGCTTCGTGGTGAAGACCAGGGAGAAACCCCTGCCCGAATCGTATGTTTGTCCGGATTGATTGACGCACCTTTGTTTATTCGGTATTTTTGATACTTTACTTAGTATTCCACTCGTGCTAACCTACAACCCTCCCGGAGGACACCGCGACGTCTCCTCGTCGGAGGGGAACTCTCTAGCGCCTGGAGAGACGCAGAGTGACCCTCCAGTCCTGGCTCCATCGTCCGTGATCGGCGAGGACACCGAAGTGTCCCAGCAGGTGTCCTCCGCCCCAAGAGACGAGGGCGGGGTAGGTGATGGGGCGACCGAGTGTAATACCTCGGCCGCTGCGGACCATGGGGAAACAACCCCCAGGGAGACCAAAGACGGGGTCCCCGAACAATCCGGGGCCCTCCCGAACACTGACCCGGAGCCTAATGCGGCAGCAGGGTCCAAAGAACAGACCCCCAAGCTGGGGTGGATACGACGGCACCCGGAGTCAATCTGGAGGCGCCGGACTCTATGGTGGGAGCACTGCAAGGCTCCTCCATCATAGAGGAACACTGCACCGTGATGGATGCGGTGGCGAAGAAGATTTAGTCCGTCAAAAGCGGACTGAATGAAGCCTTCAACAGCTTGCTAACAGGCTTTGAGGTAAGCAATGTAATGCTTTTTATGAATTTTATTTGTTTTCAATACACATATATAGCCAGTAGCCCCTGATGCTTTGTGTGATTCTGAAGAGAATCGGACGAAGTATCCATAATATAGCATATTTATAGAGCTGAACTGTTGTGTAGGCTTCACTAGTTGCGGCAATTGCGCGAGATGCAGAGGTTTCTGAACTAAACCGGAAGCTCGTGCTGGCCAACGCGGATCTCGACCGCGTCAACCAGCGTTTGGATGAAACACAAGGTATGCAGATTGTAAAATATCGAAAAGACTAATCGACTGAGTATGTTTATAGACTCTGATATGGTATTCTATATTACACAGTTGGTGCCACTGAGCTCGAGGCCCTCAAGGGTGAGGTTGCCAAGGCCAAGAAGGAGGCCGAGGCGAACAATGTAGCCGCTGACAAAGCGGCTGCCGATTGGAGGCCGAAAAGGCTGAGTGCGAGAAGCGCCGGGCTCGGGTGTCCGAAGTCGAGGTCGAGCTCAACGATGCCATTCTCAAATGTGAGGCATTGGAGAAGAAGGCTTCGGAACAGGCATCCGAGCTTACTGCGGCAATAAAGACTGCCCAGGATGCGCGAGGCGAGTCGCGCATTGCCCGTCAAGAAATCGAGCAGGCACGACAGATAGCATCTAAAGACCATTCTCTTATAGAGCATCTTCAGAGGGCAGAAGTACATTGGGCTGACAGGTTTATGGAGTTCTCCATGCGTGTTTGCTGATCTTCCGAGGAGCAGCGCAGATGCCTCCCAATACTTCTGAGCCCAGGAGGGGAACAACACATAGAAGCTGTTCTGGTCGCAGTTCTATGCGCCAAAACATCCAGTGCCCCTCAACGACCAGATAAAGCAGCCGGTCGAGCTGCACAACATGGCGGGCTCGGCCATGAAGGACTTAATAGTCCGGCTATAGCCTGCTGATCTAATCCCAAGTAGCTACTTCGGATTGGTGAAGCGGCTCGCCCAGGCGAGTCCGTGGGTCGACGCATTGACGCGTTCGACCTACATAGAAGGTGCTCGGATGGCCTTCGCTCGTGTCAAAGCGCACTGGGCGAAGATGAATGCGGGGCATATTGCAGCTGCTGGTCCACCCGCCGGTAAGGAGCACCGCAAGCCAGAGAAGTACTTCGAGGATGTCGTCGACCGCGCCAGCCATGTAGAAGGCCAGTTCTAGAAGGATATTGTCTTTGAGTAATTGTATCCGTATGTAAAGACTTATGCTTATGAATCAGATGTATATAACTTTTGCACTATTATAATATAAGCGTCTTTTACCTCCTGTATGACTGCTTATTTAAATCTGAAAGTTTCCAGTCGTCAGCTTTAGCCCCCATGTACATAGTACTGGGGTGTTCAGTCATATGCAAATACACTCTTTATCCAACGTCTTGGTACGTATAGGAGGTGTATGCGGAGCGATCCAGGTAATCAGACTATGCGGCGTTATTGCTTTCACTTAGTTGTAGGAGCTTGACTGGTGAGGATATGATATTCCTTTACCTAAGGTATCCAATTGCACCTGGCTGGGCGAAAAAACCAACCCTTAGTATAACACGGGGTAGATCTCTATGGATCGTAGTATAAAACTAAGTCACCGGATTGCAGATCAGGTTCTCGCCTATCATGACGGTCAGTTTTTGGCTTTCTCTACTGAGGTACTTGACCGGACAAGCTAGAAGTACAATCGTAGTAGTTCTCCCTTTACACCCTAGCAGAACAATCGGGAACGTAGGGGTAAGCACAGGAGCCGGGCAACCCAACTATTGACCCAAGACATGATTCGGAACTGATGCATATAAGGCAAACATCCAGGACGACGAACACTCCCTATAGGTGTTTGGTCTTTTCAACATATACCGGGTTGAATACAGCTCCTGGTAATAGACCCTTATTGACAAGGCACATATGACAATCTGATGTGGGAAGAGAACATTTATGGTGAGTGAATGAAACTCCAAACATAATGCGAATCAAGCTGCTCTATTGATATCCCTTTATGGTACGGCGAGCCGCAAACTTACAGATAATGCCGAAAACCTTGTTGGACATTTTACATGCCAAAAAGGTATATAACAAGAAAGAGAAAAAAAGGTTTACATAGGGTCTTAATCTAAAAAAAACATTAGTGTGGGTACCTGATGCACGTCTGCGCTGTTTCCTCTGTAATGTCTCCTTGAAGGTGGGAGTATGATGGCCATCTGAAAAAAAGAAAAAGAAATTAAACCTGGAAAAGAAAAAATCCATCCAATATGGCCATAACAAGTCTGGTTTGTTTAATGAACCTAAAAAGATAAGTTTAGAGTCCGAATAGGGTCTAGCCGAACTATGGACTATATGTAGGCGCCCTTGGTCGCTGGCCAAGGAATTTTTAAGGCATAATTATGTACTCGAGGCACATATGCAATCACCTTATGGGGCAGTCGATGGGGGCGTAGATGTCAATCTTGCTCAGGTTCATCTGAGCTGCCGCACTGAGGCGTGTGCTGGACACGTTTAGTTATGTCCGCTATTGATAGATTATCCGGCTTGAATAGGCCGTTTTGGACTTCGGCTGCTAAGGCTGCAGTGTCCTCCTCCGTACGGAGAGAGCGCTCCATATTTCCATTGACCGTGATAACGCCATGTGATCTAGGCATTTTAAGCTTTAAATAGGTATACTGCGGGACTGCATTAAAGCGGGCGAAGTCCGTTCTTCCGAGTAGAGCATGATACCACTTCGGAACAGAGCTATGTCGAAGAGTAATTCTTTGCTTTGAAAGTTATCAGGAGAGCTGAATACGACCTCCAATGTTAAAGAGCCCATGCAGCGGGCTTCCATGCCTAGTATCACTCCTTTAAAGGTTGTGCTGCTTGGCTTGATTCTTGGTGGGTCGATCCCCATCTTGCGAATAGTGTCCTGCCGCCATCCAAAAGGACTAGGGTTAGATGGTATCCATCGATTATTGGGTCGAGCACTAGGGCAGCCGAACCCCCATGACGAATACTAGTCGGATGATCCCTGTGATCAGAAGTGATCGGACATGCCGACCATGTGTTGAATTTGGGGGCGACAGGCTCAACGGCGTAGACAACTCGGAGTGCGCACTTGCGCTCCCTCTTTGGGATATGTGTGGCATATATCATGTTCACTATTTTGATCTCCAGTGGAAATTTCTTCTGTCCCCCAGTATTCGGCTAGCGAGGTTCATCCTCGTCTTCGCTCTGAGATCCTTTCCCCTTGTGTTTGGCGTTTAGCTTGCCGGTCTGCTTGAAGACCCAACAATTACGGTTGGTATGGTTTGCAGGTTTATCTAGGGTGCCATGAATCTGGCAGGGCCTATCTAATATCTTGTCCAGGTTGGATGGACCATCTTTATTGCCTTTAAATGGCTTCTTCCGTTGACCGGGTCTGGAGCCACTGAATCTGGCGTTTACCGTTCTATCATGTGAGCTTCAGGATTATTTCGATGTTTGTTTTTGTTACGTCGTGGCTTTCCATTACCATCCCTGGCTTCAGATGTTCTAGGGTCGCTGGTACTGCTACGAGCTAACCAGCTATCCTCACCCGCGCAAAAGCGGGTCATGAGTGTAGTTAGAGCTGCCATTGTCCTCGTCTTTTCCTGTCCAAGGTGTCTGGCTAGCCATTCGTCCCGGACACTGTGCTTGAATGCCGCTAAGGCTTCAACGTCCGGACAGTCGACGATTTGGTTCTTCTTAGCGAGAAACCAATTCCAAAGCTTGCGGGCTGACTCCCCGGGTTGTTGGATGATGTGACTTAGATCGTCAGCGTCCGGGGGCCGGACATAGGTCCCTTGAAAATTGGCCCAAAAAGCATCCTCGAGTTCTTCCCAACTCCCAATGGAGTTTTCTGGAAGGCTTCTTAGCCAGTGCCGAGCTGGTCCTTTCAGCTTGAGGGGTAGATATTTAATGGCACATAGATAATCTCCTAGAGCCACATGGATGTGAAGAATAACGTCTTCTATCCATACGGCAGGATCCGTCGTTCCATCGTACGCTTTGATGTTCATGGGGTTTAAACCCTTCTGGAAAATCATGATCCAGCATTTCATCGGTGAAGCATAGAGGGTGTGCGGCGCCCCTGTATTTTGCTATGTCATGGCGTATGTCCGATGGTTGTAATGTACGGTATTGACCCCGAACTGGTATATTACCGGCGTGATTGGCTTGATAGCCGCCTTCCCGTGCGGGAGCTCGGTCCCTAGGTCCGTAGATTGACCTGGTCTTCCTAGCTTTTTTGTTCAAGTCCTCACGCAGATTGTGTTTTCGGACTTGAGCCACATCCTCTTTTCCTGTACGGGGTGGTGGTGCGGGCTTGTGTACGCCATTGCTAGCAACTTTGTCCCGTCCGTGAAGTGGTCGGTCCGGCTTATCGGCGGTGTTATTCTTTCGCGGTATGGGCGCAGCGGCCTCGTCGTCAAATTTAGGCAGCAGCTTACGCTTAGGATAGCCTTTGGTTTGGCCGTTATAGCCATGTTTTTGCTCAGCATCTAGTACTTCGTTCCATCCATCATTGAGCATGTCTTGTGCGGCTCAAAGCCGTCTCTGCTGCCTTTTCAGGCTCCTTGCGGTGGCAATAAGCCTTTGATGGAAGCGCTTTTGTTCACAGGGTTCTTTTGGGATGATGTATTCGTCGTCGCCCAGGCTAACCTATTCTTCGGAGACAGGTTTGTAGTTACTGTGTTCGGCATCGCTCTCATCAGACAGCGGCTTCGGATTCCGTTCGTCGATCTCTCGCTCTTCCTGCTCCATCGTTAGTGACAGTGTTGCTATTTCTTCATTTACGGGATTTAGTTCGATGCTTTGGACGCCGACGTTTGGGAGGTTCTTCGACGAGCTTGCATTCTAAGGGATTGTTTTCACCGTCGCCCTCCGCCTCCTTAGGTGTATCCACCATGTATACGTCGTATGAAGACACAGCTGTCCACCACCCGGTTACGGGCCGATTTTGATCCGGATCCGCTTCGGCTTCGAGGTCCATCCCTTCGAAGTCTTCAGAAGCATAGTCAAGTAGACCAGTTAGATCTTCAACCGTGGCCACCAAGTGGGTGGTGGGTGGGGAGAAAAATTCTCCATCAACCTCCAGTTCGAACCGGATACAATGTGGCTGCGTGTTCCCATCTAGGGAGAGGGACTTTAACGACTTTAACATGTCACCAAAGGGTGAGTGCTGGAAGATATCTGCAGCACTGAATTCGGCGATAGACACCTGATCGAGCTCAAGGGGTGCAGATTCGCATGATTCGGAATCTGAGGCTGGAGTTGAGTTCGGGGTTCCGATGACACAGACCTGGCTCGTAGTTGGGTCCGTGTACGGCTCCAACACCGTGGAGTCTGCGGCTTCCATGGCGGGGTTGAGCTTCCCGTCCTCGGGGGACGCGGTATGTTCCGGATCTAGGTCCAGAACTGTTGCAGGTGCTATTCCCTGATCCGGTGACAGAGTTAGGTCGTGTTCATCGTGATGGCAGAGAGAGATGGCCGCCGACTCGAATCCATTGAAGATCAAGTCTCCGCGGATATCAGCAACGTATTTTAAGCTGCCAAATCTGACCTGATGGCCAGGGGTGTAGCTCTTAATCTGCTCAAGGAGGCCTTCAGTGTCGGCACGGAGCGCGAAGCCGGCGAACACGAAGAGCTGTCCAGGAGGGAAGATTGCCTTGGTGTTGCCGTCGTTGTTGATGACGTGATCCACTAGTCCTTCAGTCGAAAACATAGAGAAACTCTCAATGAAAGCACCAATGTCAGTGTCAAAACCGGCGTATCTCGAGTAGGGGGTCCCGAACTATGCACCTGAGGATCGATGGTAACAAGAGGCTGGTGACACGATGTTTACCCATGTTCAGGCCCTCTTGATCGAGGTAAAACCCTACTTCCTGCTATATTAATATGGATGAATATAATTACAAGAGTTTATCTACCTCGAAATCGTATTGGCTAAACCCTAAAGTCTAGCCTATGAGGATTTGAGATTCTCCGTTAGCCTCTACGGACTAAACCCTCCGGTTTATATACACACCGGAGGGGCCTAGGGTTTGTACATACAATCTTGCAAAGGAAGGAAAGATTACACCTGAACCTAAAACTTGCCATTATACGAATACAGGAGTCCTATCTGGATACGAGGGATGATCTTTGACTATGATCTTCACGGCCCACCAGTCCGGCCCATCAGGAGTTGTCCGGCCACATGAGGTCCCCTCGATCCAGGACTCCCTTAATGACCATAAAAGATATTAGTCATATAAATAGAACAACCATTATTCTCTGATATAAATGAATAACCATCTCGCAACAAACAAGATCCAAATATAATGTTCATGCTTAACGCTGGCACCAAATAACAATTATTTAGGTCTAAAACTAATCCCGAAGGTAGATGTAAAGGTAGCGTGCCGACGGTGATCACATCAACTTTGGAACCATTTCCCAAGCGTATCGTCACCTCGTCCTTAGCTAATCTTTGTTTAATCCATATCCCCTGTTTCGAGTTACAAATATTAGCAACCGAACCAGTATCAAATACCCAGGTGCTACTACGAGCATCAGTAAGGTACCCATCAATAACATGTATATAAAATATACCTTTGTTCACTTTGCCATTCGTCTTATCTGCCAAATACTTGGGGCAGTTCCGCTTTCAGTGTCCAGTCCCTTTGTAGTAGAAGCAATCAGTTTTAGGCTTGGCTCCAGGCTTCGGTTTCTTTGCGGGAGTAGCAACTGTCTTGCTATTCTTCTTGAAGTTCCCCTTGTTTCCCTTGCCCTTTTTCTTGAAACTAGCGGTCTTGTTAACCATCAACACTTGATGCTCCTTTTTGATTTCTACCTCCACAGCTTTGAGCATAGATAAGAGCTCGGGAATAGTCTTCTGCATCCCTTGCATATTATAGTTCATCATGAAGCCTTTATAGGTTGGTGGCAGTGATTGAAGAACTCTATCAATAACACTATCTTCATAAACTTTGCATCCAAGTTGAGTCATGTGATTGTAGTACTCAGACATTCTGAGTTAGTGTTCAGTTATAGAACTGTTCTCCTCCATCTTGCATCTATAGAACTTATTGGAGACTTTATATCTCTCAATTCGGGCATTTGCTTGAAATATTAACTTCAAATCTTGGAACATCTCATATGCTCCATGACGTTCAAAACGTCTTTGAAGTCTCGATTCTAATCTGTAAAGCATGGCACATTGAACTATCGACTAGTCATCAGAACGAGCATGTGAGACTGTAAGTGCATCTAGTGCCACCCCTAGTTGGTTTTGGAGTATTGACGACAAACCTGGTTGAGGGACTAATGTGTTTGTGAGAGTTGCAGGATAACACAGGTAGTGGTCCCTCATTAATTTGGTTTACCTACCGGAGATGACCCCTAAAAATGTATGAAGACATTGACGATAATGGTGGTATATGAAGATATTCAAATTGAAGACTATGACAAGAGAAGACATTGTGTGAAGACTATGGAGGGCGAAGACTTACACATTTCGTTGTTTCCTTTTCTTATTTGTTGAGTCATAGGAACCACTGTACTGTTAAGTGGGGTCCAAGTGAACAAAGTCAGAGTGACTAAAGTGATGCTCAACCAAATCCTAGGTCTTCGAACAAAGACAATGAGAGCAAATCTTATCCAGAGCTGGATGAGTTAGCTTTACTTGTAGCCCAAGTAAATTTGCCGCGTGTGTTTGAAATCTGACCATTGGAACACATGTCAGTTCCTTAGTGACCCAGGGTCATTTCGGACAAATCAGGTCGGGTTGCCTAGTGGCTATAAATAGCCCACCCCCTACACCATAAATTGGTGGCTGCTCAAAATCAGTACACGGCTTTTGTCGTTTGAGAGCAACCCACCTTCGAAGCATTTGAGAGAGAGATCCTTGCGAGGACAAAGCCCAAACACCCAGAGCCAAAGAGTGTTAGGCATCACTGAAGTCTTTCTGTCTGCGTGATCTGAAGACTTGTTACACTTGAGGACTGTGAATCCTCCACCCGGTTAGGCGTTGCGTTCTTAGCATCCAAGAGTCATTGTGGATCGCCGGTGAACGAAGTCTGTGAAGGTTTGGAAGTCTACCTTGAAGACTTACCAGAGTGATTGGGCGAGGACTGGGTGTCCTTAGCTCAAGGGGAATAAGGTGAAGACGCGGTCTTCTGAGTTAAATCTCAGCCTCCCTAACCAGACGTACAATTGTCACAGCAAGTGGAACTGGTCGAACAAATCACTGTCTTCCCCAAGCTACTGGTTCTATCCCTTCCTTCTCTTTACATACTGTTTGTCTTTGTGAAGTCATTGCCTGCTTGCCTTATCTGTTTGACTCCACTATGTGACTACTTGTTCTGACTTGCTTCATACAATCTTCCATCCTGATCCATACTGCCTAGCTGCCATTAGTCTTCGTGCTTTCACTTCATTGAATACTTGATTATGGCTTGTCTAGTGTAGTCTACCTTCCACTGCATATAAATAGGATCGGTTCTATCGCTTGTCTTCGAAACTTCCATGTTTCGAAGACTTTCCTAAAAATCGCCTATTCACCCTCCTCTAGTCAATATACATCTCTTTGAATTGGTATCAGAGCGAGGTACTCCCTTGTTCTGTGTGATTCGGCTTAACCACCTGGAGTTTTAGCTATGTCGACTGCAGGGATAATCAAAGTCTTCGCTGCGTGCCCCGTCTTCAATGGCACTGAATACCCCTACTGGAAGAACAAGATGCGCATGCACCTTGAAGCCATTGATGTGGACCTCTGGTATGTCGTCAAGAATGGCGTTCCCAAGACTGGTGAAGGTGTCACCCCTGCTGATGTCAAGAAGTTCGTTCAACTGGATTCCACTGCCAAGAACATCATCTGTGGTCATCTGACCAAAGGACAGTATGGTCGTGTGAGTGCTCTGGAAACGTCGAAGCTAGTCTGGGACTGGCTCTCCAAGGTCAACGAAGGCGTCTCAACCCAGAGAGATCAAAGGATCAGTGTCCTTCGCAACCACTTCAATCGCTTCAAGAGACACGACAATGAGAATGTCCAGCTCACATTCGATCGCCTCACTAACATCACAAATGAGCTTCAGGCACTTGGCACCACTGAGGTCACCAAGCATGAAATCATCAAGACACTCCTGAGATCACTTGACAGCTCATTTCACACCCTTGCCCTAATGATTCAAGAGCGCCCTGACTTCAAGACTCTCGATCCGTCTGACATACTTGAGAGGCTCAACACACATGAGTTCTAGCTATCTGAGAAACGTGACATCTATGGTCCCAACTATGGCCGAACTCGCGCTTTGATGGCAAAGGTTGTTTCCTCATCTGAAGAAGAATCTGAATGCAGTTCTGATGATCCTGAAGACATTGGAAAGGAGCTTGCCATGCTTGTGAAGAAGTTCCAGAAATTCACTAAGAAGAAAGGCTTCAGAAAGTCTTCACGATCCAGCTCAAGAAATGATGAAGCTTCTACCCATGATCACAAGAAGAGAACATGTCACAAGTGCAAGAAACCTGGTCACTACATCTCTGAGTGTCCTCAATGGGACAATGAGAAGAAGAAGAAGAAGAAGAAGAAGAAGAAGAGCAAGGAATATGATTCTGATGACAAGAAAAAGAAGAAATCCTCAAAGTCTTCTTCCAAGTCTTCATCAAAGTCTTCATCACAGAAGAAGAATTCATCTGGCAAGGCTCATGCGTTTGTTGGCAAGGAGATGGATTCAGAGGAGGAGTCTGCTTCAGAAGAAGCGGAGGTGGATTCTGAGGAGGAGTCCAATTCTGGTGTTTCAAGTCTGGCTCTAGGCACAGCCTACGTTGCCAAGTCCATATTCAACACTGAAGACAATGGCTCCGTCACCAACACTGATGATGATGATAACGACGACTCCGCACCCACCTACTGCTTCATGGCACGCGGTGCCAAGGTAAAATCACGCGATGCTTACTTTCAAACATCTAGTGAAGATGACTCCGATTGTGAATCCAAACCTAGCTACAAAACACTTGCTAAAATTGCCACTAAACAACAGAAAGCTATGGAACATATTCAAAAACTGTGAGACAAAAGCGATGACCTGTTGGACGCAGAAATGACCCGTTCTCAGTCCTTAATTGAAGACATAAAAAATCTTCATGTTAAGTACGAGGAACTTGAAAGTCGTCATGAACCGCTCTCAAAAACTCATGATAAGATTTCCTATGATTATCTTCAAAGGAAGCAAGAACTTGAGAAATTGAAAGCGGCTCATGAAGATCTTCAAAAAGAAAATAAGTCACTCCGCGCTCAATAGATCAGCTCCGCTCAGGAAGGATTTGAACCACCATGTCTAAAATGCATTGAGCGTGATAATGCTACATCTGTTGCTAAATGTTCTACTGCTTCTACTGTCGCAATATCTTCAACTGCTGATGTGGTAACTAACCCCTCTGCTGAGGATACCACTACTATTGCTGATGAAAATGCTAGGTTGAAGACTTTGCTTGAAATAGGGATATACAAAAGCCTCAAAGGGCATCCGACGTTATGTGATGTCCTCAAAAAGTAGATTCTGAACCGAAACCCTAGGAAAGAGGGTGTAGGGTTCTAAAGGAAAATGAATGTTGATGGTTCATACTGGAAGCCTGAGTAGTACCCCAAAACCACATGGGTTGTTGCAAAGGAACCTTCAGTGGATTTGTCTACCTTATCTGGCTTCACTTGTGCTAATCCTATTATCATTGATGAATCCTTTGATGCAAACTATAAACTGTTTAAGAATCAGAATGGTGAAGTGTTTGCCAGGTATATTGGTACTAACTGCAGGAATGGGCCACCTATGAAGAAGATCTGGGTTCCCAAAAGTTGTCTTGAGAAGCTTCCAGTAAATGTCATCATGACACCACGTGGGAAGAAGACAAACCCCATACCAAAGGCTTCATACGGTCCTAAGGCTTCATACAGTCAGAGGACTCACCTGAGTCACCCTAACACCAATGTTTTGCAGGGAAATTGTACTCAGACCCATGAATATGAGAGTGTTTTCTCAAACCACTATATTCACAAAACAAAGAATTTTTCTGCTTATTCTTATGAGTATTATTCTCCTCCTGCAAGGCTATTTTCTAGGGCTCCAAAGCCAAAATTTTGAGATGCTGCACTTAGACTCATTGCTTCCAAGCCACCCCTGAAGATGTGGGTGGTTAAGAAGAATTAACTTTCTCTTGCAGGGAAAGGTCTCCAGCCGAAAATCAAAGGCGTCTGATGCTATTGCTGGGGACCTAAAACATCTTGTAGGGCGCAAGATCAAATGCCCAAATGGACTTACTATGTATTTTGTTCCTGAATCGCTTGCCAATCATCCTGTCAGTCCCAACTTGGATCTAAGCTTTCATAATCCGCTTGCTCGTCAAATGTTTATGCTTCACAATACTCTTCGTGAAACCTCTCCCCCTAACTACACTGTAGGGTATGACACCAAAGACTTAAGAATGGATTATGGACAGCGGATGCACTAATCACATGAGTGGTGATCGAAGTCTTCTTATGGACTCAACCTTACGTCCATCTGACAAGAGTCACATCACATTTGCTGATACTGGTAAAAGCAAGGTATTGGGTCTAGGTAGAGTTGCAATCTCAAAGGATCAGCACATGGATAAAGTCATGCTTGTTGAATCCCTTGGTTTCAACTTAATGTCTGTCTCAATGCTTTGTGACTTAAACATGATTGTGATATTTGGAAAATATCGTTGCCTTGTGCTAATGGAATCTGACAAGTCTCTACTCTTTGAAGGATATCAGAAAGATGATATGTATATGGTAGATTTCTCTGCAGGACCACAGATGGCCGTATGTCTTCTAGCAAAAGCTTCAGAGTGCTGGCTCTGGTATCGGAGGCTAGGACATGCTGACATGAGGAACTTGCACACTCTCACGAAGAAGAAGCACGTCGTAGGCATCGAGGGCATCAAGTTCAAGAAAGATCATCTGTGCGGTGCCTGCGAAGCAGGGAAGATGACTAGGGCCAAGCATCCCTCGAAGACAATCATGACGACATCCCAACCCTTCGAGCTGCTTCACATGGACTTATTTGGCCCTACTCACTACTCTACGCTCACTACTACAGCTTGTCTCTATGGCTTCGTCATTGTTGATGATTATTCAAGATACACATGGGTGCACATAATTCTCTATAAGACTGAAGTGCAGGATGTCTTCAGACGCTTCGCCAACCGTGCCATGAACAACTATGGCATCAAGATCAAGCATATTGGAAGTGACAATGGCACTAAGTTCAAGAATAGCGGCCTTGATCTTTATCTAGATACAATGGGAATCACTCATGAGTTCTTAGCTCCGTACACACCTCAGCAAAATGGCATCGTGGAGCGCAAGAACAGAACCCTCATTGAGATGGCTCGAACGATGCTCGATGAATACAAGACACCAAGAAAGTTCTGGCCCGAAGCTATTGATACATCATGCCATGTCATCAACCGTGTTTATCTTCACAAGCTTCTGAACAAAACTTCCTATGAACTCCTTACTGGCAAGAAGCCAAATGTCAGTTACTTCAGGGTATTTGGAGCTAGGTGCTGGATCAAGGATCCACATCACAAATCAAAATTTGCACCAAAAGCACATGAAGGTTTCATGCTCGGCTATGGAAATAACTCGCACTCCTACAGATTCTTCAACCTCTTTCTCTATAAAGTGGTTGAAACAGTGGATGTGCGGTTTGATGGAACGAATGGCTCACAAAGAGAGGTCCTGCCAAATGTGCTGGATGAAGCTCCACCCAGTGAATCTATCATGCTAATGGGAACAGGCGAAATCATGCCTTCTGAAGCACAGCCTGACGAGGAACTCATCATTTCTGCTCCCAATCAACCTGAAGAGAATGCTCAGCCTGAAGACAATCCTCCTATTGATGACAATGACCAGCAAGAGCAAAATCTTCGTCCAGTTCATCCTCATGTTGCAAATGAAGTACAAGTTGAGAAGATAATTGACAACATCAATGCACCTGGTCCACTCACTCGTTCAAGAGCAACACAACTAGCAAATTTTTGTGGGCACTTTGCATTTGTCTCGATATCTGAACCCAAGAAAGTTGCTGAAGCCTTCATGGAACCTGAATGGATTCAAGCTATGCAAGAAGAGCTTCAACAGTTTGAGCTGAACAACGTATGGGAACTTGTCAAGCGTCCTGACCACCGCAAGCACAACATAATAGGCACAAAATGGATATATCGCAACAAGCAAGATGAGCATGGTCAAGTTGTCAGAAACAAAGCTCGTCTCGTTGCTCAAGGATACACTCAAATTTAAGGGATTGAATTCGATGAATCATTTGCTCCTGTGGCTAGGCTTGAAGCTATTCGCATACTGCTAGCCTATGCAAACCATCACAACATCCTTCTGTATCAAATGGATGTGAAGAGTGCCTTTCTCAATGGCAAGATTGAGGAAGAAGTGTATGTTGCACAACCACCTGGCTTTGAAGATCCAAAACATCCTGATATGGTATACAAGCTCAACAAGGCACTGTATGGCCTCAAACAAGCCCCTCGTGCTTGGTATGACACACTCAAAGACTTCTTGAAGAGCAACGGCTTCAAACCTGGTTCCCTGGATCCCACACTCTTCACGAAGACATATGATGGTGAACTGTTTGTTTGCCAAATCTATGTAGATGACATTATCTTCGGCTGCACTGACAAAAGATACAGTGATGAGTTCTCTCACATGATGCAAGAGCAATATCAGATGTCCATGATGGGTGAGCTTTAGTTCTTCCTTGGTCTTCAAATTCGTCAGCAAAGCAACGACATCTTCATATCTCAAGAGGAATACCTCAAAGATTGCCTGAAGAAGTTTGGAATGCAAGACTGCAAAGGATACACGATGCCTATGCCAACTAAAAGTCATCTGAGTCCCGACGCCAATGGTAAAGATTTCGATCAAAAGGTATACCGCTCCATGATTGGTTCTTTACTTTATTTATGTGCATCTAGGCCAGATATTATGCTTAGTGTTTGCATGTGTGCTCGATTCCAAGCGGCACCAAAGGAATCACATCACTTAGCTGTGAAGCGAATTCTTCGATATTTGGCTTACACCCCAACACTAGGATTATGGTATCCAAAGGGCTCAGAGTTTGATCTAGTTGGATACTCAGATGCTGATTATGTTGGTGACAAAGTTGATCGCAAGTCTACACCAGGCACATGTCACTTTCTGGGACGATCACTCTCCACTGCTGAATCTGAATACATTGCTGCTGGATCTTACTGCGCTCAACTTCTCTGGATGAAGCAAACCCTCAAGGACTATGGTGTCCATCTGAAGCATGTGCCACTCTATTGCGACAATGAAAGCGCCATCAAGATTGCCAACAACCCAGTTCAGCACTCGAAGACAAAGCACATTGAAATTCATCATCACTTTCTCAGAGATCATGTCATGAAGGAAGATATTGATATCATACACGTCAACACTTAAGAGTAGCTGGCAGATATCTTCACAAATCCCTTGGACGAGAAAAGGTTTTGCAAGTTGCGGTGTGAGCTAAATATCTTGGAATCCTCGAATGTCCTGTAATCAGGCACACATCCTAACACTTATGCATGTTGATGACTTAGATGTGCAACACACGAAGTAAAGTATATCTTCAATCAATGAAGACTTACATTCTGAGTGTGAATACATTAACGCGGAATTTGACTTCGAAGCGCCACGATAATTGTGCGCCGTGTCTGGGTCTAATACTTCCTGTACGGTGGGTAACGCCACCACCAAATCTTTGCTTGAAGTGTTTCTCTTGGCGTTACATTTGCAAAATCTACGCATTTGATTTATCTTCATATGTGTCTTCTCTTTGTCAATTTGATCTTACTCCGATATATACATATATAGACTTGTGTTCTGTCCTCTACATCATTCACTTATAGCTATGTCTTCTTATTTGAATCTTTTGAACTAAGTGAATGTGATCGGACCCTATCCTCTCTATGCTTTCTACCTCAAACTCTATCTATCCAAATCATATGCATTCTGTTGGAACCGTCGAATGTCTTCTCTGCGTCCTTGTCAGCAGAAGATACAGAGACAAACATTAAATCTGCTTTTAATGCTCAATCCTTATTGCCTGAAACCTGGAGAAGCCGGAACGACCACCCCGATAGTCCAGGCGTGCGTGGGAACATGGAACAACTCCCTATGTGTTGCATGTCCGCCATGTGTCCCACAGATGTGAACCACCAGGGGCACCTGCGTAATTGCACTGTGCCATCTCCCTTCCTTATAAATGCCCGTCCCATCACGGTCAAAACTCTTCTACCACCTCTCTACCTCGACAAACCCTAGCGCCATAGCTAGCTCTCGACGACACCGGCGACGAAGCGCTTAGCTGCCGCGACCTCGTCGACGCCGTCTTCACGCCGGCCGCGGACATCGTCTTCTCCGCCACCGCAGGCGTCCTCCGTCGCCAAGTTAGGGCACGGAAGATCGAACTGCTCGGCCTCCACTTCGTCTCCATCTAGCAGTTCATCGTGTGGTAAATTAAAACCCTCTTTTTACCGTCTTTTTGATCCGATAGATTCATCCTTTCTACCAAAAGAAGTTTCTGCCTCCACATATTTGGATCTACCATGTCTGCATCTCATACTTTGCCTAGTACATTCACTTATGCTTCACACATAGTTAGATTACTCACTTGTACCTATTCTTGGATTCATACAAATCTGGAACCAACTCTCAACATATAAGTGAATGTCTTTGCGCTATGAGGTCAATGTCTTCTAAACTGATTTATCTTCAAAATCTTCTGAGAATGTATATGACCTCTTCCCCTTCCTCGCATCTCTAATGTTGTCACAGGTACATGTCCACGGGAGAATCCCTTGGTTCTCATAGTCTGCATTCATTTGCAGAATTCTTGCAGCATCACATTAACTCTCCCGAAGCCAGTTCCTATCTGACCAGCAAACCGAAGCCTTTGACAGTGTTGAAGCCTTTCAGTTTGAACCTCATGGCAACTAAGAAATTTGCTAGGAAGGGTGGCAGACAGCACCGTGGAAACACCTCCAGAGATTTGCCTCCTGACCTCTATGAGCTGTACAAGAGTGATCCAGAGGAGGACTATAATAGGAGAAAAACTCGAATCCAATGGATTCGAAGATATTGGGCAACAGTGGTACAAGTACAGGTTTGTGACCCATGAGTATGCTGAGAAGAATGCCATCAAGCGACCATGGGGAGACATTTTGTACAAAAATCTTCCACCCAGGTCCAGAGCTGAAGCCATTGCGCAAGGCTTCTATCCTTGCATGGTCCGAGGGCCAAAACTAGCTGATGCCAACCCATCGTCATTGCTATGGTGTCGAGATGACAATCTGTTCAAGCGCAACCTCCAGTTTGCCAAGAACTCGACCAAGGAGAACAAGAAATCTTGGGGATTAGACTTCAACCCTGGCCCCTCTGCGTCTCGTGCAGATGGCACACGCGAAGCTGAACCAAATCTTGTTGGGCCCTTCTACAACTTAGAAGGTCTCATCACTCATATAAGGGTTCAAGGGGAGGATGTGGATCAACCTGCAGACGACACTGACTCTGATGAAGCGCATGCACCTCCGAAGCCGAAGAAGAAGAAGAAACCCAAGGCTTCGAAGCCTTCCACTCCACCAAAAGCTTCGAGAGTGAAGCCCTTGGCCACTGCTCCACCTGCACCAAGTGTGCAGTCTGAAGATCACTCTCGCATCTCCAAGACCAAGAAGCTAAAGAAGAAGCCTATGCACACCCCCAGTTCTGCTCTGACTCCTGCTGCTGTTATGAGGAATGAGAATGACACCATTGATTTGTCAAGTGATGAAGATCTTGCTGATGACGCTCTTGAGCAGCTTATAAAGAGCAAGCAAGAAGCAGAAATCTTCAATGACTTGCCTCTCTTTGACATGGCAGTCATCAACAACTTCATTGATGAGTGGTTTGACACCCCCAATCTCAGCTTTGATGATCTGCAACTTCCAATTGGCCTGAGCGTCTCATTCAACAGCGCCATTGCTTCTGAGCGAGCTCTTGCTTAGAAAATTGTTGAGCTGAAGCACAAGATTGATTTTGAAAAGGCTCAGTTCAAGAAGCATATGGCCAAGCTCAGCGTCAAAGATGTCCAGAATTTTCAAGTCATGATGCATGAGCTCAAGGAAGCCTTTCACAAAGAAGTGTGAAGAAGCTAAAGGTTCTCGTGAGCGCATCAAGGTTTTGGCTGCCAAGTGTGTTCAAGGGTACAATGAAGCTGAGAAGCGCAAGGCTCTTGGGCGTCCTGGCATCGACCCCAGGATGGCTGCCAAGAAGAAGAAGCCAACTGTGGCCCCAGCTGAAGCATCAAGGCGGGAAGAACCTCGCATTGTCTTCCCTGCCAGCTTGACAGGCTCGAAGCCTAAGGTCCCCACAGTTGCTTCAGAACTCAAGAAGACAAAGCTCGCTGAAGCTGAAGCCCGCAAGCGCAAAACCAAGAACACCACTGATGATGCTCCACCCACCAAGAAATGCAAGACCAAGAAAGTCCGGGCTGCTCCCACAGAGCCCCTTATCGTTGAGCCAATTTCTGTTGCTCGTCCAGCATCTGCACAACAAGAACGTCGCTTGATTGTTCATGAGCCTGCTACCACAGAGGCTCCTGAAGACATTCCAGCTGTCGACCCCACCACAGCTGAAGACATTGGTCATCACGACAATGGTGAAGATGATGAAGTCCTTCCTCAGATTGAACACAATGTGGTATCATCGCCTATTCTCACGAACAACAAACTCATCAGCATTGGTCGTCCTTTGACGCCAATTGCTCAGGATGATTCGTGGACTGATCACCCACAAGACTCCCACTGTCAAGCAGAAACACCAGTAACTCCCCCAACTCAAGTCACCAGTCTGGTGATTGAAGATGAAGACTATGAGGCACAACCAACTCCATCTCCGCAGGCGTCGCCAGCATTCCACAGGCTTCGCAAAGGAACAAGGCCTCAAGTCGATCTATCAAGTGTTCCAGAAGGAGATGAGCGCCAATCTGTTTCACGACAAGTGTTTCCTGAAGCCTCTCCAACTGCGAACATCCCTGAGTCTGAAGCCAAAGCGGCTGAAGATATTCCGGCTGCATCAGCCGGTGACCAAGAAGAAGAAACAAGAGAAGAAGAAGCACGTTTTGCCACACCCCCTACCAACCAAGTTGTTCTCGCGAAGAACGTGTCTGACCCTCCAGCTCCTGAAATGGAGGTTACACATACTGAGGCGGCCACCAACACCAACACTGATTCCATTAACGTTGTCATGGCTGATGCTAATGTGGCGCCTGGAGTTAATGTGGTACCCGAGGTGATAGCACCTGAAGTCAATGTTGCACTTGATGCAAATCTTCAGCCTGAAGTCACTGCCACTGCCACTGCCACTGTTACTGCTCCTGTACCGCCTCCCAGGCCACACACTATTGAGCAAGCATACAACTATGGTCATCTGGTCACTATCAGATGGCCTATTCTGGTCCCTCCTCCTGCTGTTGGTCCGCAATTTGACTATCATGTTCAGCACATGCCACAGGTCCAGAAGCCAAAGTCAAGACTGCCTAGGTTTCCAGGTACTTCCACTTCACCAGGGTCCTTCAATGCCATAGGCTTCATTGCGCACAACACCTTCTTTGATAGCGCCAAGAACCCCTATTCCAGACCAAGGATTTCATCAGATAGGTTCTGGAGCTATCAACAACGAAGCTATTATTCACGTGTTCTCTATGATCAAGGGTGCATATTCCCACATATGCGTCTTGACACTGAAGCCATTGCTGGGTTGCCATGCCTTGAAGAAGCCCTTGATTGCTTCCGTGATGCTGGATTACTGAACTTCGTGACTGATAAAGAGCATTGGAATGAAGAGCTGCTTCTGCAATTCTATGCAAACCTCCACATTCGCGGCTACAACAGGGATCCGAAAACATGGGTCCTTGAGTGGATGACAGGAAATGTCCATCATGAAGCCAAAGCCTTTGACATCATTGAGCTAACAGGCCTGCCCACTCCAGGAGAACTATATGAACCTGGTTGTCAACGTCACTGCGATGCTTTGGAGAGTATCTTTCAGAAGCCAGAGCCCAACATGAGCCAAATGCTGAGCATGATGAAGCCCTTGCCACGCGATGCTGAGTACCCAAAGGAGTTCTTTGTCGAAGACCTTGAGTATCTGCCCCGCACTATATATCATATCATCAGGCAAACTCTATGGCTTGTCAAAGGACACTCTTCATCAGCCAAACTTGAAGGAACAATGAAGACATTGGTCTTCTATATCTTCAATGGCATCAGCTTCAACGCTCAAGACTTCTTTATCAGGCAGTTGGCTGCATCAGGCTCTGATCTCTTTGGACTTAAGTTCTACGCTCCATGGGTCATGCGCCTCATCAAGCTTCATTCTGCTGTCAACTATCAGCCTTCTGCTCGCAACCATCTCATATTCTTGCCAGAGGTTGATATGTCAGTTGAAGCCATATACCCAGAGCCTGCCAAAGAGCCTGTTTCTCTTCACAATGTTGATCACCAAAGCTTCACTCAGCCCATTGAAGGAGTTCAAGCAGTCACTCGTGTTTATCCTCTGGTTGGACATACTCGCTTACTTCACCGTGCACAGACTGAAGCTACTGAGAGCACCATTGCCCAAAGGCCTCGGAAGTGATCTCGTGTTCTCAATGACCGATAACTTCTCGTTGCCTTACATCAGAAACATGATAAGCATCACTACTGGCTGAAGCAACAGATGCAAAGCCTCTTGGTGGACGTCAATCGTATTCGCAACCTTGCCACCAAGAATGCATTTGTTCCACATGAAACCTGTCGGAGGTCATGGAAGAGTTTGACATTGCTGAGTGCTGAAGCGGATCTTCAAGACGATGGCTTCACTGAAAGATTCAAGTTTGACACCACTCCCCCAAGGAATGCTGTCTTGCGTCGAACTCCGTCTCTTGAAGACTCTCATTATTCCTCCTCCGCTGCAACGGTGAATGCTAGAGTGATCGATGATCAAGATGATGCTACCTCATCACCTCCTCCTTCAGCGCGTGTCGACACCGCTCCAAGTACTTCTGCACCAACAATCACCAACGCCGACCCTGCATCTTCTCCTACTCCTTCTGGGAACAAGTAGAGGCTCTATGTCTTCAAACCTTTTTGGTCCTTACTGACAAAAGGGGGAGAAGCATATGAGCTGATAGTCTTCAAGCGGGTCCATATGGGCGGGTTCTTTATATTTTGCCTAGTGTTTACAACTCTCGCTTTTGTTACATTTGGTTCTTTGATTTGTAACACTTGAACTTGATGGTCGTCTGCTACGTTTTCTGGTACTCTGTGATGCGATGACAAATTCTGCATGTGCGACGATAAATTCTGCACTTAATCATTTTGCAGACGTCCATTTCTCATTATGCATATCATTGTATTCGACATATAAATTGTGCATGATGAATTGTCTTCATAAGTTGAAGAGGATCTCCACAAGTACAACCTGCTATGTGCATTTGCATTCAAAAGCAAATTACTTATATGCACATCTTCAGGGGAGCCTTTTGCTACCTATGACGACAATACATTTATCCTTTACAATTTCACATACTTTTATCCCCGTTGAAAACTTCAACCAGTTTGTCATCAATCACCAAAAAGGGGGAGATTGTAAGTGCATCTAGTGCCACCCCTAGTTGGTTTTGGAGTATTGAAGACAAACCTGGTTGAGGGACTAATGTGTTTGTGAGAATTGCAGGATAACACAGGTAGTGGTCCCTCATTAATTCGGTTTACCTACCGGAGATGACCCCTAAAAATGTATGAAGACATTGACGACAATGGTGGTATATGAAGATATTCATATTGAAGACAATGACAAGAGAAGACATTGTGTGAAGACTATGGAGCGCAAAGACTTAGACATTTCGTTGTTTCCTTTTCTTCTTTGTTGAGTCATAGGAACCACCGTACTGTTAAGTGGGGTCCAAGTGAACAAAGTCAGAGTGACTGAAGTGATGCTCAACCAAATCCTAGGTCTTCGAGCGAAGACAATGAGAGCAAATATTATCCAGAGCTGGATGAGTCAGCTTTACTTGTAGCCCAAGTAAAGTTGCCACGTGTGTTTGAAATCTGACCGTTGGAACACGTGTCAGTTCCTTAGTGACCCAGGGTCATTTCGGACAAATCAGGTCGGGTTGCCCACCCCCTACACCATAAATTGGTGGCTTCTCAGAATCAGTACACGGATTTTGTCTTTTGAGAGCAACCCACCTCTGAAGCATTTGAGAGAGAGATCCTTGGGAGGACAAAGCCCAAACACCCAGAGCCAAAGAGTGTTAGGCATCACTGAAGTCTTTCTGTCCGCGTGATCTGAAGACTTGTTACACTTGAGGACTGTGAATCCTCCAGCTGGTTAGGCGTTGCGTTCTGAGCATCCAAGAGTCATTGTGGATCGCCGGTGAACGAAGTCTGTGAAGGTTTGGAAGTCTACCTTGAAGACTTACCAGAGTGATTGGGCAAGGACTGGATGTCCTTAGCTCAAGGGGAATAAGGTGAATACGCAGTCTTCTAAGTTAAATCTCAGCCTCCCTAACCAGACGTACAATTGTCACATCAACTGGAACTGGTCGAACAAATCACTGTCTTCCCCAAGCTACTGGTTCTATCCCTTCCTTCTCTTTACTTACTGTCTGTCTTTGTGAAGTCATTACCTGCTTGCCTTATCTGTTTGACTTCACTGTGTGACTACTTGTTCTGACTGGCTTCATCCAATCTTCCATCCTGATCCATACTGCCTAGCTGCCATTAGTCTTCGTGCTTTCTCTTCATTGAATACTTGACTATGGCTTGTCTATTGTAGTCTACCTTCCGCTGCATATAAATAGGATTGGTTCTATCATTTCTCTTCAAAACTTCCATGTTTTGAAGACTTTCCTAAAAATCGCATATTCACCCCCCCTCTAGTCGATATACAGCTCTTTCAGAGACGTTCATAACGTCCGGAGTTGCTCCTACAGCAGGCATGTCACATAGCGGTTCTTCCAGGACATAATTCTTTTATGCGGCAATGAGGATAATCCTCAAGTTACGGACCCAGTCCGTGTACTTGCTGCCATCATCTTTCAACTTAGCTTTCTCTAGGAACGCATTAAAATTCAAGGGAACGGTAGCACGGGCCATTGATCTACAACAACATAGATATGCAAAAACTATCAGGACTAAGTTGACGATAAATTAAAGTTCAATTAAGCATATTACTAAAGAACCCCCACTTAGATAGACATCCCTCCAGTCATCTAAATGATCACGTGATCCAAATCAACTAAACCATGTCCGATCATCACGTGAGATGGAGTAGTTTTCAATGGTGAACATCTTCTGTTGATCATATCTACTATATGATTCACGCTCGACCTTTCGGTCTCCAGTGTTCCAAGGCCATGTCTGTATATGCTAGGCTCGTCAAGTTTAACGCGAGTATTCTACATGTGCAAAACTGTCTTACACCCGTTGTATTTGAATGTAGAGCTTATCACACCCGATCATCACGTGGTGTCTCGGCACGATGAACTTTTGCAACGGTGCATACTCAGGGAGAACACTTGTACCTTGAAATTTTGTGAGGGATCAGCTTATAATGCTACCGCCGTACTAAGCAAAATATGAAGCATAATAATATAAACATCACATGCAATCAAAATATGTGACATGATATGGCCATCATCATCTTGTGCTTTTGATCTCCATCTCCAAAGCATCATGATGATCTCCATCATCACTGGCTTGACACCATGATCTTCATCGTAGCGTCGTGGTTGTCTCGCCAACTATTGCTACTACTACTATCGCTAGCTCATAGTGATAAAGTAAAGCAATTACATGGCTTTCGCAATTCATACAATAAAGAGACAACCATAAGGCTCCTGCCGCTTGCCGATAATTTACAAAACATGATCATCTCATACAATAATGTATAACTCATCACGTCTTGACCATATCACATCACAACATGCCCTACAAAAACAAGTTAGACGTCCTCTACTTTGTTGTTGCAAGTTTTACGTGGCTGGTACGGGCTTAGCAAGAACCGTTCTTACCTACGCTTCAAAACCACAACGATTTTTCATCAAGTGTGATGTTTTAACCTTCACAAGGACCGGGCGTAGTCACACTCGATTCAACTAAAGTGAGAGAAACAGACACCCGTCGGTCACCTTTAAGCAATGAGTGCTCGTAACAGTGAAACCAGTCTCGCGTAAGCGTACGAGTAATGTCGTTCAGGGCCGCTTCATCTCACAATACCGCCGAATCAAACTATGACATGCTGGTAAGCAGTATGACTATTATCGCCCACAACTCATTGTGTTCTACTCGTGCATATCATCTACGCATAGACCTGGCTCATGATGCCACTTTTGGGGAACGTAGTATTTCAAAAACAATCCTACGATCACGCAAGATCTATCTAGGAGATGCATAACAACAAGCGGAGAGGGTGTGTCCACGTACCCTCGTAGACCGAAAGCGGAAGCGTTTAGTAACGTGATTGATGTAGTCGAACGTCTTTGAGGGAGTCCTGGATTGAGGGGTCCTCGGGTGGCCCGATAAGTCGTGGTGGGCCGGACCTGTGGCCGTGAAGATCATTGTTGAAGATCGTCTTTCGTATCCGGATAGGACTCCTGTATTCATATAATGGCAGGTTTTAGGCTCAGGTGTAATATTTCCTTTCTCTACAATATGGTTATGTACAAACCCTAGGCCCCTCCGGTGCATATATAAATTGGAGGGTTTAGTCCGTAGAGGCTAGAGAATCATAACATCCTCATAGGCTAGACTTTAGGGTTTAGCCATTACGATCTCGAGGTAGATCAACTCTTGTAATCATATTCATCCATATTAATATAGAAGGAAGTAGGGTATTACCTCGATCGAGAGGGCCTGAACCTGGGTAAACATCGTGTCCCCAGCCTCCTGTTACCAACGATCCCCAGACGCATAGTTCGGGACCCCCTACCCGAGATCCACCGGTTTTGACAGCGACATTGGTGCTTACATTGAGAGTTCCACTATGTCGTCGACCAAAGGACTGATGGATCGCTTCATGACCCATGACGGCGCCACCGAGGG
>LR738715.1:750098482-750154413 GCA_902687465.1 Secale cereale | reverse complement strand
CCCCCCCGACCAGCTTTTTGTGCTCGGTGGCTTCATGCTCCATGCCAACACAGAAGGCCACCTCGAGTAGGTTGAGAGCTACGCCCCTGGCCATCAAGTCAGGTTTGGAAGCATGAACTATGTTGCTGATATCCGTGGAGACTTGATCTTCGATGGATTCGAGCCCACGGCGACCTCTCCCTGCCACCACGATGAAATTGACCTAACTTTGTCATCGAACCAGGAAATAGCATCTGTAACTGTTCCGGCCCTAGATCCGGAACAGATCGCGTCGCCCGAGGACGGGATACTCAAGCCCGCCGAGGAAGCCGCAAATTCAACGGCGCTGGAGCCGCACACGGACCCAACGCTGAGTGGAGTCCATGTTACTGGAACTCCGGACTCGTCTTCGGTCATAGGTTATGAACCATGCGAATCTGCGCCCTTCAAGCTCAATTAGGCGTCTGTCGCTGAATTCAGCACCGCAGATATCTTCCGGCACTCACCCTTTGGCGATGTGCTAAACTCGTTAAAATCTCTCTCCTTAGCTGGGACTACATATCCGAGTTATATCCAGTTCGAACTGGAGGCTGATGATGGAGAATTTTGCTCCCCACCCACCACCCACTTGGTAGCCACAGTCGAAGATCTAACCGATTTACTTGACTACGCTTTCGAAGACTTCGAAGGGATGGACCTCGAAGCCGAAACAGATCTAGACCAAAACCGGTCCGTAACCGGACGATGGACATCTACGTCTTCATACAATGTGTATATGGTGGATACACCTAAGGAGAAGGAGGGCGACGGCGAAAACGATCCTGCAAATGACAAGCCTATTGAAGAACCTCCCAAACATCGGGGTCCTAAGCGCCGAACTAAATCCCGTAAAGGAAAAGATAGCAACACTGTCACTAATGACTGTGACAGTCCGGAGCAAGCCGAAGACCCCGCAGACCCAGCGATGGAGCAGGACGAGCGAGAGGACGGCGAACATAGTCTGAAACCGCTGTCCAATGACAGCGATGCTGAAGACAATAATTATGAACCTGTCTCCGAAGAGGATGTTAGCCTGGGCGTCGACGAATACATCGTCCCAGAAGAACCCTTAGAACAAAAGCGCTTCTATCGAAGGCTTATTGCCACCTCGAGGAGCGTGAAAAAGCAGCAGAGACGGCTTCGAGCCGAACAGGATAAACTCAATGATAGACGAAACGAAGTGCTAGACGCTGAGCAAAAATATGGCAATCGCCAAACCAAAGGCTATCCTAAGCGTAAACTGCTGCCTGAATCCGACGACGAGGCTGCTGTGCCTATACCACCGAAGAACAACACCGTCAACAAGCCAGACCGACCACCTCGTGGACGGGATAGAGTGGCTAGTAACGGCGTGCACAAGCCCGCACCCCCACCCCGTAAAGGAAAGGAGGATGTGGCTCAGGCCCGAAAACACGGTCTGCGTGAGGACCTGAACAAAAAGGCTGGCAAGACCAGATCCATCTACGGATCAAGGGACCGTGCTCCCGCACGGGACGACGGCTATCAAGCCAATCATGCCGGTCATACACCAGTTCGGGGCCAATACCGAACATCACAACCATCAGACATACACCATGACATAGCAAAATACAGGGGCACCGCACACCCCCTGTGCTTCACCGATGAGGTGCTGGATCACGACTTTCCAGAAGGATTTAAACCCATAAACATCGAGGCGTATGATGGAACGACGGATCCTGCCGTCTGGATAGAAGACTTCATTCTTCACATCCACATGGCTCGCAGAGATGATCTCCATGCCATTAAATACTTACCTCTCAAGCTGAAAGGACCAGCTCGGCACTGGCTAAACAGCCTCCCAGATAACTCCATTGTGAGTTGGGAAGAACTTGAGGATGCTTTTCAGGCCAAATTTCAAGGGACATATGTCCGGCCCCCGGATGCTGACGATCTAAGTCACATCATCCAACAACTCGGGAAATCAGCCCGCAAGCTTTGGAATCGGTTTCTCACTAAGAAGAACCAAATCGTCGACTGTCCGAACGTCGAAGCCTTAGCGGCCTTCAAGCACAGTGTCCGGGATGAGTGGCTAGCAAGACACCTCGGACAGGAAAAGCCGAGGATAATGGTAGCCCTAACTACACTCATGACCCGTTTTGCGTGGGCGAGGATAGCTGGTTAGCTCGTAGCAGCACCAGCGACCCTGGAACATCTGAAGTCAGGGACGACAATGGAAAGCCACGACGTAACAAAAACAAATGTTGAAATAACTCCGGAAGCTCAGATTATACAGCGGTAAACGCCGGATTCAGCGACTCCAGACCGGGTCAACGGAAGAAGCCATTCAAAGGCAACAAAGATGGTCCATCTAGCCTGGACAAAATATTAGATAGGCCGTGCCAAATCCATGGCACCCCAGAGAAACCTGCAAACCATACCAACCATAATTGTTGGGTCTTCAAGCAGGCCGGCAAGCTCAACGCCGAACACAAGTGAAAGGGACCTCAGAGCGAAGACGGGATTGAACCTCGCCAGCCGAACACAGGGGGACAGAAGAAATTTCCACTAGAGATCAAAACAGTGAACATGATATATGCCACTCATATCCCAAAGAGGGAGCGCAAGAGCGCACTCCGAGATGTCTACACCGTTGAGCCTGTTGCCCCCAAATTCAACCCATGGTAGGCCTGTCAGATCACCTTCGATCGCAGGGATTATCCGACTAGTATACGTCATGGGGGTTTGGCTGCCCTCGTGCTCGACACAATAATCGATGGATACCATCTCACTGAGTCCTTATGGACGGCGGCAGCAGTCTCAATCTGATATATCAGGACACGGTCCACAAGATGGGGATCGATCTGTCAAGAATCGAGCCAAGCATCACGACCTTTAAATGAGTGATACCGGGGGTAGAAGCCCGCCGCACGGGCTCTTTAATATTGGATGTCGTATTCGGCTCTCATGATAACTTTCGAAGCGAAGAGCTAATCTTTGACATAGCTCCATTCCGAAGAGGCTATCATGCACTACTCAGAAGAACGGCCTTCTCCCGCTTTAATGCAGTCCCACATTATGCTTATCTAAAGCTTAAAATGCCTGGACCACGTGGCGTCATCGTGGTCAATGGAAATATGGAGCGCTCTCTCCATACGGAGGAAGACACTGCGGCCTTAGTAGCCGAAGTCCAAAACGGCCTATTCAAGCCGGAGATCCTATCGGTCATTAAAACCGCGGACACAGCTAAACGTGTCAGGCATATGTCTCAGTGCGGCAGCTCAGATGAACCTGAGCTAGATTTGCAGTTATGCCTCCATCGACTGCCCCATAAGGCGATAGCATACGTGCCTCGTGTACATAATTATGCCCTCAAAATCCATAGGGCGGCGCTGGGGGCACACTGCATACACATAGTCCATAGTTCAGCTCGACCCTATTCGGACTCTAAAATTATCTTTCAGGGTTCACTAAATGAACCGGTTCTGTTTATGGCCACACTGGATCTCTTTTCTTTTTTAGTTTTTTCTTTTTTCTCTCTTTCTACAGATGGCCATCACACTCCCCCTTCAAGGACATATTACAAGGGAGGAAACAACGCAGACGTGCAGCAGGGACCCGCGCTAAGGTTTCTTTTTAGATTAAGACCTTGTGAAAACCTTTTTTCTCTTTTTGTTTTATACTTTCTGGCATGTGAAATATCCAAGAAAGTCATCGGCATTATCTGTAAGCTTACGGCTCGCCATACTATAATGGGATATTGTAAGAACAACTTGGTTCATATTATGTTTGGAGTTTTATTCACTCACCATCTATGTTCTCTCCCCATGTCAGATTGCCACATGTGCCTTGTCAACAGGGTTCATTACCTGGGGCTGTATTCAGCCCGGTATATGTCAAAAAGTCCGAACACCTATAAGGATGTTTGCCATCCTGGATGTTTGCCCTATATGCATCAGTGTCGAATCATGTCTTGGGTCAATAGTTGGGTTGCCCGGCTCCTGTGCTTACCCCTACGTTCCCGATTGTTCGGCTAGGGTGTAAAGGGAGAACTATTGCGATTGTACTTCTGGCTCGTCCGGTCAAGTACCTCAGTAGAGAAAGCCAAAAACTGTCTGTCATGATAGGTGAGAACCTGGTCCGCAATCCGATGACTTAGTTTTATACTACGATCGATAGAGATCTACCCCGTGTTTTACGAAGGGTTGGTTTTTCTGCCCAGCCGGGTGCAATTGGATACCTCAATTCGGAAATATCATAACCGCACCAGGGGCTAGTACCTAGCCCCACTTGCCAAACTCCTATGGCTAAGTGAAATAAATAACGCTGCATAGTCTGATTGCCTGGTTCGCTCCGCATACACCTCCTAGACGGACCAAGACGTTGGATAAAGAGTTTCTACGCATATGACCGAACACCCTAGTACTATGTACATGGGGGCTGAAGTCGACGACTGGAAACTTTCAGATTTATATAAACAGCCACACGGGAGGTAAAAGTCGCTCACATTATAATAGCACAAAAGTTATATACATCGATTCATAAGCTTAAATCTTTACAACCGGATACAATTACTCAAAGATAACATATTTTGAGCACTGGCCTTCTACAAGGCGCGCGCCTTCTATGACTTCCTCGAAGTATTTCTCTAGCTTGCGGTGCCGCTTGCCTGCGGGCGGGCCAACAGTAGCTATATCCTGCGCCTTCATCTTTGCCCAGTGCACTTTTACACGAGCGAAGGCCATCCGAGCACCTTCTATGCAAGCCGAACGCTTCAATGCGTCGACCCGCGGACTCGCCTCGACGAGCCGCTTCACCAATCCAAAGTAGCTACTTGGGATTGGATCAGCGGGCCATAGCCATACTATCAAGTCCTTCATGGCCGAACCCGCCATGTTGTGCAGCTCAACCAACTGCTTCATCTAGTCGTTGAGGGGCACCGGATGTTTTGGCACGTAGAACTGCGATCAAAACAACTTCTTCGTGCCGTTCCCTCCTGGGCTCGGAAGTATTGGGCGGCGTCAGCACTGCTCCTCGGAAGATTAGCAAACACGCTTGGAGAACTCCATAACCGTGTCAGTGCAAGATAATTCCGCCCTCCAACTATGCTTTGTAAGAGAAAGGTCTTACCAGATGATGCCCTGCATGATTTCTTCACAGGCGCTGCGCGACTCGCTTCGCGCATCCTAGGCAGCCTTAACTTCCGCCTTTAGCTCGGACGCTTGTTCCGAAGCCTTCAACTCCGACGCTTCGCAATTGCGAATAGCATCTTTGAGCTCAATCTCGACTTCGGACACCCGAGCTTGGTGCTTCTCGCATGCGGTCTTTTCGGCCTTTAAATCGGCAACCGCTTTGTCAGCGGCTGCCCTGTTCGCTTCGGCCTCCTTCTTGGCTTTCACGAGTTCGCCCTTGAGGGCCTCGAGCTCAGTGGCGCCAATTGTTTAATACAGAATATCATAAATGAGTTTATACCCATACTCAATTAATATTATTAGTCTTCTTGACATCTTAATTTTTTAAATCCGCATACCTTGCGTTTCATCTAAATGTTGGTTGACGCGGTCGAGGTCCGTGTTAGCCAACAAGAGCTTCCGATTTAGTTCGGCAACCTCTGCATCTCGTGCATTTGCCATAACTACTGAAGGCTGTTCAAATAACAGAAGCATAATAGTTCAGCTCTATAAGCATGCTATACTATGGATACTTCGTTCAATTTTGTTCAAAATCACACAAAGCATCAGGGGCTACTGGCTATATATGTGCATATAAAACAAATAAAAGTTCCATAAAGAACATTACATTGCTTACCTCAAAGCCTGTTAACAGGATGTTGAAGGATTCATTCAGTCCGCCTTTGACGGACTGAATCTTCTTCGTCACCGCACCCCTCATGGTGCGGTGCTCCTCCAAGATGGAAGCACTCTGAAGTGGGCCCTCCAGAGGGTCCGGCACCTCCGGATTGACCCCGGGCACCGCCGTATCCTCCCCCGCCTTGGGGGTCTGGTCTTCGGACCACGGAGCCGCGCTAGGCTCCGGGTCAGTATTCGGCGGGGCCCTAGATTGTTTGCCCCCCCGTCTTCGGTCTCCATGGGGATTGTTTCCCCATGGTCAGCGGCAGCCGAGGTGTTACCCTTGGTCACCCTGTCACTTGCCCCGCCCCATCTCCTTGAGTGGAAGACACCCGTTGGGAGGACACTTCGGTCTCCTCGCCGATCACGGGCGATGGAGCTCGGACCAACGGGTCACTCTCCGTCTCTCCAGGTGCTAGAGAGTTCTTTTCTGATAAGAAGGCGTTAGGTTGTGCTCGGTGGGGGGGGGGGCTATAGGTTAGCAGGTGAGAAATACTAAGTAGGCATCTAAATGCTAAACAAACAAGGTGCAACAATTAATATATCCGGACAAACTTACGTTTCCGCCGGGGGTTTCTCCGTGGGCTTCACCACAAAGCTATGCTCGGACGATGAGTCCGAACGAGCAAAGAGGTTCAGCCTCCTCCGGGGTAGGGCCGTGCCCGCATCAGCGGCATCCGCCCTCTTCGCCCCCCTGCCTTGCGCAGGGGGCTCTTCTTCTTATTCTTCTTCTTCTTCGTCATCCTCCTCCTCTTCGGAGGAGAAGCTGTTGATCTTCTCGGACTTCTTGTCCGCAAGGCGGTGGTCGTCTCGACCTCCTTGCTCTTCTTCTTGGGCTTCTTGACCGGCGCCTTCTACGGTGCCGGGACCAGCATCGCCGTTAGTCGAGGTGATTATGGGTCTTCAGGCAAAGGCGTCAGACACTTAATCCAGATTGCCTTCTTCGTCCAGCCCTGTATATCACGCAAAAACTCCAATTCCTATTATCATTAAATAAGAAAGGGGATATATGTTCGGCAGAATTTTCTATTACCTCTGGGACGGTAAATGCGGTGCTATAACCCGCGTCTTCGGTTTCCTTCGGCCACTCCTTCTGGCTCTTGAAGAGATGCTTCAAGATCTCTTTGTGTGTAAAGCCAAAGAGATGCTTCAGAGGCTGATCTCCCGCCGGATCGAACTCCCATAGGGAGGAGTCCCGGCTTTGGCAAGGAAGGACCAGTCGGGCCAGCATTACCTGGACCATGGTCGAAAGCTGATAGCCCTTGGAAATCACGCCGGACACACGGCCCTGGAGCGCCGTCACCTCAACCTGAGACCCCCAGTTCAGATTCTTATCGGTCCAGGAGTTCAACCTCTGTGGGGGTCCAGATCTGAAAGCAGGTTCTGCCGCCCATTTAGCATCGCGGGGTTCAGTGATATAGAACCACTCCTGCTGCCAGACCTTGTTCGTCTCCACGAACGACCCTTTGGCCAAATCGCATGTGGGACCTTGCTTATCATAGCGCCACCGCACTCCGCGTGTTGCCCGTTCACCACCTTCGGCTTCACATTGAAGGTTTTGAGCCATACGCCGAAGTGTGGAGGGATGCGGAGGAAACTTCACACACCACTATAAAAGCGGAGATGTGGAGAATTGAGGTCGGAGCTAGATCATGGAAATCTAGCCCGTAGAAAAAAGCAAACCCCGAACAAAGGGGTGGAGCGGGAACCCTAGCCCCCTAAGAAAGTGCGAGAGAAACACGACTCTCTCACCCACCTCTGCGACGGGAACCACCTGGTCCTTGGCGGGGACTCGGTGCGCAATGTCAGCAGCGAGATAGCCCGCGCTCCAAAGATCCCCCACGGTTTTCTCACTAACCATGGAGGCCTCCCACTTGCCCCTAGCGCCGGATCCAGCCATTGCTGGGGAAGGAAGTAGTGGTTGAGGAACGAAGAACGGCGGGCGCAAGAGATGAGGGTGCTAGGGCTAGGAAGATCGGAGAGCTCGAGCTTGAGAAAAGCGTAGGGCTGATGAAAGGGATTGGTGTGCTTTTATAACCCTATGAATACAGAACACCCCCCCCCCCACTTTAGCCATAAACCTCACCGGTTCCCAAACGGTGCATAATGTGCGGTTTGGATGCTCATGTCACGTTGTTAAGGATCCCACAATAAGCGGGCACGATGTTTAATCTGATAAGACGTGTCAATGGTGTTGTACCTCGAAACGCGAAACTAGGACCAAGTAAAACGGTTCGGTATGATAATGGGATGGACGCAACGCTTCACCGAAAAGTTGTTAGTCAAGACACAATATTCGTTTTCTTTCAAAGCCTTGCCTTCGAGGCTGAGGGTTGTACTAACCATGTAGAGCCGAACACAATACACCTTTTGCAGAAGATATATTCGGAAGAAGGAACCCGCCTTGCAATGCCGAAGACAATACGGAAGCCGAACTCATCGTCATCGAAGGCATGTTCAGGAGCTACTGAGGGAGTCCTGGATTGAGGAGTCCTCGGGTGGCCAGATAACTCATGGTGGGCCGGACTGGTGGGCAGTGAAGATCATTGTTGTAGATTATCTCTCGTATCCAGATAGGACTCATGTATTCGTATAATGGCAGGTTTTAGGTTCGGGTGTAATATTTCCTTCTCTGCAAGATGGTTATGTACAAACCCTAGGTCCCTCCGGTGCATATATAAACTGGAGGGTTTAGTCCGTAGAGGCTAGAGAATCATAAGATCCTAATAGGCCAGACTTTAGGGTTTAGCCATTACGATCTCGAGGTAGATCAACTCTTGTAATCATATTCATAAATATTAATATAGCGGGAAGTAGGGTATTACCTCGATCGAGAGGGCTTGAACCTGGGTAAACATCGTGTCCCCAGCCTCCTGTTACCATTGATCCTCAGACGCACAGTTCGGGACCCCCTACCCGAGATCCACCGGTTTTGACACCGACAGTCTTCGTGGTCCAACTGATCAAGCATAGAACGCATGACACCTCCGTGATCTCCACACGTTCAGCTCGGTGATGTCCCTTGAACTCTTGATCCAGTTGAGGCTGAGGGAGAGTTTCGTCGGCACGACGGCGTGGTGACTGTGTTGATGAAGTTTCCGACGCAGGGCTTCACCTAAGCACTGCGACAATATGACCAAGGTGTGTAACAGTGGAGGGGGGCACCGCAGACGGCTAAAACAATTGTCAACTTGTGTGTCCTAGGGTGCCCCCCTTCCCCCGCATATAAATGAGCAAGGGAAGGCCGACCCGCCTCTATAGGCGCGCCCCAAGAGGGGGATTCCTACTAGGAATAGGAATCCTATTCCTAGTAGGAGTCCACCAAGAGGGTGAGAGGGGGAAGGAAGAAGAGGGAGAGGGAGAAGGAAAGGGGGGCGCCGCCCCCCTTCCTAGTCTAATTCGGACCCAAGGGGGAGGGCGCATGGTCTGCCCTAGCCGCCCTTGTCTCTCTCCACTAGGGCCCATGTGGCCCATTAGTTCCCCCGGGGGGCACCGGTAACCCTCTGGCACTCCGGTTATATCCGAAACTTCTCGGGAACACTTCCAGTGGTGAAATATAGTCGTCCTATATATCAAACTTTATGTCTCGACCATTTTGAGACTGCTCGTCATGTCCTTGATCTCATCCGCAACTTCGAACAACCTTCGGTACATCAAAACACATAAACTCATAATACCGATCGTCATCAAACGTTAAGCGTGCGGACCCTACTGGTTCGAGAACTATGTATATATGACCGAGACTCATCTCCGGTCAATAACCAATAGCTGAACCTGGATGCTCATGTTGGTTCCTACATATTCTACGAAGATCTTTATCGGTCAAACCGCATAACAACATACGTTGTCCCCTTTGTCATCGGTATATTACTTGCCCAAGATTCGATCATCGGTATCATCATACCTAGTTCAATCTCGTTACTGACAAGTCTCTTTACTCGTTCTGTAATACGTCATCTTGTGACTAACTCATTAGTCATTTTCTTGCAAGGCTTATTACGATGTGTATTACCAAGAGGGCCTAGAGAAACCTCTCCGACACTCGGAGTGACAAATCCTATTCTCGATCTATGCCAACACCACAAACACCTTCGGAGACACCTGTAGAGCATCTTTATAATCACCCAGTTACGTTGTGATGTTTGATAGCACACAAGGCGTTCCTCCGATATTCTGGAGTTGCATAATCTCATAGTCAGAGGAACATGTATAAGTCATGATGAAAGCAATAGCAATAAAACTAAACGATCATTGTGCTAAGCTAATAGATGGGTCTTGTCCGTCACATCATTCTCATAATGATGTGACCCCGTTGATCAAATGACAACACATGTCTATGGTCAGGAAACATAACCATCTTTGATTAACGAGCTAGTCTAGTAGAGGCATACTAGGGACACTATTTTTGTCTATGTATCAACACATGTATCAAGTTTCCGGTTAATACAATTCTAGAATGAATAAAAGAAATTTATCCTGATTTACAAGGAAATATAAATAAAAACTTAATTATTGCCTCTAGGGCATATTTCCTTCAGCAAACTTGTTCAAGGAGCTCGGCGCCGCTCTGAGCTATGGAAAGCATCAGCATGACAAGAAGGTGATCGAGAGGCATGGGCCATGGTGAAAACACGCTACACCGGGCTCGAGCTGAATCATATGGCCTGAGTTGGACCTCGGAGACCAGACGGGAAAGAGATTTCTGTCAGCTTGGTATATGACCAAGTAATGATAGCCGCAAAGTATTCACAAGAAGACTGTAGTTTAGTCAATCTTATAGACACCATAGATAGAGAATAGGCATTTGATTATATGTATCAATGTACTTTATCATAAAACTAATCTCCGACCGAACTTGTAAAAAATTCTCATGGTAGGTCTTCGGCTTCAACCTCCTGAACCCAAAGGTTAGAGTGTTTCCGGATACTTTAATTGAATGTAATAATCAATCAGTATATTCGGAAACCAGGCAATTCGGTCATTTTGCTTGAACAGACAAAATCGTTCACGGAGTTATGCTATATTAATATTTAACTTAAGAAACATCTTCCAAGGTTAATAGTTCTGTTAAGGGTTCCTTTCCTTGGGTCAGCATGCTTAATTATGCATGACTAGGCTTTGATCCTAAAAATAGAATGAACATGTCCCTTCCGTTTTAGAAAAAAATGTACACATAAGAAGTTTGTCATTATTCGCCGCCCAGTAATTCCCTTAAGAACGCTAGCTTTCGGATCCACCCGTCTGAGGTAGAGGTCCGGATTACCCGGTTGTAATAATCGTAGAAGTGCTCCCTTTACACCCTAGCCGAACAATAAGGAACATAGGGTATAGGCATATGAGCAAGGCAACCTAGCTTGGCAAAAACTTAAGTCATAAAGGTGCATATAATGGCGAAAAAGAGTGTATAAAACATACGACATAGGTTATGTAAGCGACATGCTTTAATAGTAAGCTTCGTTAAAGAAGCCCCCAATCATACTGAGGTATATACATTTAAAGATGTGTACCCCGAACAATTTGGTATATCCGAACACAAGCTGGAAAAAAAATGAAAAACAAAAATGTAGAGGAAGAGAGAAAAAAAAAGGAAGACACCTAGTCAAAAATAAAAATACGAGGAGCTTCCGGGCTATCCGTAGAATCTTCGGAGCCGAGTAGTGTGACGAGGATATGTATCTAGGGTAGGGTCTTAGGCCTGACCTATACGTCCTACCTAAGGGCATAACATGAGAGGCCATGGCCTACAAAGACAGAAAGAAGGTACCGACTAAAATGATCAAGTAGCGAGATCCACTCGACGAAAGATCCACTCGGATACCCCAATTCCACTCGACTGGGTGGCAATACAAGAAATCACTCAGAAGATAGAAGAACTAAAGTCACTGTAGCGACCAAACCTCAAACAGTCTAATCTCCGTGCATCAGTGTCATCCCTGGATCGGTAATGCTAACACGCATGGTACTTGAAGGATTTATAACAGAGTAGCAATCACACACTTATTACATCGATAGTCCAACGATGAATTTATTACAAATAATATGGCTGAAGGCCATCTAACACGATAACATCGGAAGGCTTGGAAGATAAGTGAGTCCATCAACTCCAGCGGCATCACTGAGTATAGAACCACGACCTAAAAAGGGGCATCTTACTCGTCATCTGAAAAGTCTGCAACATGAAACGTTGCAGCCTGAAAACGGGTCAGCACATGGAATATGCTGGCAAGGTAACACAAGAGATTGCAATGAAAGTAAGGCTATACTATATGCAATATGGCTGGTGGAAAGCTCTATGGTTAAGTTTTTGCGTAAAGCCAATTTTTCCCTACTTCAAAGGAATGTATTTTAATTAACTATCATGGTAGTTGAAACATCGTTGAGAAGATAGACATCCTCTCAACCCCAATTAAAAGTAATCATGAAGCCCAACAAAATTAAATTAAAGTAACATGTTGAGATGCACATGATAATCCAAGTACCAGATACTCAAGACGTCCATAACCGGGGACACGGCTAATCATGATCAGTTTGTACACTCTGCAGAGGTTTGTGCACTTTCCCCACAAGACTCGATCGCCTCCGTTTGGTTTCTCGCACTGCATGGTGTTTGAGAAACGGATGACCGAGACACAGTCTTTCCGAAGAGGTCCCCTTAACCAGATAGATAGGCAGGGACACCTACAAAACCAAATAACATCTGCTAGCCCATCATGGAAAGGTTTCCCACAACTTACTCAACTATGCCAGAGCCCATATTGGCATGTGGCTGCACACGGAAGTTTCTAGTATGAAAAATCTCATGATCCCTTTGAGCCTGGGTGGCGATCCAAAAGAAAAACAGGCAATCCTGGAATACCCAGATGCCACAATCCACCCAGATGTGTATTAATGTTGCCACCTTAAGTTTGAACCATTAAATAACAAACTCACATCTGTCATGGATTTCACTCACCCAATCCACGTCTACGAGCATAGGATGTCCTAACAGCAAACGTATAAGTAACTCCCAAAGGTTTGAATATAATGCAGGTAATAGGTACTACCTCAATCTACTTCCCAATCCCACAAATTAATTGATCCTACTCATGCCATGTGAGGGTTGAACTAATGCAATGAAAACTGGGTAATTGGAAAGCATGATCAAAGTGTTACTTGCCTTGCTGATGATCCGCAAAACCTAGAGACTCAAAGTAGCAAGCGGCACACTCCGGGTACTCTATCGCAATCAAACAAACAAGCATACAATAAGTACTTATCTAATGCACGGGTAAAACTCAAATAAGAGATCTAACTAGAAAGTTCAACTTAAGAACTCCGGTTTGCAAAAAGAATCAACTTGAAAGAAGCAACGAAACTCAAACTGCAAAAGAAACGAGCTCCGAATTACTAGTTGGCCTAAAGTCAAATTTTACAGTAGCCAAAACTTTGTTCAAGTTGATCTAACATAAAGAGGGCATCGAGACGAAGATCTGGGATTTTGAATCACCTGATTCCGACTCTCGAGCGAAAAGAAAAACGCAAATCAAGATCAGGGCAGAAATCACGATCGGAATAACCGCGGATAGATACCCCGAAAAAGAAAAAACCACGAACAGGCTAACGAACGAACGTTCGCTGTCTGCGGTTAACTAATGAAAACTGTTCGTTAAAACGAACGTACGGACGAACGTCCGCTAAATAACTAAACCGACGAAAACCGATCTAAACCTAAAAAACAGATCTAGGATTTTTCCTAAAAAAACCGATCGAGTCTTTCTAAAAAAACGATGGCGGCGTATACCTCGGCGGCTCCGGCGAGATCGGCGGCTCCGGCGGGGTCCGACGGCGCGAGGGCGGCTCCGGCGATGCGGGCGGCGGTGGCTGGCGGCGCGGGCGGCGGCATGCGGCAGCGGCGGCGGATGCGGGGTCCGGTGGCGCGCTAGGGTTAGGGTTTGGGGCGCGACGCGGGGTGGGGGCTTCGGGCCGGCTGCGAGCGCAGCCCAGGAGTCCTGGGCTAATAAGACTCCTAGTCGGTTTCCTTTTTTTTTCTAAAAGAGTCCCAGCGCAGAAAAACTAACGAAAGAAATACCAAACGGACTCCAAAATTCTCGAAATAAATTTTCACCGTCCTCTAATAATATTTAGGACAAAGTGAACATTTTTCCCGGACCTAAATGCAATTTTGAAAAACGCGTATTTTTCCTATGCAAATAAATCCGCAAATAAATCCAGAAAAATACCAAAAGTGATTTTAACATTTTTCCTCCAATATTTCTGTTATTTTGGAGAGGTCATATTATCTCCGCTCATATATTTTATTTTGAAATATTTTTAGGAGAGAAAAATAATTAGAATCACACTGTCCTCGTACCTGTATTCGAGCGAACTCAAATACGTAAACGGTAAAATTCCCAACTCTCTCCGTAGGTCCTTGAGTTGCTTAGACCTTCGAGGAAAGCCACAACAAAAGTGCAAAAAAGCATGAAATGCAATATGATCTATGTATAACATTCCAAATTGAAAATTTGGGATGTTACAAACCTACCCCCTTAGAATGAATCTCGCCCTCGAGATTCGACTTGGCCAGAGAACATGTGTGGGTGGTCCTTGCGTAGATCATCTTCTCGTTCCCAGGTGGCTTCTTCCTCGGTGTGATGACTCCACTGAACTTTGCAAAACTTGATAACCTTACTGCGAGTAACTCTGCTCGAAAATTCGAGAATCTTAATGGGCTTCTCCTCGTAGGTTAGGTCACTGTCCAACTGAATTGCTTCCAGGGGTACTGTGTCTCTAAGCGGTATATCGGCCATCTCCGCGTGGCACTTCTTCAGCTGCGAAATGTGAAACACGTCGTGCACTCCTGACAATCCTTCTGGCAATTCTAACTTATAGGCAACCTCTCCCATGCGCTCCAAAACACGGTAAGGTCCCACAAATCTCGGGGCTAACTTCCCTTTAACTCCGAAACATTTAACTCCTCATAGAGGCCATCCTCTCAGGTACGCTCTATCTCCGATCTCATAGGTTATCTCCTTACGCTTCGAGTCGGCATAACTCTTCTGCCTGGACTGAGCTACCTTCAGTCTATTTCAAATTAACTTCACTTTCTCCTCAGACTCTTTGATTAAGTCTCGTCCAAACAACTATCGGTCTCCAACTTCATCCCACGACAACGGTGTTCGGCATCTTCTTCCATACAATGCCTCGAACGGTGCCATCTTCAAACTGGCCTGGTAACTGTTGTTGTATGAGAACTCTGCATAAGGCAAGTTGTCATCCCAACTAGATCCATAATCTAATGCACAGGCTCTCAGCATATCCTCCAAAATCTGATTGACTCTTTCAGTCTGTCCATCTGTCTGCGGATGAAATGCTGTGCTAATCTCTAGCCTAGTACCCAAAGTTTCATGTAACTGATTCCAGAACTTTGAGGTAAACTGGGTTCCTCTATCTAATACGATGCTCCTCGGAACTCCATGCAGACATACAATTCTGGTCATGTATATCTTAGCCAACTTTGCACTGGTATATGTGGTTTTCATAGGAATAAAGTGGGCTACCTTCGTCAATCGGTCTACTACTACCCAGATTGAATCATATCCTGCTTTGGTCCTGGGCAATCCGGTGATAAAATCCATGCCAAGCTTCTCCCACTTCCATTCGGGTATTGGCCTAGGTTGTAACAATCCTGCTGGCTTCTGATGATCTGCCTTCACTCTCTGGCATACATCACAAACTGCTACATACTCCGCGATATCCTTCTTCATACCGGTCCACCAGAAAATATCCTTCAAATCCAAATACATCTTAGTATTTCCTGGGTGAATCGAGTATGGGGAATCATGGGCCTCCTGTAAATTCAACTTCCTGATCTCCGGGTCATTGGGCACATATATTCGATCCTCAAACCATAGGGTGTCGTGTTCATCCTCACGAAAAGCTTTAGCTTTTCCTTCGCTCATCCTCTCCTTTATAGAGGCAATCTCTTTGTAAGCTTTTTGAGCTTCTCTAATTTTATTCATCAGGGTAGACTGGATTTCTAATGTTGCTACATAGCCTCTCGGAACTATCTCCATACGTAGTTCTCGTAGGTCCTCGGCTAACTCCTTTGGAAACTCCTCCATCATCAGGGTATTAACATGACTCTTACGGCTTAGCGCATCGGCTACTACGTTAGCCTTTCCGGGATGATAATGCAATCTCATGTCATAATCCTTAATGAGTCCCAACCATCTCCTTTGCCTAAGATTCAACTCCTTCTGAGTGAATATATACTTCAAACTCTTGTGATCCGTATATACTTCACAATGATTCCCAATAAGAAAATGTCTCCAAGTCTTCAATGCATGCACTACGGCTGCTAACTCCAAATCGTGGGTGGCATAGTTCATCTCATCGGGTTTCAGTTGTCGTGAAGCATACGAAACAACTCTTCCTTCCTGCATAAGAACTGCTCCAAGTCCTCGACGTGAAGCGTCGCAGTACACCTCATAATCCTTATGTTGATCTGGCAGAATCAACAAAGGGGATGAGACCAACCTTTTCTTCAACTCCTGGAAACTAGTCTCACATTCTTTGGTCCAATTGAACCTGGTGTCCTTCTTCAACAACTCCGTCATTGGCTTTGCAATCTTCGAGAAATTCTCGATAAATCTCCGGTAGTATCCTGCGAGTCCAAGAAAACTCCGGATCTCTCCAACGGTCGTCGGTGCTTCCCAATTGGTCACAGTGTCCACATTGGCGGGATCTACTGCTATTCCTTCTCCGGATATAACATGTCCGAGGAATCCGACTTCCTTCAACCAAAACTCACATTTGCTAAACTTGGCATACAACTGATGTTCTCTGAGCTTCTCCAATACCAAACGCAAATGCTCTTCATGCTCCTCTTCATCCTTCGAGAAGATCAAAATATCATCTATGAACACTACGACGAACTTATCCAAATAATCCATAAACACTTTGTTCATCAGGTTCATAAACTATGCCGGTGCGTTTGTGAGACCAAACGACATAACGGTATACTCATACAACCCATACCTAGTGGTAAAGGTCGTCTTAGGTATATCTTGCTCTCGGATCTTCAATTGATGGTACCCTGATCGCAGATCGATCTTAGAAAATACCTTAGCTCCTTGCAATCTATCGAACAGATCGTTGATCATTGGCAATGGGTACTTGTTCTTGATTGTTACTTCATTCAATCCTCGGTAATCAACAACCATTCTTAATGATCCATCCTTCTTCTCCACTAGAAGTACTGGCGAACCCCAAGGCAAAGAACTTGGGCGTATGAATCCTTTATCCAGTAACTCCTTAATCTGCTTCTTAATTTCCTCCAAATCCTTTGCGGGCATCCTATATGGTCTCTTAGAAATTGGCTCGGTGCCTGGCAAAAGTTCAATCAAAAACTCTATCTCTATCCAGTGGCTTGCCAGGTAACTCCTCTGGAAACACATCCGGATAATCCTTCACTACTGGCACTTCCTCCTGAACAACTCCTGTGAGAGAATGTACTTGAGTCCTTATAGGCGAATGCCTCGATAAATACTTAATCCTTTTTCCCTCCGGGGTGGTGAGCAAAATAGACTTACTGGCACAGTCAATGTTACCTCCATACTTCGATAGCCAATCCATACCTAATATCACATCCAATCCTTGTGACTCCAGGACTATTAGGTCAGAGGGGAAAGTGTGGTGTCCTATGATCAATGGCGTCTGAAAACATCCTTGATGTGCCATATAATCTGCTCCAGGTGAACTTACTAACATGGGGGTCTTAAGAACTCGGGTGGACATCCTATGTCTATTTACGAAGCCCCTTGAAATAAATGAATGCGATGCCCCAGTATCGAAAAGAACTATTGCGGTAAATGTCTTAACCAAAAACTTACCGACAACAACATCTGGTTGCTCTTCTACCTCCTCCACGGTCACGTGGTTCACTTGTCCTTTGTTGAACGGGTTGGGCTTCTTCCCGGCGCTTCCATTGCCGTTCCCATTCTTAACTTCTGGGCATTCATTGGCATAATGTCCAGTCTTCCCACACTTGTTACAAGTGACGTGGCTAAAATCCCTCTTGGTGAGTGTGGACGGTGCAGGGCGGTTCTGGTTTCCATTGGCTCCATTCCCATTCCCATTACCATTGCCATTCTTGGTGCCATTGTGGTTGTGTGAGCTACTTCCTCCATGTGTATGCTGAAACTGTCCTACTGCTTTAGGGGTAAAGCGTGGCTTCTGCTGAGCTCCAGAGTTATACTTTCCTTGCCCATACTTCCTCTTGCGACTCTCAATCTGCTAGTGCTTCCTTTCAATCATTAGGGCGTGGTCAACCAACTCCTGGTAATTATTGAAAGTTGCCACCATCAACTGTACACTCATCTCATCATTCAGCCCTTCCATGAATCTCTCCTGTTTCTTGGCATATGTGGCCACATCATCTGGGGTATAACGAGATTGGGTACTAAACTCATCCACGTACTGGGCTACAGTACGATTCCCTTGGCGCAAATTGCGAAACTCCTGCTTCTTAATACTCATTGCTCCAGTCGAGACATGGGCAGTACGAAAAGCTTGCTGAAACTGATCCCAAGTCACATTGGCTACGGGGTAAGTGGCTGTGTAATTCTCCCACCATGCTGCGGCTGGTCCAGACAACTGATGTGCGGCAAATCGCACCTTCTCAGCATCCGAGCAATTGGCGGTGGTCAAATCCCTTCCAATCTTGCGTAGCCAGTCACCGGCCACAATTAGTTCGATGCTGCTAGCAAACACAGGTGGTTGCAACCTTAAGAAACGTGTCAGGTTGTCCACAGGTGGTGGTGGAGGGTTGTTGTTGTTATTGTTGTGGTTGTTCTGAGTGTTCTGGACAAGAAGTTGCATCAGTGTGTTCTGCTGCTGGATCAACTGGGTGAGCTCAGGGGAAACTCGAATTCACGTCTTGGAGGCATCTGATGGGTGCAGAGGGAAGAGATTAGAATAGAATAGAGGTCTAAGGGGAAAATCACTACCCATATGCACATGAGACAAACACGCAATCATATCACACCAATCAATTTCAAACAAGGTCTTACAAATCTAACGATCGTTACAAAGGTGCTCTAGAACTAATATATGGTAGTAACTACTAGTCATAGGGTGGTCATCTAAAAATATTGATCGGCAGAGGATTCCATAATATCTGCTCCAGCTTCATCTTCATAGTCTCCATCCTTGCTACCCTCAGCTTCCGAATCCGTGTCATCTATGATGATATAATCTTCCCGTGGAATCTCCTTGGGTTCTTCTTCCTCGTCTTCTTCTCCCATGAGTATCCCTAACTTCCTGGTCAAATCATCATTCTTCTCCACAAGTATCTTCATCTCCTCCTCATATCTGTCACGTGTAGACTTGAGTTCTTCTTCTAGCTCCAAATTCCTATTTAGGACCTTTTTCAAATCTATCATCCCTGCACACATCTGGTGCTCCCGACGACGAATGTGGTGGTTCAACTCATGGATGAATGCTGCAATGGATATACCCTTCTTAGTGCTGATCAAACCCCAATTCTCATCTCGGCGTCCACAAATCTGGTAGATGGTGTCCTTTAGCTCCTGCTGGTAGACTTCTCCAATCCTTCCCATAGCAATGTGGGCTGCCATGCTCCTTCCTAGGCTCCATGTAGGCGCATTAAAGGAAAATGCTATGAGTGAGGTGACGGGTGCGAACATCCTTCCTAGAACTTGAGCTTGAATCAACCAACGCTCCTCCTCAGGTAGAGTGGCATTGTAGGTTCCGGTGAAACTTGGTAATCCAATATTGAGATATCTTGTGACTTCCTTCAGGTGTCGTCCAAATGGCGTGTCATCATCCGGTTGCAAGAACTTGTGCTTTGCTTCCACCATCCTAAAAAGTAGAAAAGATGAGGAGTCAGAAAAGAGAAGAGTGGATTGTGTTCTAGGGCTTGTCTTAGTGGTCGTGTCCTATAGTCAGTGTGTGCTCTGATACCATCTTGTAGCGACCAGACCTCAAACAGTCTGATCTCCGTGCATCAGTGTCATCCCTGGATCAGTAATGCTGACACGCACGGTACTTGAAGGATTTATAACAGAGTAGCAATCACACACTTATTACGTCGATAGTCCAACGATGAATTTATTACAAATAATATGGCTGAAGGCCATCTAACACGATAACAGCGGAAGGCTTGGAAGATAAGTGAGTCCATCAACTCTAGCGGCATCACTGAGTATAGAACCACGACCTCAAAAGGGGCATCTTACTCGTCGTCTGAAAAGTCTGCAACATAAAACGTTGCAGCCCGAAAACGGGTCAGCACATGGAATATGCTGGCAAGGTAACACAAGAGATTGCAATGAAAGTAAGGCTATACTATATGCAATATGGCTGGTGGAAAGCTCTATGGTTAAGTTTTTGCGTAAAGCCAATTTTTCCCTACTTCAAAGGAATGTATTTTAATTAACTATCATGGTAGTTGAAACATCGTTGAGAAGATAGACATCCTCTCAACCCCAATTAAAAGTAATCATGAAGCCCAACAAAATTAAATTAAAGTAACATGTTGAGATGCACATGATAATCCAAGTACCAGATACTCAAGACGTCCATAACCGGGGACAGGGCTAATCATGATCAGTTTGTACACTCTGCAGAGGTTTTTGCACTTTCACCACAAGACTCGATCGCCTCCGTTTGGTTTCTCGCACTGCATGGTGTTTGAGAAACGGATGACCGAGACACAGTCTTTCCGAAGAGGTCCCCTTAACCAGATAGATAGTCCGGTACACCTACAAAACCCAACAACATCTGCTAGCCCATCATGGAAAGGTTTCCCACAACTTACTCAACTATGCCAGAGCCCATATTGGCATGTGGCTGCACACGGAAGTTTCTAGTATGAAAAATCTCATGACCCCTTTGAGCCTGGGTGGCGGTCCAAAAGAAAAACAGGCAATCCTGGAATACCCAGATGCCTCAATCCACCCAGATGTGTATTAATGTTGCCACCTTAAGTTTGAACCATTAAATAACAAACTCACATCTATCATGGATTTCACTCACCCAATCCACGTCTACGAGCATAGCATGTCCTAACAGCAAACGTAGAAGTAACTCCCAAAGGTTTGAATATAATGCAGGTAATAAGTACTACCTCAATCTACTTCCCAATCCCACAAATTAATTGATCCTACTCATGCCATGTGTGAGGGTTGAACTAATGCAATGAAAACTGGGTAATTGGAAAGCATGATCAAAGTGTTACTTGCCTTGCTGATGATCCGCAAAACCTAGAGACTCAAAGTAGCAAGCCGCGCACTCCGGGTACTCTATCGCAATCAAACAAACAAGCATACAATAAGTAGTTAAGTAATGCACGGGTAAAACTCAAATAAGAGATCTAACCAGAAAGTTCAACTTAAGAACTCCGGTTTGCAAAAAGAATCAACTAGAAAGAAGCAACGAAACTCAAACTGCAAAAGAAACGAGCTCCGAATTACTAGTTGGCTTAAAGTCAAATTTTACAGTAGCCAAAACTTTGTTCAAGTATGTCGAACGTAAAGAGGGCATCGAGACGAAGATCTGGGATTTTGAATCACCTGATTCTGACTCTCGAGCGAAAAGAAAAACGCAAAACAAGATCAGGGCAGAAATCACGATCGGAATAACCGCGGATAGATACCCCGAAAAAGAAAAACGACGAACAGGCTAACGAACGAACGTCCACTAAATAACTAAACCGACGAAAACTGATCTAAACCTAAAAAAACAGATCTAGGGTTTTTCCTAAAAAAAACGATCGGGTCTTTCTAAAAAAACCCGATGGCAGCGTATACCTCGGCTGCTCCGGCGAGATCGGCGGCTCCGGCGGGGCGGTGGCTCCGGCGAGGTCCGGCGGCGGGGCGGCGGGGTCCAGCGGCACGGGCGGCGGCTCCGGCGACGCGGGTGGCAGTGGCTGGCGGCGCGGGCGGCGACGGCGGCGGGGTCCGGCGGCGCGCTAGGGTTAGGGTTTGGGGCGCGGCGCAGGGTGGGGGCTTCGGGCCGGCTGCGAGCGCTTATAAAGCCCAGGAGTCCTGGGCTAATAAGACTCCTAGTCGGTTTCCTTTTTTTTTCTAAAAGAGTCCCGGCGCAGAAAAACTAACGAAAGAAATACCAAACGGACTCCAAAATTCCCGAAATAAATTTTCACCGAACTCTAATAATATTTAGGACAAAGTGAACATTTTTCCCAGATCTAAATGCAATTTTGAAAAACGTGTATTTTTCCTATGCAAATAAATCCGCAAATAAATCGAGAATAATACCAAAAGTGATTTTAACATTTTTCCTCCAATATTTCTGTTATTTTGGAGAAGTCATATTAACTCCGCTCATATATTTTATTTTGAAATATTTTTAGGAGAGAAAAATAATTAGAATCACACTGTCCTCGTACCGGTATTCGAGCGAACTCAAATACGTAAACGGTAAAATTCCCAACTCTCTCCGTAGGTCCTTGAGTTGCTTAGAATTTCGAGGAACGCCACAACAAAAATGCAAAAATGCATGAAATGCAATATGATCTATGTATAACATTCCAAATTGAAAATTTGGGATGTTACAGTCACCCTGGATGGCAATGGTCAGGCGTAAACTCCATAGCTTTAAACTCTATTGAATACGGGCATTACCAATAACATTCACGACATTTACTCTCTCATTGAACCTTTGTGTAACTGAAGGCTGAAACGGGCTGACGCACTCTATATAAGCCGCCCTCCTCTCGGGCACAAGGGTTCGCACCCCCTATGACCACAACACATACCAATCGACAGATCCTCCACGACACCGAGACATAGAGCTATTACCTCCTCCGAGAGGGGCCTGAACTCGTAAAATTAGTGTCACAACCTTGCCTTAGCTAGGACTCTGCCTCCTTCATACCCCTACCTCTACTGTTAGATATGTTCCCATGACAGTTGGCGCCCACCGTGGGGCTGGCATCTAGGCGACTTCCGACGAGGTTGTAATTTCTACGATTCCCCTCAACATGGCGTTCGGCGGTGAACTATCTCCGGGCCGCGAGATCTGTCTCGGTGCGCTCGTCTTCATCGCCGACGATTCGGCTTGGCTGCAAGAGGCTCCGCTCGATGTCGATTCACTCCTAATCTGCGGATCAACACACTTCCATGCAAGTGCGTGCGGCGTCCTCTTGTGGTAGCCATCAACTCAATACCAGTCGGCCCCAGCATCGTCTTCACTTCCCACCGCTCATCGTCACAAGCAATCCGGTCACTCGCAGCTTCAACGCTGGCTCCGCCATGCTGTGTGTCGTCAGTCGACGCATCCGTATGTCGTAGCTATCGAGCCCGATGAGTCCTTGTATGACATGTTCGATCTGTCGACTGATCATACTTGCTCGCTTTCCGAGTGCGAAAGAAACGACCCCACTGCCGAAGTCCTCGTGGTTGATTCCCAGTGCGCCTCGCCCGGGTTTTCCCACGTCGGAGAAGATGATGACGGCCCATCGCATGGCGATGGTGAATATCACCTTCATCCCCTCACAACAGAGCAAAGGGAAGCTGCGCGGCGCAGGGACGAGCAGGCCCTTGATGTCTACTACACAACTTGTTCTTATAGACTCGTGTTGGGCCTCCAAGGGTAGAGTTTTGTAGGATAGTAGCAAATTTCCCTCTACTGGATGACCTAAGGTTTATCGATCTGTGGGAGGTGTAGGAAAAAGATATTCTCTTTCAAACAACCCTCCGAACAAATAATAAAAAGTCTCTTGTGTCCCCAACACACCCAATACAATGGTAAATTATATAGGTGCACCAGTTCGGCGAAGAGATGGTGATACAAGTGTAATATGCATAGTAGATATTGACTTTTGTAATAGTAACAATAAAAAACAGGAAGGTAGCAAGTAACAAAAGTGAGCACAAATGGTATTGCAATGCTTGAAAATGACACCTAGGGTCTGTACTTTCGCTTGTGCAATCTCTCAACAATACTAATATAATTGGATCACATAACCATCCCTCAACGTGTGATGAAGAATCACTCCAAAGTTCCTATCTAGTGGAGAACATAAGAAGAAATTGTTGGTAGCTATTCTTTCCGATTATTCTATCCAAGAGTTCGTACTAGAATAACACAAGTTATTCTTTCCGATCGATCTATCAAGAGTTCATACTAGAATAACACAAGTTATTCTTTCTGATCGATCTATCTAGAGTTCGTACTAAAATAACACCAAAACAAATTCAGATATATAATACTCAATCCAACACAAAGAACCTCGAAGAGTGCCCCAAGATTTCTACCGGAGAAACACAGACAAGAACGTGCATCAACCCCTATGCATAGATTACCCCAATGTCACTTCGGGAATCCACAAGTTGAGTGCCAAAACACATATCAAGTGGATCAATATGATACCCCATTGTCACCATGAGTATTCAATTCCAAGACATATATCAAGTGTTCTCAAATCCATAAAAGTATTCAATCCAAAAAAGTCTCAAAGGGAAAACTCAATTCATCACAACAAGATAGAGAGGGGAAAACACCATATGATCCGAGTATATTTGAAGGAAATATGACCTAGAGGCAATAATAAAGTTGTTGTTTTATATTTTCTTATATCATGATAAATGTTTATTATTCATGTTAGAATTGTATTAATCGGAAACTTGATACATGTGTGAATACATAGACAAAACAGAGTGTCCCTAGTATGCCTCTACTAGACTAGCTCGTTGATCAAAGATGGTTGTGTTTCCTAACTATAGACATGTGTTGTCATTTGATCAACGGGATCACATCATTAGGAGAATGATGTGATGGATAAGACCCATCTGTTAGCTTAGCACAATGATCGTTTAGTTTTATTGCTATTGCTTTCTTCATGACTTATACATGTTCCTCTGACTATGAGATTATGCAACTCCCGAAAACCAGAGGAACACCTTGTGTGCTATCAAACGTCACAACGTAACTGGGTGACTTTAAATATGCTCTATAGGTGTTTCCGAAAGTGTTTGTGGTGTTGGCATAGATCAAGATTAGGATTTGTCACTCCGAGTGTCGGAGATGTATCTCTGGGCCCTCTCGGTAATACACATCATAATAAACCTTGCAAGCGAATGACTAATGAGTTAGTCACGAGATGATGTATTACAGAACGAGTAAATATACTTGTCCATGACGAGATTGAACTAGGTATGATGATACCGACGATCTAATCTTGGGCAAGTAACATACCGATGACAAAGGGAACAACGTATGTTGTTATGCGGTTCGACCGATAAAGATCTTCGTAGAATATGTAGGAGCCGTTATGGGCATCCAGGTTCTGCTATTGGTTATTGACCGGAGAGATGTCTCGGTCATGTCTACATAGTTCTCGAACCCGTAGGGTCCGCACGTTAACATTTTGTTGATGATAGAGTATTGAATGAGTTATGTATATTTGTGACCGAATGTTGTTCGGAGTCCTGGATGAGATCACAGAAATGACGAGGAGCTCTGGAGTGGTCCGGAGGTAAAGATTGATATATATGATGATATGGTTAGGCCAAGGGGTCAAGCTCACAGGTCATTAAGTTGGTGAAAAAGGAGTTTTGTGGAGGTTAGGGGGCCAAACGCCGAAGACCCTGGCGTCTGGCCCTGGGCTAGCCGCTGAGGCCCATGGCGTCTAGGCCAGACTCCAAGGATTGTGGTGTTTGGTCCTGGCGTCCGAGTGGGACTCTTGCCTTTCGGGCAAAACCGACTTTGAGGAGGCTTTTGCTCCAAGTTACGACCCCAGGGCTCAACATATAAATAGAGGGGCGGGGCTAGCACCTGAAACACATCAAGATACACCAAGTCGTGTGCCGGCAACCCCGACCCTCTAGTTTATCCTCCGTCTAGTTTCTGTAGTGCTTGGCGAAGCCCTGCAGAGATTGTTCTTCATCACCAACCATCACCACGCCGTTGTGCTGTCGGAACTCATCTACTACTTCGCCCGTCTTGCTGGATCAAGAAGGCGAGGACGTCATCGAGCTGAACGTGCGCTGAACGCGGAGGTGTCATATGTTCGGTACTAGATCGGGACGGATCGTGAAGGTGTACGACTACGTCAACCATGTTGATAAACGCTTCCGCTTTGCGATCTTCAAGGGTATGAAGATACACTCCCCCTCTCGTTTCTATGCATCCCCTAGATAGATCTTGCGTGATTGTTGGAATTTTTTTGAAATACTGCGTTCCCCAACAATATTAACAAAGCTCGCGATACATCAAGATTGTGCATCTTAAGAACATGAGAGAGAGAGAGATAGATGAATAGAGAGAGAGAGAGAGATTAAACACATAGCTGCTGGTACAAACCCTCAGCCCTGAGGGTGGACCACTCCCTCCTCATCATGGTGGCCGCCGGGATGATGAAGATGGCCACCGGTGATGATTTCCCCCTCCGGTGGAGTGCCAGAAAGGGATGTAGATTGGATCTCATGGATATAGAAGCCTGTGGTGGCTGGAACAAAATTTCGTCGACTCCCCAAGGGTTTTTGGAATATTTGGGCATTTATAGAGTGAAGAGGCGGTGTGGGAGGCCACCGAGGTGGGCACAACCCACCAGGGCGCGCTTGGGGGCCCAGGCGCTCCCTGGTGGGTTGTGCCCCCCTCGGGGCACCCCACAGTTGCTTGTCTGGCCCATGTGGTGTCTTCTGGTCAATAAAAAATCCACGTAAAGTTTCGCTGCATTTGGACTCCGTAAGATATGGATTTTCTGCGATGTAAAAAATAAGCAGAAAACAACAACTTGCACTTGTCACTATGTCAATAGGTTAGTCCCAAAAATGATATAAAATGACTATAAAATGACTGTAAAACATCCAAGAATGATAATATAACAGCATGGAACAATAAAAAATTATCAATACATTGGAGACGTATCAGCATCCAGAAGCTTAATTTCTACTCGTTCTCGAGTAGGTAAATGATAAAAACAGAATTTTTGATGTGGAATGCTTCCTATCATGCTCATCACATATTCTTTTCTTTATAGCATGGACAATTGGACTTATATATGGTTCAAAGCAATAGTCTAGTTTTGACATGAGGACTTTAATAATCAAGCAAATCAACAAACAACCATGTCTTTCAAAATATCAATACTAAAGCAAGTTATCCCTAGCCCATCATGCTCAAGCATTGATCCATTCATGAAACACACTCGCATATTAGCTACATCCAATGCTCAAGTACGATCATAGTGCCCCTTAGTTGGTGCTTTATAAGAGAAAATGGAGACTCAAATAAAAATAAAAATTGCATAAAGTAAAAGAAAGGCCCTTCGTAGAGGGAAGTAGAGATTTGTAGAGGTGCCAGAGCTCAAAGCTTAAATTGAGAGATAAAAAATAATTTTGGGAGGCATACTTTTCCCATCAACGAAAACGACTTAGAGTTCCCAATACTTTTCATGCTAGATATATCATAGGCGGTTCCCAAAGAAATTAAAGGTTATTCCTTTTTCCACCATTCTTTCACAATCCATGGCTAACCATATCCACGAGTGCCCTCCATACCAACACTTTCCAAGGAATTTATTATTCGACAACATAAAGTAATTTTTTTTTTCATTTCGGGACTGGGCATCCCTAATACCTTTGTCGTACTCTCATGCAATGACAAGTGAATAAACACTCATCTTGAGAATGACACATCTAGCATGGGAAAATATCGGCCACCCCTCACCGCCTCGTGAGTGGTACAGGCACACAAAAGAGATGTTTATTTTGAAAATTAGAGATGGCACATACAAATTTGCTTAGAACGGCTAGGGAATACCACATATAGGTAGGTATGGTGGACTCATGTGGCAAAACATGGTTTAAAGAGTTTGGATGCACATGTAGTATTTCTACTTAGTACAAGTGGAGGCTAGAAAATAGATTGAGAAGCGACCGACCAATAAACAAAATCACATAAGCAAGCATTGAGCATAACTAACACCGCATAATGCACCACAAGTAGGATGTAATTTCATTGCATAACTATTGACTTTCGTGATTGCTTAGGGAATAACAAACCTTAACATCAATATACTTACTAAAACATAATTACTCATTAACATGACTCACATATCACTATCATCATATCTCAAAACTATTACAAAGAATCAAGTTTATTTTGAACAATGAGCTTCATGAAAGTTTTTATTATACCCCCCTTGGATATCTATCATATTGGGACTAATTTTATGTGTTGCTTTTGATAAGCCCAAACAAATATAAGTGAAGAACATGAGCATTATATTTTATTATCTCATATTAATATAAGTGAAGCATGAGAGATTTTCTTAAAATAATAATAAACCACACCGTGCTCAAAAAGATATAAGTGAAGCACTAGAGCAAATGATAAACTACTCAAAAAAGATATATGTGAAGATCAAACGAGTAGTTATGTAAATAGGTAGCTATGTGAAGACTCTATTTTATTTAAAACTTTCAGATCTAAGTATTTTATTCTAACAGCAAGAAAAAAAATAAAAATATATTTCAAGAATAACACATCTCATGTGAAGAAGCAAAAACTTAGGATCAACCGATACTAACCAATAATTGTTGATGAAGAAAGGTGGGATGCCTACCGGGGTATCCCCAAGCTTAGATGCTTGAGACTTCTTGAAATGTTAACTTGGGATGCCTTGGGCATCCCCAAGCTTGAGCTCTTGTGTCTTCTTCATTCCTCTTATATCATGGGTTTCCTAAATCTTAGAAACTTCATCCACACAAAACTCAACAAGAACCCGTGAGATAAGTTACTATAAATCAGTGTAATAGCCTTATCATCCTCTACTGTAGCAAAGCACTGAAATTATAATTTAACATTACATACTAAATGCCTCTCATATTTAATAGTCATATCCTTAAATAGAATCATAAAAAATGCAAACATATGCAAACAATGCAAACATAATGACAATCTGTCTAAACAGGACTGTCTGTAAAGAATGTGAGAGGATCCATACTTACCTAACTCAAAAAATTCTGAAATTTGAACTTGCTGTAGGAAATTTAACATAGCTTGCTGTGCAAAAAGTTTCAACGTTTTATCACATTCTGACTTTTTTCTGGAATTTTTACAACAGTGACAAACTTTCTGTTTTCAAACATCAACATATAGACTTACAAAATAAGCATGGTAAAGGCTATCCTTTACACTTTTATTGAAATAAAAGATACAAAACATTATTCTGAATACTAGCAAGCTAATCCTAACAAATGAAAATGAAGCTCCAAGCAAAACTCATATCATGTGACGAATGAAAATATAGCCTCAAGTAAAATACCGATGGTTGTTAGAAGAAAGAGGGGATGCCACTCGGGGGCATCCCCAAGCTTAGTTGCTTGATACTTCTTGAATATCATATTGGGGTGCCTCGGGCATCCCCAAGCTTACCCTTTTGCTACTCCTTAATACTTCATCCATCGCGATCTCACCCAAAACTTGAAAAATTCAATCACACATGGCGACGAGGTCATGGTCAGTTCGATACCCGGCATCACCGTGACGACCGCCGTCGAATTCCCACACCCCCTCCGAGGGGTGGCTCGTACGCGCCCCGGCAGTACGATGACAGGCTCTCGCATGGCGATGAGCGGAGATTCCTAGTTGACCCTCGTGAGCCTGGTTTCGATGCAAGGTCACCCCTCGTGCAAGGCCTGGTTGATAGATGAAGAGCTAACAGACACGGTTCCATCAGAGATTGTCCGAGTGGAAGTGGAGCATTTCTTTCTGGGCCCGAGTATTTTAGTCGCGCCATTCGAGCGGCTGTGATTCCCCTAACTTCAGGTTGGCAATGGGAGTCGCAAGTTCACCGGTGAGTCGAAAACAGTCACATGGCTAGAAGATTACCGAGTGGCTGTTCAAATTGGTGGTGACAATGACGAGGTGGCTATGAAACATTTTCCCTTGATGCTCGAAGGCTCGGCCAGGGCGTGGCTCAATCAGCTGGCGCCCTCCAACATATACTGCTGGGATGACCTGACCAAAGTGTTTATCAGTACTTTTGAAGGAACATCCAAGTGGCCGGCCGAACTGACTGAATTGCAACATTGCGTCCAGAAGCCGAGTGAAACTCTGAGGAATTATATCCAGCGCTGGACCACTCTGTATCACGTGGTGGAAAATGTTTCAGAACACCAAGATGTGTGTGCCTTCAAAGAAGGTGTCAGATCAGAGAACTCATCTTGAAGTTCGGTTGTTCAGGCGACATGACTCTGAATCGCATGATGGATATTTCCACTCGGTATGCCAACGACGAAGAATAAGACCGCCTCCGCAGTGGAAAAGGGAAGACAGTCGACCCAGAAGCCAGTGGCGGAAATACCGGTCGGAAGCAAAAACGAAAAGCTGAAGCCAATGTTTAGGCAGAGGCAGCAGTCATGACTACTCAAAACAAAGCCAAAGGGAAGCCCAAAGGTCCGTGGGTACCCAAGAAAAGGAAATCAGTCGGGTCAAGATGTCCTTGATCTCCCATGCCCCATCCTTACTAAGAAAGAAGAAGAAGGTAACCTAGTTTACCCCAAGCATACCACTCGACAGTGTAGGTTCCTTATACAACAATTTCGAGAAGGGCATTCGAGTGATAAGGGTTCGGACAAAGATGAGGACAAAGAGAAGACAGATAACTTCCCAAAGGTCAATGGCACTCTGATGATTTTTGCTGAAGTCGAGAGCAAAAGTCGACTGAAAGTTATCAACCACGAAGTTAACATGATCGCTCCAGGGACCCCCACATATTTTAAGTGGTCGCAGAATGCAATCACCTTCGCTCAATCGGATCAGCCAGCTCATGTAGCTACCACAGGACGACAAGCCCTAGTGCTCGAGCCAGTTGTTGAAGGCACTCGACTGCGTAAGGTTCTCATGCACGGCTGTAGTGGTATCAACATTTAATATGCTGAAACCCTTCAGGGAATGGGCATCCCGATGTCCAGGCTCAGTGAAAGCAATATGACATTTCACAGAGTCATCCCAAGGAAGAAGGCGAGGTCACTCGGCCAGATTGCTTTGGATGTGACCTTCTGTGACTCGAAGAATTTCCACAAAGAGAAGCTGACTTTCGAGGTGGTGGATTTTCAAAGTGCCTACCACACTATTGTGGGCAAACCAGTGTATGCACGTTTCATGGCCCGCCCATGTTATGTGTACCTCAAGTTGAAAATGCCTGGACCTAGAGGAGTGATTACAGTCACTGGAAACAAACAGAGAGCGGAAGAATGCCTCCAGAAAGGCTACAAAATTGCTGATGAGCCGATGGCAGTGGTGGAGCTAGATGCGTACAAAAAGATCGTTGATCCTAGTGACTTGCTCCGATCCAATAAGCCCGCTTCAGAGTCTGCATTTTAGTCCGCGGGAGAGACGAAGCCAGTCCATACTCACCCGGAAGATCCCAATGCTGCGCCGACTCACATTTAAACGACACTCGATAGCAAATAGGAAGCCACACTCATCTAGTTCCTCCGTTAGAACTGGGACATCTTTGCATGGAAACCATCATACATGCCGGGTGTACCCAGGGGACTGGCTGAGCATCGTTTGCGTGTCGACTCGAAGGCTAAACATGTCGAAGAACATCCCCGTCGGTCCGTCGCGGAGAAAAGGAAGGCGATTGGCGAAGAGGTGGCTCGGCTCCTTGCAGCTGAGTTTATACGTGATATCTACCACTCCGAGTGGCTCGCGAATGTCATCATGGTGCCCAAGAAGGATAACTCACTCTACACGTGTATTAATTTCAAGCATATCAATCGAGCCTTCCCGAAAGATCATTTTCCGCTCCCCCGCATCGATCAGATTGTCGACTCAATGCGAGATGTGAGTGCTTGTATTTTCTCGATGCGTATTCCGGTTACCATCAGATTCGATTGTTTGGGCCAGATGAAATAAAAACGGCCTTCATCACCCCATTCAGGTACTTTTGCTATATCATTATGCCATTCGGCCTAAAAAACACAGGTGCCACGTTCATGCGCATGATCCAGAAATGCCCGCTGATACGTCTCCAACGTATCTATAATTTATGAAGATTTCATGCCATGTTTATAAAAAATTTATATGGTTTTGGTATGATTTGCATGGAACTAACCCGGAGTTATGCTGTTTTCAGCAGAACTATCGTGGTGTTGTTTTTTGGGAAGAAATGGAAATTCTCCAAATGAGCTGAAACTTTTTGACGATTTTTGTTTGGAACAAATGAGGCCCCCGAAGCTTCGTGGAAGGACCAGAAGGTGAAGGAATAGGGCACAAGACCCCAGGGCACGCCTGGGCCCTTGCCCATGCCCCAGTGGGTTGTGCTCACCTCGAGGCCCGTCCGGACATGAGATCGACACCAAAATTTCCTATAAATATAGAAACCATCAGAAATAACCCTAGATCAGAAGTTCCGCCGCCGCAAGCCTCTGTAGCCACCGAAAACCAATCTAGACCCTTTCCGGTACTCTACCGGAGGGGAAATCATTACAGGTGGCCATCTTCATCATCCCGACGGCCACCATGATGAGGAGGGAGTAGTCCACCCTCGGGGCTGAGGGTTTGTTCCAGCAGCTATGTGTTTAATCTCTCTCTCTCTCTCTTGTGTTCTTGAGATGCACAATCTTGATGTATCGCAGGATTTGTTAATATAGTTAGATCATATGGTGTTTTCCCCTCTCTATATCGTGATGAATTGAGTTTTCCCTTTGAGATTTCTTTGGATAGAATACTTTTATGGATTTGAGAACACTTGATATATGTCTTGCAATTGAATAATCATGGTGACAATGGGGTATCGTGTTGATCCACTTGATATATGTTTTGGCACTCAACTTGCGGATTCCCGAATTGACATTGGGGTAATCTATGCATAGGGTTTGATGCACGTTCTTGTCTTTGTTTCTCCGGTAGAAATCTTGGGGCACTCTCTGAGGTTCTATGTGTTGGAATAAGTATTACAAATCTGAATATGTTTTGGTGTTATCTTAGTATGAACTCTTGATAGATCGATTGGGGAGGATAACTATGTGTTATCTTAGTACGAACTCTTGAAAGATCGACCGGAAAAGATAACCTTGTGTTATTCTAGTATGGACTCTTGGATGGATCGATCGGAAAGGGTAACTTTGTGTTACCTTAGTATGAAATCTTTGAAAGATTGATCGGAAAGAATAACTTTGAGGTGGTTTCATACCCCACCAACAATTTCTTCTTATGTTCTGCGCTAGATAGGAACTTTGGAGTGATTATTCATCACACGTTGAGGGGTGGTTATATGATCCAATTCTATTAGCACTGTTGAGAGATTGCACTAGAGAAAGTACGGACCCTAGGCCTTGTTTTCCATCATTGCAATATCATTTGTGCTCACTTTTTTTACTTGCTACCTTGCTGTTTTTTATTGTTCGCACTACAAAAACTCATATCTACTATCCATATTACACTTGTATCACCATCTCTTCCGCGAACTAGTGTACCTATACAATTTCCCATTGTTTTTGGTGTGTTGGGGACACAAGAGACTTTCTATTATTTGGTTGCAGCATTGTTTGAGAGAGACCATCTTCATCCTACACCTCCTACGGATTGATAAACCTTAGGTCATCCACTTGAGGGAAAATTGCTACTGTCCTACAAAACTCTGCGCTTGGAGGCCCAACACGTGTCTACAAGAATAAAGTTGCGTAGTAGACATTAAGCTCTTTTCTGGCACCATTGTCGGAGAGGTGAGTGCTTGAAGGTATATCTTTATATCTTGCAATTGAATCTTTTAGTTTCTTGTGTTATCACTAGTTCGGTTTTATAAAAGAAAACTACAAAAAAATGGAATTGAGGTTGCATGATATTATTGATCATCTTTATCATATCTTTCTTGAAAATGATGGATCGGAAAATTGTGCTCAATTGTTAGAATAAGAAGTCAATAAAATGTTTGGCTCAAAATATTTGAATGATGAGCATGATTGCAATGTTGCTAGTATGAATTCTTTGAATATCCATGATGCTAATGATATGCAAAGCCATAAGCTTGGGGATGCTATATTTGATGAATATGATATTTTTAGTCCCCCAATTTTTGATGAGAAAATTTATTATGATGATTGCATGCCTCCTATTTATGATGATTATATTGATAAAAGTGGATTTGGAGAGGTCATGACTTTAATAGTGATGAATCCACTACTTTGGAGGATGTTTCAATTGACTGTGATAAAAAAGTTGCTGTCTATGATGATTATGGTGATGACATGTATGCTATATTGAATAATGATAACCATGAAATTTTCACCATGACTTTAATTTTTAATCTCATGATAGGTATTTTTTTTTGAGTTTGCTCCCACTACTATTCATGAGAATAAATTTGCTTATGTGGAGAGTAAAAAAAATTCTATGCTTTTGCATCATGAAAAGAATGCTTTATGTGATGGCTATATTGTTGAATTCATTCATGATGCTACTGAAATTTATTATGAGGGAGGAACGTATGCTTGCAGGAATTGCAATAACATCAAGTTTCATCTCTATGTGTTGAAAGTTTTGAAGTTTTGCTTGTTATGCCTTCCTATACTAGTTGATTCTTGCTCCCATAATTTGTTTGCTCACAAAATCCCTATGCATAGGAAGTGGGTTAGACTTAAATGTGCTTGCCATGTGATTCATGATGTTCTCTTTCATGTTTAAATTCTTATCTTTTATGTGAGCATCATTGAAATAATCATGCCTAGCTAAAAGGCATTAAAGAAAAGCGCTTGTTGGGAGACAACCCCACACTCATACCTACAATTTTTGTGTGTTCACATGGTTAAGCTACTGTAGTAATCATGTTTTATAGCTTTTGTTTCATTAAAGTGCCAAGCAAAGCCTTCGGATCATGTTGGGTGATAGTAGATTTGATCTTGCTAAAATGCAGAAAGTTTTGCGCTCACGAGAAAAATTCTCATTTTTAACAGAAGAGTGATTTTAAGTTGATTATTTTTGCAGATGTTTAATATACAAATTTCTCATGTGGTCCTATGTTTTTCAAGATTTTTAGAGTTACAGAAGTATGGTGAATGTTTAGATCATTACAGACTGTTCTGTTTTTGACAGATTCTGTTTTCAATGCATAGTTTGCTTGTTTTCTAGTTTCTATGGCTTATATTGATCAATATAAATTGTAGAAATGATATGCCACAACAGCCATTGTGTGAGAACAATTATGAATCTTGTCTTTGATAGTACCCAATGTGGATGATTTGTTTTATCATACTAACCAATCTCATGAAGTTTTGTTAAGTTTTGTGTGATCGAAGTTTTCAAGTTTGGGTGAGATGTCGATATGAGGAGAATAAGAGTGAAAAGACCCTAATTTTGGGGATGCTCAAGGCACCCAAAGGTAATATTCAAGGAATACCCAAGCTACTAAGCTTGGGGATGCCCCGGAAGGCATCCCCTCTTTCGTCTCCAACATTATCGGTAACCTCACTTGGAGCTATGTTTTCATTCGTCACATGATATGTGTTCTGCTTGGAGTGTCAATTTATTTTGTTAGAATTTTCTTTCTGGTATTTAGAATAATGTTTTGTATCTTTTATTTCAATAAAAGTGTCCAATATTGCCTTTACCATGCTTACTTTGCAAGTCTATATGTTGTTGTTTGAAAACAAAAAAAAATTCTATCACTATCTGAATTATTATGGATAGTACGAACGTGATAAAATCTTGTAATTTTTACAAAGTCGGCATGAATAAGTTATCTGTAACGTGGTAATATTTTTTTCAGAATTTTTAGAGCTAGGGAAGTATGAGAACAATTCCACTCTTACAGACTGTACTGTTTTGGCAGATTGCTGTTATGTTTGCATTGTTTGCATATGTTTGCGTGTTTAATGATTCTATTTGAGAATAGGAGTATTAAATATGCAGAGGAATTTAGTATACAATGTTGAATAATAATTTTAGTGATTTTCTATAGCAGAGGATGATAAGGTTTTGCATTGGTTTATACTAACTTATCTCACGAGTACTTGTTGAGTTTTGTGTCGATGAAGCTTTTGAGATTTAGGAAAACCGTGATATGAGAAGAATTAAGGAGACAAAACAGCTCAAGCTTGGGGATGCCCAAGGCACCCCAAGATAATATTTCAAGAAGTCTCAAGAATCTAAGCTAGGGGATGCCCCGATAGGCATCCCACCTTTCTTCATTAATGATTATCGGTTAGTATCGGTTGACTCTAAGTTTTTTCTTCTTCACATGAGATGTGCTGTTCTTGAAATGTCATTTTATTTTGTTTGCTTGCTGTTTTAATATACTTAGATCTGCAAAGTTTTTAAATAAAATACATCCTCCAAATAGTTGCCGGAAAAGCTAGATAAGTGGCATTCACATCCCGTCAAAGAAGCGCTTTTCTAACACCGTTGCTCTAGTGCTTCACTTATATTTTTTTCAGCACGGTGTGCTTTCGTATTTTTGAAGAAAATCTATCATTCTTCACTTAGATTAATTTGAGAGAAAGAAATATTATGCTCATGATCTTCATTTATATCTTTTTGGAGTAGCTTGTCATTTACTCTTGTGCTTCACTTATATCCTATGAGTAAATTCTTGAATAAATTGAATGCCATGAAGTTGAAATCATATCATTCCTAGTGGTAGCTTCACATTGTGTTTAGATAGTGAAATGTTTTGAGGCTTTACAATCACAATATTGGTCATACAAGCAATTCACGAATAATTAGTATAAGGAAGAGAACTTTCACATGCAAATACAATATCCTAGAAATCTTTTGTGATTGTGAGCCCCCATCAAAATATTATATGCCAAAATTGTTTACGTTGGACAAGGAAGACAACGTAATGGTTTATGTTTGTTCATATTCACGTAGAAGTTATATTGTCATAGATCCTTCAACATGTGGTGCTTGCCCCCCATCTTTGCTAGCCAAAAATTCCGCACCAAGTAGAGATACTACTTGTGCATCTAGAAACCCTTAAACCCAAATCTTATCTCCAAGAGTCCACCATACCTACCTAAGGATTGAGCAAGATCCTTCAAGTAAGTTGTCATCGGTGCAAAGAGGCAATAAAAATTGCTTCGAAAAGTGTTAGATCATTTATTGTAAGAGAAAATTGAGCGTTGTACGAACTTGTGATGGCAAAGTAATAAAAGCGACGGACTGCATAATAAAGGTTGCTATCATAAGGGGCAATATAACATGACATTCCTTTGCGTTAAGGGATTGAGCATACAAACAAATAAGGGCATGGCAAGCTCTGCTTCCCTCTGCGAAGGGCCTATCTTTTACTTTTTAGTATTTACTTTTATGCAAAGAGTCAATGTTTTCTCTCTATTCGTTTTGTATTTTTCTCCTTAGGCAAGCATCATGGGGTGAGGAAAGATCTAGGCACATATGTCCAGCTGAATATGGGTAGCATGAGTTATTATTGTTGACATCACCCAAAGGTGAATACGTTGGGAGGCGAAATTACAAGCCCCTATCTTTCTATGTGTGTGGTTGAAACGTTTTGCACATGTGTATGCGGTGAGTGTTAGCAATCATAGAAGACTATATGATGGTTGAGTATGTGGAGCTCTTACTTAAACTCTGTTGAATAAGTTGGATTATGATTGCTTGGTGATTGAGAACATAGGTTGTTGAGTTTCAAGAGAATTCATTGTTTGAACCTGAACATGTGAATTGGTTGCTACTTTAAACATGAGAAATTTTATAAGAAAGATTTGTTGTTATGATGCTAGGAAAAGTGATTGAAATTGTCATTGATCAAACTTGTGCACTTTGCTAGCATTCACACTTCATAAATTATTTCTGTTATCATCTACCTACTCGAGGACGAGTAGGAATTAAGCTTGGGGATGCTGATACATCTCCAACGTATCTATAATTTATGAAGTATGCATGCCATTTTTATAACAATTTTATATGGTTTTTGTCGGTGTACTAAAGTAGGGCTACCTTAGTATCCCGAACTTGTGCACGGGCAGTTGCAGTGTCCCGCGACAAGGCTTGCCAAGCGACCGCCAAGATCCTCCGAGGTCCCCTTGGGGCCATTCAAGAACAAAGTATTCAAGTCAAAGAAACAAGACCCCGGCAAGAGGAGCTTGCCGGGATGGCCACTCAAGGCACAAAACCACTCAAGGTACAAGACCCTGGCAAGAGGAGCTTGCCGGGAAGGCCAACTAAAGGCACCTCAAGAGAACTTGCCGCGACGCGCCACGCGTCCCGGCAAGGCCCGGTGAGCGACAAGCTCCTAGGCACGACAAGATAGCGACCGCGGCAAGGCACTTGCCACGGCAAGCTTCCACTCAGTACCCACGCTCCAGCTCATCCACCCACGTGTCGCCCTGGGACCCTCCCAGGCGCACGTGGCGGAAGGCTGTGCAGCCAGGGGAACACGGTGGCAAGCTACGGTGACGAGGCTACCGTCGTGGCGAACGGTGGCGCCCCTGACGGCCACTTTTTGCATTGTTTGGGCGACGGCGACGGGCATTCAATGCCCTTGTCCCCTGCCGTCAGAGTTAGGTATAGAGCACTATACAAACACTGTTCCAACTACCACTCTTTTTTACATTTTTACCCCATCTGTGTTGCCACCTGTCGGTGACCCCTTTGACCTATAAAAGGAGGCCCATGCGCAAGATAGAGGGGGTTTTCCAATCCTCGATCACTCTCGCGCTCGGTCTTGCTAGCGATCAGTGCGCACTGCAGTATCCATCGCTCCCGAGCTAAGAACTCAATACAAACTAAAGCAGGAGTAGGGTTTTACGCATCCGTGCGGCCCGAACCTGGGTAAACTGCTCGCGTGCTTGCCTCGATCCGCTCTTTGTGCATCCTCCACCCCCTGCCCTACCGAGAAGGGGCTCCGGTCCCATAGGTGTTCGTGGGCGATCAGTTTCCCCGACATCTTTGGCGCGCCAGGTAGGGGGGCGTCGAGGTTGTGTGAACCTGATCCAGCGTTCACGCGAGCGAAATTTTCAACATCTTCATCGACATGCCGCCGAAGAAGAAGGCTTCGGAGGCAGCAGGCCCGTCCGCGTCCATCCCGCCACCGCCGGAGCCAACGGCTGGTGGGGTAGACGCCGGCGGAAGGACGGACATCGGCGAGGAAACTCACGGCGCCGCCAAGTCCAAGGACAAGACGGATGACCAGGCACACTCCAAGGCCTCGGCGTCCGTACACGCACCGCGCCCATCTCAGGAAGCGCGAGACCGGCAGCGATGTGGTACTCAAGGTACCATACGCTTGCTGGGCCAAGGTCAAGCTAGCGGATCTCGGGACGCTCAAGGCCAGCATGCACATCAACATGCTGGCACAAGCAAGGCACGGTCGCCGGGACGGGATGCTGCTCCTTCTAACGTAGTTAGAAGTCCGAGCATATCCCGCTCCTCGCACCGCTCGCCACCGTTACCCGCCACTCCAGCAGAAGCTCTAGCACGAGCTCAACTGCTCCTCGACTTCCCTCCAACGGCAGACAAGGCCGACGACTGGAGGGCCACCATCCAAAGTCTCATCGCCTTCGCCAACGGCGACACCCCGCAGCAGCCGAGCGCGTCGCGGCCGCGGCAAGTCAGCCAGGCGTGGGCCGATGTCGACAAGACCGCCGGGGGTGCAACCACCGTGCACTCCCCGCCACGAAGGCCAAGATCGCCGACCCGCAGGATCAACATCGATGACGACTCCACTGCGTCATCAGATCCGCGAGCTCGCCGCGATCAGCGCCAAGTTCTCGGCGATCGACAACAAGAGGACGCTCGAACCCGCATCGAGCTTCAAAGAGAAGCACGGCGTCAATCCGACCAACGCGTTGGGCCCGCTGTTGACATGCAAGCGCCAGGGGGACCAGGCGACCTGCCGTACGCGGCAGGTTGCCCTGCGTTCACTCGTGAGCTGCGGCAAGTCCAGTGGCCCAACATGAAGAACTTCAAGCCCGACATACTGGAGAAGTACGACGGCAAGACACATCCGTCGGAGTTCCTCAGCATCTACACCATCGCGGTGCAGGCTGCCGGGGGACGAGACGAGAAGATACTCGCCAACTACTTCCCGCTGGTGCTCAAGCCAAACGTCAGATCTTGGCTCATGCACTTGCCGGAGCTCCATCTCTTCTTGGGCTGACCTGTGCCATCAGTTTGTCGGCGCCTTCACAGGTGGCCACAAGCCCCATGGCCAGGAGAGTGACCTTCACATACTCGCCCAGAAGGAAGGAGAGCCCCTGCGTAAGTACATCCAGAGGTTCAGCTGTGTCCATCACAACATCCCGGACGTCCACCCTGCCGCAGTTATTAGCGCGTTCCATCAGAACGTGCGTAACCGCCGGATGAGGTAGGAGATGGCGATGTGCAAGATCAGGGACGTCAGCGAGCTGTACGCTCTGGCCGACAAGTGCGCGCGCGCTGACGAGGGGAGGAAACTCCCCAGAGAGGATACAGGAGCAGGGGGATCCGACAGCGAGGATGCCGCCCCGGCAAAGAAAAGCCGGCGGCGGGCAACAGGAAGAAGAAGAACAAGGAAGTGCTAGTCGTTGAGCAGTCCGGCAAGGAGGATGGCGCCAAGAAAGCCCAGGCTGGTAGCTCCGGCAAGGAGACTGCCGCGTGCACCAACTGCCAGGCTGTGGCAGCCGCCGACAAACAGGACGGCTCCGACAAGCAATACTGTAAGATCCACCGCACCAAGGGCCACGATCTCCAGAATTGTAAGAAAGTCGAGTACCTTGTTGAGCAGCAAAAAGGCTGAGTACGAGCGACGCGACAAGGAGAAGTTCCAGGGAGGTGATGGAGGGTCCGGCAAGAAGCGGCCATTCAATGGCCGGGGAGGACGCCGCGGCAAGGCCAAGCAGCGGCAAGGAGACAGACCTCCCCGCGGCCGTGACAAGGATGAAGACGAAGACGAAGACGAAGACATGGATGATGGAGGGAATAGCGAGCAGGAGTTTCAAAAAGCTACAGAAGTTTTGTGCATTGACGGTGGTGCTTCTCTGCATACTTCACACCGCCAACTCAAGCAATGGGTGCGTGAAGTCAATGCGGTAGAACCACCCGTCGAGTCGCGCAAGCTTCTGAAGTGGTCCAGCACGCCTGTCATCTTCGATATTGAGGACCACCTTGATCGCACAACTGCGGTCGGGTGCTTGCCGATGTTGGTTTCACCAACCATCCGCAACCTCAAGGTCACCAAGATGTTAGTTGACGGCGGGGCCGGCCAGAATTCGATCTCCTCCACTGTGATCCAGAAACTCCAGATCCCCGACAGCGAGCTCGAAGAAACCGGCACATTCCAAGGGATCAACCTGGGAAGGAGCAAGCCGAAGGGGAAGATCACGCTGCCAGTGACATTTGGCGGAGAGCTAAACTTCAGGACTGAGAGGATCACTTTCGACGTTGCTGATATTCCGTTGCCTTACAATGGAATACTTGGCCGTCCAGCGCTCGCCAAGTTCATGGCAGCCTCTCACTACGCCTACAACATGCTCAAGATGCCAGGCCCGATAAGCGTCATCTCTGTCCCTGGCGACAAGAAGGATGCCCTTATCTGTGCCGACAAGATTTACCGGGATGCAGCAGCCGCAACAGACAACAAGACACTTGCCGCTGAAGCTCCCGTGGGGAAGAAGACGAAGTCCGGCAAGAGCTCTGGGGCCCACTCCGGCAAACGCACCTCTTCGGAGTGCTGCGCTGCCGTCAAGGACGCACCATCGAGCTCCACCGGCAAGTGTAAGAAGACGATGGCAGCTCCACCAGCAACCAAGAAGGTGTCCGCCAAGTAGGACGGCACTGGTGGTACTTTCACCATCAGTGCCACGCTTGACCCCAAATAGGAAAGCGCGCTCGTTGCTTTCCTGCGGGCGAACGTCGATGTGTTTGCATGGCAACCGTCTGACATCCTCGGTGTTCCCAGGAAAGTGATTGAGCACAAGCTTGCCGTTTGTCCTCATGCGCGGCCCGTCAAGCAGAAAGTTAGGAAACAAGCAATGGAGCGCCAAGAGTTTATCGCAGAAGAAATCAAGAAGCTGGAAGCGGCAGGCCTTGTCAGAGGGGTGCTCCATCCCACGTGGTTGGCCAATCATGTTGTCGTGCGTAAAGCAAATGGGAAGTGGAGGCTTTGTATAGACTTCACCGATGTGAATAAAGCTTGTCCCAAAGATCCATTTCCCTTGCCGCGCATTGACCAGATTGTTGACTCCACCGCCGGATGCGATTTGCTTTCATTTCTTGATGCATATTCAGGATACCACCAGATCTTTATGGCTGAAGAAGATGAGGAGAAGACCGCATTCATTACTCCATGTGGCACTTATTGCTTCATACGCGTGCCTTTCGGATTGAAGAATGCTGGTTCAACGTTTGCAAGAGTAGTCCACACTGCTTTTGAGCCACAGATGCACAGAAATGTGGAAGCTTACATGGATGATATAGTGGTCAAGAGCAAGAACAGGGCTACCCTGATCCAAGATTTAGATGAAACTTTTGTGAATCTACGCAAGATCCAACTCATGCTCAACCCCGAGAAGTGCGTGTTTGGAGTCCCCTCCGGCAAGCTTCTCGGGTTCTTCGTGTCTCAGAGGGGGATTGAAGCCAATCCCGACAAGATCAAGGCCATCGAGCAAATCGAAGCACCAATGCGCGTCAAGGATGTGCGAAGACTTGCCGGCTGCGTGGCTGCTCTCAGCAGGTTTATCTCTAAGTCTACAGAACGCGCCCTGCCATTTTTCAAAATTTTGAAAAAGGCAGGTCCAATGAAATGGACTCCGGAAGCGGAGGCAGTGCTGCAAGACTTGAAGAGGTACCTGTCCTCCACTCCAATACTCGTCGCACCTAAACCACAAGAAAAGTTGCTGCTATATCTAGCGGCAACCAATCAAGTGGTTAGTGTTGCGTTAGTAGCGGAGAGGGAGGCAGACGATGAGCCAGCAGCCGCGGCAAGCGCATCCAGCGACAAGCAGGGGGCTTCTCCGGCAAACTCTGGTCCTGACAAGGATGGGTCTGCGCAGATGCAAGAGGAGATACGGAAGAAGATGGTGCAGCGCCCAGTCTACTTTGTCAGCTCCCTTCTGCAGGGGGCTAGGTCAAGGTACTCTGGTGTGCAGAAACTTCTTTTCGGCCTTCTCGTGGCCTCGAGGAAGCTGCGTCATTACTTCCAAGCACACGAGATAACGGTTGTCACTCGCTTTCCGCTGAAGAGAATACTGCAAAATCCAGAAGCGACAGGCAGGATTGTCGAGTGGGCGCTAGAACTGTCAAGCTTTGGCCTCAAGTTTGAAAGCACTTCAACTATCCAAAACAGAGCATTGGCAGAATTCATAGCAGAGTGGACGCCAACGCCAGACGAAGAAATCCCAGAGACGAGCATCCCCGTCAAAGAAGCAAGCAAAGAATGGATAATGTACTTTGATGGTGCCTTCTCGCTGCAAGGCGCCGGTGCCGGCGTGCTGCTTGTCGCGCCCACCGGGGAGCACCTCAAGTACGTGGTCCAGATGCACTTTCCCAAGGAGCAAGCGACAAACAATACTGCAGAGTATGAGGGTTTGCTTGCCGGTCTCAGGATCGCAGCAGACCTTGGGATCAAGAAGCTGATTGTAAGGGGAGACTCGCAGCTTGTCGTCCGCCAAGTAAACAAGAACTACCAGAGTCCGTTGATGGAAACTTACGTCGACGAAGTGAGAAAGCTTGAAGAACACTTTGAAGGCCTACAGATGGAGCACATTCCAAGAGCTCAGAACGACATCGCAGATGGCCTGTCAAAGTGTGCTGCACTAAAGTTGCCTGTGGAACCAGGAATCTTTGTGCTCAAGCTGACTCAACCATCCGTAACACCATTAACTAGACAGAACAAGAAGAGGAAATTGGTCTCTGGCGACTACTTTCCGGCAGAGCTTCCAGAAGCCGCCGCCAAGAAGGTTCCCAAGATTAACACCGAAAATGCTGAGGAGCAGTCTGCTCCTGCAAGCCCTAGGGTTTGTACAGTTGAAGCAGACGCTCCCGACAAGGTTTGCTCCGGCAAGCTTGCCGGGGATCGAGACGCTCCGGCTGAGCTACAAGTTCTTTCCGTAGAAGCGGATGTTCCCGCAGCAGCAGATGTGCCTTTAGTCCTTGTTATCGAGCCACAAGCTCCAGCATGGCGCAGCAGATCGTCCGTTTTCTCCAAAAAGGAGAACTTCCCGAGGAGCAAGAAGAAGCGGAAAAAGTAGCCCGGCAGTCAAGTATGTATCAGTTTGTTGACAACACACTGTGCAGAAGAAGACTCAACGGTGTGAAATTGAAGTGTATTCCCCGGGAAGATGGACAGAAGCTGTTGGCAGAGATACATGGAGGCATATGTGGTCACCACATTGGCGCAAGAGCACTTGTCGGCAAAGCATTCCGGCAAGGTTTCTTTTGGCCGACAGCCCTCCAAGATGCAACTGCACAAGTAACCAAGTGTGAAGCGTGCCAGTTCCATTCCAAGCAGATACACTAGCCAGCTCAAGCTCTCCAGACGATCCCTTTGTCCTAGCCATTTTCGGTCTGGGGGCTCGACATCCTCGGCCCCTTTCCCCGCGCAGCCGGGGGTTTTGAGTTCTTGTACGTCGCCATCGACAAGTTCACAAAGTGGCCGGAAGTGGAACCAGCGAGAAAGGTGACCGCACAGTTAGCAGTCAAGTTCTTTAGGTCGGTTGTTTGCCGTTTCGGGATCCCTAACAGGATCATCACCGACAACGGCACACAATTCACCAGTCGCACCTTCATGCAATACGTCCAAGATCTTGGCGCCAAGGTCTGCTTCGCTTATGTTGCTCACCCGAGAAGCAACGGTCAAGCGGAGAGGGCAAACGCTGAAGTGCTGCGCGGACTCAAGACCAGAACTTTCGACAGGCTGCACAGGTGTGGAAGAAACTGGATCGAGGAGCTACCAGTGGTTCTTTGGTCGATCAGGACGACGCCAAATCGAGCCACTGGAAAGACACCCTTTGCTCTAGTCTATGGGGCAGAGGCACTTCTCCCCACGAAACTCGTATACGGGTCCCCTCGAGTGCTCGCTTATGATGAGCTCGAGCAAGAGCAGCTGCGACAAGATGACGCGCTGCTCCTTGAGGAGGACCGTCTTCAGGCCGCTGTGCGAGCTGCTCGCTATCAGCAAGCTTTGCGCCGCTACCATAGCCGCAAAGTTAAAGCCAAAAGTTTCGAGGAAGGCGACCTTGTTCTTCGGCGCGTTCAGTCCGCCAAGAATTCTAACAAGTTGACACCGAAGTGGGAAGGCCCTTATCGGGTGTAACGAGTCACTAGGCCCGGTGATGTTCGCCTTGAGACTGAAGATGGCTTGCCGGTGAGCAACTCCTGGAACATCGAGCATCTTCGTAAGTTTTACCCATAAGGCGCGGTTGCCGTGATCCGCTCCGGCAACCACCTTTTGTACAAGTCTTGCCGCTGTTGCATGTAATCCTTTGTACAAAGCCGGGCGCAGACCCCGTGCATCAGTAAAGATTATGTGCCTCGCACGTCTTGTCATTTCATGCTTTCTATTTTTTAGCATGTATCAACTGACACCCTGTGCAGCACCTACCCCCGGTAAGCAATAACGAGCTGCAAGGGCCCATATCTGTGTTTTCTCTTCTTTCTTTTTTCTCAAGGAGGAAAAGGTTCTCTCGCGCACAAGTTTGCCGGGGGGGAGGAGAAGATGGTGGTATGGACCAAGTGCCTTTCAAGGAAGTCTCGCCTTGCCGGGAAGCAGACAACACAAAAGCTAAGTTGCCAAAGTTTGAGCAATCAAATTTTTTAAAAATTTAAGTTATTCTCCTTGAACGATCGCGCTTTGTATGGAAAACCTGTGCGCGGAGGAACCAACTCGTAGCTAGTTGCGCCCTTATTTTGTTTCGAGTTTGCTCAATAGCTTAAGCGTGCTGCGACAAGTGTCGTGCCCTTACTTTGTTTCCGAGCCCGCACAACAACCTAAGTGTGCTGCAACTAGTTGCGACAAGGTTTCTTGTCGGTAGCAACACCGCCCGCGGGCTGCTAAAGTTCCGCACTTAGCGCCCGCGGCAAAGGTGCCTACGCCGACGAGTTCCCTAAAAGCGTAGGGTAAAAACATACAAAGCAAAGGAAGTCAAGTAAAGGAAATAACATTGTATTAACTACCCAAAATAAAGTTATATTACAAAACAACTCGTTGCATCTCTAATAGACTATTTTTCATAATATGGTTGGCAGCGACAAGGAAAAGAAGAAAATAGACAAGACTAGTCCGCGCGGTCGCCCTCGACTCTCTTGATCCCGCCCACCTTGTCCACGATGGGTGCGACAAGGGCCTTGAGCGCCTCCTGGTCAGCATTGGGCGGTAGAGTCCTAAGGACGTTGGTGAGGTTGAGGCTTGGATTGCGGTAGGCCACCTTCACCAACACCTTATGCAAGGCCCCCGCGCAGACCCTGCGCGACTCGTCTGCCAGCTGCTTCGGGATCTTCTCCCGGAGTTGCTGGAGGGCCATCGCCATATCCCTGAAGAACAAAGTTAGCTTGGCTCTATGGGGGAGACCCTCATCGGTGGAGTATCCGGGGTGCTCAACCCCCAGCTCCGTCAGCTCCTTGTCGATGTCCGCGGCGGCGTTGACAAGGCCTTCCGTCCAGAGCTCGATGGTCTGCCTAAAATTGTTCTGGGAGATGGCAGCGCTGTCCATCAACGCCTTCTCGGCCCTGATCTCCTCCTTCAGGGTCGCCTCCCACTCCCTGGCGCCGTCCAGCGTCTGGGTTAGGGTCGCCAGCTTCAGCTCGAGGTCGGCGATGGAGTCCTTGGCGACGGCGAGCTCCTTGCCTTTATCGGAGAGGCGGACCTGCAGCTCGGAGTGGCTGTGTGCGTCCTTCTCCCTCTCGAGTTTGAGTGCGGCGACCTCCTCACCACTCGTCTTCAGGTTGGCCTCCAGCTGCGCCACCCTCGTCTCCAACTCTCTCTAGGCGGTCTCGGCAGCTGCGGCAGCATCCTTTGCCTCCCGCAAAGCTCCGCCAAGCGATCGCTCGCGCGCGGCAAGCTCATCCTCGTGGCTGTCGAGGTCAACTTTCCGCTGTGTCAGCTCGCCTTCTCGCCTGGATAGCTCCTCGGCGGCAAGCCTTTGCTGCTCCTCCACTTCTGCCTTCTCAAGGATGAAGGCCTGATGCGCCTCGGCAAGCTGCTCCCGCTCCTCCACCAAGGATCAGAGAGCTGCTTGGTGGATGGCTCGGAGCTCTTCTGCGCGCTTCTCCAAGTCAGCACCCGCCTTGGCGGCCAGAGCCTCTCGGGACTCCAGCTTGGCCTGCCGGGAGCGGTACAAAGACAGAAGCTTGCGCAGCAGCCGCTCCTCCTCGGGCTCGCTCCTGCTCCTCGGCGCGTCGACGAGCTTCAGTCCGGCGGAGGCAAGGACCTCCCCGTCGAAGACCTCTCCCTCGACTGGCACCCTGGACATGGACGCCCACGGGAGCTGGATGAAGATGTCGTCGCCGGCCTTCAGATAGGCGCTCGGCTCGGGCTCGTCGGAGCTGGGGGCTGCGGCAGCGGCGGAGGGCTCGGCGGTCGGCGTAGCGCCCGGCGCTCCTGCGGCCCCAGTGCCGTCAGTGCGATCACCAGCCTCTTCGCCAGCTGCCGCGGCGGTAGCCTTGGCGGCCTCTGCACCAGCGGGATCGTCCACGCCAACCGTTTCTTCAGCAATGGCGGCGTCGTCGGCGACGACCTCCGTCTCCATGGGCTCGGCTGCGGACGGGTCTGACGGAAGAAAAGAAAAGGAAAGAAAAACAGTCAAGCAAATATCCAAAAAGAAGATTTGAAAGAAGAAAAGTCCAAGGGTTTACCTGCGCGGGCCTCGTCCTCGGTGGGGTTCCTTGCCGGGGAGCTCTCCCTCGGCGGCGTGGTGGTAGCTCCCGCCGGCAGAGGGCCGCTAGCGCCATCCCTTGGCGGAGTGCTCGCCCTTGGCGGGGTGCTCGCCCTTGGCAGGGTGCTCACCCTTGCCGGAGAGCCTCCCCTTGGCGGTGTGGTCGAGGCGTGCGGCACGTCGGGGGCGGTCTCCTGGCGCTCCTGATGCTGCTGCTCTGCTCCTGCACAAGTCAACAAACAAGATGTTAGCAAGGATGGAAGACCCACGCGCGCCCGACAAGCGGAAAGTGAACCACAATTACGCTGGGGGCTGCGCTGGGGGCTGCTCCGAAGAACAGTTGCAGGGTCCGGCAAGCTCGTCTCAGGCGCACCCCCTGCTGTCGCGGCGGGCTCGTCCTTGATGACGATCACCGGGACCTTGGCCCTCTTCGCTGCCCATTGAGCCAGGGTTCTGAAAAGAGAACAGTTTCAGAGTTAGGCGAAAGAGATGCAAGACAAAGCAACAGAAAAACAAAGAAAAACAAGAATTGCGCAGACTTACTCTCCTTCCTCTTCATCGGAGCTGAGCGCAGAGAAATCAAAGTCCGGCTCGCGCGTCCCGGCGCGAGGAGCTGGGGGAGTAGGCTCCCTTGGCCGCTTGGCAGGAGCAGGGGCGGTGGTCTGAGAAGACCCCGCTCCGGTTGCCGCCGAGGCACGAGGGGCGGCACGAGCAGAGGCGCCAGCCCGGGAAGATCCCCCTCCAGCTGCTGCAGAAGCGCGAGGAGCTCCCGTGGCGGCCTTGCTTGCCGCGGTGACGCGTGTCGCGCGGCACTGCGGCTGTTGGCCCGTTTCCTGCCCCGTCACGTCTGCGGCCTTGCGGAGGCGTCTTCTTGGTGGAGCTGGAGGACTTGCTGGGGGTGGCGAGCTGCCCGAGGACGAGGAGGAGGAGCCGATCTCCAGTGAGCCGCTCGAGTCCTCGGCAGGCTCACTTGACCCAACACCCTGCTCGGCGGGCCCGCTCGACTCGACGCCCTGCTCGGTGGGCTCGCTTGTCCCGGCGATTTGCCCAGCAAGCTTCCCCGCCTTGCGAAGCTCTTCCTCCTCGGCAAGGCTTGTCGCCTCCGCTGCCTCCGCCTCCTCCACCGTGTACCCAAACTCGCCCGCGGCCGCGGCTGCCGCTGCCTCTTCCAGTCTGGTGGCAATGTATGTCATCTCCTGGTCGGTGGTGTCGCGGGAGAGGTCTTTCTTCTCGTCGGACTTGACTGGCTGTTCCACCAAGTTGTCGAAGAACGTCTGCACAGCTTCGTCGGAAGGCTCTTGCCAAGTGGGGTCGATCCCGTGAGAATCGCACAGCGGCATCACTGCACGGATGGCGCTGAGCGACGAGTTGTTGCACAGCGGAACTACGCCCGCCGGCAACGAGAACCACTCGGGATGGGCGGAGTCAAACTGGAATAACGCGTGGAGCATCGCGTTGAGCTCCAGGACAGTGAAGTTGTAATTAAGGCCCGGGCGCAGCCTCATGATATCTGCCGCGTTCTCGAACTCCCAGGCGGCCCTCTTCCTCTCTTGCAAGGGGGCGATTCGGCGGCGGAGAAAGTCTGCTCCAACTGCGCCCACGGTGAGCTTTGCGTGCCTGAGGCGAAGGATCCGGGTAGTGGCAATCTTCAATCTGCTATCCTCCGGGGCCAAATCGCTCCAGTCGTTGCCGCGTACCACTGGGGCTTGGCGCCGGGAAGTGAATGGCTGCGGGTCATCCTCTACAATTCAACACCAGTTGGCCCTCCATTCATCCCACTTGCCGCGGAGCTCCCCCTCCAGATAGGCTTCCTTCTTTTGCGTCCTCGAGATCCAGGAGATGACGCCGGACAAAGGCGACCCTGCCTCGACTCGAGGCATGAAGTAGTGGCGGAAAAGAGCTACATTGGGGTAGACTCCGATAAAGTTTTCGCACAGATGTGCAAAAACGGCCATGGTCAAGACGTCATTGGGGGTGAAGTCAAGGAGGTGAAACCCGTAGGTGTTCATGATATCGCAGAAGAACTCGGAATATGGCAGGCAGAGCCCGCAGTAGAAGAACAAGGCAAAGAAGGCGTAGCCGTTCGGGAACATCTCGCAGGCTACGGCGGGAAGTACATTGGTGCGCGGATGCGCCTTCATCTCCCTCGACCAGAAAAGGTAGAAGGATTCCTTCAGCTCCTCTGCGTCAAGCTTTGGCAGGAAGACCGCCATCTTCTTCTGCATTGCTGCTAGCCGCAGCGCCTTGGCGGACTTCGCGGACTTCCCCTTCTTGGCTTTCGGAACCATGGCGGGGACGATGGGGGAGGTCGACGACGCTGGTGATGCTGGTGGCGACGGAGGGCGGAGCGCTGCTCTCTTTCGGCCTTCGGGAAGGAGGGGAGCGGCGGGGGTTTCTGAGGATTGAAGAAGCAACGGGAGAATGGAAGGAACTACCCCTGTTTCCCCTGCTTTTAAGGGGGAGGGAGGGGGACGTTCCGCATTTCCCATTAAAGAAACATGCCACGATCTCTCCCACGACGCCGCGATTGACGCGTGCCGTTAAGGGAGGGCGCGGTGGATACGGAGTTGGATACGGCGTGCCGCGGGCCGCGCGTGCCCGTGCACTGTTTTGGGCCTGGCCCAACAGCGCTCGGCACCGTGTCTGGCCTAGGCCCGGGGGCTCCTGTCGGTGTACTAAAGTAGGGGTACCTTAGTATCCCGAACTTGTGCACGGGCAGTTGCAGCGTCCCGCGGCAAGGCTTGCCAAGCGACCGACAAGATCCTCCGAGGTCCCCTTGGGTCCATTCAAGAACAAAGTATTCAAGTCAAAGAAACAAGACCCCGGCAAGAGGAACTTGCCGGGATGGCCACTCAAGGCACAAAACCACTCAAGGTACAAGACCCTGGCAAGAGGAGCTTGCCGGGAAGGCCAACTAAAGGCACCTCAAGAGAACTTGCCGCGACGCGCCACACGTCCCGGCAAGGCCCGGTGAGCAACAAGCTCCCAGGCGCGACAAGATAGCGACCGCGGCAAGGCACTTGCCGCGGCAAGCTTCCACTCAGTACCCACACTCCAGCTCATCCACCCACGTGTCGCCCTGGGACCCTCCCAGGCGCACGTGGCGGAAGGCTGTGCAGCCAGGGGAACACGGTGGCAAGCTGCGGTGACGAGGCTACCGTCGTGGCGAACGGTGGCGCCCCTGGCGGCCACTTTTTGCATTATTTGGGCGACGGCGACGGGCATTCAATGCCCTTGTCCCCTGTCGTCAGAGTTAGGTATAGAGCACTATACAAACACTGTTCCAACTACCACTCTTTTTTACATTTTTACCCCATCTGTGTTGCCACCTGTCGGTGACCCCTTTGACCTATAAAAGGAGGCCCATGCGCAACGTAGAGGGGGTTTTCCGATCCTCGATCACTCTCGCGCTCGGTCTTGCTAGCGATCAGTGCGCACTGTAGCATCCATCGCTCCCGAGCTAAGAACACAATACAAACTAAAGCAGGAGTAGGGTTTTACGCATCCGTGCGGCCCGAACCTGGGTAAACTGCTCGCGTGCTTGCCTCGATCCGCTCATTGTGCATCCTCCGCCCCCTGCCCTACCGAGAAGGGGCTCCGGTCCCATAGGTGTTCGTGGGCGATCAGTTTCCCCGACAATTTTGGTATGATTTGCATGTAACTAACCTGGACTGACGCTATTTTCAGCAGAACTACCGTGGTGTTGTTTTTTGTGCAGAAATGAAAGTTCTCCAAATGAGCTGCAACTTTTTGACGGTTTTTTTGGAACAAAAGAGGCCCCTGAAGCTTCGTGGAAAGACCAGAAGGTGAAGTAGTAGGGCACAAGACACTGGGGCGCGCCTGGGCCCTTGCCCGTGCCCCGGTGGGTTGTGCCGAGGCCCATCCGGACGTGAGAGATCGATGCCAAAAATTCCTATAAATAGAGAAACCATCCGAAATAACCCTAGATCAGAAGTTTCACCACCGCAAGCCTCTGCAGCCACCGAAAAACAATCTAGACCCTTTGCTATACTCTGCCGGAGGGAGAAATCATCACCAGTGGCCATCTTCATCATCTCAACAGCCACCATGATGAGGAGGGAGTAGTCCACCCTTGGGGTTGATGGTTTGTACCAGTAGCTATGTGTTTAATCTCTCTCTCTCGTGTTCTTGAGATGCACAATCTTGATGTATCGCGGGCTTTGTTAATATAGTTGGATCATATGGTGTTTTCCCCTCTCTATCTCGTGTTGAATTGAGTCTTCTCTTTGAGATTTCTGTGGATTGAATACTTGTATGGATTTGAGAACACTTGATATATGTCTTGCAATTGAATACTCTTGCTGACAATGGGGTATCGTATTGATCAACTTGATATATGTTTTGGCACTCAACTTGCAGATTCCCGAAGTGACATTGGGGTAATCTATGCATAAGGGTTGATGCACGTTCTTGTCTTTCTTTCTCCGGTAGAAATCGTGGGGCACTCTTCTAGGTTCTTTGTGTTGGATTGAGTATTAAAAATCTGAATATGTTTTGGTGTTATCTTAGTACGAACTCTTGATAGATCGATCGAGGAGGATAACTTTGTGTTATCTTAGTACGAACTCTTGAAAGATCGATCGAAAAAGATAACCTTGTGTTATTCTAGTATGAATTCTTGGATAGATTGATCGGAAAGGGTAACTTTGTGTTACCTTAGTACGAACTCTTGGATAGATTGATTAGAAAGAATAACTTTGAGGTGGTTTCGTACCCCACCAACAATTTCTTCTTATGTTCTCCGGTACATAGGAACTTTGGAGTGATTCTTCATCACATGTTGAGGGGTGGTTATATGATCCAATTATATTAGCACTGTTGAGAGATTGCACTAGCGAAAGTACGGACCCTAGGCCTTGCTTTCCATCATTGCAATATCGTTTGTGCTCACTTTTGTTACTTGCTACATTGCTGTTTTTTATTGTTCGCACTACAAAAACTCATATCTACTATCCATATTACACTTGTATCGCCATCTCTTCGCCAAACTAGTGCACCTATACAATTTCCCATTGTATTTGGTGTGTTGAGGACACAAGAGACTTTTTATTATTTGGTTGCAGCGTTCTTTGAGAGAGACCATATTCATCCTACACCTCCTACGGATTGATAAAACTTAGGTCATCCACTTTAGGGAAAATTGCTACTGTCCTACAAAACTCTGCGCTTGGAGGCCCAACACATGTCTACAAGAACAAAGTTGCGTAGTAGACAACACCTGCTCACTCAGCTCAGTCGGAATGTGGAAGCGTATATGGACGATGTTGTGGTCAAGTCACGCAATGGTTCCGACCTGCTGGCTGATCGCGCTAAAACCTTTTCTAACCTAAGGAGGTATGACATCAAATTGAACCCATCCAAGTGCACATTCGGAGTACCAGGAGGTAAATTACTCGGTTTTCTCGTTTCTGAAAGAGGGATAGATGTCAATCCCGGAAAGATCAGCACAATTGTCCGAATGAAGCGTCCAGAGCATGTGCACGATGTGCAGAGACTCACAGGCTGCCTTGCTGCGTTGAGTCGATTCATTTTCCGTCTCGGAGAGAAGGCACTACCTCTCTACCGATTAATGAAGAAGTCAGATAAGTTTGAGTGGACTCCCGAAGCCGAAGCAACCTTTGTGGGGCTCAAAGCCCTGCTTTACACCCAGCCAGTGCTCGCTGCCCCAAACTGCAAGGAACCTATGCTCTTGTACATAGCAGCAACTGGCCAAGTTGTCAGCTCGGTGCTTACAGTCGAGCGGGAGGAAGAAGGCAAGGCTTATAAGGTACAATGCCCCATGTATTATGTTTTTGAAGTCATGACTATGTCCAAGAAGAGGTATCCACACTACCAGAAGCTCGTGTATGGTTACTTGACTACGAAGAAAGTTGCCCATTATTTTTAAGACCACTCGGTCTTAGTCATTAGTGACGCGCCATTGTCTGAGATCATGAACAATCGAGATGCAACTGGTCGAGTGGCCAAGTGGGCAATTGAACTTCTTCCTTTTGACATCAAGTTTCAAGTGATGAAGGCGATCAAATCTCATGCGCTGGCCGATTTCTTGGCCGAATGGATTGAGCAGCGGCAACCGACTGAGGTTTACTCGGAACATTGGACCTTGTTCTCCGATGGATCTAAAATGCTCAATGGGTCTGGTGCGGGTGTGGTCCTAGTGTCTCCAAGAGGCGACCGACTCAGCTATGCTCTCTAGATTCACTTTGATTCCTCTAAAAATGAAACTGAATATGAAGCACTTCTCTATGGGTTATGCATGGCCATCTCACTCGGCGTGCGCCGCTTGATGGTGTACGATGACTAAGATTTGGTAGTCGATCAAGTAATGAAAGAGTGGGATGTCAGAAGCCCTACCATGATAGGATACTGCAACATAGTGAGAAAGTTAGAGAAAAAGTTTGAAGGTTTGGAACTCCATCACGTCCCTCGTGCCAAGAACCGGGAGGCCGATGAGTTGGCAAAGATAGGTTCCACTCGGAAGTCTGTTCCCAGCAATGAGTTCCTCGAACACCTCTACTCCCCGTCGGTACAGGAGGATCCGTTCACTGAAGAGCCTCCTCAGGCGAAAAGCTCCTTTGACCGGACTGAAATTGAGATCTCAGCTGTTATTTATCTGGTTATGGAAGTCCTAGTGATCACACCCGACTGGACTGTGCCATACATCTCTTATCTGCTCAGGCATGTCCAAAGCTTTCACAGTCATGGGCGGACAACTTTACAGGGAAAGTATTACTGGAGTGGCTCAGCGTTGCATTTCTCCATAGGAAGGTCGACTGATTTTGGAAGAAATCCATTCGGGAACATGCGGTCATCATGCATCCTTTCGGACAATTGTGGCTAAAGCATTCCGGGCTGGTTTATATTGGCCACGCGCCAATGAAGCTGCCAAGGAGATTTTCAAGCATTGCAACGTGTGTCAATTCTATGCCAACATGTCTCACAAGCCTGCGTCGGCCTTGAAGACAATTCCACTCGTCCGACCCTTCACTGTTTGGGGCCTAGAAATGGTTGGGCCCTTGAGTACTGGCCAAAGCAGATTCACTCATTTGCTCGTAGGAGTCGACAAATTTACCAAGTGGATCGAAGCCAAGCCCATCAAGAAGCTAGACTCGTGCATGGCCATCAGTTTCATGAGGCAGCTGATTTTCAGGTTCGGGGTTCCGCACAACATCATCACGAACAATGGCTCTAATTTTGACTCAGAAGAATTCAGAGATTTTTGCGCCTCCCAACGCACTCGGGTGGAGTACGCGTCTGTTGCCCACCCGCAGTCGAATAATCAAGCAGAAAGAGCAAATTGTCTTATTCTCCAAGGGCTTAAACCTCAACTCATGCGCAACCTTGACCGCGTAGATGGTGCCTGGGTCACCGAACTACCGTCTATTTTGTGGGGTCTAAGGATGACCCCGAACCGATCCACCGAGCGCTCACCTTTCTTCATGGTGTATGGAGCTGAAGCTTTCTTGCCGACTGCCCTCCTTCACAATGCACCCCGAGTGGAACTTTACTCAAAAGCCGAGGCAGAACAGGCACGACAGGATGTCGTCGATCTCCTCGAAGAAGAGCACGAGATGGCTCTGATTCGATCGACGATATACCAGCAAGACCTCTGTCGATTCCATGCCAGAAACGTCAGAAGTCGAGCCTTTCAGTAAAGAGATCTAGTACTCCGAGTGGATCAACAGCGCCCCCACAAGTTAGCCCCCGCGTGGGAAGGCCCTCTCACTGTCACCAATGTATTACACAACGGGGCTTACCACCTCTACAATCTAAAGAAGCGAATCGATGAACCAAGCACATGGAACGCTGATCTCCTTCGTCGATTCTATGCCTAGTTCTCGAATAGATGGGATGTAATAAAAGTACCCTTTTTTGGTTATTATCAAGACTCCACTCCTGCAGTCCCATAATGATTATTTTCGTATCAACATGTGTTTAAATCCCCCCCCCCCCAAGTGGGTGGCCTAGCCGTGAAATCCACTTTCGCCTAAGTCGAAAAACTACTCCGAGTGAGGGCATCCCTTTCACTCGGAGGCTTAGCAGCGAGCCAGTCCCAATGCCTAAGTTGAAAAACTACTCCGAGTGAGAGCATCCCTTTCACTCGGGGGCTTAGCCGCAAACCAGTCCTCCCCTAAGTTAAAAACTACTCCGAGTGAGAGCATCCCTTTCACTCAGGGGCTTAGCCACGAGACAGTCCTCGCCTAAGTTGAAAAACCACTCTGAGTGAGAGCATCCCGTTCACTCGGGGGCTTAGACACGAGCCAGTCCTCGCCTAAGTTGAAAAACTACTCTGAGT
>LR738715.1:749998647-750091815 GCA_902687465.1 Secale cereale | reverse complement strand
CGCCTGGAGCCCTGGTGGCCCCCCTCCGGCCCTACTTTGGCCGCATGGAAGCTTCCGGAACGCTGATTTTTTATATATTTTTCCCGGAATTTTTCTGGTAGTTTACGTAATGGGAAAACCTGAAATACAAAAACAGCAGAAAACAGAAACTGGCACTGGGGTGCACTGAGTTAATAGGTTAGTCCAAATATTATCAAAAGTGTATGGAAGTGTATAAATATCATAGCAATATCACACAAAAGAGGCATGGAGCAAGCAGAAATTATAGATACGTTTTGGACGTATCAACATCCCCAAGCTTAATTCCTGCTCGTCCTCGAGTAGGTAAATGATAACAAGCATAATTTATGTGGTGACATGCTATTAACCATATAATAACTTTTCACAGTCACATGACAAGTGCTTACTGAGACAATGAATCTGTAGTAATTAAGTTGCCTCATGAGAAAATCACAAAGAACTGAAAGTTTTACTATATGATACTGAAACACTCAATAGATTTGTAGTGAGCATGGTGTGCAAATATGACAAAGTGATATCTCGCTTGCCCCTTTAGTGAAGCAAAACATAAATGCAGGGGCACCTCCAAGGTTTAAGTGACGACTAGATACAATGATTTCAGAATAAACAATATCATAATCATGCAAAAGACAATGGTACTTTGGGACAATGCACATTACACTCAGAATGACAATCATGCTCTCAATAGTTGGTGCTTTAAAGAAGGTGGAGACTCTCGAACCGTGGCTTTTGTTGGCAAGGTTGAAAACCTGTGGTCGGAAACAAAAACTAAACATGTACCAGAGCTCTTGGTTTTAAAAACAGAGGTAATAAATTTTTTTAGAATATGCATATTTCGTCAACGAATGCTAGCAGATAACTCAATTACTTCTCGAGCTGGACAAGTTTCGAGGAACGGCTCCCGAATGAGGACGAACACATCCTCTTAGTCTCCTTTGTTTATCACTGCCAAAGTTTTCTGATTTCTCATGAACAAAACGTGAAGGAGGGTTTGTTTCTTTATATTATCTTTTAATGAGCCGGGCGCACTCTATGCCAGTTCCTTCTCGTATTATGGGTTTGCACATTAGACATGCAATCCCGGGGTGAAGCTTGTCCAACTTAAAAAAGATCATGAATTAACTACTACTTCCTCATGAGCTAAAACAGAGGCACAAAAGAGAAATGCTTTTTTGAATAATTTCGAGATGGTACATGAAAGTCTTCGTTAGGAATGGCAGGTAAATACCATGTATAGGAAGGTATGGTGGACTCATATGGCATAACTGGTTTAAAGGATTTTGGATGCACAAGCAGTCAGTCCGCTTAGTACAGGCGAAGGTTAGCAAAAGACTAGGAGCTACCAACTAAGAGAGCAATGACGGTCATAATCATGCAGAGCAACAAAGCAACATTGAATCAGGCATGGAAGTTATATCGCTACTCAGAAATTAAAGATCATCAAGGCTTCATAGACTTTCTTTACAGTCTTAAATATGCGTGAGCATACGCCAAGTCAATCAAAATAAATTCCTGGAGGAAGATATCACTAGACCATACCACATCATAGGCAAACAAATCATGTTGGTACTCCAATAACACATTGAGAACCCCCCAGCTATTTGAGACTAACTATAAGAAAACATGAACTACTAAGCACCATTATGCACATAGCATCTTTATCATAGACATATCAACCAATGCAACAGAAGCCAACTCTCTTAACAAGATAAGCATTATACTAAAGAGAGTTCCAGCGACCAACTAAACAAAAGCTCTTTAAAAAGATAAGCATGAAAACTAAGAGCTGAACATGATAGTTGCTATTGAAAGACAAAGAACACACACAGCAAGGATAGACATGAAAATTCTATGTTATGTTCTAGTTTGAAGTGGAGCGTGTTTCTCTCCCACACAAAGAAAGATGGGTTCCAACTCGTTATGAACAGCAAGCAAAGCTAAAGAAAACTAAAAAGGAAACTAAAAGCAAGACGCTCCAAGCATAGCACATAACACATGAAGTGATAAAAATATAGTGGAACGAAAGACGAACTGATAATTGTTGATGGAGAAGGGGTGCACGGGGGCATCCCCAAGCTTAGACGCTTGAGTCTTCTTGAATATTTCTTGGGGGTGCACGGGGTCATCCCCAAGCTTGAGCGTTTGACACTCCTGAATCTTTTTATCATCTTCCCTCGCACACTTGAAAACTCCCTTCATACATAACTCATCATAATCTGATTAGCGAGGTTAGTACCCTTAATAAAATAAATTTTCCTTGCTGGAAATAAGGATATTCTTGAAGGTCTACTGTTTCTCAAGATTGCCAAAAGGTTTTTGCAAAGAAAAAGCAGGCTCAAGGTTTGCAAAATGAAGGAAAGGCAAAACAGGACAGAATCTGTGAAAACAGACCAGCAGGTAGTAAATGATTTTTGTGGGGCACTTCTACAACTCAAATCAAAAAACACAGAACAGACGCCCGAAAGACAATTGTATAGAGCACGCTGTCGAAAAAATTCAGACCAAAAAGATGATCTGGTGATTTTATACGAAATTTTCTATCCAAGGACAGAATCTGTTTCCTGGACAGCACGTCACAACTTTTGAACTTTCTTGCAATCAGAGGCTACACTTGGCACAAAGCTGAAGAGTAAAGATACAATGATGTTGCTACAGTAGTAACAAACATCAAGACCACTAAAAACTGAAACAACAAACTGAAACCAAAGATAACAAGGGTTGTCTCCCTAGAGCTATTTCTTTATAGCCATAAAGATAGGCTTAAGACTTTAATGATGCTCTCATAGGAATAAGAGTTGAAGAGCAAAAGAGAGCATCAAGAAGTAAATATCAAACACATTTAAGCCTAACATGCTTCCTATGCATAGGAATGTTGCAATAGAATAATTCATTGAAGCACAAAGCAACTAGCATAGGAAGGCAAAAGAAGCATAACTTCAAAATATTCACCATAAAGAGAGGAAACTTCTTATTATTAAGATATTTAGAACCAAGTCTCCCTCTCTCATTATAAATTTCAGTGGCATCATGGATGAACTCAACAATATAAGCATCACATAAAGCATTGTTACCATGATCTACATGCAAAAAGGTACTCTTACTCTCCACATAAGCATAATCTTTCTCATTGGTAATAGTGGGAGTAGGACTATCATAAACAACTTGAACACTATAGATTAATTGTGTATTAGGAGGGTGGTGTTCAACAAGGGAGTAATTCCCTCCATGATATGACAAGTTTCATAAGGATAATTTATGCTTATGTCATAGGTACCTTAATAATCACTATAGATTGGAGTTAACATCATCATAGTAGAGAAGAGCATTATCATTGCTAGCAACTATATTTGTAATCATGTTGTCTTTATTCTTACTAGCAAAAGAATTATCAATTGTCACATCACTAGTGGGTAAAGGATTTGCAATCCTATCATCCCCAAGCTTAGAGCTTTCCATATCATCACTTTCAGAGTTGGTACCAAAAAGATTTTCAAGATCATAAGTATCATCATTTTCCCAATCACAATAAGTAACATGCATATCATAATCAAAATCATCTTCAATAGTACCTACGGACGTATCATCAAGATGATAATTAAGGCAATAAACTTCACCTTCTTCTTTAAACTTACAACCGTTAGGATAAAAGTTGATGGGAGGAATATGCTCAGGCCAGGTTGATACCCATTCTTCTTCCTTCTTGCTCCTCTTCCTCCTCCTCTTATTTTTCTTCTTCTTCACCTTAGGAGGGAGTGGTTGGAGATGAAGCTTCTCCACATATCCTGGTTTATCATTAGAAACAATAGGGGAAACTTGGGAGAAACTCTCCTTTTTATTAGCAGAAATATAAGAGACATTTTTATACTTTGGTAAATTTCCCTCCTTTCTAATCTTACTTATGTAATCATTTTCATGGCAATTAACAACACAATAGAGATGGCAATTTCGCAAAGTGTTTTTTATTCCTATGGCATTAACGTCCAGCCAAGAAGTCTTTTCTGATAACTCTTCACACATTAAAAATAACATAAGCTCATCATAAAGATCAGAGGTGATCATGTTATCACACAATCGGTTAACAGTTATGTTTTGAAAGTGCATGCATTGAAAATTAAAGTGACCTTCTATGTAGCAAAGTTCACAAGTAAAAGGATAAAGGTCACACAATTCTCTAGCAATTTCATTTAAATCTCTGACCCAAGTGATTGTTCTTTCATGCTTATGTTGCTTACAATACTTCTCTTCTTCAATCATAGGTCTTTCACAAGGTCTATCCACTCCACAAAAATTAACATGCTTATATAAAACTTCATTTTTAGGAATTGGATCATGCATGTTGCAATCATCATAGACAATTTCATTTTCTTTGCAAATCTCTTTAAAAGGTTTATGATGCTTGATCCAATCCTCCTTAGGCATATTAAGATGTGAAGCAAAAGATTTGAGGAAATCAACAAGGAGTTGAGAATCAAGCCCAAACTTAGCACTAAACTTATTAAAACTTGTAGTTTCAACAAAGGACTTAATGCAATCATACTCATAAATTATACCTGACTCTTTACCTTTGTCGATCTCCCAATCTTCAGTGTTGCGTTGAATTCTTTCTAGGAGTTCCCATTTAGCATCAATCTTTTCTTTTGTGAAAGAACCCATAGAGGAAGCATTGAGCAAATCTTTATCCTGTCGAGAAAGCCTCGCATAGAAATTAGTAATAATCATATCTTTGGGGAGCCCATGGTTAGGACATTTTAGCATTAACGTTTTCAGTCTCCCCCAAGCTTGAGCTATGCTCTCTCCGTCATGAGGATAGAAATTATAAACATAATTCCTATTCTCATGGACTTCATGAAGAGGATAAAACTTTGAGTAAAAGAGAGACTGGATCTCTTCCCAATCCAGCAGGTGAGAGTCATCTAGTAGCCTATACCATTCTGAAGCTTTATCTATAAGTGATACGGCGAACAATTTCCTCATGACAAACTCCCTTGATACACCTGCAAGCTTAAATAATGAACATAGTTGTGACAGATATAGCAAGTGTTCACCAGGATGTCTGTCTCCTGCATAACGATTAGCCAAAACATAATCGATAATACTAGCTGGTATTTTATAGGGCACAATTTCAGTAGGGGGAGGAGCAACCACCATAGGTGTGGAGCGCCTTCCCACAAGCAACGATCCAATAGCAAGGTTGTCCATAAGCATAACTAGTGAAATAAAAACAAGAAACAAAAAGATTTAATTGCAAGATCTAAAGATATACCTTCAAGCACTCACTTCCCCGGCAACGGCGCCAGAAATAGCTTGATGTCTACACACGCTTCTACTCTTGTAGACTATGTTGGGCCTCCAAGCGCAGAGGTTTGTAGGACAGCAGCAATTTCCCTCAAGTGGATGACCTAAGGTTTATCGAACTCAGGGAAGTAGAGGTTGAAGATGGTCTCTCTCAAGCAACCCTGCAACTAAGATACAAGAAGTCTCTTGTGTCCCCAACACACCTAATACACTTTTTAGATGTATAGGTGCACTAGTTCGGCGAAAAGATGTTAAATGGCAAGTGATATGGATGGCAAAACAAAGTAATATAAATCTGTAATAAAAAGTGCAGCAAGCAAACAAGTGGTAAACGTGAGCACAAATGGTATTGCAATGGTGGAAACAAGGCCTAGGGATCATACTTTCACTAGTGGCAACTCCCAACAACATTAACATAATCGAATCACATGATATTTCCCATAAAACATGCAATGGAGACGCACCCGGAGGTCATTCCTTCGTGGTCAAGAGAGGACGAGAATTATGTAGGGCTACAAAAGCACACCTCAAAGTTCGTAGTTCTCAATCTAAAGATTTCCCAATGTCACCACGGCCATCCAAAGAGAGTCCCACAATCACCACAACATATCTAAAGGATAGTCAAAGACAAGCACCAAGAGACTCTCAATCTTCAATCAACACACAAGAGAGGAAATCACTCATGAAAATATTTTTCTAATCCATGTCCAATAGACCGCTGTCACCTTGGTCTCGGGGATTATACTAGATAAAGACAAGTGAGTACATCAATCCAATACATAGAGGAAGGGGAAATATCATGGGATCACCCTAGATTAACATAGCCTATGATCACAACGAAGATCACATCATGGAAGAGAGAATTGACCACATAGCTACTGGTAGAAACCTCAGCCCCGAGGTGGAACTACTCCCGCATCATGGAGGGAGGAAGCAACATCGATGGAGATGAATCCGGGGGCACTTCCCCGTCCCGGCAGGGTGCCGGCACAGGAATTCTGGTCCCCCGAAGCTTGATGGCGATGGCGGCGGAGATCGGAATTGCGTCTAGAGAAAAGGGGTCTGGAATCAGGGTTTCTGCGATGCGGTGTAAATATATGCCAAAGGGGGGCATCAGCGGAGGCCTGGGGGGCCCAGGCCCCCCCCTGCGCGGCCAGGAGGGAGGCCGCGTGGGCAGGCCGCCTGGAGCCCTGGTGGCCCCCCTCCGGCCCTACTTTGGCCGCATGGAAGCTTCCGGAACGCTGATTTTTTATATATTTTTCCCGGAATTTTTGTGGCAGTTTACGTAATGGGAAAACCTGAAATACAAAAACAGCAGAAAACAGAAATTGGCACTGGGATGCACTGAGTTAATAGGTTAGTCCAAATATGGTCAAAAGTGTATGGAAGTGTATAAATATCATAGCAATATCACACAAAAGAAGCATGGAGCAAGCAGAAATTATAGATACGTTTTGGACGTATCAGCATACTACTACTGGCTCTACGTGATGTGGCAACATCATATAACCGGATGTTGGCTTTACTACTATGGTACTCACACTCCAAGAAGTGACTCGCAAACCATTCATAAATTGAGTTTATCACATGCTTATGCAAATGTACCATTCATTACATCCAACAAGTCATCAACACACAACGACAACAAGGATACATGTTAGATTATATATTATTTCCAACAAAAAGTTCTAGTAGTAAATACTAAAGTTTTTATCACACAGCAAATAACAAGCAATGAAATGAACTTGAGCTCAACCAATCCTTGGCATTGGAAACGCTTGCTTTGAACCATAGGTAAGCCTCTACGAAGGGCCAACTATTGTCAATACCGAGACCAACGTAGGACTCATCATCCAGGTTGAAGCGGCCTGTAGCAGGACGCATATTGTCATAGCTAGGGTAGGGAACCATAGCAATATCTGAGGTATAGATATAGATGCATTTGCTTCTCATAAATGGTAGTAACATTGTGGCAACAACATCTAGATCTCCTTTCACCATCATTGGATAGTTTTGTCCAAGGAAGAGCGAGTTTTCTACAAGACTATCAATACGGAACCGGACAGAAGGTGTTGGCGCTAACACACTAGTATCCATCCAGAATACCCTGCAGCGGATGTTGGAATAGGTCCGGAGAGCGCGACCATGGGGGACAACACCTGCTTCCTTAGTAACACCAGCAGTGCCCTGTATACATACACGAAGAGGTGATCCATCAGAATAAGTTGCCAGGCGCCACTGAGTATGTAGGTCCTACTCGTCCACATGCTCGGGATCATCACCATCATCATATCCCCCTTGGTTATAAAATTATTCAAGTATAGGTAGTGGAATGTTCACAGGACATTGGAAACACAAGAAGGTTAATTAGTATGGGGATACTAACTAGGATGCATGTGAATAAAACAATTCTAATTACGGTGGAAGACAAACGTACCGAAACCATAAGGGTTCCATGCAAAAACAGTGCCACAAGTGGTGGCAGCAAACACAAGATGCTCGTATTGAATTGCATCACAATACTCATCTGTGTACAGAAACTGATTTTTGAGCAATATCTATCGATCCGTGGAAGTAAGGACGGCAACAAGCTTGTCGAAGATAGCAACAACATCATATCCTTGTAATCCCAAGAGCGGTTGGGAACTCGACAAATTACTATCTTCCATAGACGACAGTCATCATGATCGTATCTGAACGTACGTAGATCATGTGTGTGCTGAACCTCAAGGCAGTCTGAGATTTATGGAAGTGGAACCCGGTGACGAGTGTACACATTCACAAGTTCCCACTCGCAGTTGTACCCAATATAAACAACCCAATCTCCATTTGCGCCTGCCCAGGCCTTACCCTTAAGCGATGGCATCTTAACATCAGACGTATCATTATCAAGCGGCATCAACTTGCATAAGGCGAGGCTTCCGTCATCCCCGCGACAGCGAGCAGGGTCATGGCGAAGAAGATACGGGAGGCCAAACCGCTCCTGAACCCTTGGGTTCTTGGTAATGATCATATTTTTTGAGTCGACAATGGTCTTGAACGAACCTGCCATGCTAGCCGAGGTGATGTTGTCGCACCGATCAATGAATTCCTCCACCACGTCATCTTTCATATCGGGGCAAGAATAACAGGGTCTTTTCTGGCCTGTTCCCTCCATGGAGAAGACGATCGAACAGTGGAAGAAGGAAAGGTTAAGGCAAATGGAGGAAGGAAGAGCGTGCGACAACAGTTCCAAATCGAGAGGGAAAGTAGAATAGGCGGTGGACATTTGCCATGGTACATGAAGAGGTTCCCCGGCATAGATAGACGTCAGTTCGGAAATTGTCCAAAAGAACTCGTCGTCGTCTCACTACATGTTGGAACGAGACCACATGTCAACGAAACATGGTGTGCAATTTCTCGTGCAAAATGCGATCTGGCCGCATTGGCCCGAGGTGCCGCATTATTTCTCGACTTTATTTTTTTAATGGCGTGCCATTCAGTTTTGAAGCACAACTAATTGGTAATGTATGCCGAGAAAATATTAAACTACTCTACCAGAGTACCACTACTCCACCTCGTACTAGTATCAAAAAAGATATATAGGCTGGAGCTTCGGCGCTTGCTTGCTAAGGGTGCCAACTTGCTTCTCACACTATCACCCTCTCTCCAGATCTAAAAAGGACGACGGTGGTCCCTCTCTCTCCCTCCTCATCGGTTGTCACAGATCCGCTAGGATCCCGTCTGTCGGGGAAGAAAAGGACATGTAGCGTTGACGCACTCATCGTCAGTGAGCGAGATCACACACTGATGACAAGGCTGTCCTCTCAGACCTAGCGCCCACGCGGGATGGCCTCCGTCCCCAAGCTCGCTGTCATAGTGTGTGCGGAGGACGACAACCACGAGCGAAGACACTTCTCACTGACCCTCAGGTATACTACCTCTTTTCGAACCATAGCCTTGTTCTATTGCCCCCATCTACCACGTCAATGCATGTGGATCTTTTCCACTCCACCATCTCCCCAATTTGCTATCCTCTGCTCTGCTAGTCATGCAAACGAAAACCTTAATTTGCACTATTAAAGTAAACCCTACTTCATGTAGACTAATCCATGTCTGGGTTGAATAAGGAAAGGAAGGGAGAAAGTATTGTCAAAGAGACTAGGTATCGAAACCGCATCTAGGTTGAAAAGGGGAAAATCAGTAGCTAAGGAACGAGTATTATGCCCCTTGTTTTTTTTGACATGGTAGTGTTTGTTGGTAGAAAAAGGGTGGAAAGGCATGACAACGCAATAGAGAATGACCATCACGATTGGTTTGTTTTCCTCACATGGGAAAAAGGTGGCTAAAGAGAACAAAAACGGGACGTAATCCACAAATGCTGCCTGGATATTTGTTGCTCTGGGCAACCATCCCTCCCTCGCCACTCTATGTGTCTGTGGAGGTACATACTGATTGTGGATGTATTAAAGATTTTTCAGCTAAGGCATTCTAATAATGTTGCACAACCAGTATTCCAACGATGAAACTTGTTACTACCTTCATATTTTTGCACTATTAATGCTTATAGATTACAAAGCTCACTTTCACGAGATAAGTCAATTTTTCTGTACAATGTCACCAGAATGCCAAGGTGCTGATGTCATTTTATTTTGGTTAAACTGCACACAAAAAATTATTAAGAGAAGAGGAAAGGTCAAGAGTGGGCACCTCCTCCTCCGGTTGTTTCCTTTGATTCGGTTGATCAAGTTTTATGTTTAGTTGACTATCAAGATTGGGATGGCAATTTTCAGGTCCTCTCGAGTTCAAAATGGTATATACCTTCAAGGTAAATGGTTTGCAATTTTTTATACTATCATTAGTTCATTATCCTAGTTACCTTCAGACTTTTGTATTTGGTTTAATGTTGTTGCAGAACTATTATACCAATGCTGAAACTTGTTACTTTACATTTTTTTTTATTAATGCCTATAGAAATCTCCTAGTGCTAGCTTATGGAGATCAATTCAGTAAAACCATTATATGGTAACCCATAATAAAAAAAACTACTCCACTATTGCACTAGCCATTGGATTAGTGTATATTTGTACTATTTGAATGGTGTTGCATTAGCGTATGGACATATATAAGGTGTGGCAAGCTTTCCCAGATAAGTGCTCAAGAAAACTTTAAATTGAACTGTGAATAATCTTATATTAAGGAACAGAAGGTGTAGAGTTCACTCAAATACTGCTAGTAAAGCTAGTCACACTTTTGTTAAAATTAATGTTCATTATGTTATCGGAGGAGGCCTGCATATTTGTCTCTAATGCATGTCGATTACAAACCTGACATCATGATGTAATGGTAAGTCATTTCTTTTGTACAGTGTCACTGAATTGTCAAGGCGGTGATGGCATTTTATTTTAGTTTAACTGCACAAAATATGCTTAAAAGAAGAGGAAAGGTCAGGAATGGCTCAGTTTTTCAGAAATATTATGTATGCCTTCCTGACATCAGCTGTTGTTACCTTATTTATTCCTTCAGATAGGTGGTTAGAAACAGTCTTGCTACCTTTTCCCATTAAGAAATTGGAATGCTTATATTTGTGAGTCTATGCTTCAACTAGTGCCACTTTTATAGTAATCACACTGTCAATATCTGTGCAAACAGGGATGCCCGATTTTAGTGGAACTGCACAAAAAGTCCAAATGGTTCAATATTATGAGCATGTTTTCTTCCAAACCATTATATCCAATTGGTGGCACTATGATTTGTTCATTGCGAAGGTACATGATTTGTTACTATATTGATACTCTTTTTGTACTGTCATTAGATAGTAATATTAGTGATTTGCAAGTGAATTTATTGGCAGGGTGGACCTACATTGGAGGTGCGGGACATGAATGAATGATTGGATGCTCAATTTCAGTTGTATCTATTTCACCTCTTCCATCACTGCGAACATGGATATCCTTGGTATGACGAAGAATAGGCACTATATTTCTGTTCTGTACCAGCAAATCAATTCAGTACGAAATTGTCCAAGGCAAAACATGACAGTATCAAATTGTCTAGTGCAAAACATGACAAACGCTATGGGGAAACGACTAGCAGAGGCATGTTTGAACCGAAAATACTAGATGGGGTATATGTTAACTAGCTGGTTGATATTTGTGCAAACAAATTTCTGCCCGTTCCTATTTGGGGAACAAACAAAGTGAGTTCAATTTTTGTGGAACTGCACAAGAGAATAGTGGTCACAACATGCAGTGCTATTTGAAAATAAACACGGAAAGATTGGATAATCACTTCAGGGACTACACAAAAGTAGTAATGTACTATTTATTGGCTAACACTAGGTGCTTCATTGCTTTGTTCAGATTGTCAAATGGGCATCATTTTGCCAACTTTTAAGTTGTAGTCCGAAAATAGTCTCGCCGTGTGATCGGCAGATGACTAACTCATATTTCAGTGGATGTTCCTCCATCATGTGTGGTTCACGCTTATGGTTCCATATGTTGGTGAAACCACTTACGTTTGCAAGTGGTAATGTAAACTTCACGATTAGATTTGTCTTCCACTTTGTGCTGAATGTTGGCCCAGAGAAGCATCCATGTCAGTAGCAAGAACAAATGTTTTTTCTTGATCTTTGCTTTAGGAGCTACATATTGTACATGATCTGTGAATCATTGAGATGCATTAACATGCTGATCTTATGGATGGGAATGGTACTAGTTGGTTGTGGATTTGGGCTATTAATGGGAACATAATACAAAGCTAGGCCTGTGAGTCTCGCGTGAACATTTCGTACGGATTGACTCTTTTAGTGTCCACGGCATGATCCTTATTTCTGTGTGGTCAGTGTTTACAAGTTACTAGTAGTTCCTTATTTCTGTTATCTCAGTGTGTACAAGTTACTGATCGATCACTAGCTAGCCTACTAATATGCCCCTGGCAGTTTTAGTTGCCATGCAAGATCCAAAGGTGGCAGTTTTTTGAATGAAAATGCCTACCTTTGAAGGAACTACCATGAATCTGAAGATACTGCCAACAAAAACGTTCGCAAATGCCTTATCTCCCAGCAAACGTTCACCAGCTAATGCAATCCTACACGTACACTATCCAACCTACTCAATCCTACACGAATAAATAGCGGATCACGCATGTACTACCTCCTTTCCGGTTTGCAGGGCTCAATTCAAAAATCTCACCAACCAAGGTAGATGATGAGTGGTGGATTAATTTTTAACAAGGAGGGAGTACCTCATCTGGATGATTTGAGTGCACTCTTTTGACCGTCATGCCGATGTGTGACCCAGCACAGACGGGATGCACCACTGACGTGATGGGACGACACAATTATAATTTCAGTTTTCCATGGTAAGCTGGCGCGCTAAGCCATGCCTGCTTATGTATTGAATAGCGATGACCGTCCCGTTTCCCATGACATGATGCTTCACCTACCTTCCGCCTATAATTACCGGTTCCCGGCCTTCTCCGGTACCACCGTCACCCAACTCGCCCTATCGACACCCCTCACAACCCCCACCGGCCCGACGTCGCTCGCCACTTGCCCTCACTCTCACCATGTCCGTCATGCCCCCGACCGTCCGCAATAGGTGACTCTAGAGGCGTGCTACTTCTCGATCTTGCATTGTATTCCCTCAAAGAGGAAAGGGTGATCCAGCACAGTAGCATAAGTATTTCCCTCAGTTTTTGAGAACCAAGGTATCAATCCAGTAAGAGACCACGTGCGAGTCCCTCGCACCTGCACAAAAAAATAAGAACTTCACAGCCAATGCGATAAGGGGTTGTCAATCCCTTTACAATCACTTACGAAAGTGAGATCTGATAGATAGGATAGGATAATATTTTTGGTATTTTTTGATATAAGAACAGAAAGTAAATAACACAAAGTAAAGTAGATGGAAGATTAATATGTTGAGAATAGACCCGGGGACCATAGGTTTCACAAGTGGCTTCTCTCATGATAGAAGAATTCTATGATGGGTGAACAAATTACCATCGAGCAATTGATAGAAAAGCGAATAGTTATGAGAATATCTAGGCATGATCATTATATATAGGCATCACGTCCGGGACAAGTAGACTGAAACGATTCTGCATCTACTACTATTACTCCACACATCGATCGCTATCCAGCATGCATTTAGAGTATTAATTTCATAACAACAAAGTAATGCTTTAAGCAAGATGACATGATGTAGAGGGATAAACTCAAGCAATATGATATAAACCCCATCTTTTTATCCTCGATGGCAACAATACAATACGTGCCTTGCTGCCCCTGTTGTCACTGGGAAAGGACACCACAAGATTGAACCAAAAGCCAAACTTCTCCCATTGCAAGAACTATAGATCTAGTAGGCCAAACCAAACCAATAATTCGAAGAGACTTGCAAGGATATTATAATCATACATAAAAGATTTCAGACAAGAATCAAATATTTCTCGTAGATAAACTTGATCATAAACCCACAATTCATCGGATCTCGACAAACACACCGCAAAAAGATTACATCGAATAGATCTCCTCGAAGATCAAGGAGAACTTTGTATTTAGATCCAAAAAGAGAGAAGAAGCCATCTAACTAATAACTATGGACCCGGAGGTCTGTGGTAAACTACTCACAACTCATGGGTGAGGCTATGGTGTTGATGTAGAAGCACTCCATGGTAGATCCCCCCTCCGGTGGAGCTCCGGAATAGGCCCCAAGATGGGATCTCACGGGAACAGAAGGTTGCGGCGGTGGAATTAGGGTTTTCTGTGTTGCATCGATGTTTTTTGGGTAAATGGATATATATAGGAGGAAGGAGGGCATCGGGGGAGCCAGAGGGGGCCCACAAGGGTGGGGGTGCGCCCTGAACCCTCGTAGCCGCCTCTCTCGTTCCCTCGCATGTACTCCAAGTCTTCTGGGTAGATACGGTTCCAAAAATAACTCTCGCGAAGGTTTCATTCCATTTGGACCCCATTTGATATTCATTTTCTGCGAAACCCTGAAATAGGCAAAAAAACAGCAATCTGCACTGGGCCTTGGGTTAATAGGTTAGTCCCAAAAATAATATAAAAGTGTATAATACAGCCCATTAAACAACCAAAACAGAATATATAATAGCATGGAATAATCAAAAATTATAGATACGTTGGAGACGTATCAAGGCGCTCACCTCCAGAGCTAGTGTTCGGTTATTCACTTGAAGGAAGATGGAGGGAGGATGCATTCTATCGGTCTTTAGATGGCAATGCGGAGTACGAGGACTTGTTGGAGCGTGACCGCCTGGCGAAAGATGGAGCAGCGGCGCACCGCCGCTCTTAGTCGTGAGCGGAGCGCTTTCAACTGGGCCGACTATGTGGAGGCCGGCGCCCGGCAAATAGCCCTAGAGGCTGTCGGACATGCACGCGTGCGCGATGCCGAATTTTACTACCAGGTCATCAAGTGGGTTTCCCGCTTAGAAGCCGAAGCTTCAGTGGAGCATGCTGACATGGAAAGGGCCAACGCATGCGAGGAACGCGCCCTATCGCACCTCCGGCAAGTCCGAGGCGAGGAGGAGGACGTCGGTGCTGGCAATCATGTCTTCTCAAAATAACATGGCCAAAGAAAATTATCCCTACAAAATTATATAGTCTGGCTATGCTCCCTCTTCATCACACAAAATATTCATATTATGCACAACCCCGGTTTCAGCCAAGCAATTGTTTTCATACTCAAAATTTTCAAACCTTTCAACTTTCATGCAATACATGAGCGTGAGCCATAGATATAACACTATAGGTGGAATAGAGTGGTGGTTGTTGAGAAGACAAAAAAGAGGAAGATAATCTCACATCAACAGGAGTATCAATGGGCTATGGAGATGGCCATCAATAGATATCAATGTGAGTGAGTAGGGATTGTCATGCAACGGATGCACTAGAGCTATAAGTGTATGAAATCTCATCAAAAGAAACTAAGTGTTGTGCATCCAACTTGCTTGCTCATGAAGACCTAGGGCATTTGAGGAAGCCCATCATTGGAATATACAAGCCAAGTTCTATAATGAAAATTCCCACTAGTATATGAAAGTGACAAAACAAGAGACTCTCTAGCATGAAGATCATGGTGCTAATTTGAAGCACAAGTGTGGAAAAGGATAGTAGCATTGTCCCTTCTCTCTTTTCTCTCATTTTTTTGGAGGGGCTTTCTCTCTCTCTTTTTTGGCCCCTTTTTTGGGCCATCTCCCTTTTTTGTTCTTTCCTCACATGGGACAATGCTCTAATAATGAAGATCATCACACTTTTATTGACTTACAACTCAAATATTACAACTCGATACTAGAACAAAGTATGACTCTATATGAATGCCTCCGGTGGTGTACCGGGATGTGCAATGAATCAAGAGTGACATGTATGAAAAATTATGCATGGTGGCCAAGCCACAAATACGATGTCAACTACACGATCATGCATGGAAATATGACAATGATGAAGTGTGTCATAACAAACGGAACGGTGAAAAGTTGCATGGCAATATATCTGGGAATGGCTATGGAAATGCCATGATAGGTAGGTGTGGTGTATGTTTTGAGGAAGGTATATAGTGGGTGTATGGTACCAACGAGAGTTGCGCGGTACAAGAGAGGATAGCAATGGTGGAAGGGTGAGAGTGCGTATAATCCATGGACTCAACATTAGTCATAAAGAACTCATATACTTATTGCAAAAATTTACGAGTCATCAAAACAAAGTAATCAACATATGCTCCTAGGGGAAGGGTTGGTAGGAGTTAACCATCGCGCTATCCCGACCTCCACACAAAGGATGGCACTCAATAAATACCTCATGCTCTAACTTCGTCACATAGCGGTTCACCATACGTGCATGCTACGGGAATCACAAACTTTAACACTAGTATTTCTCAAATTCATAATTACTCCACTAGCATGACTCTCATATCACCATCCTCATATCTCAAAACAATCATCAAGTATCAAACTTCTCATTATATTCAATGCACTTTATATGAAAGTTTTTCTATATTAATCTTGGATGCCTATCATATTAGGACTAGTATTATAACCAAAGCACATTACAATGATGTTCTAAAAGACTCTCAAAATAATTTAAGTGAAGCATGAGAGATCAACAATTTCTACAAAATAAAACCATCACCGTGCTCTAAAAGATATAAGTGAAGCACTAGAGCAAAACTATCTAGCTCAAAAGATATAAGTGAAGCACATAGAGTATTCTAACAAATTCTAAACCATATTTATCTCTCTCAAAAGGTGTGTCCAGCAAGGATGATTATGGTAAACTAAAAAGAAAAGACTCAAATTATACATGACGCTCCAAGCAAAACACATATCAGGTGGTGAATAAAAATATAGTCCCGAGTATAGTTACCGATAAATGAAGACGAAAGAGGGGATGCTTTCCCGGGTCATCCCCAAGATTAGGCTTTTGGTTGTCCTTGAATTTTACCTTGGGGTGCCTTGGGCATCCCCAAGCTTAGGCTCTTGCCACTCTTTGTTCCATAGTCCATCAAAGCCATACTCAAAATTTGAAAACTTCACAACACAAAACTTAGCCAAAAATCTTGTGAGCTCCGTTAGTATAAGAAAACAAACCACCACTCAAAGGTACTATAATGAACTCATTCTTTTTTTATATTGGTGTTAAACCTACTGTATTCCAACTTCTCTATGATTCATATCCTCCAATACTACGCATAGATGCGTCAAAATAAGCAAACAACACACGAAAAACAGAATCTGTCAAAAACAGAACAGTCTGTAGTAATTTGTAACTTTCGAAAACTTCTGTAACTCCACAAAAAATTAAATAAATTGGTAAACATGAGGAATTTGTCTATTAATAATATGCAAAAAGAATCAACTAAATATAACTCTCTAGTAAAATCTGGTGACTAATCTCGTGAGTGCTAAAGTTTCTGTTTTTTACAGCATGATCATATAAACTTCACACAAGACTTCCCAAAGGTTCTACTTGGCAAAAACACTAATTGAAACACAAAACCACATCTAAACAGAAGCTAGATGCAATATTTATTCCTAAACATAATCAAAAACAAATAAAATAAAATTGGGTTGCTTCCCAACAAACGCTATCGTTAAACGCCCCTAGCTAGGCACGATACAAGAATAGATCTAGGTATTGCCATCTTTGGAAGGCAATCCATAAGTGGCTCTCATAATAGATTCATATGGTAATTTGATTTTCTTTCTAGGAAAGTGTTCCATGCCTTTCCTTAACGGAAATTGGAATCTAATATTTCCTTCCTTCATATCAATAATTGCACCAATCGTTCAAAGGAAAGGTCTACCAAGAATAATAGGACATGAAGGATTGCAATCTATTCCAAGAACAATGAAATCTACGGGCACATAATTCCTATTGGCAACAATAAGAACATCATTAGTCCTTCCCATAGGTTTCTTAATGGTAGAATCAGCAAGGTGCAAGTTCAAAGAACAATCATCAAGCTCATGGAAACCTAACCAATCACACAAAGTTTTTGGGATAGTAGAAACACTTGCACCCAAATCACACAAAGTAAAGCACTCATGATCTTTAATTTTAATTTTAATAGTAGGTTCCCACTCATCATAAAGCTTTCTAGGGATTTGTTCATAAGATTGCATCAAAGCATCAACTATGTGTTTCGTAAAAGCTTTATTTTGACTATAAGCATGCGGAGAATTTAGTACGGATTGCAATAAGGAAATACAATCTATCAAAGAGAAATTATCATAATTGAATCCCTTGAAATCCAAAATAGTGGGTTCATCACTATGCAAAGTTTTAATATCTTCAATCCCACTTTTAACAATTTTAGCATCAAGATCTAAAAACTCCGAATCATTGGGACGCTTTTTAACTAAAATAGACTCATCTCCAGTCCCATCTTTATCAAGATTAATACTAGAAAACAAGGATCTAATAGGAGATAAATCAATAACTTTCAGATCTTCATCTTTATTTTCATGATAACTAGAAGAACATGCTTTCATAAAACATTCTTTTTTAGCACGCATCCTAGCGGTTCTTTATTTGCGTTCATCAATGGAAATTCTCATGGCTTTGAGAGACTCATTTATATCATGGTTAGGTGGAATAGATCTAAGTTTAAAAGAATCAACATCAAGAGTAATTCTATCCACGCTTCTAGCCAACTCATCAATCTTAAGCAATTTTTCTTCAAGCAAAGCATTTAAATTCTTTTGCGAATTCATAAACTCCTTAACACTAGTTTCAAATTCAGAGGGCATCTTACCAAAATTTCCATAATAGTTATTGTAGGAATTACCATAATTATTGGAGGAATTACTAGGAAAAGGCCTAGGATTAAAGTTTCCTCTATAAGCATTGTTACCAAAATTATTCCTACCAACAAAATTCACATCCAAAGATTCATTATTATTTTCAATCAACATGGATAAAGGCATATCATTAGGATCAGAAGAAGCACTCTTAGTAGCAAATAATTTCATAAGTTCATCCATCTTTCCACTCAAAACACTAATCTCTTCAATAGCATGCACTTTTTTACTAGTGGATCTTTCGGTGTGCCATTGAGAATAGTTAACCATAATATTATCTAGGAGTTTGGTAGCTTCCCCTAAAGTAGTTTCCATGAAAGTGCCCCCCGCGGCCGAATCTAAAAGATTTCTAGAAGCAAAATTCAAGCCAACATATTTTTTTTGTATAATCATCCATAAATTCAAACCATGTGTAGGAAAATTACGTATCATTAATTTCATTCTCTCCCAAGCTTGTGCAACATGCTCATGATCTAGTTGCTTAAAATTCATAATATCGTTTCTAAGAGAGATAATCTTAGCGGGAAGAAAATACCTAGAGATAAAAGCATCTTTGCACTTATTCCATGAATCAATACTATTTCTAGGCAAAGAGGAAAACCAAGTTTTAGCACGATCTCTAAGTGAAAATGGAAATAGCTTCAATTTAACAATATCATAATGCGTATCCCTCTTTTTTTGCATATCACACAAATCAACAAAGTTGTTTAGATGGGTAGGGGCATCTTCACTAGGAAGGCCGGAAAATTGATCTTTCATGACAAGATTCAACAGAGCAGCATTGATCACACAAGATTCAGCATCGGTAATAGAAGCAATCGGAGTGCTAATAAAATCATTATTGTGGGTATTTGAAAAGTCACACAATTTGGTATTGTTCTGAGCCATAGTGACAAGCAAGCGATCCAACACACAAGCAAACAAGAAGCAAGCGAACGGTAAACACACAGCAAAAAGAAGGGCAAATACAATGGCAAGGGTGAAGTGGGGGAGAGGAAAACGAGAGGCAAATAAATATAATGCGAAGGATAAAGGTTTGTGATAGGTACTTGGTATATGACTTTTGCGTAAGCCTCCCCGGCAACGGCGCCAGAAATTCTTATTGCTACTTCTCGAGCTTGCGTTGTATTCCCTCGAAGAGGAAAGGGTGATGCATCATAGTAGCGTAAGTATTTCCCTCAGCTTTTGAGAACCAAGGTATCAATCCATTAGGAGACCACGCGCGAGTCCCTCGCACCTGCACAAACATATAAGAACTTCGCAGCCAACGCGATAAGGGGTTGTCAATCCCATTACTGTCACTTACAAAAGTGATATCTGATAGATAGGATAGGATAATATTTTTGGATATAAGAACAGAAAGTAAATAACACAAAGTAAAGTAGATGGAAGATTAATATGTTGAGAATAGACCCGGGGACAATAGGTTTCACTAGTGGCTTCTCTCATGATAGCGGTATTCTACGGTGGGTGAACAAATTACTGTCGAGCAATTGATAGAAAAGTGAATAGTTATGAGAATATCTAGGCATGATCATTATATATAGGCATCACGTCCGTGACAAGTAGACCGAAATGATTCTGCATCTACTACTATTACTCCACACATCGACCGCTGTCCAGCATGCATCTAGAGTATTAAGTTCATAAGAATAGAGTAATGCTTTAAGCAAGATGACATGATGTAGAGGGATAAAGTCAAGCAATATGATATAAACCCCATATTTTTATCCTCGATGGCAACAATACAATACGTGCCTTGCTGCCCATGCTGTCACTGGGAAAGGACACCACAAAATTGAACCCAAAGCCAAGCACTTCTCCCATTGCAAGAACTATAGACCTAGTAGGCCAAACCAAACCAATAATTCAAAGATACTTGCAAGGATGTTATAATCATACATAAAAGATTTCTGAAAAGAATCAAATATTTCTCGTAGATAAACTTGATCATAAACCCACAATTCATCGGATCTCGACAAACACACCGCAAAAAGATTACATCGAATAGACCTCCTTGAAGATCGAGGAGAACTTTGTATCGAGATCCAAAAAGAGATAAGAAGCCATCTAGCTAATAACTATGGACCCGAAGGTGTGTGGTAAACTACTCACAACTCATGGGTGAGGCTATGGTCTTGATGTAGAAGCACTCCATGGTAGATCCCCCTCCGGCGGAGTTCCGGAACAGTCCCTGAAACGTCTCCAACGTATCTATAATTTTTTATTGTTCCATGATATTATTTATGAAGTTTTGGATGTTTAATGGGCTTTTTCATACACTTTTATATTATTTTTGGGACTAACCTACTAACCCAAAGGCCCAGACCGTGTTATTTTTTGCCTGTTTCGGGGTTTTGCAGAAAAGGAATATCAAACGGAGTCCAAACGGAATGAAACCTTCGGGAGAGATATTTTTGGAGTAACCACGCACGGGAGACTTGAGAACCACGGAGTAGGGGCCACGTGGTGCCCATGAGGGTGGGGGCGCCCCATAGGGCACGGCCCCTGCCTCGTGGGTCCCACGTAAGGCCCCCGGTGCCCTCTTTCCTCCTATATAAGCCTACATACCCCAAAATCATCAGAGCAACAGAAAAAACCCTAGTTCCACCGCCGTAACCTTCTGTTCCCGGGAGATCCCATCTTGGGGCCTATTCCGAAGCTCCGCCGGAGGGGGGATCTACCACGGAGTGCTTCTACATCATCATCATCGCCTCACCATGAGTTGTGAGTAGTTTACCACAGACCTTGGGGCCCATAGCTAGTATCTAGATGGCTTTTTCTCTCTCTTTGGATCTCAATACAAAGTTCTCCTCGGTCTTCGAGGAGATCTATTCGATGTAATCTCTTTTTGCGGTGTGTTTGTCGAGATCCGATGAATTGTGGGTTTATGATCAAGATTATCTATGAGAAATATTTGGTTCTTCTATGAACTCTTTATGTATGATTATAATATCCTTGCAAGTCTCTTCGAATTATTGGTTTGGTTTGGCCTACTAGATCTATAGTTCTTGCAATGGGAGAAGTGCTTGGCTTTGGGTTCAATCTTGCGGTGTCCTTTCCTAGTGACAGTAGGGGCAGCAAGGCACGTATTGTATTGTTGCCATCGAGGATACAAAGATGGGGTTTATATCATATTGCTTGAGTTTATCCCTCTACATCATGTCATCTTGCTTAAGGCGTTACTCTATTCTTATGAACTCAATACACTAGATGCATGCTGGATAGCGGTCGATGTGTGGAGTGATAGTAGTAGATGCATGCAGGAGTCGGTCTACTTGTCTCGGACGTGATGCCTATATATAATGATCATGCCTAGATAGTCTCATAATTATTCGCATTTCTATCAATTGCTCGACAGTAATTTATTTACCCGTCGTAGAATATCGCTATCATGAGAGAAGCCACTAGAGAACACTATGGCCCCCGGGTCTATTATCAACATATCAATCTACATCTACTTTACTTTTTCCGCTTTTACTTTCTGTTCTTATGATAAAAAATACCAAAAATATATACTTTCATCTCTATCAGATCTCACTTTCGTGAGTGACCGTAAAGGGATTGACAACCCCTTATCGCGTTGGCTGCGAAGTTCTTGTTTGTTTGTGCAGGTGCGAGGGACTCGCGCGTGGTCTCCTACTGGATTGATACCTTGGTTCTCAAAAACTGAGGGAAATACTTACGCTACTGTGCTGCATCTCCCTTTCCTCTTCGAGGGAATACAACGCAAGCTCGAGAAGTAGCAGTCCCCAAGATGGGATATCACGGGAACAGAAGGTTGCGGTGGTGGAATTAGGGTTTTCTCTGTTGCATCGATGTTTTCAGGGTACATGGATATATATAGGAGGAATGAGGACATCGGGGGAGCCAGGGGGCCCACGAGGGTGGGGGCGCGCCCTGGACCCTTGTGGCTACCTCTCTCGTCCCTCACGTGTACTCCAAGTCTTCTGGGTAGATACGGATCCAAAAATAACTCTCGTGAAGGTTTCATTCCATTTGGACTCCGTTTGATATTCCTTTTCTGCGAAACCATGAAATAGGCAAAAAAATAGCAATCTGCACTGGGCCTTGGGTTAATAGGTTAGTCCCAAAAATAATATAAAAGTGTATAATAAAGCCCATTAAACATCCAAAACAGAATATATAATAGCATGACACAATCAAAAATTATAGATGCGTTGGAGACGTATCAAGGCGCTCACCACCAGAGCTAGTGTTCGGTTATTCACTGGAAGGAAGATGGAGGGAGGGGGCATTCTATCAGTCTTTAGATGGCAATGAGGAGTACGAGGACTTGTTGGAGCATGACCGCCTGGCGAAGGATGGAGCAGTAGCGCACCGCCGCTCTTAGTTGTAAGCAGAGCGCCCGCAACTAGGCCGACTACGTGGAGGCCGGCGCCCGGAAAATAGCCCTAGAGGCTGTCGGGCACGCACGCGTGCGCGACGCCGAATTTTACTACCAGGTAATCAAGTGGGTTTCCCGCTTAGAGGCCGAAGCTTCAGTGGAGCACGCCGACATGGAAAGCGCCAACGCACGCGAGCAACGCGCCCTATCGCACCTTCGGCAAGTCCGAGGCAAGGAGGAGGATGTCGGTGCTGGCATTTAGCGTGTACCACCGTTGGCGGCCATCATCGTCTAGTTAGCTAGGAGTAAGTTAGTACTTGTACACTACAATATTAGTGGGAGGAGATAATTAACTTGGCTATGATGGTTGTCAACATTGAAGTTCAGTACACTATATCTGATCAGACCTTTTACTTTGCTCTGAATGTTGAACTTTCCATGTGAACGTATGGAATGGGCTGTTATTTTTTATAATGGTCTATATTTGTCCGCCACGCATTTAGAGGCTGGCTTGTGGGCCTACTAGGTTAACACGTACACAATCAGGAGATGATTGTACATGGAGAGGATGATAGCAGGGACCTACCTAGGTCATGGCAGTACGCAAGCAAGTGCCTCCTTATTTCAAGCCACAAAAATTGGTCCCTCCTAATGGATTTCTGACATCTGGGTCCCATGCCATTGTTAATGTAGTCAATAAATGAGAGAATTGCACAACAAGCGGCTGACACTAGGGACCCAGCATCTTGCCCAGTTATCTTCTGCTTTTGAGACAGAAGTAGGGTGTCAACTAGGTTGTGCGGGGCACTCTGGCCTGTGTAGCTAGCCTTTTTTTATGTTTACCACAAGACCAGCCCAGTAGTGCAGGGCACACTAGGCTGCAAATCTTTCAAGACCAGGACAGATTCATTCGGCTTGCCCATAAAATGGGTTATCAGTAATGAGAAATGGGTTGTACATTTTTTAAACACATCAAACCGGCAATTAGTTTCAAAATTCTTTTTTTCATTTTGAGATTTTAAATTCCATTGATTTTTATGCGTGGACAATTATTTTGATTTTATATTGATATGAATTTATTTTTAAAATTAGTTTGAATGTGACTCAAAATTTCGGGATTATAAACAGTTCTGACCGCACCGAAATATGCAAAATTTTGTATAATGTTCTAACCGTGGCCACAATATGGGTTGTAAATGCTAACAAAAAGAATATGGGCTCCAAAATATCCTTAAGGATTAGCAAATGGGTTGTAAATTATTCGAAAAAATGGCAGATGGGTTGTATGCTATTTTCCACAGATTTGAGGCTGACTTGTGCGCCTACTATACGTTGACGCGTACGCTTTCCTAAAAAAGATTGATGCGCACGCAACACCGTGTCAACTTAGTCAACACACGAGAGCAGTGACTGTTGGATGTCCATCCAACGGCCGTTTCGCTTCTTCAATCTCTCCTCTTCGTGCTCCAGCCGCTCAAACTAGCGCCGACAGGACTGCGTGCTCCCTCCACCCGTGGCCGGTTGTGCTGTCGCACCAGCCTCACCGCCCCATCATACTCCCATCGCTGGCCTAGCCATCCCTCAACTCACCCATACCTCATGTTATTATCCGGCGATAGCAGCCTCACACTACAGCCGAAGCAGTCAACCCTCGTACTCCCCTCTACGTGGGAAACAACTGTCAGGTATTCCTCGGCTCATGTTCATTCCCTTCCTAGGCCTCACCGTCGTCCATCGCCATGGTGCTCTCGGCGCGGCGTGGTCAACGTGGTCAACGAACGACATCCATGGGAAGAGGACTGTACGTGGAGAGGCTGATAGCTGGGTCCACGGCCGCACGCAAGGAAGTGCCTCCTTATTACGCGCAAAATAATGATCTCTCCACCTGACAGCAGGGACCCACCGGAAGGGCCTCTGTATTTTGTGAAAAAAATTATTTGTCCCTCTAACAACTCGTACCCACCAGCTATATCTTTGCACGCAAGGAACTGCCTCCTTATTACGCCAAAAAATGAATACTACCCCTGCTATCTGGGATCCACCGTAGTTGGAGGCTAACTTGTGGGCCTACTAAGTTGACGGGGGCGGAGGGCTTTGTCAACTTAGTCAATATGAATGATTCTAGCTCCAGTGACCGTACGTTGTCCATCCAACGGCCATAGTGATTCTTCAACCTTTGGTCTTCTTTCTCCAGCCGCCCAAACCAGCGTCGGTCGTGCCGCCTGCTCCTGCCTCCTGTGGCCGACTCTGCTGCCACGTAGGCCTCACCGTCGCAACCTACTCCCATCGCTGGCCTGGCCATCCATGTACTCACCCAAACCTACTTGTATTCTCTGGCGACGGCAGCCTCACACTGCAGCCCAACCAGTAAACCCTCGTACACCCCTTCGTGTGGGAAACAACTGCCGAGTCTTCCCCGTCTTCGGGCCATTCCCTTCCTAGGCCTCGCCGGTGTCCACCGCCTTGGTGCTCTCGACATGACGTGGTCAATGTGGTCAAGGAACGATTTACATCGAAGAGGACTGTACGTGGAGAGGCTGACAGCTGGGTGTTGGGGAACGTTGCATGGGAAACAAAAATTTTCCTACGCTCACCAAGATCAATCTAGGAGATGCATCTACGAGGGGAGAGTTGGATCCACATACCCTTGTAGATCGCTAAACGGAAGCGTTCAAGAACACGGTTGATGGAGTCGTACTCGCCGCGATTCAGATCGCCGAAGATCCTAGCACCGAACGGACGATGCCTCCGCGTTCTTCACACGTACAGCTCGGGGACGTCTCCTCCTTCTTGATCCAGCAAGGGGGAAGGAGAGGTTGATGGAGAAACCAGCAGCACGACGGCGTGGTGGAGATGGTGGTGGAGGAATTCCAGCAGGGCTTCGCCAAGCACTGCGGAATTGACGAAGATGTTTGTGGGAGAGGGAGGGCAGCGCCGAGGCACGAACGTGTGTGGCTGCCCTCCCTCTGCCTCTCTTTATATAGGGGGAGGAGAGGGGAGGGGGCGCCCTAGGGTTACCCCCTAGGGGCGGCGGCCAAGGGGAGATGGGGGGGCGGCGGCCCAGGGGCTAGGGTTTCCCCCCCCCCAGGCGCCTTGCCCCCCAAGCCAAGGGGTGCGGCTGCCCTAGGGGGGCCACCCCCCATGCGCAGGTGGAGAGGGCCCAAGGGGGGGCGCACAGCCCCATGAGGGCTGTTGCGTCTCCCACTTGTGGCCCATAGGGCTCGCAACACTTGCCGGGACCCCCCGAAACCCCTTTCGGTCATCCGACGACTCCCCGGTGCTCCCCGGAACACTTCCGGACTCCGATCACTCTCATCCTATATATCAATCTTCGTCCCCGGACCATTCCGGAGACCCTCGTCACGTCCGGGATCTCATCCGGGACTCCGAACAACCTTCGGTTACCATACACTGTTCTCACTAACAACCCTAGCGTCACCGAACCTTAAGTGTGTAGACCCTGCGGGTTCGGAAACTATGCAGACATGACCGAGACACTCCCAGGTCAATAACCAATAGCGGGATCTGGATACCCATATTGGTTCCCACACGTTCCTCGATGATCTCATCGGATGAACCACGATGTCAAGGATTCAGGCAATCCCATATACAGTTCCCTTTGTCTCGTCGGTATGTTACTTGCCCGAGATTCGATCGTCGGTATCTCTATACCTAGTTCAATCTCGTTACCGGCAAGTCTCTTTACTCATTCCGTAATACATAATCCCGTGACTAACTACTTAGTCACTTTGAGCTCATTGAGATGACGTATTACCGAGTGGGCCCGGAGATACCTCTCCGTCACACGGAGTGACAAATCCCAGTCTCGATCCATGTCAACTCAACAGACACATTCGGAGATACCTGTAGAGTACCTTTATAGTCACCCAGTTACGTTGCGACGTTTGGCACACACAAAGCACTCCTACGGTGTCAGTGAGTTACATGATCTCATGGTCATAGGAACTTATACTTGACATGCAGAAAACTATAGCGATAACTGATACGATCAAAAGCTATGTTTAACGTTTGGGTCTCGTCCATCACATCATTCTCCTAATGATGTGATCCCGTTATCAAATGACAACTCATGTCTATGACCTGGAAACCGCGGTCATCTTTGATCAACGAGCTAGTCCTGTAGAGGCTTACTAGGGACACAAAGTTTGTCTATTTATCCACACATGTATTTGAGTTTCCAATCAATACAGTTATAGCATGGATAATAAACGATTATCATGAACAAGGAAATATAATAATAACTCTTTCATTATTGCCTCTAGGGCATATTTCCAACAGTCTCCCACTTGCACTAGAGTCAATAATCTAGCATTACAAGGTAATGAATCTAACACCCATAGAGTCTTGGTGTTGATCATGCTTAGCCCGTGGAAGAGGCTTAGTCAACGGATCTGCAACATTCAAATCCGTGTGTACTTTGCAAATGCTTATGTCCTCCTCCTTGACTGAATCGCGGATGGAATTGAAGCGTCGCTTTATGTGTCTGGTCCTCTTGTGAAACCTTGGTTCCTTGGCTAGAGCAATGGCACCAGTGTTGTCACAAAACAGAGTCATTGGGTTCAATGCACTAGGCACAACTCCAAGATCTGTCATGAACTCCTTCATCCAGACACCTTCCTTTGCCGCCTCCGAGGCAGCTATGTACTCCGCTTCGCATGTAGAATCGGCTACCACGCTTTGCTTGGAACTGCACCAGCTTACCGCTCCCCCGTTGAGAATATATACGTATCCGGTTTGAGACTTGGAGTCATCCGGATCAGTGTCAAAGCTTGCATCGACGTAACCCTTTACAACGAGCTCTTGATCACCTCCATAAACGAGAAACATCTCCTTAGTCCTTTTCAGGTACTTTAGGATATTCTTGACCGCTGTCTAGTGATCCATACCAGGATTACTTTGAAACCTTCCGGCCATACTTATGGCAAGGCTGACATCTGGTCTCGTGCACAGCATTGCATACATGATAGAGCCTATGGCTGAAGCATAGGGGACGACACTCATCTTTTCTCTATCTTCCGCAGTCACTGGGCATTGAGTCTTACTCAACTTTGTACCTTGCAATACCGGCAAGAACCCCTTCTTGGATTGATCCATTTTGAACTTCTTCAAAACTTTATCAAGGTATGTACTTTGTGAAAGTCCTATCAAGCGTCTCGATCTATCTCTATAGATCTTGATGCCCAATATGAAAGCAGCTTCACCGAGGTCCTTCATCGAAAAACTCTTGTTCAAATACCCCTTCACGCTATCCAAAAATTCTATATTGTTTCCAATTAGCAATATGTCATCCACATATAATATCAGAAACGCTATAGAGCTCCCACTCACTTTCTTGTAAATACAAGCTTCTCCGTAAACTTGTACAAAACCAAATGCTTTGATCACCTCATCAAAGCGAAGATTCCAACTCTGAGACGCTTGCACCAGCCCATAAATGGAACGCTGGAGTTTGCAAACTTTGTCAGCATTCTCTGGATCGACAAAACCTTCCGGTTGTATCATATACAACTCTTCCTTAAGAAAACCGTTAAGGAACGCCGTTTTGACATCCATCTGCCAAATTTCATAATCGAAATACGCAGCTATTGCTAACTTGATTCGGACGGATTTAAGCATCGCTACGGGTGAGAAAGTCTCATCGTAGTCAACTCCTTGAACTTGTGAAAAACCCTTTGCCACAAGTCGAGCTTTATACACGGTGACATTGCCGTCAGCGTCCGTCTTCCTCTTAAAAATCCATTTATTCTGAATGGCCTTCCGCCCTTCAGGTAATACTTCCAAAGTCCATACTTTGTTTTCATACATGGATCCCATCTCGGATTTCATGGCCTCTAACCATTTGTCGGAATCCGGGCCCACCATCGCTTCTCCATAGCTCGTAGGTTCACTGTTGTCCAACAACATCACCTCCAAGACAGGGTTACCATACCACTCAGGTGCAGTGCGTACGCTTGTCGACCTACGAGGTTCGGTAGTAACTTGATCAGAAGCTTCTTGATCATTATCATCGGCTTCCTCTTCAACCGCTGCAGGCTCTACAAAAACATCTTTCTGTGCTGCGCTACTCTCTGGTTGAAGCAGAGGTTCAATAACCTCATCAAGTTCTACCTTCCTCCCACTCAATTCTTTCGAGAGAAACTCTTTCTCGAGAAAGGACCCGTTCTTAGCGACAAACACTTTGCCCTCGGATCTGAGATAGAAGGTGTACCCAACCATCTCTTTTGGGTATCCTATGAAGACACATTTGTCCGCTTTGGGTTCGAGCTTTTCTGGCTGAAGCCTTTTGACATAAGCATCGCAACCCCAAACTTTGAGAAAAGACAACTTAGGTTTCTTACCAAACCATAGTTCATACGGTGTTGTCTCAACGGATTTAGATGGAGCCCTATTTAAAGTGAATGCAGCTGTCTCTAACGCATATCCCCAAAACGATAGTGGCAAATCGGCAAGAGACATCATAGAACGCACCATATCTAATAGGGTTCGATTACGACGTTCGGACACACCATTACGCTGTGGTGTTCCAGGTGGCGTTAACTGTGAAACGATTCCACATTTTCTTAAGTGATTGCCAAACTCATAACTCAGATACTCTCCCCCTCGATCAGATCGTAGGAACTTGATCTTCTTGTTACGATGATTCTCAACTTCACTCTGAAATTGCTTGAACTTTTCAAACGTTTCAGACTTATGCTTCATCAAGTAAATATACCCATATCTACTTAAGTCGTCAGTGAAGGTGAGAAAATAACGATATCCACCGCGCGCCGTGACACTCATCGGGCCACACACATCAGTATGTATGATTTCCAATAAGTCACTTGCCCGTTCCATTGTTCCTGAAAACGGGGTCCTTGTCATCTTGCCCATGAGGCACGGCTCGCATGTGTCAAGTGATTCAAAATCAAGAGACTCCAAAAGTCCATCAGCATGGAGCTTCCTCATGCGTTTCACGCCGATATGACCCAGACGGCAGTGCCACAAGAAAGTGGTATTATTGTTATCAACTCTACATCTTTTGGCATCAATGTTATGAACATGTGTATCATCACTATCGAGATTCAATAAGAATAAACCCCCTACTTCGGGTGCATGACCATAAAAGATATTACCCATATAAATAGAACAACCTTTATTCTCTGATTTAAATGAGTAACCGTCTCGCATTAAACAAGATCCAGATATAATGTTCATGCTCAACGCAGGCACTAAATAACAATTATTCAGGTTCATAACTAATCCCGATGGTAATCGAAGAGCGAGCGTGCCGACGGCGATCACATCAACCTTGGAACCATTTCCCACGCGCATCGTCACTTCGTCCTTCGCCAGCCTCCGTTTATTCCGTAGTTCCTGTATAGAGTTGCAAATGTGAGCAACCGAACCGGTATCAAATACCCAGGCACTACAACGAGAGTTGGTAAGGTACACATCAATAACATGTATATCACATATACCTTGCTTGTTGTTGTTGTTGGCCCCCTTCTTGTCTGCCAGATACTTGGGGCAGTTCCGCTTCCAGTGGCCGTTCCCCTTGCAATAGAAACACTCAGTCTCTGGCTTGGGCCCAGCCTTGGGTTTCTTCACTAGATGAGCAACTGCCTTGCCACCCTTCTTAGAGTTACCCTTCTTGCCCTTGCCATTTTTCTTGAAACTGGTAGTTTTATTGACCATCAACACTTGATACTCCTTCTGGATGTCTGCCTCAGCGACTTTCAGCATTGAAAACAGCTCGGCGATGGATTTGTTCATCCCTTGCATGTTATACTGCTGCACGAAGCTCTTGTAGCTAGGTGGGAGTGACTGGAGAATTCTGTCAATGATAGCCTCCTCCGGGAACACAAGTCCCAGATCAGCTATGCGGGTATAGTACCCAGACATCTTCAGCAAGTGCTCACTGACAGACGAATTCTCCTCCATCTTGCAAGCAAAGAATTTATTGGTGGTCTCATACCTCTCGATCTTGGCATTCTTTTCAAAGATGAACTTCAACTCCTGGAACATCTCATATGCTCCATGACGTTCAAAACGCCTTTGAAGTCCTCCTTCCAAGCTATACAACATGGCACACTGCACTACTGAGTAGTCATCCGAACGCGACTGCCAGGCGTTCATAACGTCCACAGAGGCCGGAGCGGGGGGTTCACCTAGCGGTGCACTTAGGACATAAACCTTTTGGGCAGCTGTGAGGATGATCCTCAGATTGCGGAGCCAGTCCACAAAGTTGCTCCCATCATCTTTCAGCTTAGTTTTCTCTAGGAACGCATTAAAATTCAGGGGAGCTACTGCGCGAGCCATCTACAACAAAAGATTTGCAAAGACATCTTAGACTATTGTTCATGATAAGTGAGTTTTTAACTAATCAAATTACTTATAACTCCCACTCAAATTGACATCCCTCTGGTCATTCGAGTGTGGCATGATCCAAATCCACCAACCCAAGTCCGATCATCACGTGAGATGAGGTGGTGTCAATGGTGAACATCTTCATGTTGATCATATCTACTATATGACTCAAGCTCGACCTTTCGGTCTTCCGTGTTCCGAGGCCATGTCTGTACATGCTAGGCTCGTCAAGTCTAACCCGAGTGTTCTGCATGTGCAAAACTGGCTTGCACCCGTTGTATGCGAACGTAGAGTCTATCACACCCGATCATCACGTGGTGCTTCGAAACGACGATCCTTCACAACGGCGCACACTCGGGGGGAACACAATTTTATCTTGAAATTTTAGTGAGGGATCATCTTATAATGCTACCGTCGTCCTAAGCAAAATAAGATGCATAAAAGGATTAACATCACATGCAAATCATAAGTGACATGATATGGTCATCAACTCGTGCTTTTGATCTCCATCTCCAAAGCACCGGCATGATCTCCATCGTCACCGGCGTAACACCATGATCCCTATCATCATGATCTCCATCGTCGTGTCGCCATCGGGGTTGTCGCGCGCCCACCATGCTCTTACTACTATTGCTACCGTTTAGCGATAAAGTAAAGCATTACATAGCGCTTAATGATTGACACGCAGGTCATACAAAAATTAAAGACAACCCTATGGCTCCTGCCGGTTGCCGTATACATCGACATGCAAGTCGATATTAACTATTACAACATGATCATCTCATACATCAAATATATCTCATCATGTCATTGGCCATATCATATCACATACATACCCTGCAAAAACAAGTTAGACGTCCTCTAATTTGTTGTTGCATGTTTTACGTGGCTGCTATGGGTATCTAGCAAGAATGCTTCTTACCTACGCAAAGCCACAACGGTGATATTTAAGTTGCTATTTAACCTTCTACAAGGACCGCCTTTGTCTATTCCGATTCAACTAAGATAGGAGAGGCAGACACCCGCCAGCCATCTTATGCAACAAAAGTCGCATGTCTGTCGATGGAACCGGTCTCATGTACGTGGACATGTAAAGTTGGTCCGAGCAGCTTCATCCCATAATACCGCTGAATCAAGAAAGACCAAGGAGGGAAGCAATCTAAACATCAACGCCCACAAACCCCTTTGTGTTCTACTCGTGAAAGCATCTACGCAAGAACCTAGCTCATGATGCCACTGTTGGGGAACGTTGCATGGGAAACAAAAATTTTCCTACGCTCACCAAGATCAATCTAGGAGATGCATCTACGAGGGGAGAGTTGGATCCACATACCCTTGTAGATCGCTAAACGGAAGCGTTCAAGAACGCGGTTGATGGAGTCGTACTCGCCGCGATTCAGATCGCCGACGATCCTAGCACCGAACGGACGGTGCCTCCGCGTTCTTCACACGTACAGCTCGGGGACGTCTCCTCCTTCTTGATCCAGCAAGGGGGAAGGAGAGGTTGATGGAGAAACCAGCAGCACGACGGCGTGGTGGAGATGGTGGTGGAGGAATTCCAGCAGGGCTTCGCCAAGCACTGCGGAATTGACGAAGATGTTTGTGGGAGAGGGAGGGCAGCGCCGAGGCACGAACATGTGTGGCTGCCCTCCCTCTGCCTCTCTTTATATAGGTGGAGGAGAGGGGAGGGGGCGCCCTAGGGTTACCCCCTAGGGGCGGCGGCCAAGGGGAGATGGGGGGGCGGCGGCCCAGGGGCTAGGGTTTCCCCCCCCCCAGGCGCCTTGCCCCCCAAGCCAAGGGGTGCGGCTGCCCTAGGGGGGCCACCCCCCCATGCGCAGGTGGAGAGGGCCCAAGGGGGGGCGCACAGCCCCATGAGGGCTGTTGCGTCTCCCACTTGTGGCCCATAGGGCCCGCAACACTTGCCGGGACCCCCCGAAACCCCTTTCGGTCATCCGACGACTCCCCGGTGCTCCCCGGAACACTTCCGGACTCCGATCACTCTCATCCTATATATCAATCTTCGTCCCCGGACCATTCCGGAGACCCTCGTCATGTCCGGGATCTCATCCGGGACTCCGAATAACCTTCGGTTACCATACACTGTTCTCACTAACAACCCTAGCGTCACCGAACCTTAAGTGTGTAGACCCTGCGGGTTCGGAAACTATGCAGACATGACCGAGACACTCCCAGGTCAATAACCAATAGCGGGATCTGGATACCCATATTGGTTCCCACACGTTCCTCGATGATCTCATCGGATGAACCACGATGTCAAGGATTCAGGCAATCCCGTATACAGTTCCCTTTGTCTCGTCGGTATGTTACTTGCCCGAGATTCGATCGTCGGTATCTCTATACCTAGTTCAATCTCGTTACCGGCAAGTCTCTTTACTCGTTCCGTAATACATAATCCCGTGACTAACTACTTAGTCACTTTGAGCTCATTGAGATGACGTATTACCGAGTGGGCCCGGAGATACCTCTCCGTCACACGGAGTGACAAATCCCAGTCTCGATCCATGTCAACTCAACAGACACATTCGGAGATACCTGTAGAGTACCTTTATAGTCACCCAGTTACGTTGCGACGTTTGGCACACACAAAGCACTCCTACGGTGTCAGTGAGTTACATGATCTCATGGTCATAGGAACTTATACTTGACATGCAGAAAACTATAGCGATAACTGATACGATCAAAAGCTATGTTTAACGTTTGGGTCTCGTCCATCACATCATTCCCCTAATGATGTGATCCCATTATCAAATGACAACTCATGTCTATGACCTGGAAACCGCGGTCATCTTTGATCAACGAGCTAGTCCTGAAGAGGCTTTCTAGGGACACAAAGTTTGTCTATTTATCCACACATGTATTTAAGTTTCCAATCAATACAATTATAGCATGGATAATAAACGATTATCATGAACAAGGAAATATAATAATAACTCTTTTATTATTGCCTCTAGGGCATATTTCCAACACTGGGTCCAAGGCCGCAGCAAGGAAGTGCCTCCTTATTTCGTGCAAAATAATGATTCGACCACCTGACAGCAGGGACCTACCGGAAGGGCTTTGTATTTTGGTTTAGCTGTATTTTGCGAAAAATATATTTCCCCCCTAACAGCTGGGACCCACCAGCTATATCTTTGGATGCAAGGAAAGTGTCTCCATATTAGGCGTGGAAAAAATGAATGCCCCCCTGACAGCTCGTACCCACCATCAATAACTTCGCACGCAAGGAAGTGTCTCCTTATCCTCCCTGACAGCCGGGACCCACCTGGTCGAAGCGTACGTAGCATTGTCATTCTGGTTGCGACCGTGTACGTACATACTAGTCGATCATTCTCTCTGCAACGGTGAACCGTGCTCGAGCAAGCAGCGGCACGTGTAGTAGTAGAGCCCCCTACGTAGCAGTTCAGGCAGTCCCTTCAAAATCATGTACACGTACGTACAACCACATGGCAAAAAAATAGCTACGTACGTACATACGGGCGGAGTCTCGAACGCGTACTCGCACATACGTATGGCCAAGGCTGGTGTACATGGAGAGGCAGCGGACGGCAGTAATGGCGTCGTGTTCATCGATAGCCAATCGGCGGGGTCGGAATGGAGAAACAGCAGCGTGTTCACCGGGAGGCAACCAGCTTGGACGGAACAGCCAAACTTGGAGTGGTGTACCGCAAAACGAAGTGAAACGACCTTCTGATGGAGCGCGTATAGTCGAAACGGGGTCCTCTTCATCGTGCAGGGTCCGGCGTATTGCAAAATGGATGAAACAGCCTTCTGTTCGACCAGCTACGGTCGAAACGGGATCATGTTCATCAGGAGGGGTCTGGCGTACCGCAAAACGGAGGTAACGGACTTGTGATGGAGCGCTACGATCGAAGGGAGGGGTGTGGCGTACCGCAAAACGGGACTCCATGGGCTACTGTTCACCCACCGTCGACTTCCTCCAGCCCCCACCTGCACTGTTCATCCAGCGCGTCTTCCTGTGCTCCACCGGCTACTGTTCAACCAGCCCTCCACAGGGTCCTGTTCATCCAACCAGCCCTCCAACGGCTACTGTTCAACCAGCCCTCCACGAGGTCCTGTTCATCCACCCCCAACTCCTCGGCTGTGGCACCCTCATCTCGGTGTCCTATTCATCCTACGGCAAACGCGTAGCTACTACTACTACCACGGGGTCCTGTTCATCCAACCCCCACCGGGAACTGTTCATCCAATCCCAACCACGTACATCTCAACTCTTTCAACCAACCCACATTCACTGTTCATCAAGTGCGAGCAGGTTCAATCGGCTTCAGTAAGCAGCAACAGCGATCGATCGGGTTCAGTTAGCAGCGGTAGCGAAGGAATCGCTCGGGTTCAGTTAGCAGCGAAGGGATCGATCGCTCGGGTTCAGTAACATACGTAGCTAGTACAATCGCTCGGGTTCAGCTTGCTCGGGTTCAGTTAGAGCCCAACGCCTCACACATACACATGACGTGTATGAGAGAAACGCGCAAACCTCCATGCATCGCTCCACCCCAACCACCCACCGTAACCGGGAACTTCCCGAAAATTTCCTCTCCCTCGCTTCTACCATTATTTTTTTCCGTCATGGACGGCCCAAAGAATGTCATGCAGGTGCGTCTCCGGCCCGCCCAGGATGAAAAGCCCATTTTCTGTCATGATTTTTTGTCACAGAAGTAGGAGCCCACCACATCTATGATGATACGGTTTTTTGTCACAATTATCATCATAGAAGTGTCATAAGCATGACATAAAAAAATTGTTCGGGCCAAAATGTTACGGATGTGTCTTTTTTTATAGTGTGTAGAAGGTTAAAAGCTTACTCGATTATCACCACTGTGGCTTTGCGTAGATAAGAACAGTTCTTATAGTTTGCCCTAGTAGCCATGTAAAAAATTGCAACTACAAAGTAGAGGATGTCTAACTTGTTTTTGCAGGGCTTGTTGTGATGTGGTATGGCCAAAACGTAATGTGATATATGTTGATGTATGAGATGATCATGTTTTTATAATAAGTTCACGACTTGCATGTCGATGAGTACGGTAACTGGCAGGAGCCATAGGGTTGTTTGTAATTTATTGTATGATCTACTCGCAATCATTAAACGCCATGTAATTGCTTTACTTTATCGCTATGCATTAGCATTAGTTGTAGAAGCAATAGTTGGTGGAGACAACCATGATGAAGACACGAAGATGGAGATCATGGTGTCATGCCGATGACGACGGAGATCATACCAGTGCTTTGGAGATGGAGATCAAAAGCACAATGATTACGATGGCCATATCATGTCACATATATTGATTGCATGTGATGTTTATCTTTTTATGCATCTTATTTTGCTTAGGATGATGGTAGCGTTATAAGATGATCCCTTCACTTAATTTCAAGATAAAAGTGTTCTCCCTAAGTATGCACCATTGCAAAAGTTCGTCGTTTCGAAGCACCTCGTGATGATTGGGTGTGATAGACTCTACATTCATATACAATGGGTGTAAACCAGTTTTACACATGTGGAATACTTGGGTTAAGCTTAACAAGCCTAGCATGTGCAGACATGGCCTCAGAACACAGGAGACTAAAAGGTCGAACATGAGTCATATAGTAGATATGATCAACATGGAGATGTTCACCATTGATGACTAGCCATCTCACGTGATGAACAGACATGGGTTAGTTGATTTGGATCATGTATCACTTAGACAACTTGTGGGATGTTGTTTTAAGTGGGAGGTCATTAGTAATTTGATTAACTGAACTAATTATCATGAACTTAGTCTTAATAGTCTTTGCAAAATGTGTGTTGTAGATCAATGGCCCGCGCTGTAGTTCCCTTGAATTTTAGTGTGTTCCTAGAGAAAGCTAAGTTGAAAGATGATGGAAGCAATAATGCAGACTAGGTTTGAAAATTGAGGATTATCCTCATTACTGCACAAAAGGCTTATGTCCTTGATGCACCGCTAGGTGCCCCTCCCCTTCTAGTGTTTATGGATGTTGTGAACATCTGGCATGCATGTTCTGATGACTACTCGATAGTACAATGCACCATGCTACGGCTAAGGACCGGGGCTCCAAAGATGTTTTGAGCATCATTGAGCATATGAGATGTTCCAGGAGCTGAAATTGATATTTCAAAATCATGCCCGAGCTGAGAGGTATGACACTTCCGACAAGTTCTTTAGCGGCAAGATGGAGGAGAACAGTTCTGTTAGTGATCATATACTCAGAATGTCTGGGTATAACAACCGCTTAATGTAGTTGGGAGTTAATCTTCCAGATGACACAATCATTGACAGAGTTCTCCAGTCATTGCCACCAAGCTATAAGGGCTTTGTGATGAACTATAATATGTGAGGGATGGATAAAACGATTCCCGAGCTCTTCGCGATGCTCAAGGCCACAGAGGTAGAAATCAAGAAGGAGCATCAAGTGTTGATGGTTAAAAAGACCACTAGTTTCAAGAAAGGCAAGGGAAAGAAAGGGAACTTCAAGAAAATTGGCAAGACATTTGTCGCTCCCATGAAGAAACCCAAGGCTGGAGCAAACCTGAGACAAAGTGCTTCTACTTCAAGGGGAATGGTCACTGGAAGCGGAACTACCCCATGTACTTGGCAGATAAGAAGGCTGGCAATGTCAACAAAGGTATATCTGATATACATGTTGTTGATGTGTATCTTACTAGTGCTCGTAGCAGTGCTTGGGTATTTGATACTGGTTCGGTTGCTAATATTGGTAACTCGAAAAAGGAGCTACGGTATAAATGAAGACTAGCTAAGGACGAGGTGATATTAATGTGTGTCGGAAATGGTTCCAAGGTGGATGTGGTTGCCGTCGGCACGCTACCTCTACATCTACCTTCAGGATTAGTTTTAAACCTAAATAATTGTTATTTGGAGCCTGCGTTGAGCATGAAAATTATATATGGATCTTATTTATTGCGAGGCGGTTATTCATCTAAGTCAAAGAATAATGGTTGTTCTATTTATACGAGTAGCATCTTTTATGGACATGCACCCCTTGTGAATGGTTTATTCTTGATGAATCTCGGTCGTAGTAATACACATATTCATAATATTGATGCCAAAATATGCAAAGTTAATAATGATAGTACCACATACTTGTGGCTCTGCCGCTTAGGTCATATTGTGTAAAGCACATGAAGAAACTCCATGCTGATGGACTTTTGTAATATCTTGATTATGAATCATTTGAGACATGTGAACCATGCCTCATGGGCAAGATGACTGAAACTCCATTCTCTGGGACAATGGAGTGAGCTAGTGACTTATTGGAAATAATCATAGCGATGTATGCGGACCGATGAGTGTTGAAGCACGTGGTGTATATCGTTATTTTCTTACCTCACAGATGATTTGAGTAGATATGGGTATATTTACTTAATGAAACACAAGGCTGAAACAATTGAAAAGTTCAAGGAATTTCAGAGTGAAGTGGACAATCATCATAAGAAGAAAATAAACTTCCTACGATCTGATCATGGAGGTGAATATTCGAGTTATGAGTTTGGTATGCATTTAAGACAACTTGGAATTGTTTCACAACTCACGCCGCCAAGAACAACACAGCGTAATGGTGTATCTGAACATCATAACCGTGCTCTATTGGATATGGTGTGTTCTATGATGTTTCGTACTGTTTTACCACTATTTTTTTGGGGTAATGCATTAGGGACAACCGCATTCACTTTAAGTAGGGCACCATCTAAATCTGTTGAGACGACATCGTATGAGTTACGGTTTTGCAAGAAACCTAAACTGTCGTTTCTTAAAGTTTCGGGATGCGGCACTTAAGTCAAGAGGCTTCGGGGTGATAAGCTCGAACCCAAAGCGGAGAAGTGTGTCTTCATAGGATACCCTAAAGAGACCATTGGGTATACCTTCTACCACAGATCTGAGGGTAAGATCTTTGTTGCCAAGAATGGGTTCTTTCTAGAGAAGGAGTTTCTCTCGAAAGAAGTGAGTGGGAGGAAAGTAGAACGTGATGAAGTAATTGTACCTTTTCCCAAATTGGAATGTTGCACATCACAGAAAGCAATTCTCGTGATGCCTACAACAATTGAAGAGGAAGCTAAGGATGATGATCATGATACTTTTGATCAAGTTACTACTGAACTTCATAGGTTGACAAGGGTACGTTCCGCACCAGAGTGGTACGGTAATACAGTCATGGAAGTCATGTTGTTGGACAATGGCGAACCTACAAACTATGAAGAAGTTACGATGAGCCCGGATTCCAACAAATGGATTGAGGCCATGAAATCCGAGATAAGATCCGTGTATGAGAAAAAAGTACGGACTTTGGTGGACTTGCCGATGATCGGCAAGCCATTGAGAATAAATGGATTTTTAAGAAGACAGACGCTGATGGTAATGTCACCGTTTATAAAGCTCGACTTGTCGCAAAGGGTTTCCGACAAGTTCAAGGGGTTGAATACGATGATACTTTCTCACTCATAGTGATGCTTAAGTCATTTAGAATTATGTTAGCTATTGTCGCATTTTATGATTATGAAATCTCGCAAATGGACATCAAAACAGCATTCCTTAACGTGTTTCTTAAGGAAGAGTTGTATATGATGCAACCAGAAGGTTGTGTTGATCCTAGGATGCTAACAAAGTATGCAAGCTCCAGCGATCCATCTATGGACTGGTGCAAGCATCTCAGAGTTTGAATATTTGCTTTGATGAGGTGATTAAAGCTTTTGGTTGTATACAAACTTACGGAGAAGCTTGTATTTACAAGAAAGTGAGTGGGAGCTCTGTAGCATTGTTAATATTATATGTGGATGACATATTGTTGATTGGAAATGACATAGAATTTCTCAAAAGCATAAACGGATATTTGAATAAGAGTTTTTCAGTGAAAGACCACGATGAAGTTGCATACATATTAGGCATCAAAATATATAGAGATAGATCAAGACGCATAATAGGACTTTCAGAAAGCATATACCTTGACAAAGTTTTGAAGAAGTTCAAAATGGATCAGTCAAAGAAAGGGTTCTTGCATGTATTGTAAGGTGTGAAGTTGAGTAAAACTCAAAGCCCAACCACGGTAGAAGAAAGGGGAAGGATGAAAGTCATTCCGTATGCCTGAGCCATAGGCTCTATAATGTATGCCATGCTGTGTACCAGACCTGATGTGTGCCTTGCCAAAAGTGTGGCAGGGAGGTACTAAAGTGATCCAGGAGTAGATCACTGGACAAGGGTGCAAAATATCCTGAAGTACCTGAAGAGGACTAAGGATATGTTTCTTGTTCATGGAGGTGATGAAGATCTCGTCGTAAAGGGTTATGTTGATGCTAGTTTCGACACTGATCTGGATAACTCTAAGTCTCAAACCGGATATGTATTTATACTAAATGGTGGAGCGGTTGGTTGGGGCAGTTCCAAGAAGAGCGTCATGGTGGTATATACATGTGAAGCGGGGTATATAGCAGCATCGGAAGCAGCGCAAGAAGGAGTCTAGATGAAGGACTTCATATCTGACCTGGGTGTAATACCTAGTGCATCGGATCCAATGACTATCTTTTGTGACAACACTCGAACTATTCCCATTGCCAAGGAGCCCAGGTTTCACAAGACAACCAACCACATCAAGTGACGCTTCAACTCCATTCGTAATTATGTTAAGGATGGAGACATAGGACTTTGTAAAGTACATACGGATCTGAATATAGAAGACCCATTGACTAAACCTCTTCCATGGTCAAATCATGATCAGCACCAAGATTCAATGGGTGTTAGATTCATAGCTATGTAAACTATATAATTGACTCAAGTGCAAGTGGGAGACTGTTGGAAATATGCCCTAGAGGCAATAATAAAGCAGTTATTATCGTATTTACTGTTCATGATATTTTATTATTATTTATGTTACAATTGTATTGATCGGAAACTTAAATACATGTGTGAATACATAAAGTACACCGTGTCCCTCGTATGCCTCTATTAGACTAGCTCGTTGATCAAAGATGGTTAAGGTTTCCTAGACATAGGCATGAGTTGTCATTTGATAATGGGATCACATCATTAGGAGAATGATGTGATGGACTAGACCCAACCATAAGCTTAGCATCAGATCGTTTAAATTATTTCATATAGCTTTCTTCATGCCAAGTATTTGTTCCTTCGACCATGAGATCATGAAACTCCCGGATACCGGAGGAATACCGTGTGTGTTCTCAAACTTCACTTCGTAACTGAGTGTGTTGGAAATATGCCCTAGAGGCAATAATAAAATGGTTATTATTATATTTCCTTTTCATGATGATTGTCTATTGTTCATGCTATAATTGTATTATCCGAAAATGGTAATACATGTGTGAATACATAGACCACAACATGTCCCTAGTGAGCCTCTATTGACTAGCTCGTTGATCAATAGATGGTTATGGTTTCCTGACCATGGACATTGGATGTCATTGATAACAGGATTACATCATTAGGAGAATGATGTGATGGACAAAACCCAATCCTAAGCCTAGCACAAGATCGTGTAGTTCGTATGCTAAAGCTTTTCCAATGTCAAGTATTTGTTCCTTAGACCATGAGATTGTTGGGGAACGTTGCATGGAAAACAAAAATTTTTCTCTACGTTCACCAAGATCAATCTAGTAGATGCAACTACGAGGGGAGAGTAGGATCCACATACCCTTGTAGATCGCTAAGCGGAAGCGTTATGAACGCCGATGATGGAGTCGTACTCGCCGCGATTCAGATCGCCGAAGATCCTAGCACCGAAGCAACGGTGCCTCCGCGTTCTTCACACGTACGGCTCGGGGACGTCTCCTCCTTCTTGATCCAGCAAGGGGTGGAGGAGAGGTTGATGGAGAACCGGCAGCACGACGGCGTGGTGGTGATGGTGGAGGAGAATTCCAGCAGGGCTTCGCCTAAGCACCGCGGGAGAAGAAGATGTTGTGGGAGAGGGAGGGCAGCACCGAGGCACGAACTTGTGTTGGCTGCCCTCCCTCTACCTCTCTATATATAGGGGGAAGGAGGAGAGGGGGGCGCCCCTAGGGTTTCCCCTAGGGGGGCCGGCGGCCAGGGCATGGGGGGGGCGGCGGCCAAGGGCCAGGCCCTAGGGTTTCCCCCCCTAGGTGCCTTGCCCCCCACTCCAAAGGGGTGCGGCTGCCCTAGGGGGTCCCACCCCCTTAGCCGCATGAGGAGAGGGCCCAGGGGGGGCGCACAGCCCCTTGAGGGCTGTGGTGTTCCCCCTTGTGGCCCAATAGGCCCAGAACTACTTCCGGAACCCCCGAAACCCCTTTCGGTCGTCCGCCGATTTCCCGATGCTCCCCGGAACACTTCCGGACTCCGAAACCTTTCATCCTATATATCAATCTTCGTCTCCGGACCATTCCGGAGACCCTCGTCACGTCCGGGATCTCATCCGGGACTCCGAACAACCTTCGGTAACCATGCACTCTTCTCACTAACAACCCTAGCGTCACCGAACGTTAAGTGTGTAGACCCTGCGGGTTCGGAAACCATGTAGACATAACCGAGACACTCCCAGGTCAATAACCAATAGCGGGATCTGGATACCCATATTGGTTCCCACATGTTTCTCGATGATCTCATCGGATGAACCACGATGTCAAGGATTCAGGCAATCCCGTATACAGTTCCTTTTGTCTCGTCGGTATGTTACTTGCCCGAGATTCGATCGTCGGTATCTCTATACCTAGTTCAATCTCGTTACCGGCAAGTCTCTTTACTCGTTACCGTAATACATAATCCCATGACCAACTACTTGGTCACTTTGAGCTCATTGAGATGACGTATTACCGAGTGGGCCCGGAGATACCTCTCCGTCACATGGAGTGACAAATCCCAGTCTCGATCCATGTCAACCCAACAGACACCCTCGGAGATACCTGTAGAGTACCTTTATAGTCACCCAGTTACGTTGCGACGTTTGGCACACAAAAAGCACTCCTACGGTGTCAGTGAGTTACATGATCTCATGGTCATAGGAACTTATACTTGACATGCAGACAACTATAGCGATAACTGACACGATCAAAAAGCTATGTTAACGTTTGGGTCTCGTCCATCACATCATTCTCCTAATGATGTGATCCCGTTATCAAATGACAACTCATGTCTATGACCTGGAAACCGCGGTCATCTTTGATCAACGAGCTAGTCCTGTAGAGGCTCACTAGGGACACAAAGTCTGTCTATTCATCCACACGTGTATTTGAGTTTCCAATCAATACAGTTATAGCATGGATAATAAACGATTATCATGAACAAGGAAATATAATAATAACTCTTTTATTATTGCCTCTAGGGCATATTTCCAACAGTCACCCACTTGCACTAGAGTCAATAATCTAGCATTACAAGGTAATGAATCTAACACCCATAGAGTCTTGGTGTTGATCGTGCTTAGCCCGTGGAAGAGGCTTAGTCAACGGATCTGCAACATTCAAATCCGTGTGTACTTTGCAAATGTTTATGTCCTCCTCCTTGACCGAATCGCGGATGGAATTGAAGCGTCGCTTTATGTGTCTGGTCCTCTTGTGAAACCTTGGTTCCTTGGCTAGAGCAATGGCACCAGTGTTGTCACAGAACAGAGTCATTGGGTTCAGTGCACTAGGCACAACTCCAAGATCTGTCATGAACTCCTTCATCCAGACACCTTCCTTTGCCGCCTCTGAGGCAGCTATATACTCCGCTTCACATGTAGAATCAGCTACCACGCTCTGCTTGGAACTGCACCAGCTTACCGCTCCCCCGTTGAGAATATATACGTATCCGGTTTGAGACTTAGAGTCATCCGGATCAGTGTCAAAGCTTGCATCGACGTAACCCTTTACGACGAGCTCTTGATCACCTCCATAAACGAGAAACATATCCTTAGTCCTTTTCAGGTACTTTAGGATATTCTTGACCGCCGTCCAGTGATCCATACCAGGATTACTTTGAAACCTTCCGGCCATACTTATGGCAAGGCTGACATCTGGTCTTGTGCACAGCATTGCATACATGATAGAGCCTATGGCTGAAGCATAGGGGACGACACTCATCTTTTCTCTATCTTCCGCAGTCACTGGGCATTGAGTCTTACTCAACTTTGTACCTTGCAATACTGGCAAGAACCCCTTCTTGGATTGATCCATTTTGAACTTCTTCAAAACTTTATCAAGGTATGTACTTTGTGAAAGTCCTATCAAGCGTCTTGATCTATCTCTATAGATCTTGATGCCCAATATGAAAGCAGCTTCACCGAGATCCTTCATTGAAAAACTCTTGTTCAAATACCCCTTCACGCTATCCAAAAATTCTATATTGTTTCCAATCAGCAATATGTCATCCACATATAATATTAGAAACGCTATAGAGCTCCCACTCACTTTCTTGTAAATACAAGCTTCTCCGTAAACTTGTACAAACCCAAACGCTTTGATCACCTCATCAAAGCGAAGATTCCAACTCCGAGATGCTTGCACCAGCCCATAAATGGAACGCTGGAGCTTGCATACTTTGTCAGCATTCTCTGGATCGACAAAACCTTCTGGTTGTATCATATACAACTCTTCCTTAAGAAAACCGTTAAGGAATGCTGTTTTGACATCCATCTGCCAAATTTCATAATCGAAATATGCAGCTATTGCTAACATGATTCGGACGGATTTAAGCATCGCTACGGGTGAGAAAGTCTCATCGTAGTCAATTCCTTGAACTTGTGAAAAACCCTTTGCCACAAGTCGAGCTTTATACACGGTGACATTCCCGTCAGCGTCCGTCTTCCTCTTAAAAATCCATTTATTCTGAATGGCCTTCCGTCCTTCAGGTAATACTTCCAAAGTCCATACTTTGTTTTCATACATGGATCCCATCTCGGATTTCATGGCCTCTAACCATTTGTCGGAATCCGGGCCCACCATCGCTTCTCCATAGCTCGTAGGTTCACTGTTGTCCAGCAACATGACCTCCAAGACAGGGTTACCATACCACTCAGGTGCAGTGCGTACCCTTGTCGACCTACGAGGTTCAGTAGTAACTTGATCAGAAGCTTCTTGATCATCATCATTGGCTTCCTCTTCAACCTCTGCAGGCTCCACAAAAACATCTTTCTGTGCTGCGCTACTCTCTGGTTGAAGCAGAGGTTCAATAACCTCATCAAGTTCTACCTTCCTCCCACTCAATTCTTTCGAGAGAAACTCTTTCTCGAGAAATGACCCGTTCTTAGCGACAAACACTTTGCCTTCGGATCTGAGATAGAAGGTGTACCCAACAGTTTCTTTTGGGTATCCTATGAAGACACATTTGTCCGCTTTGGGTTCGAGCTTTTCTGGCTGAAGCCGTTTGACATAAGCATCGCAACCCCAAACCTTGAGAAAAGACAACTTAGGTTTCTTACCAAACCATAGTTCATACGGTGTTGTCTCAACGGACTTAGATGGAGCCCTATTTAAAGTGAATGCAGCTGTCTCTAACGCATATCCCCAAAACGATAGTGGCAAATCGGTAAGAGACATCATAGAACGTACCATATCTAATAGGGTTCGATTACGACGTTCGGACACACCATTACGCTGTGGTGTTCCAGGTGGCGTCAACTGTGAAACAATTCCACATTTTCTTAAGTGATCGCCAAACTCATAACTCAGATATTCTCCCCCTCGATCAGATCGTAGGAACTTGATCTTCTTGTTACGATGATTTTCAACTTCACTCTGAAATTGCTTGAACTTTTCAAAAGTTTCAGACTTATGCTTCATTAAGTAAATATACCCATATCTACTTAAGTCGTCAGTGAAGGTGAGAAAATAACGATATCCACCGCGCGCCGTGACACTCATCGGACCACACACATCAGTATGTATGATTTCCAATAAGTCACTTGCCCGTTCCATTGTCCCTGAAAACGGGGTCCTTGTCATCTTGCCCATGAGGCACGGCTCGCACGTGTCAAGTGATTCAAAATCAAGAGACTCCAAAAGTCCATCAGCATGGAGCTTCCTCATGCGTTTTACGCCGATATGACCCAGACGGCAGTGCCACAAGAAAGTGGTATTATCATTATCTACTCTACATCTTTTGGCATCAATGTTATGAACATGTGTATCATCACTATCGAGATTCAATAAGAATAAACCCCTAACTTCGGGTGCATGACCATAAAAGATATTACCCATATAAATAGAACAACCTTTATTCTCTGATTTAAATGAGTAACCGTCTCGCAATAAACAAGATCCAGATATAATGTTCATGCTTAACGCAGGCACTAAATAACAATTATTCAGGTTCATAACTAATCCCGATGGTAATCGAAGAGCGAGCGTGCCGACGGCGATCACATCAACCTTGGAACCATTTCCCACGCGCATCGTCACTTCGTCCTTCGCCAGCCTCCGTTTATTCCGCAGTTCCTGTTTAGAGTTGCAAATGTGAGCAACCGAACCGGTATCAAATACCCAGGCACTACAACGAGAGTTGGTAAGGTACACATCAATAACATGTATATCACATATACCTTTGTTGTTGTTGGCCCCCTTCTTGTCCGCCAGATACTTGGGGTAGTTCCGCTTCCAGTGGCCGTTCCCCTTGCAATAGAAACACTCAGTCTCTGGCTTGGGCCCAGCCTTGGGTTTCTTCACTGGATTAGCAACTGCTTTGCCACCCTTCTTAGAGTTACCCTTCTTGCCCTTGCCATTCTTCTTGAAACTGGTGGTTTTATTGACCATCAACACTTGATACTCCTTCTGGATGTCTGCCTCAGCGACTTTCAGCATCGAAAACAGCTCGGCGATGGTCTTGTTCATCCCTTGCATGTTATACTGCTGCACGAAGCTCTTGTAGCTTGGAGGGAGTGACTGGAGAATTCTGTCAATGATAGCCTCATCCGGGAACACAAGTCCCAGATCAGCTATGCGGGTATAGTACCCAGACATCTTCAGTAAGTGCTCACTGACAGACGAATTCTCCTCCATCTTGCAAGCGAAGAATTTATCGATGGTCTCATACCTCTCGATCTTAGCATTCTTCTCAAAGATGAACTTCAACTCCTGGTACATCTCATATGCACCATGACGTTCAAAACGCCTTTGAAGTCCTCCTTCCAAGCCGTACAACATGGCACACTGCACTATCGAATAGTCATCCGAACGTGTCTGCCAGACGTTCAAAACGTCTGCAGGGGCTGTAGGAGCGGGGGGGTCACCTAGCGGTGCATTCAGGACATAAACCTTTTGGGCAGCTGTGAGGATGATCCTCAGATTGCGGAGCCAGTCCACAAAGTTGCTCCCATCATCTTTCAGTTTAGCTTTCTCTAGGAACGCATTAAAATTCAGGGGAGCTACTGCGCGAGCCATCTACAACCAAAAATTTGCAAAGACATTTTAGACTATTGTTCATGATAAGTGAGTTATTACCTAATCAAATTAATTATAACTCCCACTCAAATTGACATCCCTCCGGTCATTCGAGCGTGACATGATCCAAATTAACCAACCCAAGTCCGATCATCACGTGAGATGAGGTGGTGTCAATGGTGAACATCAACATGTTGATCATATCTACTATATGACTCATGCTCGACCTTTCGGTCCTCCGTGTTCCGAGGCCATGTCTGTACATGCTAGGCTCGTCAAGTCTAACCCGAGTGTTCTGCATGTGCAAAACTGGCTTGCACCCGTTGTATGCGAACGTAGAGTCTATCACACCCGATCATCACGTGGTGCTTCGAAACGACGAACCTTCGCAACGGCGCACACTCGGGGGGAACACAATTTTATCTTGAAATTTTAGTGAAGGATCATCTTATAATGCTACCGTCGTCCTAAGCAAAATAAGATGCATAAAAGGATTAACATCACATGCAAATCATAAGTGACATGATATGGCCATCAACTCGTGCTTTTGATCTCCATCTCCAAAGCACCGGCATGATCTCCATCGTCACCGGCGCCACACCATGATCTCCATCATCATGATCTCCATCATCGTGTCGCCATCGGGGTTGTCGGCGCCCACCATGCTCTTACTACTATTGCTACCGTTTAGCGATAAAGTAAAGCATTACAAAGCGCTTGAAGATTGACACGCAGGTCATACAAAAATTAAAGACAACCCTATGGCTCCTTCCGGTTGCCGTATGCATCGACATGCAAGTCGATATTAACTATTACAACATGATCATCTCATACATCAAATATAATTCATCATGTCATTGGCCATATCATATCACATGCATACCCTGCAAAAACAAGTTAGACGTCCTCTAATTTGTTGTTGCATGTTTTACGTGGCTGCTATGGGTATCTAGCAAGAACGTTTCTTACCTACGCAAAACCACAACGGTGATATTCAAGTTGCTATTTAACCTTCTACAAGGACCGCCTTGTTCTATTCCGATTCAACTAAGATAGGAGAGACAGACACCCGCCAGCCATCTTATGCAACAAAAGTCACATGTCTGTCGATGGAACCGGTCTCATGTACGTGGACATGTAAAGTTGATCCGGGCCGCTTCATCCTATAATACCGCTGAATCAAGAAAGACTAAGGAGGGCAGCAATTTAAACATCAACGCCACAAACCCTTTTGTGTTCTACTCGAGAAAGCATCTACGCAAGATCCTAGCTCATGATGCCACTGTTGGGGAACGTTGCATGGAAAACAAAAAAATTTCTCTACGTTCACCAAGATCAATCTAGTAGATGCAACTACGAGGGGAGAGTAGGATCCACATACCCTTGTAGATCGCTAAGCGGAAGCGTTATGAACGCGGATGATGGAGTCGTACTCGCCGCGATTCAGATCGCCGAAGATCCTAGCACCGAAGCAACGGTGCCTCCGCGTTCTTCACACGTACGGCTCGGGGACGTCTCCTCCTTCTTGATCCAGCAAGGGGTGGAGGAGAGGTTGATGGAGAACCGGCAGCACGACGGCGTGGTGGTGATGGTGGAGGAGAATTCCAGCAGGGCTTCGCCTAAGCACCGCGGGAGAAGAAGATGTTGTGGGAGAGGGAGGGCAGCACCGAGGCACGAACTTGTGTTGGCTGCCCTCCCTCTACCTCTCTATATATAGGGGGAAGGAGGAGAGGGGGGCGCCCCTAGGGTTTCCCCTAGGGGGGCCGGTGGCCAGGGCATGGGGGGGGCGGCGGCCAAGGGCCAGGCCCTAGGGTTTCCCCCCCTAGGTGCCTTGCCCCCCACTCCAAAGGGGTGCGGCTGCCCTAGGGGGTCCCACCCCCTTAGCCGCATGAGGAGAGGGCCCAGGGGGGGCGCACAGCCCCTTGAGGGCTGTGGTGTTCCCCCTTGTGGCCCAATAGGCCCAGAACTACTTCCGGAACCCCCGAAACCCCTTTCGGTCGTCCGCCGATTTCCCGATGCTCCCCGGAACACTTCCGGACTCCGAAACCTTTCATCCTATATATCAATCTTCGTCTCCGGACCATTCTGGAGACCCTCGTCACGTCCGGGATCTCATCCGGGACTCCGAACAACCTTCGGTAACCATGCACTCTTCTCACTAACAACCCTAGCGTCACCGAACGTTAAGTGTGTAGACCCTGCGGGTTCGGAAACCATGTAGACATAACCGAGACACTCCCAGGTCAATAACCAATAGCGGGATCTGGATACCCATATTGGTTCCCACATGTTTCTCGATGATCTCATCAGATGAACCACGATGTCAAGGATTCAGGCAATCCCGTATACAGTTCCTTTTGTCTCGTCGGTATGTTACTTGCCCGAGATTCGATCGTCGGTATCTCTATACCTAGTTCAATCTCGTTACCGGCAAGTCTCTTTACTCGTTACCGTAATACATAATCCCGTGACCAACTACTTGGTCACTTTGAGCTCATTGAGATGACGTATTACCGAGTGGGCCCGGAGATACCTCTCCGTCACACGGAGTGACAAATCCCAGTCTCGATCCATGTCAACCCAACAGACACCCTCGGAGATACCTGTAGAGTACCTTTATAGTCACCCAGTTACGTTGCGACGTTTGGCACACACAAAGCACTCCTACGGTGTCAGTGAGTTACATGATCTCATGGTCATAGGAACTTATACTTGACATGCAGAAAACTATAGCGATAACTGACACGATCAAAAAGCTATGTTAACGTTTGGGTCTCGTCCATCACATCATTCTCCTAATGATGTGATCCCGTTATCAAATGACAACTCATGTCTATGACCTGGAAACCGCGGTCATCTTTGATCAACGAGCTAGTCCTGTAGAGGCTCACTAGGGACACAAAGTCTGTCTATTCATCCACACGTGTATTTGAGTTTCCAATCAATACAGTTATAGCATGGATAATAAACGATTATCATGAACAAGGAAATATAATAATAACTCTTTTATTATTGCCTCTAGGGCATATTTCCAACAGAGATTGTGCAACTCCTGGATACCTTAGGAGTACTTTGGGTGTGCCAAAAGTCACAACGTAAATGGGTGGCTATAAAGGTACACTACGGGTATCCACAAAAGTATCTATTGGGTTGGCACGAATAGAGACTGGGATTTGTCACTCCGTATGACGGAGAGGTATCTCTGGGCCCACTCGGTAAGACATCATCGTAATGAGCTCTATGTGACTAAGGAGTTGGTCACGTGATGATGTGTTATGGAACGAGTAAAGTGACTTGCCGGTAACGAGATTGAACAAGGTATCGGTATACCGACGATGGAATCTCGGGCAAGTACTATACCGGTAGACAAAGGGAATCGTATACGGGACTGATTGAATTCTTGACATCGTAGTTCATCCGATGATATCATCGTGGAACATGTGGGAGCCAACATGGGTATCCAGATCCCACTGTTGGTTATTGGCCGAAGAGATGTCTCGATCATGTTTCCATGGTTCCCGAACCTGTAGGGTCTACACACTTACGGTTCGATGACGCTAGGGTTACAGGGAATGTATGTATGTGGTTACCGAATGTTGTTCGGAGTCCCGGATGAGATCCCGGACGTCACGAGGAGTTCCGGATTAGTCCGAGGTAAAGATTTATATATGGGAAGGCATATTTTGGTCACCGGAAGTGTTCTAGGCATTATCGGTAATGTACCAGGACCACCGGAAGGGTTCCTGGGGTCCACCAGGAGGGGCCACCAGCCCCGGAGGCCTACGTGGGCCAAGAGTGGGAAGGGACCAGCCCCTAGGTGGGATAGTGCGCGTCCCACAAGGGGCCCAAGGCGCAGGTGGAGGAGAGGGGGGAAGCCCTAGGCTCAGATGGGCCTAAGGCCCACCTAGGGCGCGCCCCCCTCTCTCTCCCTCTGGCCGCCCCCCTAGAACAATCTAGGGTTGGCCACACCCCCTAGGTGGGGAACCCTAGATGGGGGCGCACCCCCTCCCCTCCCCCTATATATAGTGGGGGTTTTGGGCTGCCACAACATGAGACTCTCCCTCTCTCTCGGTGCAGCCCTACCCCTCTCCCTCCTCATCTCTCGTAGTGATTGGCGAAGCCCTGCTGGAGTGCCACACTCCTCCACCACCACCACCACGCCGTCGTGCTACTGCTGGACGGAGTCTTGCCCAACCTCTCCCACTCCCCTTGCTGGATCAAGGCGCGGGAGACTTCACCGGGCTGCACGTGTGTTCAACGCGGAGGCGCCGTTATTCGACGCTTAGATCGGATTCGACCGCGATCTGAATCGCTTCATGTACCACTCCACCAACCGCGTTCTTGCAACGCTTCCGCATCGCGATCTTCAAAGTATGAAGATGCACTCCCCTCTCGTTGCTAGTAACTCCATAGATATATCTTGGTGATGCATATAATTTTTTTGAATTTCTGGAACGATCCCCAACAATGGTATCAGAGCTAGGTCTATGCGTAGTTACTATGCACGAGTAGAACAAGTTGTGGTGGGCATAGATTATGTCAATTTACTTGCCTCTACTAGTCTTATCTAGATTCAGTGGCATCGTGGGATGAAGCGGCCCGGACCGACCTTACACGTACACTTACGTGAGATAGGTTCCACCGACTGACATGCACTAGTTGCATAAGATGGCTAGTGGGTGCCTGTCTCTCCCACTTTAGTCTGATCGGATCCGATGAAAAGGGTCCTTCTGAAGGGTAAATAGAAATTGGCATATCACGTTGTGGTTTTGGCGTAGGTAAGAAACGTTCTTGCTAGAAACCTATAGCAGCCACGTAAAAACATGTAACAAAAATTAGAGGACGTCAAACTTGTTCTTGCAGCATGTGCCGTGTGATGTGATATGGCCAAAAGGATGTGATGAATGATATATGTGATTTATGGGATTGATCATGTTCTTGTAATATGAATCACGACTTGCATGTCGATGAGTATGACAACCGGCAGGAGCCATAGGAGTCGTCTTATTTTTATTGTATGACATGTGTGTCATTGAAAATGCCATGTAATTACTTTACTTTATTGCTATTTTTTCAAAATGCCTCTGTTGGCTGTCATTAGTCGAGTGCGCCTTCTCTCAAAATGGACACGAAAAATGCCACAGCATGTCGGGTGCCATTCCATGATAGCATGCCAAGTTTCACGAATTTCAGGCGAGTTTTGGATTTACTAGAATTTAAAAACCAGGAATCTCAATGTTTTGCCGGCAATCAATGGTGCCCTGGTGTTTGAAATTCATTCTCATTTCTTGCATGGGGCCTAAGCATGCACCCAAGGACACATATTTGATTTTTCAACCAATTTATATGCACTGGAGCATGTGCATGTCGCTCAAATTTGAATTATGCACACAAATGCATTGAAAACTCAATTAATGCATAAAAATGTCCAAACACTTCAAATGAACTCTAAAAAGGTTGAAAGTTGGCATGGTATCATCATTTCACCCACATAGTATGTGCACAAAGGTAGAGAGGGTTACGACAAAAACTGGATGCACTTCGTGTACAAAATGGACAATCTCTTTCGAAGTATCGGGGTTTGGGACGAAAACTCATCTGTTACAAAGGCATTTCATTTTTTTGAACTTATTTGAAGTCCACACTTTTTGCATGTTCAAACCCCACCATTCAAATCCACATCATCAATTATCAACACTTTCTGAATTCATTTGGTATTTTTCATGCATTTACTGAATTTTTTAAGAGCTAAATGACCCTCAAATAGAAAAACACTTTGAATGAACTCTGGAAAGGTTGAAAGTTTGCATGGTATCATCATTTCACCCACATAGCATGTGCAAAAATGTAGAGCGGGTTACGGAAAAAAATGGATTTACTTCATGTACAAAATGGACAATCTCTTTTGAAGTATCAAGGTTCCAGACGAAAACTCATCTGTTACAAAAGCATTTCAATTTTTTGAACTTATTTGAAGTCCAGACTTTTGGTGTGTTAAAAATGCACCATTCAAATCCACATCATCAATTATCAACCCTTTCTGAATTCATTTCGTATTTTTCATGCATGTACTAATTTTTTTTGAGCTAAATGACCCTGAAATTAAAAAACACTTCGAATGAACTCTGAAAAGGTTGAAAGTTGGCATGGTATCATCATTTCATCCACATAGCATGTGCAAAAAAGTAGAGAGGGTGACGGCAAAAACTGGATTCACTTCATGTACAAAATGGACAATCTCTTTCGAAGTATCAGGGTTTCGGACAAAAACTCATCTGTTACAAAGGCAGTTCATTTTTTGAACTTTTTTGAAGTCCAGACTTTTTGTGTTTTCAAAATGCACCATTGAAATCCACATCATCAATTATCAACCCTTTATGAGTTCATTTGGCATTTTTCATGCATTTACTGAAAACAAATTAGAGCTAAATGACCCTGAAATTGAAAAACACTTCGAATGAACTCTAAAAAGGTTGAAACTTGGCATGGAATCATCATTTCACCCACATGGCATGTGCAAAAAAGTAGACAGGGTTATGGCAAAAAATGGATGCACTTCGTGTACCAAATGGACAATCTCTTTCGAAGTATCAGGGTTTCGGACGAAAACTCATCTGTTACAAAGGCATTTCATTTTGTTGAACTTTTTTGAAGTCCAGACATTTGTGTGTTCAAAATGCACCGTTCAAATCCACATAATCAATTATCAACCCTTTCTGAGTTCATTTGGCATTTTAAATGCATTTACTAAATTTTTTGAGAGCTAAATGACCCTGAAATTGAAAAACACTTCGAATGAACTCTGAAAAGGCTGAAAGTTGGCACGGTGTCATCATTTCACCCACATAGCATGTGCAAAAAAGTATAGAGGGTTACGGCAAAAAATGGATGCACTTCGTGTACAAAATGGACAATCTCTTTCGAAGTATCAGGGTTTCGGACGAAAACTCATCTGTTACAAAGGCATTTCATTTTGTTGAAGTTATTTGAATTCCAGACTTTAGTGTGTTCAAAATGCACCATTCAAATCCACATCATCAATTATCAACCGTTTATGAATTCATTTGGAATTTTTCACGCATTTACTGAATTTTTTTAGAGCGAAATGACCCTGAAATTGAAAAACACTTCAAATGAACTTTGAAAAGGTTAAAAGTTGGCATGGTATCATCATTTCACCCACATAGCATGTGCAAAAAAGTAGAGACGTTTACGGCAAAAACTGGTGTAACATCCCAAAATTCTAAATTTTGGAATGTTATAATAAATAGATAGATGTGATTGTTTGTTTAATGTGCTGTGTGAAATTGGGTGAAATTTCAAACTTTCGAAAGTTAAATGAGAGGGAATAAAATGACTTTCCCAAACTTTCACTTTGCATTTATGATCTTCAGGATTTAAAATTCTTTTCAACACAAAACCCTAGAGTGAAGATAATATGACTTCTTCCATTTATTTTAAATGATAAAGGGCTTTGAAAGGATTTTGAATTTCATCCTTGAAATATTTTCAATTCAGAAACTTTAAGCAACTCAATGATTTTCCCGAGAGAAGATAAACTGACTTTTCAAATTATAGGAAATATGAGTTGGAAGTTTTTCTGAAATTTTCTTTAAACTCCCTTTCCAAAATTTAGTTATTTGGTTTTTATTCAAATTATTTTTCTCCAAAAATACATTATATGGAAAATAGGGTAACATGATTCCTTATAGTAGAAAGTTGGAGATAAATAAATTTGAAATCTTTTTGGTATTTTAAAAATGATTTTTATTGGATTTTATTGCAACAGTAGCACTATTTGACTTATTATAATTTGTGAGCATTTTATTTGGCTGTAGAAAAATGTTCATGTTGTAGGGTTTGTTTTTCTGAAATTTTTGATATATTATATGCCTATATAATATTTTTATTTTTTGGGTTTTTATTATTTTCTGTTGTCTGGAAAATAGTTATTCAAAAAAAAAGAATTTTCCTCCACCGAACGAGGACGGCCCAGCTAGCCGCCAGGCCCCAGCCCCAGCCGCGCCGCGTCGACTTCCCCGTCCTCGCGTGCGGGCGTCAGACTCCGCCGCCGCCTCGGCGTCCGTGCCCGCCACGCCACCGCCTCCCCTTGCCCCTCCCGCAAGCTGCTCCTTCGCCCCTCCATAAATACCCCGCCGCCCCGTCGCCTCCCCTCCTCTCTCGCATCGTTGCCGCCTCCCTGCACTTCGCCGTTGCCGTGCAGCAAACCGCCGCTGCCGCCGCCCTTGCTCCGCTCGCCGCCGCTGCCTGCTGCTGCTGCCCCGCCGTCGCGCCGCGCCCCGCCTCCGCTCTCGCCCGCCCATGCCCCGGAGCCGCCGTCGTCTGCCCGCTCCTCGCTGGAGTTCGTGGGAACTCGCCGGAGCTCAGATCCGGTCCGCGACCGAACCGCCGTCCCGGTTCCCAACCGCCCGAACCCACGGTTTTTCTTCAAAAACCGCCTAGGTAATAAAAACCTCCCGGTTTTTTGTTTACATCGGTTTGTTTTTTTATTAGGTTAGATATATCTGGTGAATGTTCATTAGTTAGGCTTAAAAATCGAGCATTCGCTCGATAGTTCTTTTCTTTTTCTGCTTAGTTTTTCGGCTAGGGACTTAGATGTAAATATTTTATTTACAGTTTAGCCCCTACACTTCAAACGGCCACAACTTTTTGCTCGTTGGTCCAAATCCAACGAAACCAATGTCCACGTCTTTGTTACGATCCCCTCTTTCCAGTAAAACAACTTAAACATGTTTTTGAAAGTTTTAAAATTTTCAATTCAACTAGATTTGAATTTGAACTTTGTTGATCATAACTTGAGTTCTATAACTCCGTTTTAGTTGATTCTTTGTGCAAATCGAAGCTCTTGACCTAAACTATCTGATAAGGCCAAATTCACATAATTTTGGTACTGTTGGAAATAGTTTGGTGTTTCAAGAGTCATTCGTTTGTTTTCGAAGTTTTCCGAAGTGTTTATTCGCTTTGTCCGATCTTCTGAGTGATTGCTTATGTATTGTTACCATTGTTTGCTTACGATAGATTGATCGGAGTGTGGCGAGTAGATCTATCACGAGTTTTGAGTGCGAATCATCTACATCGTCAGTACAAGGCAAGTTCACACTTTGATCATACTTTCCAATACCCAGTGTTTATTGCATTTGTTCTATCCTCAAACACTTGCATGAGTAGGACTGGTTACATAATATGATGCTTTGTAGTTCATGAGGTAGGAACCCAATGACCTGAGATCAACCAAAGGGGGGTTTACGCTTTGTTACTTATTGCTTAGCCATGCTCGTAGACGTGGATTGGTATGAGAGCTTCATGAAATATGTGAGTGATTTTAAGGGAAACTTTAAGGTGGTTCTTTAATACACATCTGGGTGGATTGGTTTGGGGCACCCTGGGAGTGAACCAGTGGATTGCCCGGACACTTGGGGTTGCCAGTGTTGTCCTAGGAAATCCCGGGGTTTCCGTGTGATTGTCCTATTGGAATGCCACCCAGGCTCAAAGGGATCATATAATATTTTCATGCTTAGAAACTTCCATGTGTAGCCACATGCCATTATGGGCTCTGGCATAGTATGAGTAAGTTGTTGGACCTCTTTCATGGTGGACTAGCAGATGTAGTGAATGTAGGTGTACTGGTCCACCTGGGGTAAAGAGTTAATGCTTCTGAAATACTGTGTCTCGGTCATCCGTTTCTCAAACATCCTGCAGTGCGAGAAATTAAACGGAGGCGACCGAGTCTTGTGGGGAAAGTGCACAAACCTCTGCAGAGTGTACAAACTATTCATGAGTAGCCGTGTCCCCGGTTATGGACATCTTTGAGTATCTAGAAGTGGATTATTTGTTGATCTCAACACTCTATTTAATCAATTTTGTTGGGTTAATGACTACTTTGGTTGGGATTTGAGATGGGGGAACCATTCTCAATTTTTCATGATTTAAATTTAACAAAGTAGTTAAATAAATGCATTCCTTTGTGGTAGGGAAAAATCAGCTTTATGCAAAAACAGCCTTACAGCCTCCACCAGCCAAATATGCATGTAGTTGTAGGCATTGTTCATCATTACTTCTACAGTGTGGATTTGCCAGTACATTCAATGTACTGACCTACATGGCTGCAACGTCTCATGTTGCAGGAATTATTCGACGAGTAAGTGTTGCGTTAGGGTTGCGCTGTCTACACTCAACTTTGCCATTGGTGTTGATGGGAATCCACAACCTTTGTTGTTTCATCTATATTAATTGAGGTAATAGTATTTACGTTACTTTATACATGTGATTTACCTCTGTTATAAATCCTTGAGTATTGTGTGTGTCAGCATACCGATCCAGGGATGACACTTAAGCACAGAGACTTGATCCATTCGGGTCGGGTCGCTACAAGATGGTATCATAGCACATGTTGATTGTAGGACGTGACTCTAGAAACTAGCAAGCCCATAGGAAAGGATTTCTCTGAAACTTTCTTTTCAAAAGATTCTTACCTCTCTTCTTTTCTGAGCTTTGTCAAACTTTCCCTTTGACCTTAAATAGTTAGTCAACACCCTTTTCCATTGGATCACTTTGGAGTAAAGAGGATTTTACCATGCATTGGAAGTGTTGAAGCTACAACCATGGATACTTCGAAGATTTGAAAAGTTGATGACTATGTAGAGATAATGACCTTTAGAAGACCAACCCCCAGTTATGTACTTACGTTAGCTGGGACAATTGTGAGCCGTCATTTGTTTGATGTTTTCTGACGGCCACAAAACAAAACCCGTCTTTTCAAAAACTTTTGTTTGTATTGAGAGTATCTCTCCCCACCTTCTGAATCTCATCCCAAAACCCTTGGACCCAATAGAGGATGAAAGAAGATAGACTTGTAGTCTCTCGACCAATGACCCAAGCGGAGGCAGAGCTATGGATACAAAACATCGAGGATCACTTCAGGAAAAAATTGGTTGCAAGGAAGTATGAGGTTCGATACGCTCTTCGGTACTTCAGAAAAAGTGTTGCAACATGGTGGAAAATGCATCACGCCATACAAGGATGTAATGGAGCAGAAAATTGGGAGGAATTCAAGAAAACTCAATTAAGATCCCGACTCATCCGAGAGCGTGGTGACAACCCAAAGAAGAAACCTTGTGCCTGCAGGATTTGTGGAGAAATAGGACACACCCATGAGGAGCACAAGGATGAATGCCCAAATTGTGAAGGAAATCACCTAGCTGAAGAATGCCCAACTAGGCAGATTACCTGTTTCTTGTGTGAAGGAACTACCCACTACCCTGCTCAGTGTCACATTTACCCCATTGTACAATGAACTATCCAGCAGAAGAAAGAAGCAATGAAAGAAGTCCTCGAGGAAACCTTAAGGGGATCCACGATGGAGGAAGATATTGACGACACTGATGGAGAAGGACTAGATAGATATTACTCATGTGCTTGCTATTCATGTGGAGAAGAAGGACATTTTTCACAGTATTGCATGAAGGAAAGCCAAGAGTATCTGGGAGACTTCCCGACAGAAGAAGTGGAGTTTGATCCACAAAAGATAGAAGAAATAATAGGAACGAAGAAGTCGAGGAAGAGAAAGAGCATGTGTTCACATAAGAACACAATTTCTGCAGAAAAGGACCTGAGTCACATCACATGTTACCGATGCAAGGATTTAGGTCATTATGCTAGCAATTGCCCAACCAGGAAGCGAAGAACCCAATGAACCAGGACATTCGCCATGAAGTCCTTAGATTTGTCTGATGCCATTAGTTTAGACTACAAGGAAGTAGAGCATTTTGCCAAGAGAAGGTTCAGACCAGAGGAAAGATGATCAGAGTAGTTGAGATCTGGATATTAGAATGAAGCACGTAGCTAAATGTGGAACACTCTTTTATTATGATGTTGAGTTGAGTTATGGAAAGAACATCGTAATAGTGTGTGGAGCAATAGAAGTTGATATTTTGGGAATCTAAGAAGGAGATGTTATGAGTTGTTGGATGATGGTGAGTGCCTCTCTTGCTATCTCACCCAGACTAAAACCTAGAACCCATGGAGAAGCTGACCCCAAACCTTTCTCGGACAAACGACCCCATTTTACCCAAGGATATCTATATGTTGTCCTGAGAACCCCTTTCTGTCTTATACCCACAGATGACAACCCTTTACGAGTCTTTTCACAAAGGCCCGGAAACGATCATGACCCTGACTAGCGACCAGGATTACCCAAAGATACTGAAGGACATGATGAAGCTTATTCACCTAGAAGGAGATGCAGTTTACAAGGGCTATCCCTTCATGGAGAATGCAGTTGAACTTTGGTACATGGAGGTACACCTCCACCGTGTGAAAGGAGTTTGCCCAAAAACTATAGGTCAATACTTTTCATCTCCCGAGTACCGCGAACAGCTTTCTTCGACTCTGATCGTGAAGCTGCTATGGAGGCCATACATCAGATTGGCGAAATATTTGAAGCAAGACTTCGTCACGCTCAGGAATGCCTGAGCGGTGTGCATTCAGGGATGATGGAGATGAAGCACACGACCAATAGGACGAATGCAAAAGATTGATGATTTCAAGGATCACATTGCACAATTCCAGTGGGACTGAAGCATCGTTAGCTAGGACAAGTGAACAAAGAAGGGAGGAATGTTTGACCATACCCAACTATGTGGATGGCAACATTCGTAGTGAAGCACCTTTGAAATTGGAGTATTGGATATTGGTTTAGGATGTAGTAAGAGATTTGATATGAGGAGATATGGATTACGGATGAACCAATGTATTTTGTTTGGGGCGATACTTTTCTGAGTGAACCCTGGACCAATAGAAAGGAAAGTGTTGCTCCAAGGAGTCGAGTTTGCACAAATAAGTTGGAGTTTATTTTTGATATGATGCTTACCCCAAGGTTATGAATGAAAAAAAGTACAATTGGACTTAAAGAGGGGGTAATGCTGGAGTGTGGAGCAGTAGTGACTCCAAGGATGAATGAAGGTGTCAGGCCCAAGATGCGATTCTATCCCGATCACGTGACACTTACGTGATTGGGGCACAGCCGCATTTCGGGCGCTTAGCAAGATGGATATCATTACAACGTACCATTACATACATACATGGGGGATACAACAATACATACAAGTCATATGAATACAACAACATCAATACAAGTATCCGACTACGGATACAAACAATAAAAACACAAAGACATCCATCTGCTATCCCAGGCTGCCGACCCGGAACCAAACCCAAGACTGAAGAAGAAGAAGAAGAAGAAGAAGAAGAAGAAAAAGAAAGAAAGAACTCCAAACAACGATCATCGCTCTCACGTCAAGACATCGGAAACCTGCACCTGCAACTGTTGTTGTAGTAACTGTGAGCCACGAGGACTTAGCAATCCCATAACCATGGGTAACAAGACTATCAAAGCTTAATAGGTAGGAAGAGGTAAAGTGGTGAGGTTGCAGCAGCGGCTAAGCAAAAAAATATGGTGGCTAACTTACGAGTACAAGAATAAGATGAGCTTCTACGCAAACGGTCGCAAACTAGTAGTGATCGCTAAAGATCCTAAACTACATACGAGTTAAACATAACCCCACCGTGTTCTCTTCTCAAAGTGAAAAGAGACAGCCACGGTTACTCACACCGTTGTGTGTTTTACTTCGGATCCTCTGTCAAGTTTTCTACAACCGGACATTAACAAATTCCAATCTGCCACATAACCGCGGGCACGGCTTTCGAAAGATCATAACCCTGCAGGGGTGTCCCAACTTAGCCCATCACAAGCTCTCACGATTAGCTGAAGTGATAAATATAATATCATCACCCCTTATCTTAGGGAAATCCGATCAGGCTCGGCATCCCGGTGCACAAGACATTTCGAAAATGGTAAAACAAGTCCAGCAAGACCTCCCGGCGTGCCGACACCCTGATAGTAGCCGCGCGTATCTCGTCTCAGGCCACGACCGGATGGGTGATCCTACGAGTAAAACCAATCCTCGAGTTTCCCCGTGGTGGCCCCGCATAACCCCCGTTTGGGACCAACACCATCAGCACTGGCCCCCCTGCTATGTAGAAAGAATCCTCGGGTAGTGCTAACTCCCTATGCAAATTAATTAAATAATTAAGTTGTTATTATGAGAAAATTAAAACCAATGTTGGGCCTTGCTGGAGGAGTTTTATTCAAAGACGAACTGTCAAGGGGTCCCCATATACCCATCGTGTAAGGAACGCAAAATCAAGGAACATAATGCCGGTTTATCGGCGCCTAAGGTGGCATGAGTGGAACAAAACACCGAGCAAAAGGCCAAGCCTTCCACCCATGCCCAGTATATAGGTGTGTTAATAATAATAATAATAGATATTGTGATATACCAACAACAAGTTCCCTCCTGGAACGAACTTCATCTTCACCTGCAACTAACAACGCTATAAGAGGGGCTGAGCAAGCGGGTAACATAGCCAAACAATGGTTTTGCTAGGAAGGTTTCAAAGGTTAGAGGTTTCATGGCAACAAGGAGAGGGGCTGACATAAAGATGGGTAGCGCGACATATAACGATAGCATCGAGACACTAAGCATGGCAATGATAGTAAAGGTATCCAAGGGTATGGTCATCTTGCCTGAGATCCCGCAAGGAAGAAGAACGGATCCATGAAGAAGACGAAGAAGAAGCCTTGAAGAAGAACCACGGGTAGACGAACGAATCCTCACGAACGCAACGGAACAAGCACTAACGAGAAGAAGCAAGCAATACGGTAAACAAACCACTCAAGAACATTACAATATGCTCAACCAAGTATGATGCAAAACAAGTCTAATTATGATGCACAGAAAGTCTACACAGGAAGCAAAACATGGCAAGGTAGGAAGCACAGCAAAACAACACAAGTCTATATATGATGCATTACATGGCAAGGTATGATGCATGACAATTATATACAGGAAGCAATACATGGCAAGGTATGATGCATGACAAGTCTATACAGGAAGCACATCAAGTCTATGAAGCATAACATGGCAAGGTATGATGCATGACAAGTCTATACAGGAAGCACAACAAGTCTATACAGGAAGCATTACATGGCAAGGTAGGAAGCACATAAAGCAACACAAGTTTATATGATGCAATACATGGCAAGGTAGGAAGCACATAAAAACAACACAAGTTTAAATGATGCAATACATGGCAAGGTATGATGCATGACAAATCTATACAGGAAGCACAACATGTCTATACAGGAAGCATAACATGGCAAGGTATGATGCAATACATGGAAACGGTGCAAGATGCACCCAAACATCAAGCAAACATACACCAAACATGAAAATAATATGATATTATGATTCTACATGCAAAAACACTCAAGTTTCATATAAGGAACACCCCAAACGGAGCAACGGGCTAAAAGATACACATGAAACAAGATATAACAACAAGCTGAAGTTAACAGCCACATACCAACTTTGGAGCATGATAAATATATGTTACAGCACTCAAACATGGCAAGAAGAAGCATGAACATGAAGTAGACATATCCTACAGCAAACAACTCCATTGGAGCATCTCCATAGGAGGCATGGATCAATAGCAACAAGCTACAACATTTTGATCATGACACTAAAAACCTGACAGCAACATTTTATAGCAACTTGGGAGCAAGAAATAAATAAGCTACAGCAAGTCAAAAGAGCAAGTGAAGGCATGAATGGATAGACAACAACATATACAACAAGGAATGATCAATGGCCACCCCAAAACTAACATGGATTTGCCTAGGGCATCAAGCAAACATAGCATCAGGATATTACAGATTCCAGACTTAGTGAAATTTCACTAAGTGTTAAAACAGCAATAACAACATGGCATGTTTGTGAGCATATTTAAGTCAACACAAGGCATATCATGGAAATTTAAATGCACCACATCAAAGACCACATCATGGAGAATCTAAAATATCTAGGCATGTTACAAGGGGACAAACACATCAATAGCAACGAGCTCCTCAACTAGGCATCTCGTAACAAGTTTCAGAACATAACAGCCAAATGCACTTTTGCAACAGAGATTAACATGTCAATATGAACTCAAACAAGCATGCTATAGCAACCAACATGTAGAGCATCTCATGATGAACATTTTGACATAACATTTGCATCATTTGGATAAACATGCACCAAGTTATCATATCTCAAACATGGCAACAAAATAACAAGTAGCAGCAGTTTATAACAAGTAGCACTCTTGCAACAGATATTAGAGAAACTAGATGAACTCAAATGAGCATGGCACAATGGAACAAAGTGTAGTACACATCACCATGATCATTTTGACATATCATACACTCAATTCGTACATGCACACAAAAAGTTATCACTATACAAAGTATGCAACAAAATTACACAGAAAATGACTTAATGGAAAAGTTAGACCTCGGGGAAATGGACATGTCCGTGTCCGGCGGACATGTCCGACGGGCTGGGCCCACAGGGCAGTGTCACATGCGAGATGGGGCGGACATGTCCGGGCTCCTCCCGGACATGTCCGTCGATGCGGCGTCCGGGCCCACACGGCAGTTGCACCGGAAAGTCAACGCGGGGGAGGACGCGCCTGGCAGCACGGGATCGGCATGGAGGCGGCGCACTCCGGCGACCTGGCGAGCTCCGATGAGCCCCGGGCGTCGCGGAGACGCAATCCGGCGGCCTGCACCAGAACTGGGGTCGGGGCGGCCGGCTGCGGGTGGAGGCCGAGGCCGGCGAGCTCCGGCGAGCTGCAGCGATCGGCGCGCAGGAGGGCGACGGGATCGCGGAAGAGGCGGCGAGGCAGAGCGGGTCCGGCCCGAGGCACGGGGGCGGAAGCACCGGCGGCGGCGCGGGGCTCGGCGACGATGGCAGGCCGGCCGGCGCAGAGGACGACGGCGCCCGACGGCGAGGGGGCAGAGGAGCGGGGAGGCGAAGGAAGGAGCGAGCGCTCAGGTGCGCTCGGGCGACGGCGGGCCTCGGGGCCCAGACCCGGCCCGGGGCGGGCCGGGGATGGGCCTGGCGCGGGGGAAGCTGAGGTGGCGAGGGGTGGCTTAGGTGGCGCCGCGGGAGTGGCGGAGGGAGGATCTCAGGTGGCGGCGCGTCCAATCGGGTCGCGCCAAGTGGCGAAGGGGCGCTGGCCGGCGCCGGAATTGGAGGGGGGGCGGCGGCGCGGCCCCCGAGGTGGGAGGAGGTGCTGAAAACGAGGGGAAGAGATAGGGTAGACTGCCAAAAATGGAATATGGAGGTGTTTATATAGGGAAAAGACTAGGGTTTGGGGGTTTTGGATCGTTCCGGAGCCATCGGATCGCGATCCAACGGCTCCGCAGCGAAGGGGGAGTAGGCTGGGCCTAGGTGGGCTGTGTAGATGACCTTGGGCTGAAGTGAGAGGAGAGGGAGAGAGGCCCGTGGGGGTTTCCGGAGACCGAAAACATCCGATGAAATAACCGGTGACTAGTGCCGCTATATAAATCCGTTGGGCTATCAAACGAGCTCCGAATGCGATGAAATTTGGCAGGCGGCCTGTCTACACTATAATAAGACCACACGCCAAGTTTCAACCCATTCCGAGAACAGTTTTCGGCCACTCATAAAATAAATATTCGGAGGCACCGCGGGCGCGTGTGAGTGTGTGGGAGCTCAGAACGGACAACGAAAAGGACGAAGGAACTCGAACGGATGCAAGTTTTGAAAACATGATGATGCAACACACATGATGACACGGCAAGAAGCAACACGCAAGAAGATGACATGGCACTGACAACGAATAACTGGCTGACACCTGGCGCACCGGTCTCGGGGTGTCATAGAAGGATATACAAGTTCTGAAGTGGACCCCTAAGCCGAGGACCTAAGGAGGCTACGTAATTAGAAGGGAACCACGCAACTTGTCAGAAGTATTATGTTTCTGCTGTAGTGAAGCAGAGCACTTTGCTAGTGCATTGTCCCAAGAAGAAGGAGAGTTGTGCTAAGTATTGGAGCTGAAGCAAGAAAGTGGAAGTACAGTAGATCGTAGTAAGTTGAGAATCAATACAGTTGGCATCATGGTTTCGATTTTGGATATTATTAGTTGGTACTATAAAGGTGATGAGTGAAGACATGATACATGGATCAAGATTTTGAAGAAACTAGTGTTATTCATTTTAAGTGTGGTAGAATCCAACACCATTACCCGAATACACTAGCTAGTGGTTAGTTACGTCAGACTTGGAGTGGACTACCCAAGGATGAGTATGAGTAATCACACTCAGTTATAAACCTAAAGAAGGAAGGGATACAATACAATTGGATGGATTTAAGAAAACCAAGGAAGTTGGAGGTCGGAAGAATGATCAGTTGCAACCCGATGATGAGACCAAGTGTTGCTAGTGATGAGAGGAGCCATAACCCACAGGCCTAGGACCTGTCAAGAAAGCAAGCTCACTCTTGCTGAAGGAGAACCCCTGGTAGAAGTTACGATCTTGCCATCAGACGATCTTATAGGTGGTTACGTTAAACCCGAGGGTTGTGAAGACATGATAGATGTTTTGTTTGGCTTGCAGAATCAATGGATTCATCTGAACTTAGTTCGTTGACAAGAGAAATTTTGCAATGCTTGTGAGGATGACCGAGTGTTAGAATTAGAGATTCACTAAACCATATACATGGTAATGATTTGGGTGCGGGGTGGATTGATCACCATACCGACTTACTCTTATTATTCGCCTCTGTTATACGGGATGGTAAATCTGAGTGACTTACCTATAGTCGAGAGAAGACGATGTCAAAACCTTGTTTAAACACTAGAATGGTATAGAAATTTTTCCCTTGTACACGGCAACTGTTGCCAACCGTAGGTTATACAGTGAGGATGAAGCCCAGACCCGTTTTCTGCAGGGACCCAATAAATTGTTCGATGACCACCATGAGAGATCGATATTTGTTTAGTATTGGCACCAGACATGTCCGCTAAGAAGAACCAGTCTCGAAAGAGCCTCACCAGGATGAAAGAACACAAGAATTGAGGACAAAAGTTATGCCACTACCGGAAGAGCCAGAGAAGGATTTATACTGAAGTTTTGAGAAGACCGACCCTGTCAACAACAAGGGTGGAGTACTTGAGTTCTTCAGGAACCGTAACCCTGTTTCTAAGTGTGGTAGCACACTAGACCATACCAATCAGTGGATTTGTTAGGAGACCCCCAAATCCTAACCTATTTCTTGCTAGCCTCTCCGAATCTCGAGGACGAGATTCATTTTAAGTGTGGTAGGTTTGTAACATCCCAAAATTCTAAATTTTGGAATGTTATAATAAATAGATAGATGTGATTGTTTGTTTGATGTGCTGTGTGAAATTGGGTGAAATTTGAAACTTTTGAAAGTTAAATGAGAGGGAATAAAATGACTTTCCCAAACTTTCACTTTGCATTTGTGATCTTCAGGAATCCAAATTCTTTTCAACACAAAACCCTAGAGTGAAGATAATATGGCTTCTTCCATTTATTTTAAATGATAAAGGGCTTTGAAAGGATTTTGAATTTCATCCTTGAAATATTTTCAATTCAGAAACTTTAAACAACTCAATGATTTTCCCGAGAGAAGATAAAATGACTTCTTCAAATTATAGGAAATATGAGTTGGAAGTTTTTCTGAAATTTTCTTTAAACTCCTTTTCCAAAATTGAGTTATTTGGTTTTTATTCAAATTATTTTTCTCCAAAAAACATTAGATGGAAAATAGGGTAACATGATTTCCTACAGTAGAAAATTGGAGATAAATAAATTTGAAATCTTTTTGGTATTTTAAAAATGATTTTTATTGGATTTTATTGCAACAGTAGCACTATTTGACTTATTAGAATTTCTGAGCATTTTATTTGGCTATAGAAAAATGTTCATGTTGTAGGGTTTGTTTTTCTAAAAAAATTGATATACTACATGCCTATATAATATTTTTATTTTTTGGGTTTTTATTATTTTATTTTGTGTGGAAAATAGTTATTCAAAAAAAAATTCCTCCGCCGAACTGGGCCGGCCTAGCTAGCCACCAGGCCCCGGCCCAGCCACGCCGCGCCGCCTTCCCCGTCCTCACGTGCGGGCACCGGACTCCGCCGCCTCCTCGGCGTCCGTGCACGCCACGCCACCGCCTCCCTTGGCCCTCCCGCAAGCTGCTCCTCCGCCCCTCCATAAATACCCCGCCGCCCTCTTGCCTCCCCTCCTCTCTCGCATCGCCGCCGCCGCCACGCAGCAAACCGCCGCCGCCGCCGCCCTTGCTCCGCTCGCCACCGCTGCCTACTGCTGCTGCCTCGCCGTCGCGCCGCGCCCCGCCTCCGCTCTCGCCCGCCCTTGCCCCGGAGCAGCCGTCGTCTGCCCGCTCCTCGCTGGAGTTCGCGGGAACTCGTCGGAGCTCCGATCCGGTCCGCGACCGAACCGCCGCCCCGGTTCCCAACCGCCCGAACCCAAGGTTTTTCTTCAAAAACCGCCTATGTAATAAAAACCTCCCGATTTTCTGTTTAGATCGGTTTTTTTATTAGGTTAGATCTATCTGGTGAACATTCATTAGTTAGGCTTAAAAAGCGAGCATTCGCTCGATAGTTCTTTTTTTCTGTTTAGTTTTTCGGCCAGGGACTTAGATGTGAATATTTTATTTACAGTTTAGCCCCTACACTTCAAACGGCCACAACTTTTTACTCGTTGGTCCAAATCCAACAAAACCAACGCCCACGTCTTCGCTACGATCCCCACTTTCCAGTAAAATAACTTAAACATGTTTTTGAAAGTTTTAAAATTTGAATTCAACTAGATTTGAATTTGAACTTCGCTGATCATAACTTGAGTTCTATAACTCCGTTTTAGTTAATTATTTTTGCAAATTGAAGCTCTTGACCTAAACTTTCTGATAAGGCCAAATTCACATAATTTTGGTACTGTTGGAAATTGTTTGGTGTTTCAAGAGTCATTCGTTTGTTTTCAAAGTTTTTCGAAGTGTTTATTCGCTATGTCCAATCTTCTGAGTGAGTGCTTATGTGTGGTTACCATTGTTTGCTTACGATAGATTGATCGGAGTGTGACGAGTAGATCTATCACGAGTTCTGAGTGCGAATCATCTACATCGTCAGTACAAGGCAAGTTCACACTTTGATCATACTTTCCAATACCCAGTTTTTATTGCATTAGTTCTATCCTCAAACACTTGCATGAGTAGGACTGGTTACATAATATGATGCTTTGTAGTTCATGAGGTAGGAACCCAATGACCTGAGATCAACCAAAGGGGGGTTTACGCTTTGTTACTTATTGCTTAGCCATACTCGTAGACATGGATTGGTATGAGAGCTTCATGAAAGATGCGAGTGATTTTTAGGGAAACTTTAAGGTGGTAATTTAATACACATCTTGGTGGATTGGTTTGGGGCACCCTTGGAGTGAACCAGTTGATTGCCCGGACACCTGGGGTTGCTAGTGTTGTCCTAGGAAATCCCGGGGTTTCGGTGTGATTGTCCTATTGGAATGCCACCCAGGCTCAAAGGGATCATATAATATTTTCATGCCTAGAAACTTCCATGTGCAGCCACATGCCATTATGGGCTCTGGCATAGTATGAGTAAGTTGTGTGACCTCTTTCGTGGTGGACTAGCAGATGTAGCGAATGTAGGTGTACCGGTCCACCTGGGGTAAAGAGTTAATGCTTCTGAAAGACTGTGTCTCGGTCATCCGTTTCTCAAGCATCCTGAAGTGCGAGAAACTAAACGGAGGCGACCGAGTCTTTTGGGGAAAGTGCACAAACCTCTGCAGAGTGTACAAACTATTCATGAGTAGCCGTGTCCCCGGTTATGGACATCTTTGAGTATCTAGAAGTGGATTATTTGTTGATCTCAACACTCTATTTAATCAATTTGTTGGGTTAATGACTACTTTGGTTGGGATTTGAGATGGGGGAACCATTCTCAATTGTTCATGATTTAAATTTAACAAAGTAGTTAAATAAATGCATTCCTTTGTGGTAGGGAAAAATCAGCTTTATGCAAAAACAGCCTTACAGCCTCCACCAGCCAAATATGCATGTAGTTGTAGGCATTGTTCATCATTACTTCTACAGTGTGGATTTGCCAGTACATTCAATGTACTGACCTACATGGCTGCAACGTCTCATGTTGCAGGAATTATTCGACGAGTAAGTGTTGCGTTAGGGTTGCGCTGTCTACACTCAACTTTGCCATTGGTGTTGATGGGAATCCACAACCTTTGTTGTTTCATCTATATTAATTGAGGTAATAGTATTTACGTTACTTTATACATGTGATTTACCTCTGTTATAAATCCTCGAGTACTGTGTGTGTCAGCATACCGATCCAGGGATGACAATTAAGCATAAAGACTTGATCCATTCGGGTCGGGTCGCTATAACTGGATGCACTTCGTGTACAAAATGGACAATCTCTTTCGAAGTATCATGGTTTCGGATGAAAAGTCATCTGTTACAAAGGCATTTCATTTTTTGAACTTATTTGAAGTCCAGACTTTTTGTGTGTGCAAAATGCACCATTCAAATCCACATCATCAATTATCAACCCTTTCTGAGTTCATTTGGTATTTTTCATGCATTTACTGATTTTTTTAGAGCTAAATGACCCTGAAATTGAAAAACTATGTTGATGTCGCTCCATGATAGCATGCCAAGTTTCATGAATTTCAGACGAGTTTTGGATTTACTAGAATTTAAAACCCAGGCATCTCAACATTTTGCCGGCAACCAACAGTGCCCTCCTGTTTGAATTTCATTCCGATCTCTTGCATGGGACCTATAAATTCACTCAAGGACAGACATGTGATTTTTCAACCAACTTTGGTGCATTGGAGCATGTGCTTGTAGTTCAAATTTGAATTATGCACATAAAATGCCTAGAAAACCTAGTTAATTTATAAAAAAGGCCAAACGAAACCCGAAAAATCCATTCCCATTTATTGCATGGGACATAAGCATGCACTGAAGGACACATATTTCATTTTACAACCAATTTGTATGCACCGGAGCATGTGCATATTGTTTAATTTTGAATTGTGCACGTGAAATGGCTAGAAAACCAGTTTAATGTATAAAATGTCCAAACTAACCTTGAATAATTCCAATTCTTTAACGACACACATATAGTTGCATGTTGACTGCACATAAAAGGTCTAGCAATTCAAACAGCGTCCATTGCCAATGTGACGCCATTTTGTAATTCAAATCAATTAGATCCCACACAGTTTATTATCACGAACCGTGTGAGATGTAGTACAGAATATCTTGCAGCACCGTCGGTATATAGAACGCGAGAAGGTGCGTCGGCTACAGTCCACAGCCGGCATGTCAAGCACACTAGCTCACCCCCCAAACACTCCCGCCTTTGCATCCCTCGTAATCTCGAAAATATCTACCGCCTGGAAGGTTTTAATGTTTGATAGCACACGATTAGTATGTGCGGACCGTGTGTGATATCTGTTACTCCCGCTCTGCTTCAGTCCCTTGATTCAAATTTTCAGTAGCCCCGACATTTTACTCTCGCCTCTGCATCCCTCGCAATCTCAAAAAAATATGCTCGCCCTTGATCCAAATTTTCAGTAGCCCCGCCTTGTTACTCCCGCCTCATAAAATTTTCAGTTGTCGTAGTATTTCCTCAAACACAACCTTGCCCCCCTCGACACACACCCCAAAGCCTCCGCTCACACAGACACACACAACCCTCGAAACCGTTGTTAGGTCGCCGCCATCGCAGGTGCCTCCATCCTGAACCTCTGCCTGTGTGCCGGGGAGCTCGAGGAGCCAATGGCCAAAAAGAGGTTTATCGCGGCCTTTTCTCCTGACGCTGATGAGGTGGCCGCTGAGGTGTCCCCGTCGTCCTCTACGGGCCCAATCCATCGTCGCCGGTCCCCCGATCCGCCCACCGCCACGCCCCTACACCGGTTCGAGGACTTACCCGTCCTCCCTCGGACCTGATAGCCGATGAAGTCCTACCTCGGGGTCCGGCAGCGGCGGTATGGGACGTGGGTCGCTGAGATTACAGATCAAGAGACCCACACCCGCCGGTGGCTCGGTAGCTTCCACACGGCCGAGCTCGCGGCCATGGAGTACGACCGCTGGCGGGTTCACTACCACGGCGCGGTGGCTAGGCTCAATTTCCCCTTCGGAACATGTCCGGTCCACCTCGTTACGCCAGAGCCAGGGGTGGTGAGCAAGGCTATGGCACGGGAGGACCGCGAGGCATGGGAGTGCCTCGAGGCCGAGGCCGCCGACGAGGCCTACATGCAAGAGCTCCGCTACAAGCACCCGGAGCTCGTGGAGGCGGAGCGGGCGATCTTTGCCGGCGCGGAGGGCGGCGAGGTTATCGCGCTCTCCTTCAATGACGAGGTCGAAGGCGGCGAGGACGGAGGCGCGGAGGGCGGCGAGGTTATCTCGCTCTCCTCTGATGATGAGGTCGAAGGCGGCGGCGCGGAGGGTGTCGAGGTAGGCCCCGGGGACGAGGAGATCGACGTCGATGAGTGGAGGAGTGCCTTCCCCAATGACCCCGACGACAGTACTGGCCCGGACCCGGCTCGCGGCACACCGTACATGATGAGGAAGGATTGGCTCGACCTCTACTTCGACCAAAAGTAGTTTAGCTTAGTTTAAATTCATGTTTTATGTTCAGTTATGCTAAACTATCTGTGTTTATGTTTTAGTGCATGCTACTTTCGGTTGAACCTGCTTTGAAGTTTACAACCTTAAGTTTGGGGGATCGACTAGAAAAGGCCAAAAATTGCTGGAGTAGAGTCCTTATGACTTTAACTTTCTAAGGATCGCCTAGAGATGTCCTTATGACTTGTTTATTTCAGTTCTTCACAATGTGATGCTCTATATGTGCAACTATTTGTTGTGCAGTTCAATTTCATCAATAACCGTTTCCACAATACCACTATGAATTACGATATTTGGTTGTTGTTAAGGATATTGTAGTTAACATGCCATTTCGTTTTTCAATTGTTGTTTAGCAACATGCATTATACTGAATGACTAAATATTCAATCTCAGGCTACATAGCAACAAGGAAGAGTGTCACCTTAATGTTCTGATGATGTCTGGATATACATGTAATAAAATCTTATATAATGGGATGGATCGAGTGTTGTACTACATCATTTTTCAATTGTTGTTTAGCTTCTAATATTAACTTAGTGCTTTTAGGTACATATATCATTGCCAAAGATCCACACTTCGACCCTTACTGCTTATGGGGCAATGAGATATTCATGAACCAGCATCAAGTGAGGAAACTGATAAAGATTGTTACTAAAATGGGTCAAAAGATGTCAATCGAACTATTTGTTTACACTTTATGCAAGACAACAATGAACTGCAGGATGGTAAGTAAGAACCCTGTAGCCTTCTTTTTACTGCCCATAATGAGTTGTATTAGATGATAATATCTCAATCTTTTTTCTTTTGCAGTGGATCCTAAAGCAGTTTACTCAAGATTACCTCTCAAACTACATGATTGGCGGTCGGCCATCACAAGGGGTTCGACTAGAGTCCTGCATGCCTTCTGCATCCAGGAGAGCACAATAGGGTCATTCTGCTTCACCTTGTTCAGCAACTAGAATGTATGTCGCATCTTTCTTTACCATCTGTAATAGTACAAGTATAGAATCCTGGTACATCATTCTTTATTTGGTGCTTCTGTAATTCTTAAACATATGTACATGTGAATCGAATAATGCATTGGTTGTTTGAACCTGATGGATATGAATAAAGCTATAGCCTACTTTCAAGTTTAAATTAGGTACAATTATAAATATCAGCAATTAAATTTGGGCGAAATTACGTTGTGCAGGTCATTACGGCACACACGGTTGGTAAAACACAAACTTTTTCTTAGTGATATGCTCCAAAACCCTCAACCACTTTCTCAAATCCACATATGTCCTAAACCTAAAAGACAAACTCGGCCCCACCGAAACTTTCTATCCGGCACCACCGAGTTCTCTTGACATAGCCATTGCCAGAAACCCTAATCAGTTTGGTCTCACCGATAGGGATCTCGGTCTCACCGAGATGGGAATGTAAACTCTCTGTTTCCTATTTGCAACATTTCGTTCTAACCGAGATGTGAGAATCGGTCTCACCGAGTTAGCGTTGCAAACTCTCGGTTGCCTTTTTGTAACATTTCGGTCTCACCGAAATGAGCAAATCGGTCCCACCGAGTTTGCCTAACCAACTCTCTGGTTAGCTTATTACCAAAATCGGTCACACCGAGTTTGTGTAATCGATCTCACCGAGATTACGTTATACCCTAACCCTAATGAAATCGGTCCTACCGAGTTGATCATATCGGTCTCACCGAAATACCTAACGGTCATATTATGAACTAAATAGGTCTGACCGAGTTCTTTGATTCGGTCCCACCGAGGTTGGTAAATTGTGTGTAACGGTTAGATTTTGTGTAGAGGCTATATATACCCCTCCACCCACTCTTCATTCATGGAAAAAGCCATCAGAACATACCTACACTTCCATTACTCGTTGTTCTGAGAGAGAACCACCTACTCATGTGTTGAGACCAAGATATTCCAATCCTATCATATGAATCTTGATCTCTAGCCTTCCCAAGTTGCTTTCCCACTACAAGAAATATGTCAACTTGTGACCACCACTATTGGTCACTGAATGGTCATAGTTTTCCATTTGTGACCTTTTTGTGACCAAAAACATAAGGTCAAAAGCTGGCCGTCATAAACTGACATTAGCGACCTTCTCTGTGAGAAGGTCATAGACGTTTATGACCAAAATATGCCTACTGTCGTGTTTTGGTCACTAGCAGCCTCCCCAGACCACGTAGGCATCCAGCGTGGCAAGCTTATGTGGCACAAGAATCGGCCCGGTCCAATTCGGTGTTTTACATGGGCCGAGCCCATTAATTCAGCCCATTTATATTTTTTCGCTGCTAATTTTGGTTAACTACACGGGCGAAGCCCTACAATTCGGCCTTTTTATTTTCTGGGCCATGGCCTTTTTGTACCAACAGTTTTAGTTTTCTTTTTTCATAAAATGGGTCCATTAGTCAAACAAGTCCCACTTGTCAGGTTCTGATAAATGGGTCCCAGCTATTAGGCTCAGATTCTTCATATTTCAATTTGACATCATATTTGAATTTCATAGTAAGAAAATACCCAGTATTTAAATAGGCAAGCAGAAAACACACATAATAATTCAAATAACAATAGCCAGATTCACTACAAGCTCTACAAATGACACATAATACAAGCTCTAACATATAAAATGCTTTACAAGCTTTACAAATGCAAAGCTCTACAGTACTTTACAAGCTCTCCAAGTAATATTACAAGCTCTACAAGTGTTTTCTTCTTCAGCATGGAGCTCCTTCGATAGAGATCAAATGCCCGACTCATTGGATGGCCATAGTCAGGACTGGGCTAACAGGACGACTGCATGCCCTCCATGATCGCCCTGTTACATGAATCAACTAAGAAGAATTAGAAAAACTGGAGTAAAATGGAGTAAAGGACAATTCATTATAGAATCATAAACACACAAAGCTCTATCCATAGTACCAGCAATGGATAACAAGAACAACTCCAGATTATTAGCTTATTCATTATAGAATAATATCCTCTACCTCATCACAGGAGGATCGCCACCACGTCCACCAGCAGCCTGCATGAATGTTTTGGCAAGTCCAAGTGTTAGTGACTATACATACAGTTGTATATGTATATTAACAAATAACAATAGCAGAGCAGGTGTACATCAAAGACATGGACTAGAAGACAATCTGACTGTTAGTACTATCTACTTCCAGTTCAAATTAAGCAGATTTCTATGATAGGTCGATCTAAATGTAGCACATTCATACATATACGTAAGTTGTTACACAGAACAATAAATCATGGACTCAAGCACATTCAGACATATACTTAAGCTGTTAAACAGAATCATAGAATGCCATCACTGTGATGACCTGTCTTATTAGGGATGATAGACTACTCATATCAATAAGGAATTCCTTCTTTTCCGGGAGCCCATTCGGATAGAACTCCAAAGTTAAGCGTGCTCAGCTTGGAGTAGTTTCAGGATGGGTGACCGACCGGGAAGTTGCTCCCGGGTGCACACGAGTGAGAACAAAGTGCATAGAAAAGACTAGTATTGATATGTGAGGCCAATCTAGATCCCGCCAGGAGTAACGACCATCGGCGGGTGTGTCCGGGGCGTTACAAGTTGGTATCAGAGCCGACCCTCGCGGTTACACGGATGTTTGCGGACAGTTTGCAGTCATGTTGTGCATGACGTTTGTGACCCGTCGTGGCACACGGCATGGCACATGTGCTGTCCTGGAAGCACAGACGGTTGTGCCAAGAGGGAACGTTCCTGTGGCCCGACGAGGACGTCGGTTCCTCTGAGTGAGGGTGTATGTGATGACCTGGCTTATTAGGGATGATAGACTACTCATATCAATAAGGAATTCCTTCTTTTCCGGGGGCCCATTCGGATAGAACTCCAAAGTTAAGCGTGCTCAGCTTGGAGTAGTTTCAGGATGGGTGACCGACCGGGAAGTTGCTCCCGGGTGCGCACGAGTGAGGACAAAGTGCGTAGAAAAGACTAGTATTGATATGTGAGGCCAGTCTAGATCCCGCCAGGAGTAACGACCATCGGCGGGTGTGTCCGGGGCGTTACAATCACGTAATCCAGAGAAAAAAATGCATGCTTGTCAAAGTTTAATTCCAGAGAATTAAAGTGCTTCCGATAGTAACCAAATTGTTTTAATGTTCAGCCATCCAGTACCACACAAGAAGCAAATCCTAAAATAAAAATGCACTTCTGAACAAAGCGGCACACTACAAGAACTTACCAACAGGGTTGAACAATGGATGACATACAGTACAAGAAAAAGAGTAGGAGAATGGATTCTAATAGAATGTTGCATCTTCCAAATGAAGATGATTTCCTTTTGGAGCTAGCTAGCACTTGGAAGAATCTGGAATCAGCCGAGATTAAGAATCTGTAATGCAAAAGCCATAACCATTGAAGATTGAAAGAATCTGTGAAGTGAGTTCACTCTCTTTCTAGATATTTGACATTTTTTAGTCAACACGCATATTAAAGTAAGAGACCATAGCATTTATATATGCTGGCCCAAACACTACACTTGAATAACATCTCAATTAAGCACAAGTAACAAAATAGAGGAGATGGATCAATCATATCAAGGGTTTAGGATAATACCCTCAAACTTGTATGTGTCAAGTATTTAGAAACAAAACAGTGTCACATTTATGGAAATAGAGGGACTAAAAAGATATATGAGCATAAGGTCTTTAATAAGTAGACTCAAAGACACATGACATCACAGAGAATATAAATTTCTCAGCTAGTACTAACTACTAAGCTGGTCACTGCCTCAGCCATACTACTGTAAGACGTCCTTATATACTACTCCATACAGTGCTGGAGTAGAAAATAAAGAAGCAATTTTCACCTGACAGTACGCCACGACGTAGCCAAATAAACTGCAGCAGCATACCAAAATTCGCAACTAGAGGAAGAGAAAGGGGCACAGGGGAGGGAGGTAGGGCTAACGGGGATGGGGGGATTACCCAGCCCTGGATCTCCTCCAGGACGATGTAGAAGGGGTCCTGCCCGGAGCTCATGGCGGACATCGGAGGTTGGTGAGGTCGGCGAGGGGCAGCTGCTGCCTCCGAGGAGCAGCCCCAGCAGCATCTCATCGCCTCCTCCGGCTCCGGCTCCGGCGATTGCCGTGGTCCGGCCAGCTCGACGAAGCGCCACGCGTCGAAGCAGGCACGCGCACGCTGGCGAGCAAGCCAGGTATAGTGCTTCGTCGACACCACAACCAGTAGTGGTTCAGCGAGATGTCATGGACCTGCAAAAACAATTATAGAGAGCAAATAATAAGGTAACATCGCCAATAAATTGCAGCTTTTGAAAGGAACTATAGTTATTCAGAAAACATGGTTGATGCAACCTTAAGCCAAGCAGTACACATTCATTTCAAATGTACATGTGTAAGATATTAGAAGCATTTCATTGCATATCTATGTGTACTGCTATAATTTTACGCCAAGCAGTGGACTAGTACATCAATTACACTAAGCCTCAACCCATTGTTTAAAAACGTATTTTATCATCATTCTTCAATAGCTTGAATTTCAGAACGGTCACTGTTTGTATTTTAATGAAGAACACCCCAAGAAAATAACAACAGATGGGCATTAAGACAAAACAAATTGGCAATCGCAGCATCATGTTTCAGCAGCACTGCAGTACAAATCCTTGTGTAGCACAAGCAAGAGGACCATGTCCTACTCCTAATTACACATACTAGATGGCAAGAGTGAGAGCGGCGCTTACTTGGAAGTGCTAATAAAGAGGCTGGTATTATTCTAGGGCCACTGTATTCATCTCTAAGGCATAGCAAAGGCAAGCCAAAGAGGTAAAGAGCCTAAGGAAGTTTTCATTTTCTTACACTACAGACTGGACTATTACATTGACCATCAGTAGATGAACCAGAGGTTGGCCCCATGAAGAAAGCAACACACCTGAGACCTTGTCCTCCCACCAGTAGATGAACCAGAGGTTGGCCCCCTGTTTGTCCATCTTGTAGAGCTCGTACCAGTGCTCGGCCACCTTCGATCTGAGCGCTCTGAACCCGATCGCCAGCACGACACCTACATGCAAGGTTTACAAGATGAAACTTCCATGCCTAAATACCACCAACTAAGTTCACTTTAGGTTTGATTCAGAACCAGCAGGTAACATGCTTCCATAAATACTGAACCAAGTTATTAAATTTATTTACAGGACTCGCCTCACTCTATTTATTTAGTTCATGAACAATCTCCAACAAGAAAACTTGATGGAGATCCTCCATGTAACATTTCTTTTACAAAAAGTATGCTCCATTCATGCTCGTAATATAAAAGGAGTCCCAGCCCAACCTTGTATCGCAACAAAATCAAGTGATATTGTTTTACTACTATCTAATTTCAACCCCACAAAATACATCATGGCCATCAGAATTGTTGTGCAATCCCACTCATGCAGCTAGACTACCCAATTTGCAATGAAGATTAATTAAGAAATTGCACCAATATGTAGGTGTGCATCTTATGGCCATCAGAATTGTTGTGCATCAGGTCTGAAATACTAGCCAATTTCCACCAAAATAACAAACTGGAAGGACCCGCAAACCTTGTTGACAGAAATCACCTCACGGCGTCGTCATCAGAATTAGTTGTATAGTTGTAGATCTATCTTACATGGCTCACCTCACGGCGTCGTCGTCGTAGTTGGGGAAGCGCATCTGACACGCATCCCAGATCTTGAGGTCCATGGCGGGGGCGGTCGGGGTGGCGGCCATATCCGACGCGACGGCCCCTCCAACGGTTGCAGCTCCATCAGCGGGCTTGGCCTGAACTTTGGAGAGGATCTCCCGCGGCCGCCATCACTGCTTCTGCTAGATTGGAGCTTCGGGGACTGGGGATCGAGGAGATAAAACCCTAGCGGCGGCGGAGGAGGAAGAAAAGCTAGGAGCGGGAGGGACGTTCAGGTGCAGGGCGAGGGAAGGAGGGCGCCGCCGCCGGCGACGAGAAGCTGGGTTAGAGAGGGGTGAGGGAGAGGCGAGCGATGGGGTAGCAGGTCACCGGTGCGGCTGGCGGACGCAGCCACCCATGAGGGCGGCCGGCAGGCGACGCGGTGGGCGCCGCAGTGGGATGCGTTGAGGAAGGAGGAGCTGGTGGCGGGACGAAGAGTAGGAGGTGGCGGGACGCGCCGCTGTGGGACGGGGAGGAGGTGGCGGCGGCGAGGAGATGAGGAAGGAGGAGTGCGATGGGAGGAGAGATGGGAGGAGTTAGGGTTTGGTTGGTCGGGCTGTGGGTGGGGGTGGGGGTTACCCATTTATTATTATTTTTTATTTTTTCTGAAGATAGATCGATGGAGGGACGTGCGATGGAGAAATGGATAGATGGATGGATGGATGGGCGCCATGTCATCGATCCATGTGACAGCTAATTCAACCAATGAGAATAGAGCACAAGTAAATGTGTTTTCTTTTTGTTTTCTTCTAATTTTTCACATGACAAATTCAAAAAATAATCTCATATTATACACAGGGCTGCATTTCGTAATGGCAAACAGTGTTGCCTAAGGAAATTTTTATTTTCTTTCCACGAAAAATTCATTTTCCATTTTTTTAGTGCCCGAAATGAGTTTTTTTTTGTAAAGGACCTATAATATATTTGTTGCAAAATTGTACCAAATCAATTTTCTAAAATACTAGGACATATTTAATGCATAATTGACCAAATGGTTGGTTGTAAAAAGTTTTGATCCACCTCTCGTGAAAAAGACAAATTTCGGCCGATTCAGCCACTACTAGGAAAAGGCCTACCTCGTAGTTTGAACTGTAGCTACCTCGTAATTTGCTCTTTATTTTTTCCAAAAATCATTTGTAGGTACATAAGTATCTATTTAATCAGAGAAACACCAAAAAATTCCAAGATTCAACCACTAGCTAGAAACGGTTATTCCCACCGTTTTGACCGCATTTTGAAACGGGCATAATTTTTTTAAAAAAAAATCAAAAAATTGGAAGACCTTCGCATTGTGTCATTATATATGACCAAGTTACCAGGAAAAATAATAAACTTGTAATACGGCAATTCTTTTAAAAAGTGTTCTCAGAAATGAGTTATCATGCGTGAAGATTCATGGCTTTCAAGCCAAATGATCAATCCTATGGCCACATTCATGGCATAGTTTGTTCAGATGATCTCATATTGTGCATAAGGGTGCATCTTGGAATGGCAAACAATATTGCCTAAGGAAGTTTTCATTTTCTTTGGACGAAAAATTCATTTTCCATTTTTCGAGTGCCCAAAAGGAGGTTTTTTGTGAAGGACCTACCATATATTTATTGCCAATTTGTACCAAATCATTTTTATAAAATACTAGGACATGTTTAATGCACAATTGAAAAAATGGTTGGGTTTCCAAAGTTTTTATCCACCTCTGGTGAAAAAGACAAATTTTGGCCAATTCAGTTGGAAGTGGGTCAAATTTGAACTGCAACTACCTTGTAGTTTTCTCTTTATTTTTTACAAAAATCATTTCTAGGTACATAAGTATCTATTTAATCAGAGAAACACCAAAATAATACCAAGGTTCAACTACTAGCTAGGAACGGTCATTACCGCCGTTTTGGCCGCATTTTGAAACGGGCATAAAAAATTCAAAAAAAATCAAAAAATTGGAACACCTTCACATTGTGTCATTATATATGACCAAGTTACCAGGAAAAATAATAAACTTGTAATACGGCAATTCTTTTAAAAAAGTGTTCTCGGAAATGAGCTATCATGCATGAAGATTCATGGCTTTCAAGCCAAATGATCAATCCTATGGCCACATTCATGGCATAGTTTGTTCAAATGATCTCATATTGTGCACAAGGGTGCATCTTGGAATGGCAAACAATATTGCCTAAGGAAGTTTTCATTTTCTTTGGACGAAAAAATTCATTTTCCATTTTTCGAGTGCCCAAAAGGAGGTTTTTTTGTGAAGGACCTACCATATATTTATTGCCAATTTGTACCAAATCATTTTTATAAAATACTAGGACATATTTAATGCACAATTGAAAAAATGGTTGGGTTTCCAAAGTTTTTATCCACCTCTGGTGAAAAAGACAAATTTCGGCCGATTCAGTTGGAAGTGGGTCAAATTTGAACTGCAGCTACCTTGTAGTTTCCTCTTTATTTTTAAAAAAAATCATTTCTAGGTACATAAGTATCTATTTAATCAGAGAAACACCAAAAAAAATACCAAGATTCAACTACTAGCTAGGAACGGTCATTCCCGCCGTTTTGACCGCATTTTGAAACGGGCATACAAAATAAAAAAAATAAAAAATTGGAACACCTTCGCATTGTGTCATTATATATGACCAAGTTACCAGGAAAAATAATAAACTTGTAATACGGCAATTCTTTTAGAAAAGTGTTCTCAGAAATGAGCTATCATGCGTGGAGATTCATGGCTTTCAAACCAAATGATCAATCCTATGCCCACATTCAAGGCATAGTTTGATCAAATGATCTCATATTATGCACAAGGGTGCATCTTGGAATGGCAAACAATATTGCCTAAGGAAGTTTTCATTTTCTTTGGACGAAAAAATCATTTTCCATTTTTCGAGTGCCCACAAGGAAGTTTTTTTTGTGAAGGACCTCCCAAATAATTGTTGCAAAATTGGACCAAATCAAATTTCTAAAATACTAGGACATATTTAATGCACAATTGACAAAATGGTTGGGTGTAAAAATTTTTGATCCACCTCTCGTGAAAATGACAGATTTCCACCGATTCAGCTGGAAGCGGGTCAAATTTGAACTACAGTTGCCTCATAGTTTGCTATTTATTTTTTCCAAAAATCATTTCTAGTTACATAAGTACCTATTTAATCATAAATACATGGTTTGGTGGCGATACGTCGAGGTTTGGGCGATGGTCGAGGGCCCCAACTCTAGAGCGCGTAAACTCGCATGCTCGCCACGTGGTCACCGCGTGATTGTGGCGTTGCCATGTGTTATGGGAGGCCTAGGCATGTCTAGTGGGTTGGGCACTCCCCAGGTAGGTGCTAGGAAGAAATTTACAAATAAGATTCTCTCACGAGGAGACCGATCGATGCTCAAACATGAATTAGCAGCCAAGTGTTTGATTAGCGGTACGGGAAATGCACATGGTTAATGGGCGTGAGTTTTGCTTCAGGATGATCAGTTACTAAGAAGACTGTCTTCACAAATTTTCAGCTCAAAAGGAGGAGTCTAGGTGGTACTTGCTTTGCAAAGTACCACACTGGACATAAATACGAATGTTGAAGCTGGGCTCAAAATAATGGATGGATTGAGCTGGCATTTGGTGTAGGATAGTTATTTGGGCATAGGAAAGCACTGTAGAAAATGGATACTATTTGGACATGCCAAAGTGGTACTTCCTTCACAAAGAGTTTTTTGAACAAAATAGGAAAATGAATATTTTTGAATTATTTTTGAACTAGGCAAGGAAGGTTTTTTGCATATTTGACGAAGATATGACCCAAAGAATTTATGAGATTTTTTGGGGATTTTTGGGAATGACAGAAATATAGGTTGCTTCACAACCTAGGGCAAAAACTGCCACATGGACATGACACATAGGCAAAACTAATGAGTTGGCGCCTAGTCGTAGCAACCCACCACAATTTACAAGGTTATGACCATCTATATTGGTCATGATTAGCTAGAAATAAGGCAGCGGATCAGTGCTATTTTCTTTATGACCATTTCGTGTAAGGAAATTATGACCTTTCTGACCAAAATGGTCGTTATAGTTTAGGGTTTGGAGCCCTCCGAACAGCTTTTGACCAATTGGTCTGAAATGGTCATAGATCTATGACCAATTCTTCCAGGGTCACTGACAGAAGGTCATAAGTTGACATATTTCTTGTAGTGTCCCCTCAAATCATCTTTCCACCATATCCAAATATGTGAGAGAGAGTTGAGTGTTGGGGAGACTATCATTTGAAGCACAAGACCAAGTAGTTCATCATCAACACACCATCTATTACCTTATGGAGAGTGGTGTCTCCTAGATTGGTTAGGTGCCACTTGGGAGCCTCCGACAAGACTGTGGAGTTGAACCAAGGAGTTTTTACGGGCAAGGAGATCACCTACTTCGTGAAGATCTACCCTAGTGAGGCAAGTCCTTCGTGGGCGGTGGCCATGGTGGGATAGACAAGGTTGCTTCTTCGTGGACCCTTTGTGGGTGGAGCCCTCCGTGGACTCGCGCAGCCGTTACCCTTCGTGGGTTGAAGTCTCCATCAACGTGGATGTACGATAGCACCACCTATCGGAACCACGGATAAAAAATCTCCGTGTCTACATTGCGTTTGCTCCCTCAAACTCCTTCCTTTACCTTCATATGCAATTGTTTTACATTCCAGTTCTATACTCTGAGAATTGCATGCGTAGGTTGATTGCTTGACTTGTGTTTAATTGCTAAAATCTGCCAAGACATAAAATTATGAAAGGCTAGGTTTTTATTTGGTCAAGTAGTCAAAATTCCATGATTTACTTTCCGCTGCCCATATACTTTTGTCATGCTTGTTTGATATGTATTGTGAATGTTTAAACATGTGCTAACACTTCACCTCAACTTGAACAAATTAAAAACTACCACTTTTCTTGCTAAGAGTCTATTCACCCCCCCTCTAGACACCTCTTCTCGATCCTTTCAATTGGTATCAGAGCTTTGGTCTCCATTTCTTTGGTTTAATCACAATTGGAGGAAGATGGATGAGTCTACGTTGGGGAGTCTTAGCCATAGAGTGCCTATACTTGATGGAGAGTACTTCCATGAATGGAAAAATGAGATGCTCGAGATTTTCAATGAATATCATTTAAACAAGTACATTACTACTCCTTGTGCTTGCCTTGTTGACCCTTTGCATCCCACACCCGATGAGGATCTTGACATGATTCGCAATCTTAGAACTATCAATCTTATTGTTAGAGGATTGCCCAAAAATTTGGTTGCTAGCTTACCTACCATAGATTGTGCTTACACCATATGGAGATTCCATGAGGAACGATCCCCAAATTATTCCTTGAAAAAACTGGATGGGATTCTCCATAAGTCTATTGCCTTGAATAGGATGAATACTAGTGATCCTAAGTTTAACGATTGCCTATTTGAGCTTCATGATCTCATGCGTGCCCAAGGAGATGTTGGAATTATTAGCAATATCATTTCCAAAGTCATTAGAATTCATAGAGATGAACATTGTTACGGTCATACTTCTAATGAATCACTCTCTCTAGGTGTTGATCAATCACGAGACAATGTTGAACATGGTTATTATGATGAGGTTGATGATAGTGACTTTGACCTTGTTGAACAAATGAGACATTTTGGTCTTATGGCAAATCTTCATGGTTACGCTGCCGGAGGAAAAGAATGGGTCCTTGATAGTGTATGCACGGATCACATGACCGTAGATAAGGACATGTTTGATGAGCTTGCTAGAAATGTTGGTCCACGAAAGTATGTTACCTTTGGTGACAACTCTAAGGGTAAAGTTGTTGGCCTTGGTAAGGTGGCCATATCCAATGATAGCTCAATAAAGAATGTCATGCTTGTAGAATCTCTCGGATATAATCTTCTCTCCGTGTCTATATTAGATGATTTTGGCTTAAATGTGCTATTCACTCATGTTGATTGCCAAGCCTTTCGTAGAGATAATCATAATATGGTCTTTACCGGCATTCGTAGAGGTGACCTATACATTATTGACTTCACTAAGAAATCCCAACCTCGCACTTGTTTTATTGCTAAATCTTCTAAAGGTTGGTTGTGGCATAGAAGATTAAGTCATGTCAGCATGAGAAATCTTGATAAGCTTATTAAAGGTGATCATATCCTTGGTGTTAAAGATGTTATATTTGACAAGGATAGACTTTGTAGTGCTTGTCAAGCAGGAAAACAAGTTGGAGGAAGTCATCCTGTGAAGAACATCATGACTACGAGAAGACCACTTGAGCTACTTCATATGGATCTTTTTGGTCCCGATGCTTACAAAAGCCTCGGTGGTAACTCTTTTGGTTTGTCATTGTTGATGATTTTTCAATATTTGTGTTGGTGTTCTTTCTTGATGATAAATCGCAGGTCCAAAAGATCTTCAAAAACTTCGCTAGGAAGTCCCAAAATCAATTTGAAGTGAAGATCAAGAAGGTTCATAGCGACAACAGAACAGAGTTCAAGTACGCAAATGTGGATACCTTTATTGACGAAGAAGGGATTTCACATGAGTTCTCGACTACTTACACTCCTCAACAAAATGGAGTTGTTGAGAGGAAGAACCGGAAACTCATCAAAATGGCAAGAATGATGATTGATGAGTACAAGACGCCAAGACACTTTTGGGTGGAAGCGGTTGAGACAACTTGTCATGCAACCAATCGCTTGTATCTTCACAAGCTTCTTGGCAAGACGACATACGAGCTTCTCACCAGTAACAAACCCCAAGTTGGATACTTTCGAGTATTCGGCTCAAAGTGCTACATTCTTGATAAGCATCGTCGTTCTAAATTTGCTCCTATGTGTCATGAAGGTTTCCTACTTGGTTATGGCTCAAACTCTCACACTTACCGTGTCTACAACAATTTTACCCGAAAGGTTGAAGAGACGGTAGATGTGAAGTTTGATGAATCTAACGGCTCGCAAGTAGAGCAATTGCCAATTGATGAAGGAGATAAAGATCCTTCGGAAGCAATTCAAGACTTGTCTATTGGCAAGATCCGTCCAATGGAGGTGAAAGAGAGTACTTCGTCCGTCCATGTGGAAGCTTCTACCTCACGACAAGGTGAACCACAAGTTGACTTGGAGGCATCCACAAGTGGGACACACCATGATGAAGGAAACGACGAGGTGCATCAAGATGAACCTCATCAACCTCCTTCTCCACCTCCACAAGGGGACAACAACACCAACAACAATGAAGAAAGGGCAAGAAGAAGAAGAAGATGAAGAGGATGTTCCACCCCGATCCAACCAAAAGCTTTCACGAGTTAGAGCAAGAATTGCTAGAGATCATCCCGTAGAGCAAATCTACAATGATATCATACCGGGAGAATCACTCGCTCTAAATCTCACCTAGCTAACTTTTGTGAACATTACTCTTTCATATCTAACCTTGAACCTATGAAGGTTGAAGATGCTCTTGATGATCCAGATTGGGTGAATGCTATGCACGAAGAGCTACACAACTTTGAGAGAAATCCAGTGTGGACATTGGTCGAGAAGTCCGACAACAACCACAACATCATTGGTACCAAATGGCTGTTTCGCAACAAGCAAGACAAAGATGGTCAAGTAGTCCGCAACAAAGCACGTCTCGTCGCCCAAGGCTACACTCAAGTCGAATGTATGGACTACGGTGAGACATATGCCCACGTTGCTAGACTTGAGTCCATTCACATCTTACTTGCTTATGCTAATCACCATGATATCACCTTGTACCAAATGGACATTAAAAGTTCTTTTCTAAATGGTGAAATTGAGGAGGAAGTTTATGTTAAACAACCTATCCGGCATTGTTAATCCCAAGAAACCCGATCATGTTTACAACCTTCACAAAGCTCTTTATGGTCTTAAACAAGCCCCTAGAGCATGGTATAAATGCTTGACCAAGTTCCTTATTGAAAAAGGCTTTGAGATTGGAAAAATAGATTCCACACTTTTTACTAAAAGGGTTAATGGTGAATTATTTGTGTGCCAAATTTATGTTGATGATATCATATTTGGTTCTACTAACCCCCATTTTAGTGAAAGGTTTGGAAAGCTAATGTCGGAAAAGTTTGAGATGTCTATGATGAGTGAACTGAAGTTCTTTCTTGGTTTGCAAATCAAGCAAACTAAGGAGGGTACCTTTGTTTCTCAAACAAAGTATACCAAGGACTTGTTCAAGAAGTTCAACATGCAAGAATGCAAAGGTAAGACTACACCCATGCCTAATAGTGGACATCTTGACTTGACTAAGGATGGCGAACCGGTTGATCAAAAAGTTTACCACTCTATGATTGGTTCATTGTTATATCTATGTGCCTCCCATCCCGATATTATGGTAAGTGTGTGCATGTGTGCACGATATCAAGCGGCCCCTACAGAATGTCATCTTAAGGCTGTGAAAAGGATAGTGAGATACTTAATACATACACCAAATTTTGGCATTTGGTATCCTAAGAGGTCCTCTTTTGATCTTGTTGGCTACCACGATTTGTACTATGTCGGAGACAAGGTTGATAGAACGTCCACTTAGGGTACTTGTCAATTTCTTGGTAGATCTCTTGTGTCTTGGTCCTCCAAGAAACAAAACTCGGTATCCTTATCCACCGCCGAAGCGGAATACATTGTTGCTGGATCATGTTGTGCTCAATTACTTTGGATGACCCAAACTCTTAAAGATTATGTGATATATGTGAAACATGTTCCATTGCTCTGTGACAATGAAAGTGCTATTAAGATTTCTCATAATCTTGTGCAACATTCTCGAACTAAGCATATCGAAGTTCGTCATCATTTCATTCGAGATCATGTTGCTAAGGGTGATATCAATCTTAAACATGTTTGCACCGATAAGCAATTAGCGGATATATTTACTAAACCACTTGATGAGAGAGTGTTTTGCAGGTTGAGAGGTGAATTGAACATTATTCATGCCTCAAACTTGGAGTAGGAACTCCATTTGGATACTTGCAAAGCATGTGCCTATGACTAATCCTTGACTTTTTTCTCTTATGATGTTGATCATATGTCTTGGATACATTTGTACCCTTGCATGATATCTAACCCTTGTAGGCACTTGGATGAATCTAAATCCATGGGATTGCAACTCACTCACATCTTGAGCAATCGCTAGATCACCAAGTCCCTACACCGTGGTGGTTGAAGACAAGGAGGCATGAAACCCTTCAACATATCCTTCGACAAATTATATATATCATTTGGTATCAAATATCATGATTGTCGTGTTGGATACACAAGTGCTCTTCCTTGGAAATCTAACCCATGTAGGTTGATGAACTCAAACTACAAGTGGTGCTCCCAATTCTTGATGACCTACATCAACCTTGAGCACCTCACACAAGTTCAACTACATGATCAAGATCAGCACCACCACACAAGGTATGTTAATCCATCTTAGAGAAGCTTTACCCCAAGACATGGGTCAAAGCAAGTCAACAAGATGAGAATATATCAAATGCTTAAACGAAAAATGGAAACCCCATATTAAGCTTAAACGATGAGTATGACTTATGATCAAGTGTTCTCACTTGACTCCTCAGTCAATATACTCTAACATAGGTGACTTTGTCACCGCCCAATTCTAAATGAAGTTCTCTAGTGTTTCTCTAAGTTTGTGCATTTGTTCCTTGCATTTTGTTCCTCTTCTTTTAAAAAAACAAAAAAACTTCATCTAGATTTTCTTTTCTCTGTTTTGTTCTGCATTTTTTTACATCCAATTCATTGGAAATCCTTCTATTAATTCCTTGCAAATCTTTGTGAGATCTTATTTTCCTAGTGAGCTGATGTGATTATTACTCTTTTTCTGTGTTAAACTCGGTCCCACCGGTTTGTCACTTTCGGTCCAACCGAACCCTTTCGGTGCAATCGAAGAACACAACTCGGTGTCACCGATTTCACTGCAGAAAAGACAATTTGCCACTTGTTCCTGCACTTTTGTTCTAGCTCCACTCAATGATTCTTGTCCTCTACCAGCATCACATTTTATATACTGCTCCACACTGTGACTCGAGGACCAAACCTATTTTGACTCACACTCCAGAAGATCCTTTCTTAGAAATTGATATCAAAGGGGGAGAGAGAGTTCACATCAAAGCTTAATGAGAGATTATTTCAAATAGGGGGAGATAGGATTTCAAACAGGGGGGAGAGGAATCACATGCCCCATATGCTTGGTGTTCAAGAGGAGAGAAGTCACATGTCTTTAAGAGGGGAAAGACATGTCTATGTTACGTTTTTAATCTGATCTGTTTTTGTTCTGCTCTGATTCTGTTTCCCTACTCTCTTCCATTATCCAATATAAGATTCAGGGGGAGAAAGACTGCTAGGGAAAGAAGTCCTTGAATTCATTGCATATCTTTACCTTTGGGAACATGTCTATATTCTAGAGTACCCAGTACTCACTCTCTACATGTTATCCCAATGTTGGTACTCTTGTGGCTCTTTTGTTGCTCTGTCTAGTAGATGTACATGTGTTATCTAACCTTGTTTACTCAGGTTCATCCCTTCATAAGCCAGCTCAAGATCACAAGGTAAGTATATGCATCACACTCATGTGCGTGAAGATTTCTTGCTAATGTACATATTGTTTGCAAGAAGGAATCATGACATGAGGATACACTTCATATATTCATATCATTTGTTCTGATGCATATAGCCAAGATACATGTAACTCTTTGCTTGTTGTATCATGTCTATGCTTTCACATGCTCTTATATTCCATATTTACACGATTGCATACATGTAGGGGGAGCCTATGCATGTTACATGTCCTTCCAAAGCTTTACTTGCTATTCTTCATATCTTTATCTAAAGCTTTGATGTATGTTGTCATCAATTACCGAAAAAGGGGAGGTTGAAAGCACAAGTGCTCCCTGGGTGATTTTGGTAATTAATGTCAACATATCTCTTGTTGGACTAATGTTTTCATCTAGTATATTTCAGACAAGTTCAACAAATGGAGTGGCATGGACTAGAGGATGTGGAACCCCTTCAAGATGATAAGGACAAAATATTGGCTCAAGCTCAAAGCTCAGGACTCTACATTTTCTATTTTAGTGATCCAAGATCACATTGAGTCCATAGGAAAGCCAATACTATTAAAAGGGGATGAGGTGCTGCTTAATGGCTTGCTTGCTCAAAGTGCTTAGTGATATGCTCCAAAACCCTCAACCACTTTCTCACATCCACATATGTCCTAAACCTAAAAGACAAACTCGGCCCCACCTAACTTTCTATCTGGCGCCACTGAGTTCTCTTGACATAGCCACTGCCAGAAACCCAAATCAGTTCGGGCTCACCGATAGGGATCTCGGTCTCACCGAGATGGGAATGTAAACTCTTTGTTTCCTATTTGCAACATTTAATTCTAACCGAGATGTGAGAATCGGTCTCATCGACTTAGCATTGCAAACTCTCTGTTGCCTTTTTGTAACATTTCGGTCTCACTGAAATGAGCAAATCGGTCCCACCGAGTTTGCCTGACCAACTCTATAGTTAGCTTATTACCAAAATCGGTCACACCTAGTATGTGTAATCGGTCTCACCAAGATTACGTTATGCCCTAACCCTAATGAAATCGGTCCTACCGAGTTGATCATATCGGTCCCATCGAAATACCTAACGGTCACATTATGAACTAAATCGGTCTGACCAAGTTCTCTGATTCGGTCCCACCGAGTTTGGTAAATTGTGTGTAACGGTTAGATTTTGTGTGGAGGCTATATATACCCCTCCACCCACTCTTCATTCGTGGAAAAAGCCATGAGAACGTACCTACACTTCCATTACTCATTGTTCTGAGAGAGAACCACCTAATCATGTGTTGATACTAAGATATTCCAATCATATCATATGAATCTTGATCTCTAGCCTTCCCAAGTTGCTTTCCACTCAAATCATCTTTCCACCATATCCAAATCTGTGAGAGAGAGTTGAGTGTTGGGGACATTATCATTTGAAGCACAAGAGCAAGGAGTTCATCATCAACACACCGTCTATTACCTTTTGGAGAGTGGTGTCTCCTAGATTGGTTAGGTGTCACTTGGGAGCCTCCGACAAGATTGTGGAGTTGAACCAAGGAGTTTGTACGGGCAAGGAGATCGCCTACTTCTTGAAGATCTACCCTAGTGAGGCAAGATCTTCGTGGGCGATGGCCATGGTGGGATAGACAAGGTTGCTTCTTCGTGGACCCTTCGTGGGTGTAGCCCTCCGTGGACTCGCGCAGCCATTACCCTTCGTGGGTTGAAGTCTCCATCAACGTGGATGTATGATAGCACCACCTATCGGAACCACGGATAAAAAATCTTCGTGTCTACATTGTGTTTGCTCTCTCAAACTCCTCCCTTTACCTTCATATGCAATTGTTGTATATTCCGCTGCTATACTCTTAGAATTGCATGTGTAGGTTGATTGCTTGACTTGTGCTTAATTGCTAAAATCTGGCAAGGAAAGGCTAGGTTTTTATTTGGTCAAGTAGTCTTGCATGCTTTACTTCCCGCTACCCATATACTTTTGTCATGCTTGTTTGATATGTATTGTGAATGTTTAAACATGTGCTAAAACTTCACCTCAACTTGAAGAAATTAAAAACTGCCACTTTTCTTGCTAAGAGTCTATTCACCCTCCCCCCTGTAGACACCTCTTCTCGATCCTTTCAGCGATATGCACCATAATCCGAGATGGTTCACAGAGAGGAAACGTGTGCAAGCATGCACATAGTTGTTGTTCGCAAAGCGTGTGTGATGTCAGACACTATCACATACGATACGGGAAAACTAAATGTGTGTGATTGTCTACCTATCGTTTATAATCACGAACTATTAGTGATGTGCTAGGCATCGTAAATCTCCTGTGCCTGGAATCTGCCTAAAATCTGCCTGGAAAGCTCCCGTGCCTAGAATCTGCCTGGTTTTAGGCAGAATCAATAACTCCGACTGCGATGGCAATGCGAGCATGATGTCTACACACGCTTCTACTCTTGTAGACTATGTTGGGCCTCCAAGCGCAGAGGTTTGTAGGACAACAGCAATTTCCCTCAAGTGGATGACCTGAGGTTTATCGAACTCAGGGAAGTAGAGGTTGAAGATGGTCTCTCTCAAGCAACCCGGCAACTAAAATACAAGAAGTCTCTTGTGTCCCCAACACACCTAATACACTTGTCAGATGTATAGGTGCACTAGTTCGGCGAAGAGATGTTAAATGGCAAGTGATATGGATGGCAAAACAAAGTAATATAAATCTGTAATAAAAAGTGCAGCAAGCAAACAAGCGGTAAACATGAGCACAAATGGTATTGCAATGGTGGAAACAAGGCCTAGGGTTCATACTTTCACTAGTGGCAACTCCCAACAACATTAACATAATCGAATCACATGATATTTCCCATAAAACATGCAAAGGGGACGCACTCGGAGGTCATTCCTTCGTGGTCAAGAGAGGACGAGAATTATGTAGGGCTACAAAAGAACACCTCAAAGTTCGTAGTTCTCAATCTAAGGATTTCCCAATGTCACCGCGGCCATCCAAAGAGAGTCCCACAATCACCACAACATATCTAAAGGATAGTCAAAGACAAGCACCAAGAGACTCTCAATCTTCAATCAACACACAAGAGAGGAAATCACTCATGAAAATATTGCTCTAATCCATGTCCAATAGACCGTTGTCACCTTGGTCTCGGGGATTATACTAGATAAAGACAAGTGAGTACATCAATCCAATACATAGAGGAAGGGGAAATATCATGGGATCACCCTAGATTAACATAGCCTATGATCACAATGAAGATCACATCATGGGAGAGAGAATTGACCACATAGCTACTGGTAAGAACCTCAGCCCCGAGGAGGAACTACTCCCGCATCATGGAGGGAGGAAGCAACGTCGATGGAGATGAATCCGGGGGCACTTCCCCGTCCCGGCAGGGTGCCGGCGCAGGAATTCTGGTCCCCGAAGCTTGATGGCGATGGCGGCGGAGATCGGAATCGCGTCTGGAGAAAAGGGGTCTGGAATCAGGGTTTCCGCGACACGCTTTAAATATATGCCAAAGGGGGGCATCGAAGGAACCTCGGGGGGCCCAGGCGCCCACCCCCCCCCCCCCC
>LR738715.1:749600750-749998513 GCA_902687465.1 Secale cereale | reverse complement strand
CCCGGCTGTCCTTCGGGCGCACGGTAGTTTCTGGAACGCTGATTTTTTATATAATTTTTCTGGATTTTTCCTGACAGTTCTCGTAATGTGAAAACCTGAAATACAAAAACAGCCGAAAACAGAAACTGGCACTGGGGTGCACTGAGTTAATAGGTTAGTCCAAATATTATCAAAAGTGTATGGAAGTGTATAAATAGCATAGCAATATCACCCAAAAGAGGCATGGAGCAAGCAGAAATTATAGATACGTTTTGGACGTATCAACATCCCCAAGCTTAATTCCTGCTCGTCCTCGAGTAGGTAAATGATAACAAGAATAATTTATGTGGTGACATGCTATTAACCATATAGGACTTTTTCATAGTCATATGACAAAAGCTTACTGAGACAATGAATCTATAGTAATTAAGTTGCCTCATGAGAAAATCACAAAGAACTGAAAGTTTTACAATATGATATTGAAACATCAAATAGATTTGTAATGAACATGATGTGCAAATATGATAAAGTGATATCTAGCTTGCCCCCTTTAGTGAAGCAAAACATAAATGCAGGGGCACCTCCAAGGTTTAAGTGATGACTAGATACAATGATTTCAAAATAAACGATATCACAATCATGCAAAATACAATGCTACTTTGGGACAATGCACATTACACTCAGAATGACAATCATGCTCTCAGTAGTTGGTGCTTTTAAAATAAGGTGGAGACTCTCGAACCGTGGCTTTTGTTGGCAAGGTTGAAAACCCGTAGTCGGAAACAAAGACAAAACATGTACCAGAGCTCTTGGTTTTAAAACAGAGGTAATAATTTTTTTTAGATCATGCATGTTTCATCAACGAATGCTAGTAGACAACTCAATCACTTCTTGAGATGGACAAGTTTCGAGGAACGGCTCCCGAATGAGGACGATCACATCCTCTTAATCTCCTTTGTTTATCACTGCCAAAGTTTTCTGATTTCTCATGAACAAAGCGTGAAGGAGGGTTTGTTTGTTATATTATCTTTTTGAGCCGGGCGCACTCAATGCCAGTTCCTTCTCGTATTATGGGTTTGCACATTATACATGCAATCCCGGGGTGAAGCTTGCCCAACTTAAAAAGATCATGAATTAACTACTACTTCCTCATGAACTTAAAACAGAAGCACAAAATAGGAATGCTTTTTCTTTGAATAATTTCGAGATGGTACATGCAAGTCTCCGTTAGGAATGGCAGGTAAATACCATGTAGGAAGATATGGTGGACTCATATCGCATAAGTGGATTAAAAGGATGTGGATGCACAAGCAGTCAGTCCGCTTAGTACAGGCGAAGGTTAGCAAAAGACGGGGAGCGACCAACTAAGAGAGCAATGACGGTCATAATCATGCTGAGCGACAAAGCAACATTGAATCAGGCATGGAAGTTATATCGCTATTCAGAAACAAAAGATCATCAAGGCTTGACAGACTTTCTTTACAGTCTTAAATATGTGTGAGCATACGCCAAGTCAATCAAAATAAATTCTTTGAAGGAAGATATTACTAAACCATACCACATCATAGGCAAACAAATCATGTTGGTACTCCATTAACACATTGGGAACCCCCCAGCTATTTGAGACTAACCATAAGAAAACATGAACTACTAAGCGCCATTATGCACGTAGCATCTTTATCATAGACATATCAACCAATGCAACGGAAGAAAACTCTCTTAATAATATAAACATGATAACTAAAGGGAGTTCAAGCAACCAACTAAACAAAAGCTCTTTAAAAAGATAAGCATGAAAGTTAAGAGCTAAGCATGATAGTAGCTATTAAAAGACAAAGAACACACACAGCAAAGATAGACATGCAAATTCTATGTTATGTTCTAGGTAGAAGTGGAGCGTGTTTCTCTCCCACATAAAGAAAGCTGAGTTCCGACTCGTTATGAAAAGCTAAAGAAAACTAAAAGGAAAACTAAGACAAGATGCTCCAAGCATAGTACAAAACACATGAAGTGATTAAAATATAGTGGAACGAAGGACGAACTGATAATGTTGATGGAGAAGGGGATGCACGGGGGCATCCCCAAGCTTAGACGCTTGAGTCTCCTTGAATATTTCTTGGGGGTGCATGGGGGCATCCCCAAGCTTGAGCATTTGACACTCCTGAATCTTTTTATCATCTTCCCTCGCACACTTGAAAACTCCCTTCATACATAACTCATCATAATCTGATTAGCGAGGTTAGTACCCATAATAAAATAATTGTTCCTTGCTGGAAATAAAGATATTCTTGAAGTTCTACTGTTTCTCAAGATTGCCAAAAGGTTTTTGCAAAGAAAAAGCAAGCTCTAGGTTTGCAAAATGAAGGAAAGGCAAAACAGGACAGAATCTGTGAAAAACAGAACAGCAGGTAGTAAATGATTTTTCCGGGGCACTTCTGCAACTCTAATCAAAAAATTCAAAACAGACGCACGAAAGACAATTATATAGAGCACGCTGTCGAAAAAATTCAGACCAAAAAGATGACCTTGTGATTTTATACGAATTTTTCTATCCAAGGACAGAATCTGTTTCCTGGACAGCACGTCACAACTTTTGAACTTTCTTGCAATCAGAGGCTAAACTTGGCACAAAGCTGAAAAATAAAGATACAATGATGTTGCTACAGTAGTAAAAAACATCAAGACCACTAAAACTGAAAGTAAACATAACAAGGGTTGTCTCCCTAGAGCTCTTTCTTTATAGCCATAAAGAAAGGCTTAAGACTTTAATGATGCTCTCGTAGGAATAAGAGTTGAAGAACAAAAGAGAGCATCAAGAAGAAAATACCAAATACATTTAAGCCTAACATGCTTCCTATGCATAGGAATATTGCAATGGAATAATTCATTGAAGCACAAAGCAATAAGCATAGGAAGACAAAACAAGTGCAGCTTCAAAACCTTCAACATAAAGAGAGGGAACTTAATATTATTGAAATATCTATAAGCATATGTTCCCTTTTCATAATAATTTTCAGTGGGATCACGAATAAACTCAACAATATAAGCATCACATAAAGCATTGTTACCATGATCCACATGCAAAAAGGTACTCTTACTCTCCACATAAGCATCTTCGGGGAGCCCATGGTTAGGACTTTTTAGCATTAACGTTTTCGGTCTCCCCCAAGCTTGAGCAATGCTTTCTCCGTCACGAGACCTAAAGTTATAGATATAGTTCATGTCTCGATGAATTTCATGAAGAGGATAAAACTTAGTATAAAAGAGAGACATAAGCTCTTGCCAAATCAAGCAAGTGCGGGTTATCGAGAAGCATATACCAATCTGAAGCTTTATCTATAAGTGATACGGCGAACAATTTCCTCATGACAAACTCCCTTGATACACCTGCAAGCTTAAATAATGAACATAATTGTGACAGATATAGCAAGTGTTCACCGGGATGTCTGTCTCCTGCATAACGATTAGCCAAAACATAATCGATAATACCAGCTGGTATTTTATAGGGCACAATTTCAGTAGGGGGAGGAGCAACCACCACAGGTGTGGGGCGTCTTCCCACAAGCAGCGAACTAAGAATGCGGTTTTCCATAAACATAACTAGTGAAATAAAAACAAGAAACAAAAAGATTTAATTGCAAGATTTAAAGATATACCTTCAAGCACTCACTTCACCGGCAACGGCGCCAGAAATAGCTTGATGTCTACACACGCTTCTACTCTTGTAGACTATGTTGGGCCTCCAAGCGCAGAGGTTTGTAGGACAGCAGCAATTTCCCTCAAGTGGATGACCTAAGGTTTATCGAACTCAGGGAAGTAGAGGTTGAAGATGGTCTCTCTAAAGCAACCCTGCAACTAAAATACAAGAAGTCTCTTGTGTCCCCAACACACCTAATACACTTGTCAGATGTATAGGTGCACTAGTTCGGCGAAGAGATGTTAAATGGCAAGTGATATGGATGGCAAAACAAAGTAATATAAATCTGTAATAAAAAGTGCAGCAAGCAAACAAGCGGTAAACGTGAGCACAAATGGTATTGCAATGGTGGAAACAAGGCCTAGGGTTCATACTTTCACTAGTGGCAACTCCCAACAACATTAACATAATCGAATCACATGATATTTCCCATAAAACATGCAAAGGGGACGCACTCGGAGGTCATTCCTTCGTGGTCAAGAGAGGATGAGAATTATGTAGGGCTACAAAAGCACACCTCAAAGTTCGTAGTTCTCAATCTAAGGATTTCCCAATGTCACCGCGGCCATCCAAAGAGAGTCCCACAATCACCACAACATATCTAAAGGATAGTCAAAGACAAGCACCAAGAGACTCTCAATCTTCAATCAACACACAAGAGAGGAAATCACTCATGAAAATATAGTTTTAATCCATGTCCAATAGACCGATGTCACCTTGGTCTCGGGGATTATACTAGATAAAGACAAGTGAGTACATCAATCCAATACATAGAGGAAGGGGAAATATCATGGGATCACCCTAGATTAACATAGCCTATGATCACAACGAAGATCACATCATGGGAGAGAGAATTGACCACATAGCTACTGGTAAGAACCTCAGCCCCGAGGAGGAACTACTCCCACATCATGGAGGGAGGAAGCAACGTCGATGGAGATGAATCCGGGGGCACTTCCCCGTCCAGGCAGGGTGCCGGCGCAGGAATTCTGGTCCCCCGAAGCTTGATGGTGATGGCGGCGGAGATCGGAATCGCGTCTGGAGAAAAGGGGTCTGGAATCAGGGTTTCCGCGACACGCTTTAAATATATGCCAAAGGGGGGCATCGGAGGAACCTCGGGGGGGCCAGGCGCCCCCCCGGCGCGGCCCGGGGGGGGCGCGCCGCCAGGGCGCCTAGAGCCCTGGTCCCCCCCTCCCCCCCGGCTGTCCTTCGGGCGCACGGTAGTTTCTGGAACGCTGATTTTTTATATAATTTTTCTGGATTTTTCCTGGCAGTTCTCGTAATGTGAAAACCTGAAATACAAAAACAGCACAGAAACTAGCAATGGGGTGCACTGAGTTAATAGGTTAGTCCAAATATGATCAAAAGTGTATGGAAGTGTATAAATAACATAGCAATATCACCCAAAAGAGGCATGGAGCAAGCAGAAATTATAGATACGTTTTGGACGTATCAGAGCACAAACGAGTAGCAAGGATGAAGCGTTTGGGATATCCGAGATATCGTAAACGGTTATATAGGGACAATTGTATGCACCAAGGCTCCCTATCCCCGACGGTTTCTGTGTCGTGTGGGAAGGACCCCCCTATCGCCCACACTCACTTGAGGACAGTTCCAAATGCTGCCGCGGAAAGGGGTTTTAAACCGTTTGTTTAGGACCGACGCGCACCTACATCTCCTAGATTGGATCTTGGGTGTTTCGTAGGAAAAAATTTTGATTTTCATGATTCGTCCCCATCAGTGGCATCATGAGCTAGGTCTATGCGTAGATGTATATGCACGAGTAGAACACAAAGAGTTGTGGGCAATGATACACAAGGAGTTTGATGAGAAAGCAAAACTTAGATGTGTGCATATACATGTGTAAACAACTTTTCCTTTTCAGGAAATTGACAGTAGAAGAGTATGTTAGAAAATGTACAATCGCAAGTTTCATACACTGTATATTGAGAAAATAATATCAAGTAGGTTAGATTAAGAATGAAATCAGCTGGAAGAATCACTCCAAAAACAATGTATGGTTGACGATGGGAAGCAGCACGCCATGCATTTGGTGTTAACGAGATAATTGGATAGACGTAAGAGTAATTAAGAAGAAATAGGATGAATGGTTTGAGAAACACAAATGACCCGAATAGGAAGAGTATTGAAAAGTAAAAGTGGAACAGGAGCACCACAAAAGGAGATTAGTAGTAAGAATGGATCAAAAGTAATTGAAACGAATAACATGTCAATGATGGAAACGAATAGGACAGAACTAGGGGTGGACAGAAAAACCGAGAACCGAAGACCGGAGACGAAAAACCCTAGACTGAAGCCAAAAATACCAAGGACAAAAACTTCATTTAATTGTTCGGTTAGCAATTATATAAAACCAAAATTACATCGATATGTTCGGTCGTCGGAACTATGCGCATGACATGCATACGGTGGATGGAGAAGAAAGAAGACATCGGCATCCCCAATTATTTGAATGTAATTTCACTTTTGTGTATGAGTATGTTTCTAAGGACATGTGAAATGTAATATACTTCTATAACATTAGGCCTTTTTCACAAAAAATAAAAATATGATTTGTACTAGGAGTTACAAGGAAGCTAAATTGGCTTGCCGAATCAACAAGAGCTGAGGGTAGTTCATATGGTTAGATTCCTTGTGGTGGGACTAACCCAAGAGGGTTCAAGTCCTATATTTGGCACTGATGCTCATATTTTTCTGAATTTATTTCAGGCCTTTCGGTAATGTCCTTTCAGTGAGAGGAGACATTTCATCAAGTAGAAAGGCATGTGTGGCAACTTTATCAATCTCAAAATGATATGTTGGCTCACTCACTCAGAATTGCTCATTAGGGTAGAATGTGCGTGCGTTCATAGGAATGAGTGCATGTGCTCATATATGAGCGTTTGTGTCATTATTGTATTAAAAATGACTCAACAAGAGGCACACAAATGTACGCATGTACTAAAACAACAAGTGCACACAACTGGGAGTACGACGGTGCAGAAAGTCCCCCTTTCCCCTCCTCCCCTCCCGCCACTCCCGCCTATCTCTCCCTCCTAAACCCTACAACCTAGCCACCGGCGAGCGCGACCCCGCCTATCTCCCCTCCCCCCTCGTCGACGCCGGTTCGTGCTGCCAGGCAAAGTCTGGCTGGTGCTGGGGGTGGCGGGGCCCTCTCTCCTCTACGCGTGGCTGTTCGGCACTGGACAGCAACCCTGGGTGGTGATGTAGCATTGGTCTAGGGCACGTCCGGGCACAAAAGAACTCGAGGGCGACTTTCGATGCTTCTTGTTCCGGTGTGGAGGGTTGGTATCGGCTGCTGCTCGGGTCTCGGGAGGCGGCAGGCAGCTGGGAATCTACCTAGATCTACCCTGTCGGGATCCAAGGGAGCCACGCGGGTGTTGCCTGTGTTGGCGGCCTGGTGGATGCGGCTATGGTAGCGGTGCCTGGTGCCTGGAGGCGCGGCGGTGGGGGATGGGGCTCGTTTGTGGTACAATGGTGTAGTGTTGGCTACCGAGGCTCTACTGGTGGCGCAGGGGAGTGGTGATGGTTGCCCTTCTCCTGGTGAAGAGTGGACGACGCATGGGATGGGCTTGGTGACACATACGACGCCAGCTACTTGCGCGGTGATGGCGGCTTCGGATCTAGAGCTCGTTCTTGGCTGGACCGGTTTGGACCCGGGGCGGGTCGGAGCTCTTGCTCTGGGTAGGTGGGACTTGGTGTGGTCCGCGTGCTTCTTGCGGGGGTGGTAACCCTCCCTCTCGCAGGTGCGGCGAGTGTGGGTGATTTTTGGGAAACCGCCCCATGGTCGGCCGGCTCGGCGTCCACGACCACGGGTTTGACCTTGTATGAGCTTTGATCGCCGTCAACTGTCGGTAGCCTCAGGGCCACGTCCCTTCCGGTACACCGGGACTGGCTGAGGATGCAGGCGTGGACGCCTCTTATGGTGGAGGTGCTGACCCAGGCCCTAGGACTGATGCCGAGTTAGGAGTGAAAGGAGGTACCTTTTACTCTTTCTATTGTGGTTGGGACACTGCATTGGTTTATCGTTGGTGGTTTCTCCGCCATGGATGCCGGAAGAACGGCTCCAGATGGCGATCCACATGGGTTTCTCTCAGGCTCCATGGCGGTGATGGTGGCTACTCCTCTTGGTCGTGCGGGCAGCAAGAGGTGTGGCGACGGGTGGCTCTGGCGTCCTTTCTGTGATATGTAGTTATGACGCCCCGATCCGGACCTGGAGAGTGGGTTGTGCTTGCTCTGACAACCTCGTGGTGGCATGGGGGAGCTACCGAGTGAAAGCTCCACGCTCTAGCGCCAACGGCGGCGACGCACTCTTCCCGAAGACGTCGTCGAGGTGCTTCTTTCCATGCCAAGGTTCCGGGTGAAGACCCTTGCCCGTGCTAGATTCGCAGCGGTGACGCTTTCCGCTGTTACCACTCTTAGGCCGTTGTCGTGGAGCGTGTTAGGGTGTCGCGTAGCGTTGTACTCGGTTCTTTTTATGTTCTTCTCCGGTAGCGTAGTGCGTGTTCCGGTTATTTTCAGATCGGTGTTGTACTGGGGCTGTCTTGTACTCTTGTTATTGTGACGTTGCTTTTTTATAAAGCAAGGGTGTGCTTAATTGCTAAAATCTGCCAAGGAAAGGCTAGGTTTTTATTTGGTCAAGTAGTCTTGCATGCTTTACTTCCCGCTGCCCATATACTTTTGTCATGCTTGTTTGATATGTATTGTGAATGTTTAAACATGTGCTAAAACTTCACCTCAACTTGAAGAATTAAAAACTGCCACTTTTCTTGCTAAGAGTCTATTCACCCTCCCCCCCCCCCTCTAGACACCTCTTCTCGATCCTTTCAGCGATATACACCATAATCCGAGAGGGTTCACAGAGAGGAAACGTGTGCAAGCATGCACATAGTTGTTGTTCGCAAAGCGTGTGTGATGTCAGACACTATCACATACGATGCGGGAAAACTAAATGTGTGTGATTGTCTACCTATCGTTTATAATCACGAACTATTAGTGATGTGCTAGGCATCGTAAATCTCCCGTGCTTGGAATCTGCCTAGAATCTGCCTGGAAAGCTCCCGTGCCTAGAATCTGCCTGGTTTTAGGCAGAATCAATAACTCCGGCTGCGATGGCAATGCGAGCACAAACGAGTAGCAAGGATGAAGCGTTTAGGATATCCGAGATATCGTAAACAGTTATATAGGGACAACTGTATGCACCAAGGCTCCCTATCCCCGACGGTTTCTGTGTCGTGTGGGAAGGACCCCCCTATCGCCCACACTCACTTGAGGACAATTCCAAATGCTGCCGCGGAAAGGGGTTTTAAACCGTTTGTTTAGGACCGACGCGCACCTACATCTCCTAGATTGGATCTTGGGTGTTTCGTAGGATTTTTTTTTTTTTTGATTTTCATGATTCGTCCCCTTCAGTGGCATCATGAGCTAGGTCTATGCGTAGATGTATATGCACGAGTAGAACACAAAGAGTTGTGGGCAATGATACACAAGGAGTTTGATGAGAAAGCAAAACTTAGATGTGTGCATATACATGTGTAAACAACTTTTCCTTTTCAGGAAATTGACAGTAGAAGAGTATGTTAGAAAATGTACAATCGCAAGTTTCATGCACTGTATATTGAGAAAATAATATCAAGTAGGTTAGATTAAGAATGAAATCAGCTGGAAGAATCACTCCAAAAACAATGTATGGTTGACGATGAGAAGCAGCACGCCATGAATTTGGTGTTAACGAGATAATTGGATAGACGTAAGAGTAATTAAGAAGAAATAGGATGAAAGGTTTGAGAAACACAAATGACCCGAAAAGGAAGAGTATTGAAAGGTAAAAGTGGAACAGGAGCACCACAAAAGCATATTAGTAGTAAGAATGGATCAAAAGTAATTGAAACGAATAACATGTCAATGATGGAAACGAATAGGACAGAACTAGGGGTGGACAGAAAAACCGAGAACCGAAGACCGGAGACAAAAAAACCCTAGACTGAAGCCAAAAATACCAAGGACAAAAACTTCATTTAGTTGTTCGGTTAGCAATTATCAAAAACCAAAATTACATCGATATGTTCGGTCGTCGGAACTATGCGCATGACATGCATACGGTGGATGCAGAAGAAAGAAGACATCGGCATCCCCAATTATTTGAATGTAATTTTATTTTTGTGTATGAGTATGTTTCTAAGGACATGTGAAATGTAATATACTTCTACAACATTAGGCCTTTTTCGCAAAAAAATGAAAATATGATTTGTACTAGGAGTTACAAGGAAGCTAAATTGGCTTGTCGAATCAACAAGAGCTGAGGGTAGTTCATATGGTTAGATTCCTTGTGGTGGGACTAACCCAAGAGGGTTCAAGTCCTATATTTGGCACTGATGCTCCTATTTTTCTGAATTTATTTCAGGCCTTTCGGTAATGTCCTTTCAGTGAGAGGAGACATTTCATCAAGTAGAAAGGCATGTGTGGCAACTTTATCAATCTCAAAATGATATGTTGGCTCACTCACTCAGAATTGCTCATTGGGGTAGAATGTGCGTGCGTTCATAGGAATGAGTGCATGTGCTCATATATGAGCGTTTGTGTCATTATTGTATTAAAAAATGACTCAACAAGAGGCACACAAATGTACTCATGTACTAAAACAACAAGTGGCACACAACTGGGAGTACGACGGTGCAGAAAGTCCCCCTTTCCCCTCCTCCCCTCCCGCCACTCCCGCCTATCTCTCCCGCCTAAACCCTACAACCTAGCCACCGGCGAGCGCAACCCCGCCTATCTCCCCTCCCCCCCCCCCTCGTCGACGCCGGTCCGTGCTGCCAGGCAAAGTTTGGCTGGGGCTGCGGGTGGCGGGGCCCTCTCTCCTCTACGCGTGGCGGTTCGGCGCTGGACAGCAACCCTGGGTGGTGATGTAGCGTTGGTCTAGGGCACGTCCGGGCACAAAAGAACTCGAGGGCAACTTTCGTTGCTTCTTGTTCCGGTGTGGAGGGTTGGTATCGGCTGCTGCTCGGGTCTCGGGAGGCGGCAGGCAGCTGGGAATCTACCTAGATCTACCCTGTCGGGATCCAGGGGAGCCACGCGGATGTTGCCTGTGTTGGCGGCCTGGTGGATGCGGCTATGGTAGCGGTGCCTGGTGCCTGGAGGCGCGGCGGTGGAGGATGGGGCTAGTTTGTGGTACAAAGGTGTAATGTTGGCTACCGAGGCTCTACTGGTGGCGCAGGGGAGTGGTGATGGTTGCCCTTCTCCTGGTGAAGAGTAGACGACGCATGGGATGGGCTTGGTGCCACATACGACGCCAGCTACTTGCGCGGCGATGGCGGCTTCGGATCTGGAGCTCGTTCTTGGCTGGACCGGTTTGGACCCGGGGCGGGTCGGAGCTCTTGCTCCGGGTAGGTGGGACTTGGTGTGGTCCGCGTGCTTCTTGCGGGGGTGGTAACCCTCCCTCTCGCAGGTGCGGCGAGTGTGGGTGATTTTTGGGAAACCGGCCCATGGTCGGCCGGCTCGGCGTCCGCGACCACGGGTTTGACCTTGTATGAGCTTTGATCGCCGTCGACTGTCGGTAGCCTCAGGGCCACGTCCCTTCCGGTACACCGGTACTGGCTGAGGATGCAGGCGTGGACGCCTCCTATGGTGGAGGTGCTGACCCAGGCCCTAGGACTGATGCCGAGTTAGGAGTGAAAGGAGGTACCTTTTACTCTTTCTATTGTGGTTGGGACAGTGCATTGGTTTATCGTTGGTGGTTTCTCCGCCATGGATGCCGGAAGAACGGCTCCAGATGGCGATCCACATGGGTTTCTCTCAGGCTCCATGGTGGTGATGGTGGCTACTCCTCTTGGTCGTGCGGGCAGCAAGAGGTGTGGCGACGGGTGGCTCTAGCATCCTTTCTGTGATATGTAGTGATGACGCCCCGATCCGGACCTGGAGAGTGGGTCGTGCTTGCTCTGATAACCTCGTGGTGGCATGGGGGAGCTACCGAGTGAAAGCTCCACGCTCTAGCGCCAACGGCGGCGACGCACTCTTCCCGAAGACGTCGTCGAGGTGCTTCTTTCCATGCCAAGGTTCCGGGTGAAGACCCTTGCCCGTGCTAGAGTAACAGCGGTGACGCTTTCCGCTGTTACCACTCTTAGGCCGTTGTCGTGGATCAGGGTGGACGGCACGAGCAAGCTTTTTGGCCCGCTCGTGGCCCGTTGAGGACCGGACCGTATGGTCCAGGACCGGTAGGAAAGCAGGTCGGTCCGGGCTGCAATTTATGGCCCGAGAAACTGTCGGTCCGGTCCGGTCTTTAACCGAGCCGCCCGGTCGGACCGAAAAATCGTAGTCACCGCCACTGCCGTGCCTCGTCGTCGTGGCCATCGTCAGCCCCCGTGCGAACCATCATGTCTCCGAGCTTCCTCTCTCATCCCTTCCTCACTTTCCAGTGCGTCATAGCCTCTTGGCGCCGCTTGTCATCGCTGCCGTGCGTGCACCCGGCGCCGATCTGAAGTTCTCGACCATGGAGTCGATCCCAAACCTGTCACCAATTCCTGCCATGGAGACAACACGTACACCGGCTACCAGCTGCCCCAGGTAGGAAAACACCTAGCCGGCACGACCAGGAATAACTGGGCCTGATCCGAACGCTCTGAAGGTGATGCCACCGCTGCTGTTCGAGGAGTCCCTCTATGCTTGTTAGGATTTCTCACGCACTTCAGTTTCGTCAGTTTCGTCAGTGTAAGAAGGAGAAATAGGAGAGAAACAGGTCGTATTTTCATGTATCTGTCGAGTGTTACAAATGTGCAGAGAAGAGGAGGATGCAGGTGCGGCCACTACGCTAACAAACTCCGTAACAAACTCATCTAGATAATCTCGTGTGATCATGCACTAGAGCCTAGGACTAGTAGTTACGGAGGGAGAGAGAGCTACGCTGGTTGAGTTTCAACAGGTTCAGAAAATTCAGTTTGTTGGTTTCGCCGAAGTTTCAGTTGTTAGCTAATTTCTCGCGCACGTAGGTGCTGGCGCACGTCGTCCACTTCCTCACAGCAGTCATGCACGTAGCCCGCCTCGCCGCTGCACTCGCACAAATCGACCCCGGTGGTTGTTGGCCGGTCCATTCGGTCCCGTCGGTCTGGCTCGGGCTTCGTCGGCGCCGGTCCGGTCCCCTAATACAGGACCGCTTGCCTGCTCGGTCCGGTCCGGTCCGGCTCGCCGGCGGCCGGTCCAAACGAGGGCTCGGACCGGGACCGGACCGGCCCGGACCGTGTCCACCCTGAGTCGTGGAGCGTGTTAGGGTGTCGCATAGTGTTGTACTCGGTTCTTTTTATGTTCTTCTCCGGTAGCGTAGTGCGTGTTCCGGTTATCTTCAGATCGGTGTTGTACTGGGGCTGTCTTGTACTCTTGTTATTGTGACGTTGCTTTTTTATAAAGCAAGGGTGAAATCCTATTTGGAGAGAAAAAACTCACAAGGCAAGTAAAGATGAATCAATCTTAGGCGAAAAATGGAAACCTCAATGCCCGCGGCAAGTATAGAGGAATCAATCTGACACCAAATATGGGAACAACAAACTTTGAGGGGAAGATTTCCCAACAGAATAAATCGTGGAAAAGAGCTTCCAAATTTATCACAAGGAAACCGGCGTCTATATAGGCTCGCGTGGCGTGTGTCTTGCCGATCGACTAAGTTGGCTTACGTTCTTTTGTCTCGAGATTAAGAGCGTGCAATCAGACCGGCCGAGGCGATGGTTGATCTTCTTCGTCTCACCGTGTGGATGGTGCTTTTGGCCTGCGGTGGAACCCATGCTGCCAGGCTCTACCCAACTAATCAGCAGGTATATATACTCATAATCGATAGTGTTAATCAAAATTTTGAATTACAAAATAGTTTGATAATTTGCACGTTCATTGCTGATCAGCTAAACCTCCAAAAGTGGAGGAACGAAACGAGGATGTTCCCCCAAAGATGGTCGCTCGGTCAAGTTTCACCACTCGATACTGAATCTGCCTTTCAAACAGAATACGTAAGTATGTTTTTTTTATCTTTTTTGCCGGGAGACTAACATACGTATTGATTTGAGATTATTCAAAAACCATCGTAATCCTCTTGATGAACACAAAAAAGTTGACTTTGTGTGCTGTGTCGTCACTTAGGTTGCTGCGCACCAGACAGCAGCATCGGATCAGGGTTACTACGGGATAATCGCGACGATGGACGTGTACAACTTCAACCTCGGCATCGAGCAGTACACTGTGGGCTCGATCATCCTCTTCGACGTAGGAGACGGCGAGCCGAGCAGCTACAGTACAATCCAGATCGGCTGGGAGGTAAGTGTGTGTGATATCAACATGACAACATGCATGCCAGCGCCAAATGCATGGAGAGATGTGATACACAGATGGCTTACATTGCTTCCTCGATCGTTGTCGTTCTTCTAGGTTTCACCCAAGATGTACGGCGATTCTCGCACCCGTTTAGGTGCTCTATGGACGGTGGGTCTATAATTTTGCATCGCCTTGTAGGCCGCTCTGGGATCCACGAGATGCATGGCTTAATTAACTTCCTTCTACGAATTAACATGTGTTGCTGTTCTTCTACATTACTGTTGATGTAGAATGATGGGTTACAAGAAACTGGTTGCCCCAATGCCCAGTGCGGTTTTCAGCCAGCAGAGGGTGCATCCATGACTCTCGGAGGTGTAATTGAGACAGTTTCCCAGCCCAAGGGACTCAAACAAACCATCACTATTGTAATTTTTAAGGTACACACCTCCCTCCAATATTATCATGTCATTTCGTCATTACAATCCAGAGATGTTAACTATTTTATGTAAAATTATACAAATATATAAAATCACTAGTCTATGTGGACAGTGTTGATCTAATCCATGTCAGGCCTTTAATTTAATTTCATAATTTCTCATCAATGTTGGGCAGTTAATATTCCATACTGTCCTTAATTTGTATATGTATAATTACTAGGTTTTTAGGTGTAATTTTATTACTAAAAGTACATATCTTTGTTGTATCTTCATGTTATTAGGTTCTTTTTACCAAATTTAAAATTAACATGAAATTATATGATGATTGATCCACGGTAAGGAAACAAATAGCGCGCTATTTCGGCGTTTAAACTTCGCTATAGCATATCTGAGGGTGTCACATTACGTTTTAGCCATTTTACACGCTATACGGCTATTCACGTTATAGCGCGCTATAACGACGCTAAACGCAAAAACGTTTTAGCGTTTTTAGCGTGGAGCGATAGAAACACGGCAGACACTCAGCCCATAGCAACCCATCGGGCATTGGCCCAATGCAACGCAACAATAGGCCCATCTAGGATGAAAATATTGCATTTTTCTCGACGAAAACAAGAAGAATTCTCTTAAGTGCATCTAATGTCATAATGTGTACACCAGCGGTATGCATGTATAGCTCCTAGACAATATTTTAGACGTAGAATTCCTTAATTTCTATGATATATTTGGCATTTTTTCCAAAACACTATTTTGAATATAGCACGCAAATAGCACGTAATAACTTGTATAGCATTTGGAGAAGGGTCACGCTATTTTACATAGCGTGCTATTTTTTTCGTCTACACTGGTTTAAATTTTTTGTGTGATTGTAATGGATAGATATAATATTTGATTAAAAAATATGCATGTTATGTAGTTTTTCCCAACATCTGGGATATGTACGAAAATATGTCATCAAAGTTGTATTTTTGCATGTTAAGTTGTGTGATTAGCTTTTCCAACATGGGTGATACTCCCTTCTTTTTTCTGGTTTTTTTGGCTCATCTCATTTTCTTTATTTTTTCATATTATAAGTCTTATTTTCACTTCTTTTTCACCACATGTTCACATTTCAAGGTGCATTGAATTGATGCATGCAAGAATTAAAAGAAACCAACCAATGCATATAATTATTTCTACTCATTTAGTAACCATCCATGCAAACACTGTAATTAATGCAGATTAAAGTTCATGACATATTTTCGTACATACCCGAAAAACTACATCTCGTAGTTTACACTAATATATGATACTATGAACTACAAATGTAGTATTATACACTAGCATCATGTGATATACCTCACTACAACCAGCCTTATAAACGAAAAGGAGGGAGTGTATATGAAAACATGACTTTATTTCTGCATGTTAAGTTGTGCCAATTAACTTGGCATGCTTTGCAAGTTTGTATTAGGCTGGTCCCAATGGGGTGGAACTTAGGAGTAACATCACATATTTTAATATAACGTTGCTTATGTGGCACATATTTAATGAAGAGTGAGGTGCTTGTGGTAACTAGCTAAGTTACCGGAACATCACACACTTCAAGAAACAATGAGTCTATAAACTAATAAATGCATCGTTGCATGACACTACTTACATGATCTACCCACTGTGGAGGTAGTAACATAGTGTAGATAAGTGTGTATGTTACTATCTTATGTTCCTGCCCATTGTGACCAGCCTTACTAGTTTTGTTAAATGTTAACTAATGTATTTCATTGAACTCTATGTATCGTTGGAACCTAACTATGTCCTAAATTACAGGACGGCGTACTGGGAGACTGGCTGCTGTATTACGGGCTCAATCAGGATGACCCTGCATTGATTGGGTGTTTCCCCAAGTCGTTATTTACCGGAGGGATGGCGAATAGAGCTCCGTCTATCCGTTTTGGTGGATATGTGCAGACCCACACGACAAATTTAGTTCCGATGGGCAGTGGGTACCTTCCCACGGGTGATGCGATGGCGTCTGCGTTCATGAGCAATATCCAAATCTTCGATCAAAATGGTCAGGCCACACCGTTGCCGCAAGACTCGCCCAGTGTTGTTACTGACTCGAATATCTACCGAGCCACTCCAATTGTCAATGGGCGATTCTCCTACGGGGGGCCGTTTCAGTCCACATGATCTGAGACTATATAGTTTTTCCTTTAGTGTGAAATATTTATGAAATTACAGTTTTATATATTACTTTGTGGTTGAGTGACATATTGTGTATTCGTTACATTTATGTTCCTTCTTGTCCATATATCACCACATGCATGTGGGTGAACCGTTCGTGCAGCAAAGTCGATTTCTAACAGTTCCTAGACCGAAGTTTTTTTCCAAACAAATTGCTCCCGCCAAGTACATGTTTTTGCCAATTGTTTTCTCTGGAACACATGGCAAATCACATATTTCTCGAGTTACACTCGTAAGAGCATCTCCAGCCGCACCCCCAAGAAGGCCCCTCAGGCGTTTTTTCATCCGCCGGCGCCAAAAAATCGGCCCAGTCGCATCCCCAAGAGCCATGTTTTCGCCGGCTCGAGCCGAAATTGGCGTCGGCGGACCTAACCCGAACCCGGCGCGCTGGGGGTCGCTCGGGGGCGCCGGGCGAGTCGTTTTTGCTAATTTTTTTTAAATAATACATTTTATTTAGTAAATTTCATAACTAGTACGTGGCTAGGCGAATTTTCAAAAATATGACCCAATCGGCCAGCAGCAGGCCGACTAGGCCTTGTTGGTCTGCTGTTGGCCGATTAGGACCTTATTGGCCTGCTGCTGGCCGATTAGGACCTTATCGGCCAGCAGCAGGCCGATAAGGTCCTAATCGGCCAGCAGCAGGCCAACAAGGTACTGATGGGAACAGGCCTATCGGCTAGCAGCAGGCCGATAAGGTCCTAATCGGCCAGCAGCAGGCCGATAAGGTCCTAATCGGTCAGCAGCAGGCCAACAAGGCCTAGTCGGCCTGCTGCTGGCCGATTGGGTCATATTTTTGAAAATTCGCCTAACCACGTACTAGTTATGAAATTTACTAAATAAAATGTATTATTTAAAAAAAATTAGCGTCGTTTTTGGCGTGAAGACCCGCGGGCCCGTCGCGTCAGCGACTCAACTCTCTTCTCGCCGCTTCATCGTCCTCATCGCCTCATTTTCCGCGGCGAATCAATGCCAAAGTTGCGCGCGCTGCCGCGCCGGTCAGCCTCCATTGATGCCTCACGGGCGGCGCGAGGCCACCAACGGTGTCGTGCCCTCCGGCAGGTTCAACGCCGACGGCCGGCGCCGGTGGTGGGGCGTGCCCGGCCGCACGTTGGAGTCCGTCCTCGACTACATCGAGGGCAGCAACACGCCGCGCCTCGAGTACCCCGCTCCCCCGTCTTCTCACGCCGCCGTGGAAGCTCCTGGACGCCGATGCGCATGGAGCCCGGGGCGTCCTCCTCCTCGTCCGGTGGCTCTCCCTGCCTCCACCTCCGCCCCGTCAAGTCGGAGCCCTAGGACACGCCTGTCAGCGCGCGTACCCGCCGCTCCGGCGCCCTCGTCGAGCCCAAGGCGGATCCCGGCCTCCCCCCGGAGTACGAGGAGATAGCCCGGCGCGGCTTCTCCGACGAGGACGCCATGCGGTGGTCGCGCGAGGACTACCTGCGCGAGGAGATGGTCCGGCAGTGCCGGGCCCTGGAGGAGATCGCCGCCCGCAAACGTGGGCGCGAGGACGAGAACCGCGTCGTGGTCCTCAATAGCGACGACGACGACGCCCCCGCACCGTCCAACCCGCCGCGCCAACCGGGGGAGGGATGCAGCAGGGACGGCGGAGGCGGGGGCGGGGACGACGACGACAGCGGCGACTACACGCGGTTCTACAACCTCCTCGGCATGTAGAACCGCGTGGGCGGACGGCGGGGGGCGAGGCGGACGGCGAGGGAGACGGCGGGCCTAGACCGCGCTAGTTTTTTTTTTTTTGTAAAATATGTTTAAATTTGAACGAACTCGCCCATGTTTGCGTTAAATTTGAGCTGTGTTTACGCCGAATTTGAACTTTTCAAAAAACCGTGGGGCCGCGACTGGGGGGGCATCACGCCCCAGTGCACTGTTTAGCGTCGTGGCTTTGTTTGTCCTAAGGGGCCAACGGCTGGAGATGCCCTAAGGGGCTTTGTTTGCTGAGTGCCCGATAAAAACACTCGAGAAATCTATTACTCCTTTCATCCCGTAATTTAAGACATTATTTGACACAAATGTAGAGTCAAAAAATATCTTACATTATAGGAATGAGCGAGTACTATTCATGAATTCGGTTCAAAAGAATGTAACAAAGCAAAACTAGATAATTTTTGTCTTTGGTGTCAGTTTCCAACGAAGAACGTAGGAATCTATTATATCTAAACAGGAACTCCCGACCACGTACAAAACTTACCTACGCCCCGCGCGTGCGCCCGTCGAGGAGAGCATGGAGGGCTGAGGGGACAAAGCCACCGCACCTTGTGCCCCTTCTTCTGCCCCCATTACTACTTCGCCGGATCCCCCACCGGTGGCCACTTTCTTCTCTCACCGGACGTGCACCCCGTCACCAGCTGTGCTCAGGCGGATATGGAGGAGGTGGATCTTGGGTGGTGAAAGCTGTAGGCATTACACGTTGTATTTCTCAGGTGCAAATGCTCGTATATATGATGTACAGGAGTGGGCCACGACCTCAACTATACAAGGCAACTAGGAGGTGGGCCCAATACATAGATATGCACAACACATAAACTCAACCCCCCCCCCCTTCGCGCAGTCGAAGCAGCACCACGGCTGACGCAAAGACTGGACCGGAACTCCTCAAATTACGCCGTAGGCAAGCCCTTGGTCATGATATCTGCAAATTGTTGGGAAGTAGGGACGTGTAAAACACGAATATGGCCAGTTCCCGAACAAAATGAATATCCAACTCAATATGCTTGGTCCGTCGATGATGCACCGGGTTAGCGGAGAGGTAGACCGCCGAGACGTTGTCGCAGTAGACCACCGTGGCACGGTCAACGAGGCAAGAAAGCTCCTGGAGCAGCTGGCGAAGCCATGAACACTCAGCGACGGCGTTGGCCACCGCACGATACTGAGCCTCGGCACTGGAACAAGAGACAGTAGGCTGCCGCTTCGACGACCACGGGATGAGTGAGGGTCCAAGGTAGACACAATAACCCGAGGTGGAGCGACGAGTGTCCGGGCAGCCCGTCCAGTCTCCATCGGAGTAGGCGGTGAGGGTGGTGTCGGCGGAGGCGTGAAGCAAGACACCAAGATCCATAGTGCCACAGACATAGCGGAGAATCCGCTTGACAGCAAACCAGTAAACGTCCCGAGGAGCATGCATATGGAGACACACCTGCTGCATGGCATACTGGATCTCTGGTCGAGTCAGAGTGAGGTACTGGAGAGCACCAACGATAGACCCGTAGAAAGCAGCATCCGAAGCAGGAGAACCATCTGTGGCAGAAAGTTTGGCCTTCGTATCAACAGGCGTAGTGGCGGGCTTGCAATTAAGCATGCCAGCACGCTCCAGGAGCTCATGAGTGTACTTCCGCTGATGAAGAAAGAAGCCATCCGGATGGCGCACCACCTCAACACCGAGGAAGTAGTGCAAAGGACCCAAGTCCACGATGGCGAACTCAGCGCAAAGACGAGACGTTAGCTGACTGAGAAGACTAGCCGTACATGCCGTAAGCATGATGTCGTCGACATAGAGCAGCAAGTAGACCGTGTTAGAGCCCTGATGATAGACGAAGAGCGATGCGTCCGAGCGGGTGGAGCGGAACCCAAGCCAGTGTAGAAACACCGCGATGCGCTTGTACCAAGCGCGCGGAGCCTGCTTGAGTCTGTACAAGGACCGTTAAAGCAGGCACACGTGGTCGGGAAGCGCCGGATCAACAAACCCGGTAGGCTGCTGGCAGTAGACCTGCTCCTTGAGGTGACCACGAAAGAAGGAGTTGGAGACGTCCATCTGCTGCACTGGCCAAGCACGGGAGACCGCAAGGTGGAGAACCGTGTGTATCGTGCCGGGCTTGACGACCAGAGCGAAGGTGTCGGTTAAGTCGATGTCAGCATGTTGTCGGACATGAACGACCTAGTGCGCTTTATAGCGATCAAGGGTATCATCAGGACGGAGCTTGTGTTTGAAGACCCACTTCCCGGTAATCACGTTGGTGTGCCAGGGACGGGGAACAAGCTCCCACGTCTAGTTGCGCAACAAGGCGTCAAACTCCTCTTTCATCGTAGCCATCCAGAGCGAGTCACGAAGAGCGGCTCGAAGGGAGGACGGCAACAGCGACGGCTCAGAGGTGGACGCCACATGGACGTAGTCAGCCGAGGCGTAGCGCGAGCTCGGGTGGAAAACGCCCGTACGGGCACGGGTGACTAGACCGGCCACAGGCGCCAGTGAGGAGGGCGCCGAGACAGAGGGAGCCGAGGGGGGCGCGGGCGCCGGGGGCCCATGGGTGCCGGGGGTGCGGGGGCCGCGTGCGCCATCTCCACGGGAGGAGGGGCGCCGAGGGCGCCAGCGCCGCGGCTGTAGGAGGTGTCGCATGCAAGGGACGCGCCTCAAAGCCAGGGGCGGGACAAGAGAGGTGCGCGAGCTCCCTGGAAGAGGCGTCGAGGAGCTCGCGTCACCGATGGCGAGAGGAGCAACTGAGGGTACCTGCTGAAATGGAAACACATGCATTTGAAAGTAAACGGGCCGGGAGGTGAACACAAGACGGGAGATGGCATCATAGCACCAGTATCCTTTGGAGTTAGAGGGATAGACAATGAAGATGCAAGCGACAGAACGGGGTGCAAGTTTGTGAGGAGCGGTGTCGGCAGTGCTGGGGTAGCAGAGGCACCCAAATATATGCAGGTCTTCATAAGACGGAGGCGTACCAAAGATAAGATGGTGAGGTGTGTAGTTCCACCATGGGCGGCAGGGACGAAGGTTGAGAAGAAGTGATGCAGTAGCGAGGGCGTCCGGCCAGAAATGGGGCGGCACGTTAGCATGAAACAGGAGCGTGCGAACGAAGTCATTCAGAGTGCGAAGGACGCGTTCAGCTCGACCATTCTGCTGTGAAGTGTACGGGCATGTTAGACGAAAAACGGTACCGTGGTGTGATAGAAAAGTGCGGAAAGCAAGGTTGTCGAAATCTTTTCCATTGTCAGTCTGAAGCGCACGGATGGGACGCCCAAACTGTGTGCTCACATAGGAGTAAAAAACCGTCAAGGTGGAGAGTGCATCTGATTTTCTGCGCAAAGGAAAACTCCACACATAATGAGAATAATCATCAAGAATGACCAGATAATATAAATAGCCCGAATTACTAGGAACCGGAGAGGTACACACATCACTATGAATCAACTGAAAAGGAAAAGAAGCAATGGTGGTGGAATTATTAAACGGCAGGCAAACATGTTTGCCGACTCGACATGCATAACAAGTGTGTTCCTCAATCTTATTACAACTAAAACTGAAACTCCTAAGAATATGACGAAGTGTGACGGGGTTGGGACGACCCAAGCGAGCGTGCTAGAGATCAACTCCAGCGGAGAGAGCGACTGGTGCGGTGGTGGTGGATGAAGGCGAATGCACCAGATAGGGCTCGTCGGGGATATCACGTCAGTGAAGTACCATCTTGGTTCGAGCGTCCTTGACACAAAAACCAAACTCGTCAAATTCAACAGTGACAGGATTTTCACGAGTGAAACAACGAACAGAAGTAAGATTCTTAATAAGATGAGGAGACACAAGTATGGTAGACAAAGATAAAGGTGTAGCAATAGAAGGAAAAGTAGTGTGCCCGACATGTGCGATAGGAAGTGTGGAACTGTCGCCGACAATGATGCCGCGGTCGGTGGAGACGGGAGTGAAGGAGGCAAGGTTACCAGGATGAGCAAACATGTGAGCCGTAGCCCCGGTGTCCATGTACCAATCACCACCTCCACTGTAGTTGTTGGGCGTAGGCGCGGTGTGCAGCGTGGCGAGGAGCGCCGGGTCCCAAGGCGTCGGCGGCAGATCCGGTGAGGGCGGCGATGGGGCCGCAGGGAGACCGTAGCCGCCGCTCAACTGCGATGGTGGGTATCCTCCATATGGATGCGGAGCCGGGTAGTACGCCTGGTGGGCCGGCGGGCGCGGCATGGGAAGGGCCGGTGCAAGGGATCGTGGAACCGGCATGGTGTAGGCATGGACAACGCCGGTCTACGGGTTAAGCCGGAGGCCCACGGAGGGGGCACCTGGAACTGCTGCTGCTGACGGGGGGGCGGTGCCCTGCGGCTGCTGCTACCGACCGCCACGGCGACCCCCACCACGCCGGCCCTCTCGGCGCCATTTGGCGGGAGGGGCAATTGGGCCATAAGGCAGCGGGAGCAGCCCCGTCTGCTGGGGAGCCGGGAAGGCCATCGGGTGGCACGGCGGCGGGGGCACGGTCAAGCTTTCCTTCGCATTCCTTTGTGAAAGAGTAGAATGGGGCAGTGGGAGATGCCGAGGACACGCCACGGGTGGTGCCGGCGGCGAGAGCGGTGTGGATGGCCCACGCCTTCACCTGCTTCATCCACCGCTCCTCCAAATGGAGGTATGCAACGAACTTGGTGAAGGACGGGTTGGGGATGAGGTTGAGGTTCGCCGAGGCGTTGCCGAAGTACTCGTTGAGCCTAGGGGTGAGCGTGCTGAGGAGGAGGTCATCATCAATCATTGCACCAATATCGTGGAGCTCGTCAGCAAGAGTCTTTGGGTGGCGACAATAGTCCTCGACGGAGGTGTTGTCCTGGTGACACCCAAAGAACTATTGTTGCAAAAAAAATGCAACGCTGGAGCTGGTTGTCAGCGAAGAGCCCGTTCAGCTTGGTCCACATGACGCAGGCATTATCACCATTCGTCACGACCGTTTGGAAGAGGTCCAGCGAGATGGTGAGGAAGAACCAGCGGATGATCGTGGTGTCGATGGTGGACCAGTCATGAAACTCGGGAATGAGGCTAGAGTCGACGGTGCCGTCCACATGGTCCATGAGATGATACTCTCGGAACACGAGGGAGAAATACGTCTTCCACGTGTAGTAGCTGGAGTCCCCCTGGGAGAGACGAACCGGCACCCGCTCGAAGTTGTTTAGGTTGCGGATGTTGTTCATGTCCGAAGGGTTGGCGTCGACAAATGGGTTGGAGTTGGTCGATGCAGAAGACGTAATGGATGACATGGCGCGGAGGCAGCAGCAGCTTCGGGCTATCCTCCGGCAGCGGTGAGCGGTGCGGCTGGCGAGCAGGGCGATCGGGCTGGCGGGCAAGCGATCAGGCGGCAAGTGGGCTAGCGAGGTGATCCGGCTAGCGGGGCGATCGGGCTAGCGGGTGGCGCGCGGTTCGATTGGGCTGGCTGGACGATCGGGCTGGCGAGCAGGGCGATCGGGTGGGTGGGTGAAGTGGAGCGGCTGGGGGACGATCGGGCGACGCGGGCTAGCGGGTGGAGTGCGGGCGAGCGGCGTGGGCGATCGGGATGGAGTGCAGGCGAGCGGCGTGGGTGATCAGGACGGAGGAATGGAGTGCAGGTGAGCGGCGGGAGCGCTGCGCGCATAGGGAGAGGGAGAAGCAGCGGCCGACGCGGGAGGCGCGCGAGCGGCGGCAGCGGCGGAAGGCTAGGGTTTGAACCCGGAAACCGATACCATGAAAGCTATAGGAATTACACGTCGTATTCCTCAGGTGCAAACTCACGTATATATGATGTATAGGAGTGGGCCACAATATCAACTATACAAGGCAACTAGGAGGTGGGCCCAATACACAGATATGCACAACACATATACTCAACAGGTGGGAGAAGCTACGTGCAGTGGAGAAGGTACGCGCAGTGGCTGACTAGCTCGAGAGCATCAACTAGACTTTGAGGAGGTAGATCTTGGGTAGACGCAGCTGCTTGAATCGTCTTGAGCGCAACCTGGGTGGCGGAAGACCTGGACGCTACAGCGTGGGAATGTATTGCTTGCGCCGTGACACAGCCACACACCGATAGCTTTCCTACCTTGCTTTGTTGCTCACGTGACCTTCAGTTTATTGCTTGTTTTCATAGGGACACTCTGCTTATCAGTTGTGTTACTCAAGATCGACATATCCAAACCATTTGACTCCGTTCAGTGGCCCTTCCTACTTGAAGTGATGCAACAAATGGGTTTTGGACCTAGGTGGAGGTCATGGATTTGTGGGATTTTATAACCCACAAGTGTAGGGGATCGCAACAGTTTTCGAGGGTAAAGTATTCAACCCAAATTTATTGATTCGACACAAGGGGAGCCAAAGAATACTCTTAAGTATTAGCAGCTGAGTTGTCAATTCAACCACACCTGGAAACTTAGTATCTGCTGCAAGGTAATTTAGTAGCAAAGTAATATGGAAGTAACGGTAGTAGCAATAAAAGTAACGGTAGTGTTTTTGTAGTTTTTGTAATAGCAGCAGCGGAAAAGTGAATAAGCAACAAGCAATATGTGAAAAGCTCCTAGGCATTGGATCGGTGATGGAGAATTATGTCGGATGTGATTCCTCATGTAATAGTTATAACCTAGGGTGACACAGAACTAGCTTCAGTTCATCAATGTAATGTAGGCATGTATTCCGAATATAGTCATACGTGCTTATAGAAAAGAACTTGCATGACATCTTTTGTCCTACCCTCCCGTGGCAGCGGGATCCTAGTGGAAACTAAGAGCATACTTGGTTTGATGCCAAAAGTTGGCATGCCAATTTTTGTCAACTACCAAATGTTGTCTAGAGATTGGTTGTTTGCCAATTTCCATTACCAATATCACAAAAGGTTGCCAAATGTTGGCAACTTTTGATTTTGCCAAATGTTGGCTTGCCAAATATTGGCAATGCCAAATGTTGGTAGCAAACCAATTATGCTCTAAGGGATATTAAGGCCTCCTTTTAATAGAGTACCGGACCAAAGCATTAACACATAGTGAATACATGAACTCCTCAAACTACGGTCATCACCGGGAGTGGTCCCGACTATTGTCACTTTGGGGTTGCCGGATCATAACACATAGTAGGTGACTATTGACTTGCAAGATAGGATCAAGAACACACATATATTCATGAAAACATAATAGGTTCAGATCTGAAATCATGACACTCGGGCCCTAGTGGCAAGCATTAAGCATGGCAAAGTCATAGCAACATCAATATTAGAACATATTGGATACTAGTGATCAAACCCTAACAAAACTAACTCGATTACATGGTAAATCTCATCCAACCCACCACCGCCCAGCAAGCCTACGATGGTATTACTCACGCACGACGATGAGCATCACGGAATTGGTGATGGAGAAAGGTTGATGATGACGATGGCGACGATCTCCCCTCTCCGGAGCCCCGAACGGACTCCAGATCAGCCCTCCCGAGAGAGATTAGGGCTTGGCGGCGGCTCGGTATCGTAAAACGCGATAATTCTTCCTCTACGATTTTTTCTCCCCGAAAGTGAACATATGGAGTCGGGGTAGACGTCGGTGGAGCAACAGGGGGCCCACGAGGCAGGGGCGCGCCCAGGGGGAGGGGGCGCGCCCCCCACCCTCGTGGAATGGGTGTGGGGCCCCTGGCTTGGTTCTTTCCGAAGATATTTTTTATATATTCCAAAATAATTCTCCATTGAATTTCAGGTCATTCAGAGAATTTTTATTTCTGCACAAAAATAACACCATGGCAGTTCTGCTGAAAACAGCGTCAGTCCGGGTTAGTTCCATTCAAATCATGCAAGTTAGAGTCCAAAACAAGGGCAAAAGTGTTTGGAAAAGTAGATACGTTGGAGACGTATCAACTCCCCCAAGCTTAAACCTTTGCTTGTCCTCAAGCAATTGAGTTGATAAACTGAAAGTGATAAAGAAAAACTTTGACAAACTCGGTTTGCTCTTGTTGTTGTAAATATGTAAGTCAGCATTCAAGTTTTCAGCAAAGATCATGAACTAGCCACATTCACAATAACTTTCAGGTCTCATGTCTACTCATATCAATGGCATAATCAACTAGCGAGCAATAATAATAAACCTTGGATGACAACACTTTCTCAAAACAATCATAATATGATATAGCAAGATGGTATCTCGCTTTTGCCCTTTCTGAGACCGCAAAACATAAATGCGGATCATTTTTAAAGATCAAGGACTGACTAGACATTGTAGTTCATGGTAAAAGAGATCGAGTCATAATCATACTCAATGAAAATTAATAGCAATACATGCAAATGACAAGGTGCTCTCCAACTGATGCTCTGTTATAAGAGGATGATGACTCAGCATAAAAGTAAATAGATAGGCCCTTCGCAGAGGGAAGCAGGGATTTGTAGAGGTGCCAGAGCTCTATTTTGAAATAGAGGTGAATAATATTTTGAGCGGTATACTCTCATTGTCAACATAACAACCAATAATCTCGATATCTTCCATGCTACACACATTATAGGCGGTTCCCAAATAGAATGGTAAAGTTTATACTCCCCCAACCACCAACAAGCACACTCCACGACTAGCCCGAAACAACGGGTACCGTCCAGACCAGCAAAAACCCTGGGGGAGTTTTGTTTAATTATTATGATTCGAGCATGGGACTGGGCATCCCGGTTACCAGCCATTTTCTCATGAATGATGAGCGGAGTCAACTCATCATGAGAATAAGCCACTTAGCATGGAAGATATAGACAGCCCTAGTTGATACATGAGTTGTTCGAGCATACAAAACGGAATTTCATTTGAAGGTTTAGAGTTTGGCACATACAAATTTACTTGGAATGGCAGGTAGGTACCGCATATAGGAAGGTATGGTGGACTCATATGGAATAACTTTGGGGTTTATGGAAGTGGATGCACAAGCAGTATTCCCGCTAGTACAGGTGAAGGCTAGAAAGAGACTGGGAAGCGACCAGCTAGAGAGCGACAACAGTCATGAACATGCATTAAAATTAATCAACAATGAGTGCAAGCATGAGTATGATATAAATCACCATGAACATAAATATCGTGGAGGCTATGTTGATTTTGTTTCAACTACATGCGTGAACATGTGCCAAGTCAGACCACTTGAATCGTTCAAAGGAGGATACCACCCTATCATACCACATCACAACCATTTTAATATCATGTTGGCACGCAAGATAGACCATTATAAACTCCTAGCTAATTAAACATGGCATAAGCAGCTATGATCTCTAATTGTCATTGCAAGCATGTTTCTTTCATAACAGGGTGAATCGGGAACGGTGAACTATCATATTTACAAAAACAAGAGAGGTCGAGTTCATACCAGCTTCTCTCATCTCAATTAGTTCATCATATATCATCATTATTGCCTTTCACTCGCACGACCGAACGGTGTGGATAATAATAATAATGCATGTGCATTGGACTAAGCTGGAATCTGCAAGTATTTAAAACAAGAGAGAAGACAAAGTAATATGGGTCAAGGTTAAATCAACAATAAAGCATATGTGAGCCACTAAACATTGTCAATCATGGTCTTCTCCTCTTGACCCCCAAAGAAAATAAAAGAGACTATTTACACGGGAAAGCTCACAACAAGTAAAAGAAGAACGAGAAATCTTTTTGGGTTTTCTATTATTTACTACTACTACAGGCATGGAAAGTAAACTAGCTAAAAGCTACACCTAATTTTTTTGTTTTTCTTAAGGTTTTTCTAACACACAAGAAAAAGACTAAGAAAAGAATTGAAACTAACATGGATAGTATAATGAAAAAGTATGAGCACCGACAACTAGAATGAGTGTGTGAACATGAATGTAATGTTGGTGAGAAATACATACTCCCCCAAGCTTAGGCTTTTGGCCTAAGTTGGTATATGGCCACGAATCGAAACTAGTTTCTCTGGTGTACTGAGGAGCGTCCTTTGAGCGCCACTGGCTGGCAATCTCATCCGGATCCCATCCATAAACTGACTATCGGTAAGGGTCAAGTGGTGGCTCCGGTTCTGTGACACCCTGATTTTTGCCCTCTTTTATTTGCCTGAGTTTTATTTGGATTTAATTTCAACCTTGGGATTTTTGAATCTTTTCATATGGACTTAAACACTTGGGTACCCTTGGCTTTCACCCAAGTGCCTCATATCCATCTCAAATCATCTTTTCCCTCTGGTTCACCCTAAAATAATTATTGGAATATTTTTCTTTATTGAAAAATATTCATTTTTCCCTCCAAAACCCTAGTTAAGCCCATTGTGCTCCAAAGCAACCCCAATTTTTCTGGCCCACAAAAATCTGAGGAAATTCATAAATATTCTTTGGACCCTAGGACACATTCTTGAGCAAAAATATTGCACCACTTTTTGGAATATTTTTGCTACATAAATTATTTTCTATTCTGGACAGAAATGGTAGTTTCTACAGCAACTACCATTTTACTTGCTCCATTGCTTCTGAAACTCCTTGTGCATCTTTACCTTAGTAACTTAGGACTAGCCTCCAAAGCACAGACTCCAACTCTTAGCCAATTTACCTCAATAAACTCTCAAAGTTTCTGTCCAGAAACTTACCAGCCGTATGAATTTCTTTCTACTGCGTCTGGACCCAAACTAAACCTGTGTAACTCTCATATCTACCATGAACAACACACCAGACATGATCTTTAGCACCAAGTCGGTCAATAGGCAAATTTCACGCGGTGACCACGCGTGTGCACCATGCCAGGCTGCTTGTCGGTGCGCTCTGGATGCCGCCGAGCGCTCTGTTTCGCGCGTGCTTGCTTCCGTGCCTGCCAGAGCTTGCCAAACCGTGCCACCATCTTCGTCTCGACCTCTACAGCGCCCCCTGGCACTCGCCGACGCCGGAGCTCACCGCAGCGAGCACGGGCGTGGTCCGGCCAAGGCAACAGTGTAGTACGCATTGTGCTCATCGCCACTCCAGCGCCCCTATGCTCTCCCTGTCCGTCCACAGCTCCCGCGTGAACCCCGTCGCCTTCTCTCCCTCTCACTGACGCCATTCGTCGCTAGGCGCAGCGTCCAGGTGTCGCCGACGGAGCCCCGATCCCCCCTCTTGGCTCGCCTATATATAGGACCCCTCCTAGCATTCCCGAGCACCCAGCTCCACTCCCACACACACCACAACTCGTAGAACCTCGTGGCTCGGCCGGGCAGGCCACAGGCTGCCATCCCCGAGCTTGAGCTCGCCGGCGTTCCCCTCAGGTCGTCACGGTAGTTCCAGCCCCTCTCAGGCCAGGGCAACCCTTCCAGAGCCTCCGCCACTCTCTGGTGGTGTTGTTCCACCTAGTTGGAGCTTTTGGAGTCGCCGTTGCTCGCCGTCTTCTTCAACTCCGGCGACCATCCCGTTCTGCCTCCGCCTGCGAGGCCATTTCCAACGCCGTCCGACCACCCCTAGCTACTCTACGGGTATGGTCAGGTGCGCCTCAACCTCCTCTGTCGATCTATCCCTCCCATCTTGGCCAAGGAGTTCGCGTCGCCGGCGTGCGCTCCGGTGAGGCCGTAGCCGCCCCTATTCTTCTCCCACTCTCCCCCTCACCTGACTAGTGGGGCCCGCTAGTCAGTCTCTCTGTACCCGCGCGAAGCGGTACGAGTGTTGGTGCCCTGGGCCTTTACGCCTTCGACGTCACTCCCTTTTCCAGTCTGTTTATTTAAATTCCAAATTTAAATATATTCCAGAACACTTCAAACTGCAATAACTTTTTAACTATAAGTCCAAATGAATTGATTCTTTTTGAATTTTGTTCTTTGCAAAGAAATCTTGCAGCACACCAAAAATGAGACTATTTGGTATTGTGTAGATTTTCTGGTGAATTTTTGAATGGTTCTTGATATTTTCTTTTTGTACTTCTAATTATTTTCAGAAGGTGAAGCTTGTCTTGAGGATCACTAGGAGGCTTGTGAGCCTCATTTGCACTAAGGCAAGCCACATCAACATTTTCATGGTGCCATTTCAATATTTGTGATTTTCCAACTTGAATAAATGATTTAATCTATGCACATGAATTATTTTTGTTAATTACTTCTTGTTGGTTGCTGTATTTAGTTGTATTATTTAGTTTACAGAAAGTTGGAAGTTGGCTTAAGTTATTAAGATAGCTAGAAGAAAGTTTGGATCATGGAGAACTAATATGGGTATGCATATAAATAGCTATGTGAAATTATTTTTCTTACATAAGAACTATGGTAAAATTTTGCTAGAATATATTCTGTTTTTAATTGAAATTAAAACATAACCAGAATAATATTGGAAATTGTGATGCTTGCATTAAGTAAGGTAAAGTTGACCCAGTTATTTTTGGTAATGCATTTGGTATGTTGCATTTCCATGGCATTTTATGACATCGGTTATTTACTTTCTTTAAGTAGAACCTGTTAATAACTCAACTTGAATCAATTGTTGACCGGGTCATGGTGCCACTGAATTGAGTTTCTCCCAGTGCAACCACATTTGCCTTTATGGGAAGGTCTTTATTCGGTCTGTTGTCATGCCTCTGGTCGGTACCTCCAAGTAGGGAAGGTTATGGGCATGCGGTACCCTGGCCCGGTAAGCAGACATAACCTTGTGTGCCCGTTGTTAAGTTTATGGTACCGAGTCCCCGTTTGGACAGTTTCTGTTTGGCCACGATGGTGGTCGGTGTGCCTTTGGTAGGCACGGGGCCACCCAAGACTATTCCAGTGGGGAATGAGTCGGAGTGGCCGGGAGAGTGTCATGGCAATGGAAGGGTTTTGTCGGAACGCCGTTGGTCCACCCGAATGGGAAAGCGAGGCCATGGGTTCCGTGGTGTGGGTACAGTGCACTACCTCTGCAGAGTGTAATTAATCTATCGATATCCAAGTCCACGGTCACGGACACGCTCAAAAGTAAGTCACACCATGGGTCAACATATAATAAAATTTTGCTCACTAAGTTATGAATTTTTGTACTGTAAAATGGTGGAAGATCCACCAAGATGATTTGAGACCAAGTATGGTAAGGGTTGTGATCGCCGGAAAGATCACGAGTTATGTCATGTTGAGATGAACAAGTTTATAGCTTATGAAAGATCACCATGGGTAAGTCAGACCGAGGGTCTGTTTTCACAAAGGCATGAGCACATCATGTTAGTTGTATGTATATTCAAGTATGGTGATGTATTTTAACAATTGAATAATTATCATGATATTGTTTGTCATTATGATTTTTTTTGTAAGCTTGCAAGTACATTCAATGTACTGACCTGGCGTGTCATGCCAGATTTCAGGAAAGTTTCGCTGGAAATGAGTGCCGTCCGAGTCTAGATCGTGTCCACATCGGTGTCCCTGTGAGATGGAGTTCCGCTACGAAGTCGTACCGCTGCTGCGTAGTTTTTATGACCTAGGTCTTTTATGTTCATTAAATAATGTACATATTGTCCAGCCGCACCGGGTGTGCCGCTTGGCCTCGCTGTTGTTGTTATGTAAAACTGTGATCCACTAGTATCAATAAAGTGGTTTTTTCTGTACCAAGATGTTGTGTGTTGCCAGACGACAAGGTTGATACATCTCCAACGTATCTATAATTTTTTATTGTTCCATGCTATTATTTATGAAGTCTTGGGTGTTTAATGGGCTTTATCTTACTCTTTTGTATCATTTTTGGGACTAACCTACTAACCCAAAGGCCCAGTCCAGATTGTTGTTTTTTGCCTGTTTTAGGGTTTTGCAGAAAAAGAATATCAAACGGAGTCCAAACGGAATGAAACCATCGCGAGAGATATTTTTGGAGAAAATCACGCACATGGGACTTGAGAACCACGCCAGGGGAGCCTCGGGGTGTCCACAAGGGTGGGGGCGCGCCCCCCTTCCCAGGGCGCGCCCCCCTGCCTCGTGGGCCCCTCGAGCACCCCCTGGTGTCCTCCTTCCTCCTATATAAGTCTACGTACCCCGAAACCTTCGACAACAGAGAAAAAACCCTAATTCCACCATCGTAACCTTCTGTTCCCGTGAGATCCCATCTTGGAGCCTGTTCCAGAGCTCCACCGGAGGGGGATCCAACACGGAGTTCTTCATCATCATCATCGCCCTCACCATGAGTTGTGAGTAGTTTACCATAGACCTTCGGGTCCATAGCTAGTATCTAGATGGCTTCTTGTCTCTCTCTCTCTGGATCTCAATACAAAGTTATCCTTGGTCTTCGAGGAGATCTATTCGATGTAATCTCTTTTTGCGATGTGTTTGTCGAGATCCGATGAATTGTGAGTTTATGATCAAGATTATCTATGACAAATATTTGGTTCTTCTCTGACCTTTTTATGTGTGCTCATGATATCCTTGCAAGTCTCTTCGAATTATTGGTTTGGTTTGGCCTACTAAATCTATAGTTCTTGCAATGGGATAAGTGCTAGGCTTTGGGTTCAATCTTGCGGTGTCCTTTCCCAGTGACAGTAGGGGCAGCAAGGCACGTATTGTATTGTCGCCATTGAGGATAAAAAGATGGAGTTTATATCATATTGCTTGAGTTTATCCCTCTAGATCATGTCATCTTGCTTAAGGCGTTACTCTGTTCTTATGAACTCAATACACTAGATGCATGCTGGATAGCGGTCGGTGTGTGGAGTAATAGTTGTAGATGCAGAATCGTTTCGGTCTACTTGTCTCAGACGTGATGCCTATATACAATGATCATGCCTAGATAGTCTCATAATTATTCGCTTTTCTATCGATTGCTCGACAGTAATTTGTTTACCCACCGTAGAATATCGCTAACATGAGAGAAGCCACTAGAGAACACTATGGCCCCCGGGTCTATTCTCAACATATCAATCTACATCTACTTTACTTTTACCGCTTTTATTTTCTATTCTTATAAACAAAAATACCATAAATATAAACTATCATCTCTATCAGATCTCACTTTCGTAAGTGACAGTAAAGGGATTGACAACCCCTTATCGCGTTGGCTGCGAAGTTCTTATTTGTTTGTGCAGGTGCGAGGGACTCGCGCCTGGTCTCCTACTGGATTGATACCTTGGTTCGCAAAAACTGAGGGAAATACTTACGCTTATGTGTTGCATCTCCCTTTCCTCTTTGAGGGAATACAACGCAAGCTCGAGAAGTAGCAAGAAGAATTTCTGGTGCCGTTGCCGGGGAGGCTTACGCAAAAGTCATATACCAAGTACCTATCACAAACCCTTATACTTCGCATTAGATTTATTTGCCTCTCGTTTTCCTCTCCCCCACTTCACCTTTGCCGTTTTATTTGCCCTTCTTCTGCCTTGTGTTTATCGCTCGCTTGCTTCTTGTTTGCTTGTGTGTGTTGGATTGCTTTTTTGTCACTATGGCTCAGAACAATACCAAATTGTGTGACTTATCCAATACCAACAACAATGATTTTATTAGCACTCCGGTTGCTCCTATTACCGATGCTGAATCTTGTGAGATCAATGCTGCTTTGTTGAATCTTGTCATGAAAGATAAATTATCCGGCCTTCCTAGTGAAGATGCCGCTACCCATCTAAACAACTTTGCTGATTTGTGTGATATGCAAAAGAAAAGGGATACGGATAACGATATTGTTAAATTGAAGTTATTTCCGTTTTCACTTAGAGATCGTGATAAACTTGGTTTTCCTCTTTGCCTAAAAAATAGTATTGATTTGTGGAATAAGTGCAAAGATGATTTTATCTCTAAGTATTTCCCTCCTGCTAAGATCATCTCTCTTAGAAACGATATTATGAATTTTAAGCAACTATATCATGAGCATGTTGCACAAGACTGGGAGAGAATGAAATTGATGATACGTAATTGCCCTACGCATGGTTTTAATCTATGGATGATTATTCAGAACTTTTATGTTGGCTTGAATTTTGCTTCTAGAAATCTTTTAGATTCGGCCGCAGGAGGCACTTTCATGGATACTACCTTAGGAGAAGCTACCAAACTCCTAGATAATATTATGGTTAATTATTCTCAATGGCACACCGAAAGATCTACTAGTAAAAAAGTGCATCCTATCAAAGAAATTAGTGTTTTGAGTGGGAAGATAGATGAACTTATGAAATTATTTGCTGCTAAGAGTGCTTCTTCTGATCCTAATGATATACCTTTGTCCACTTTGATTGAGAATAACAATGAATCTTTGGATGTGAATTTTGTTGGTAGGAATAATTTTGGTAACAATGCTTATAGAGGTAACTTAAATCCTAGGCCTTTTCCTAGTAATTCCTCTAATAATTATGGTAATTCCTACAACAACTCTTATGGAAGGATTCCTTCCGAATTTGAAACTAGTGTTAAGGAGTTTATGATCTCGGAAAAGAATTCCAATGCTATGCTTGAAGAGAAATTGCTTAAGATTGATGAATTGGCTAAAGTGTGGATAAAATTACTCTTGATGTTGATTCTTTGAAACTTAGTGTTGGGAAACGTAGTATTTCAAAACTTTCCTACGATCACGCAAGATCTATCTACTAGATGCATAGCAACGAGAGGGGAGAGTGTGTCTACATACTCTCGTATACCGGGAGCGGAAGCGTCTAGTGACGCGGTTGATGTAGTCGAACTTCTTTGCAATCCAACCGATCAAGCACCGAATGTACGGAGCCTCCGCGTTCAGCACACGTTCAGCTTGATGACGTCCCACGAGCTCTTGATCTAGTAGAGCCTCTCGGGAGAGTTTCTTCAGCACGACGGCGTGGTGACGAAGATGATGAAGCTGCCGGTGCAGGGCCTCGCCTAAGTTTGCATCAGTGTAACTCTTTACGACGAACTCTTTATCACGTCCATAATCGAGAAAACATTTCCTTAGTCATCCAGTAACTAAGGATAATTTTGACTGTTGTCCAGTGATCTACTCCTAGATCACTTTTGTACCTTCTTGCCAAACTCATGGTAAGGTACACAACAGGTTTGAAACACATCATGGCATAGTTTATAGAACCTATGGATGAGGCATAGGGAATGACTTTCATTCTTTCTCTATCTTCTGCCAAGGTCGGGCTTTGAGTCTTACTCAACTCCATACCTTACAACTCAGGCAAGAACTCCTTCTCTGACTGATCCATTTTGAACTACTTCAAAAACTTGTCAAGGTATGTACTCATTGAAAAAACTTATCAAGCGTCTCGATCTATCTCTATAGATATTGAGGCTCAATATGTAAGCAGCTTTACCGAGGTTTTTCTTTGAAAAAACTCCTTTCAAACACTCCTTTATGCTTTCCAGAAAATTCTACATCATTTTTGATCGACAATATGTCATTCAAATATACTTATCAGAAAGGTTGTAGTGCTCCCGCTCACTTTCTTGTAAATACAGGCTTCACCGCAAGTCTGTATAAAACTATATGCTTTGATCAACTTATCAAAGCATATATCCCAACTCTAAGATGCTTGCACCAGTCCATAGATGGATCGCTGGAGCTTGCACACTTTGTTAGCACCTTTAGGATCAACAAAACCTTCTGATTGCTGATACGTCCAAAACGTATCTATAATTTCTGCTTGCTCCATGCCACTTTTGGGTGGTATTGCTATGATATTCATGCACTTCCATACACTTTTGATCATATTTGGACTAACTTACTAATCCAGTGCACCCCAGTGCCAGTTTCTGTTTTCGGCTGTTTTTGTATTTCAGGTTTTCACGTTTCGAGAACTGCCCAGAAAAATCCAGAAAAATTATATAAAAAATCAGCGTTCCGGAAACAACACTGCGTCCGAAGGGCAGCCTGGGGGGCCACAGGGGCTCCAGGCGCCCTGTGGGCGCCCCCCCCTGGGCCGTGCCGGGGGGGGCGCCTGGGCCCCCCGAGGCTCCCCCGATGCCCTACTTTGGCATATATTTAAAGGACCCTCTGAAACCCTCAGAACAGGAACTCTTTCGCGATCCCATCTATGTTCCGCCGCCGCCGCCGGTTCCAAGATCGGGAGCACCAGGAGAACTCTCCCCGGCACCCTGCCGGAGGGGAGGATCACCACCGTGAGCTTCTCCACCACCATGGACGCCTCCCGGATGACTCGTGAGTAGTCTCCCTTGGACCATGAGTCCATGACCAGTAGCTATGTGATGTTCTCCTCCCGTTCTTGTGCTTCACTAATTAGTCCTCGTGAGCTGCCCTACATGATCGAGGCACCTATGTAATCCTTATGCTTCTGCTATGTTGAGTTTGCTGGGATCCGATGGATTATGAGATTATGTTCAGATTGATCTTGAGTAATATATTTGATTCACCTCTTTTATATTTTAGTTCATAAGTAATTCTTGCATGTTCTCCGTTGTTATTTATTGCTTTGGCCGAGTAATAGGTAGTGACTCCAAGAGGGAACGTTATGGTCGATTGTGGGTTCATGCCCCTCGATGACTAGCTTGAGTGACAGAAACATGAGTCTAGGGGATGTGCTGTTGCCACAAGGGGGAAAACAACGGTGCTTGTGCCCGCGGGTGCAAGGGTTGTTTACTTTACGCAAAGTTCTTTTAATGCAGTTGTCTGTTGCGTTGAGTTTACACTATGGGTGGGACTCGCAACTTAATACCAGCGAGATGTTCTGGATAGATATCTCAAGGTGGATGATTAGTAGTAGATATTGATGGATTTCAGTCTACTTACTTTGGCGTACCGCCCATGCTTTGAACCTCAACCTTTCTTGCAATGTAGTCAGCATTGGTTTGCGTTCGTGGTCCTGTCAATTGCCCGGCTGTAATTTGTTTACCTCATATAGCTGTTTTATCGTCTTTTGGGAGAGAGACATCACTAGTGAACATCATGAGACTCCGGTCCATATTACCATCATTGATCACACCCACTATTTACTTTTCGCTATTTACTTACTATTGCAAAAACTATCTATCACTACTATCATTGCTTTTAACCCTTTGTGAACTACAAGGCCGGAGAGATTGACAACCTCTCCGTACTCGTTGGGAGCAAAGTTATTTGTATTTGTGTGCAGGTCCACGTTGATTGCTACTAATCTGGCGCCGTAGCAATTGACACCTACTTGTTGAACCTAGGAGTCTCTGGGGATTCGATCCTTGGCATCTTTGCTAAGGGAAAACACTTCTACTTACTGCATCTTACACCTTCCACTTGGGGTAACCAACGAGGGGTTCGAGGCCCATCAAGGAGTATTTTCTGGCGCCGTTGCCGGGGACTCCACTCTTCAGGATAGGGGAGTTGCATGCTATCTTTTACCTTTGCTTTTTAGTCTTGTTAGTTTACCTTTCAGTTTTGCTTTAGTGTCTTTTATCAAAAATCACAAAAAAAAATATTTGCTTTTCTATTAGTAGTCCTTTCTGTTTAGTCAAGAATGTTAGGATTTGGTGCTTTGAGGGAATCAGAAGTTCTAGATTTCCATCAAAGGGATGGAGAAAATATGAAGAAGGCATGGGACAGAATTTATGATGCACATAGGAGAATTATGCGTTGGATACCTATAAAAATTGTGCTTAGAAATTTTTACCATGGTCTTTTTAAATGGTGTAAACACTCTCTTGATATTATAGCTGAAGGAGATTTCCTAGAGTGTGATGAAGCTAGAGCTCTTGAAATTATACATGGTCTATCTAGTTACTTTGTTTATGATCATAATTTTTATACTGTCATAGATAGACTTGCTACTATTGAGAAGAGAATGGATGATCTGGACTTGATGAAGGTAGAGAAACCCAAACCCAATAAGAGAGATATTTTGGAAATAGACAATGATTGGGAGCCTTTTGTTAGGATTAGCATCTCTAATCAAGACTTGGTGTTCTTCCTTTGCTTTTTAGTCTTGTTAGTTTACCTTTCATTTTTGCTTTAGTTCCTTTTTATCGAAAATCACAAAAATAGTTATCTTGCTTGCTTGCTACTATGGGTTCCACCGAGAACACCAAGTTGTGTGACTTCACTAGTCACAACAACGATGACTTTATCAGCACACCTATCACTATACCTGCCACTTCATCACCTTCATATGAAATTAAACCTGTTTTACTGAACTTAGTCATGAGAGAACAATTCTCCGGTGCTGGAGATGATGCTACTTTACACTTGAACAACTTTGTAGAACTTTGTGATATGCAAAAGTACCAAGAAATAGATGGTAATATTGTTAAGCTTAAGCTTTTTCCTTTCTCTTTGAGAGGAGGAGCTAAAATTTGGTTTCAGTCTTTGCCTAGAAATAGCATAGATTCATGGGACAAGTGCAAAGATGCTTTTATCGGAAAATACTATCCACCTGCTAAAATTATCCAACTTAGAAGTAACATAATGAATTTTAAACAATTGGATAATGAACACGTTGCCCAAGCTTGGGAACGTATGAAGTCTCTTATCAAGAACTGCCCTACTCACGGTTTGACTACTTGGATGGTTATCCAAACTTTTTATGCAGGCTTGAACTTTACCTCACGGAACTTGTTAGATTCGGCCGCAGGAGGAACTTTTATGTCAACTACACTTGGTGCTGCCACAAAGCTTCTCGATGAGATGATGACCAACTATTCCCAATGGCACACCGAACGCGCTCCAACAGGTAGGAAGGTAAACTCTGTCAAGGAGATTTCCTCCCTCAATGAAAAAGTTGACTTGATCATGTCTCTACTTTCGAAGCAATCTACTGTTGATCCTCGTGATGATCCTTTGGATTCTGTGATTGCCGATGCTTATAGGAGTAACTTTGGTAGTAATTCTAGATCGTTTCCCTCTAATTCCTATGGGAACAACAATGCTTATCCTAACATCAAGAACTCCTTCCAAAAAGATAGAGATTTGCTTGGCTATGAGAAACTGCTAGAAATAGAGAAGGCCACTAAGAATTATATGCACACCCAATATGAACAAAAAAAACCTTCTCGAAGCAATTAAATGAGCATACTGCTATTTTGCAAGACATTAGTAGACGATTAGAGAACATAAATATTGAGATTTCTAACCTCCAGACTAGACTCACTATCACTGAGACCCAAGTTTCCAATATGTCCCACACGCAAGCTACTTTGATAAACCAAATGGCAGCTAAACCCGAAGTGGTTGCATCCCTAAGGGAGGAAGAGGAAAGAATTAAGAGCCTTCCTACCCACCACACTGTTGCTACTATCCAAGTTATTGAGGATGTTCACACTCTTAGCACCCAATGTACTCCTGGTCCCAATGGACCTATTAATGGTGATGCTATGACTATAGAAACTACCAACCAAGTGAACCTTAAGGACACCACTACCACTTTACTTGATGCTCGTGACCTTGATTTTGATAATTGCACTCTTACCGAAGTTATTGATTTCCTTCACAAGATGTCTAGAGATCCCCGCACTAGCATGCTTAACCTTGCCTTCACAGAGCATATCACTAATGCTCTCATCAAAGCTAGGGATGAGAAACTTAGAGTAGAAGCCTCCATACCTAGAAAGCTAGAAGATGGTTGGGATCCTATGATAAAAATTAATTTGAATGACTTCTCTTGTTATGCATTATGTGATGTCGGTGCTAGTACCTCTGTTATGCCCAAAAGACTATATGATATGCTTAAATTGAAACCTTATGATTCTTGTTCTTTTGGTGTTCGTCTTGTTGATTCTTCCATAAAGAAACCTTTGGGGAGGATCGACGATGTTCTTATTGTTGTCAATGATAATTATGTGCCCGTTGATTTCACTATTATGGATATTGAATGTGATCCTTCTTGTCCAATTATTTTGGGACGTCCCTTTTTGCGCACCGTTGGTGCTGTCATTGACATGAAAGAGGGTAATATAAAATTTCAGTTTCCTCTCAAGAAAGGGATGGAACACTTCCCTCGTAAGAAGATCAAGTTACCTTTTGAGTCCGTTGTACGGGCTAGTTATTCTTTTACTCATGATAAAACTTGATCTATGCATTATGCCTAGCTTAAAGGCATAAAAGAAAGCGCTTTTGGGAGGCAGCCCACATGAATAAATTTTTTGCTTTTGTTGTGTCTTGATGTTGTTTACTGCTGTAGCATCATCATTGTATCTTTTCTTTTCATACTTGTGCCAAGTATAGCCTCCGATTGCTAGAAAGTTCAAAAGTTGTGAGGTGCTGTCCAGGAAACAGATTCTGTCCTTGGATAGAAAAATTCGTATAAAATTACCAGATCATCTTTTTGGTCTGAATTTTTTCGACAGCGTTCTCTATATAATTGTATTTCGTGTGTCTGTTCTGAGTTTTTTTATTTGAGTTGCAGAAGTATCCCGAACAGATCGATTACTGCCTGCTGTTCTATTTTTCACAGATTCTGTCATGTTTTGCCTTACCTTCACTTTGCAAATTAAGAACTTGCTTTTTCTTTGCAAAAACCTTTTGGCAATCTTGAGAAACAGTAGAACTTCAAGAAAATCCTTATTTCTAGCAAGGTATAATTATTTTATTAAGGGTACTAACCTCGCTAATCAGATTATGATGAGTTATGTATGAAGGGAGTTTTCAAGTGTGCGAGGGAAGATGATAAAAAGATTCAGGAGTGTCAAGCGCTCAAGCTTGGGGATGCCCCCGTGCACCCCCAAGAAATATTCAAGGAGACTCAAGCGTCTAAGCTTGGGGATGCCCCCGTGCATCCCCTTCTCCATCAACATTATCAGTTCGTCTTTCGTTTCGCTATATTTTTATCACTTCATGTGTTATGTGCTATGCTTGGAGCGTCTTGCTTCTAGTTCTCTTTTTAGTTTTTCATAACGAGTCGGAACCCAGCATTCCTTTGTGTGGGAGAGAAACACGCTCCACTTCTACCTAGAACATAACATAGAATTTTCATGTCTATCTATGCTATGTGTGTTCTTTGTCTTTTAATAGCTATTATCATGCTCTGCTCTTAGTATTCATGCTTATCTTTTCAAGAGCTTTTATTTAGTTGGTTGCTTGAACTCTCTTTAATTACCATGCTCACCTTATTAAGAGAGTTTGCTTCCGTTGCATTGGTCAATGTGTCTATGATAAAGATGCTACTTGCATGATGGTGCTTAGTAGTTCAGGTTTTCTTATGGTTAAATCTCAAATAGCTGGGGGGTTCCCAATGTGTTATTGGAGTACCAACTTGGTTTGTTTGCCTATGATGTGGTATGGTTTAGTAATATCTTCCTTCAAGAATTTATTTTGATTGACTTGGCGTATGCTCACGCATATTCAAGACTGTAAAGAAAGTTTGTCAAGCCTTGATGATCTTTTATTTCTGAGTAGCGATATAACTTCCATGCCTGATTCAATATTGCTTTGTCGCTCTGCATGATTATGACCGTCATTGCTCTCTTAGTTGGTCGCTCCCAGTCTTTTGCTAACCTCCACCTGTACTAAGCAAACTAACCATGCAATACATAGCTCATGGGAAAGTAGCCTAAAAACTATTGTGGTAAAGAATATGTTGCTTATGTATCTTATTTCTTATAAGTTGCTTGCTGAGCGGTAACCATGTTTCTGGGGACGCCATCAACTGTCACACTTTTGTTGAATATCATGTGAGTTGCTATGCATGTTCGTCTTGTCTGAAGTAAGGGTGATTTGCCGTGGGATGAATTAATATGCATATTGTTAGAGAAGAACATTGGGCCGCCAACCAAAGCCATGCATCATGGTGGAAGTTTTAGCTTGGACCTTAATCTTCAATCTCTCATGAGAATATGCTTATGCATTAAAGAGGAGTCCATCATCTATTTTCTATGTTGTCCCGGTATGGATGTCCTCAAGTTGAGATCTATCTAAAACGAGAAATCAAATGCGATTTATCTCCTTGGACCTTTCTATAGGTGGCATAGAGGTACCCCTTTGTGACACTTGGTTGAAACATATGCAATGCAATGATAACCCATGGGAATCCGAGCTAATTAGGACAAGGAGCGAGCACTATTGGTATTCGATGCATGAGGCTTGCAACTTATAGGATGTCTTATGCATGACACATATGAAGTACTACTACCGTTGACACAATTGCTTCCGTATTTTCAAAATAAAAAGATCTAGCACATAACCATTCTTTTACTTTTATGCTGAAGCACCAACTACTGAGAGCATGATTGTCATTCTGAGTGTAATGTGCATTGTCCCAAAGTAGCATTGTCTTTTGCATGATTGTGATATCGTTTATTCTGAAATGATTGTATCTAGTCATCACTTAAACCTTGAAGGTGCCCCTGCATTTATGTTTTGCATCACTAAAGGGGGCAAGCTAGATATCACTTTATCATATTTGCACATCATGTTCATTGCAAATCTTTTTGATGTTTCAGTTTCATATTGTAAAACTTTTAGTCATTTGTGATTTTCTCTTGAGGCAACTTAATTACTATAGAATCATTGTCTCAGTAAGCTTTTGTCATATGACTATAAAAAAGTCCTATATGGTTAATAGCATGTCACCACAGAAATTATTCTTGTTATCATTTACCTACTCGAGGACGAGCAGGAATTAAGCTTGGGGATGTTGATACGTCCAAAACGTATCTATAATTTCTGCTTGCTCCATGCCACTTTTGGGTGATATTGCTATGATATTCATGCACTTCCATACACTTTTGATCATATTTGGACTAACATACTAATCCAGTGCACCCCAGTGCCAGTTTCTGTTTTCGGCTGTTTTTGTATTTCAGGTTTTCATGTTTCGAGAACTGCCCAGAAAAATCCAGAAAAATTATATAAAAAATCAGCGTTCCGGAAATAACACTGCGTCCGAAGGGCAGCCTGGGGGGGGGCCACAGGGGCTCCAGGCGCCCTGTGGGCGCCCCCCCCCTGGGCCGCGCCGGGGGGGGCGCCTGGGCCCCCCGAGGCTCCCCCGATGCCCTACTTTGGCATATATTTAAAGGACCCTCCGAAACCCTCAGAACAGGAACTCTTTTCGCGATCCCATCTCTGTTCCGCCGCCGCCGCCGCTTCCAAGATCGGGAGCACTAGGAAAACTCTCCCCGGCACCCTGCCGGAGGGGAGGATCACCACCGGGAGCTTCTCCACCACCATGGACGCCTCCCGGATGACTCGTGAGTAGTCTCCCTTGGACCATGAGTCCATGACCAGTAGCTATGTGATTTTCTCCTCCCGTTCTTGTGCTTCACTAATTAGTCCTCGTGAGCTGCCCTACATGATCGAGGCACCTATGTAATCCTTATGTTGTTGCTATGTTGAGTTTGCTGGGATCCGATGGATTATGAGATTATGTTCAGATTGATCTTGAGTAATATATTTGATTCACCTCTTTTATATTTTAGTTCATAAGTAATTCTTGCATGTTCTCCGTTGTTATTTATTGCTTTGGCCGAGTAATAGGTAGTGACTCCAAGAGGGAACGTTATGCTCGATTGTGGGTTCATGCCCCTCGATGACTAGCTTGAGTGACAAAAACATGAGTCTAGGGGATGTGATGTTGCCACAAGGGGGAAAACAACGGTGCTTGTGCCCGCGGGTGCAAGGATTGTTTACTTTACGCAAAGTTCTTTTAATGCAGTTGTCTGTTGCATTGAGTTTACACTATGGGTGGGACTCGCAACTTAATACCAGCGAGATGTTCTGGATAGATATCTCAAGGTGGATGATTAGTAGTAGATATTGATGGATTTTGGTCTACTTACTTTGGCGTACCGCCCATGCTTTGAACCTCAACCTTTCTTGCAATGTAGTCAGCATTGGTTTGCGTTCATGGTCCTGTCAATTGCCCAGCTGTAATTTGTTTACCTCACATAGCTGTTTTATCGTCTTTTGGGAGAGAGACATCACTAGTGAACATCATGAGACTCCGGTCCATATTACCATCATTGATCACACCCACTATTTACTTTTCGCTATTTACTTACTATTGCAAAAACTATCTATCACTACTATCATTGCTTTTAACCCTTTGTGAACTACAAGGCCAGAGAGATTGACAACCTCTCTGTACTCGTTGGGAGCAAAGTTATTTGTATCTGTGTGCAGGTCCAAGTTGATTGCTACTCTTCTGGCGCCGTAGCAATTGACACCTACTTGTTGAACCTAGGAGTCTCTGGGGATTCGATCCTTGGCATCTTAGCTAAGGGAAAACACTTCTACTTACTGCATCTTACACCTTCCACTTGGGGTAACCAACGAGGGGTTCGAGGCCCATCAATTGCATCATATACAACTCTTCTTTAAGATATCCATTTAGGAATGCAGTTTTGACATCCATTTGCCAGATTTCGTAATCATAAAATGCGGCAATTGCTAACATGATTCGGACATACTTAAGCATCGCTACGGGTGAGAAAGTCTCATCGTAGTCAACTCTTTGAACTTGTCGGAAACCTTTCGCAACAAGTCAATCTTTGTAAACAGTAACATTACCGTCAGCGTCGATCTTCCTCCAGAAGATCCATTTATTTTCGATGGCTTGTCGATCATCGGGCAAGTCAACCAAAGTCCACACTTTGTTCTCATACATGGATCCCATCTCAGATTTCATGACCTCAAGCCATTTTGCGGAATCTGGGCTCATCATCGCTTCCTCATAGTTCGTAGGTTCATCATGGTCTAGTAACATGACTTCCAGAACTGGGTTTCCGTACCACTCTGGCGCGGAACGTACTCTGGTTGATCTACGAAGTTCAGCAGTAACTTGATCCGAAGTTTCATGATCATCATCATTAGATTCCTCACTAATTGGTGTACGAATCACTAGGACCAGTTTATGTGATGTACTACTTTCCAATTCGGGAGAAGGTACAATTACATCATCAAGTTCCATTTTCCTCCCACTCACTTCTTTTGAGAGAAACTCCTTCTCTAGAAAGGATCCATTCTTAGCAACGAATATCTTGCCTTCGGATCTGTGATAGAAGGTGTACCCAGTAGTCTCCTTTGGGTATCCTATGAAGAAACATTTCTCCGACTTGGGTTCGAGCTTATCAGGTTGAAGCTTTTTCACACAAGCATCGCAGCCCCAAACTTTAAGAAACGACAATTTGGGTTTCTTGCTAAACCACAGTACATAAGGCGTCATCTCAACGGATTTAGATGGTGCCCTATTTAACGTGAGTGCAGCTGTCTCTAATGCATAACCCCAAAACGATAGTGGTAAATCGGTAAGAGACATCATAGATTGCACCATAACTAATAAAGTGCGGTTACGACGTTCGGACACACCATTACGCTGTGGTGTTCCAGGTGGCGTGAGTTGTGAAACTATTTCACATTGTTTTAAATGAAGACCAAACTCGTATAAAATATTTGCCTCCACGATCATATCATAGAAACTTTATTTTCTTGTTACGATGGTTCTCTACTTCACTCTGAAATTTCTTTGAACTTTTCAAATGTTTCAGACTTGTGCTTCATCAAGTAGATATACCCATATCTACTCAAATCATCTGTGAAGGGCAGAAAATAATGATACCCGCCGCGAGCCTCAACACTCAATGGTCCGCATACATCAGTATGTATGATTTCCAACAAGTCAGTTGCTCGCTCCATTGTTTCGGAGAACGGAGTTTTAGTCATCTTGCCCATGAGGCATGGTTCGCAAGCATCAAGTGATTCATAATAAAGTGATTCCAAAAGTCCATCACTATGGAGTTTCTTCATGCGTTTTACACCAATATGACCTAAACGACAGTGCCACAAATAAGTTGCACTATCATTATTAACTTCGCATCTTTTGGCTTCAATATTATGAATATGTGTATCACTACGATCGAGATTCAACAAACTATTTTCATTGGGTGTATGACCATCGAAGGCTTTATTCATGTAAACAGAATAACAATTATTCTATGACTTTAAATGAATAACCGTATTGCAACAAACATGATCAAATCATATTTTTGCTCAATGCAAATGCCAAATAACATTTATTTAGGTTTTACACTAATCCCGGAAGTATAGGGAGTTTGCGATGATGATCATATCAATCTTGGAACCACTTCCAACACACATCATCACTTCACCTTTAACTAGTCTCTGTTCTATCTGCAACTCTCGTTTCGAGTTACTAATTTTTAGCAACTGAACCGGTATCAAATACCCAGGGGTTGCTATGAACACTAGTAAAGTACACAACAATAATTTGTATATCAAATATACCTTTGTTCACTTTGCCATCCTTATCTGCCAAGTATCTAGGGCAGTTCCACTTCCAGTGACCATTTCCGTTGCAGTAGAAGCACTTAGTTTCAGGCTTGAGTTTACCTTTGGGTTTCTTCACGGGAGTGACACCTTGCTTGTCATTCTTCTCGAAGTTCCCCTTCTATCCCTTTGCCCTTTACTTGAAACTAGTGGTCTTTTTAACCATCAACACTTGATGCTCTTTCTTGATTACTACCTTCGCAAATTTCAGTATCGCGAAGAGCTCGGGAATTACTTTCGTCATCCCTTGCATATTATAGCTCATCACGAAGTTCTACTAACTTGGTGATCATGACTAGAGAGCTTTGTCAATTACTATCTTATCTGGAAGATTAGGTCCCACTTGATTTAAGTAATTGTAGTACCCAGACAATCTGAGCACATGCTCACTGGTTGAGCTATTCTCCTCCATCTTGTAGGCAAAGTACCGTCAGAGGTCTTATACCGCTCGACACGGGCATGAGTATGAAATACTAATTTCAACTCTTGGAACATCTCATATGTTCCGTGGCGTTCAAAACATTTTTGAACTCCCGGTTATAAGCCGTAAAGCATGGCGCACTAAACTATCAAGTAGTCATCATACCGAGCTTGTCAAACGTTCATAACGTCTACATCTGCTCCTGCAATAGATATGTTACCTAGTGGTGCATCAAGGACATAATACTTCTGTGCAGCAATGAGGAAAAATCCTCAGATCACGGAACAAGTCTGCATCATTGCTACTAACATCTTTCAACTTAATTTTCTCTAGGAACATATCAAAAAACATACGGGAGCTATAACACGAGCTATTGATCTACAACATAATTTGCAAATACTATCAGGACTAAGTTCATGATAAATTAAAGTTCAATTAATCATATTAATAAAGAACTCCCACATAGATAGACATCCCTCTGGTCATCTAAATGATCACGTGATCCAAATCAACTAAACCATGTCCGATCATAACGTGAGATGGAGTAGTTTTCAATGGTGAACATCTTATGTTGATCATATCTAATATATGATTCACGCTCGACCTTTCGGTCTCCCGTGTTCCGAGGTCATATCTGCATATGCTAGGCTCATCAAGTTTAACCCGAGTATCCTACGTGTGCAAAACTGGCTTACACCCGTTGTATGTGAACGTAGAGCTTATCACACCCGATCATCACGTGGTGTCTCGGCACGACGAACTTTCACAATGGTGCATACTTAGGGAGAACACTTATACCTTGAAATTTAGTGAGAGATCATCTTATAATGCTACCGTCGATCTAAGCAAAATAAGATGCATAAAAGATAAACATCACATGCAATCAATATAAGTGATATGATATGGCCATCGTCATCTTGTGCCTTTGATCTCCATCTCCAAGGCACCGTCATTATCACCATCATCACCGGCGCGACACCTTGATCTCCATCGTAGCATCGTTGTCGTCTCGCCAACTATTGCTTCCACGACTATCGCTACCGCTTAGTGATAAAGTAAAGCAATTACATGGCGACTGTATTTCATACAATAAAGCGACAACCAAATGGCTCCTGCCAGTTGCCGATAACTTTACAAAACATGATCATCTCATACAATAATGTATAACTCATCATGTCTTGGCCATATCACATAACAACATGCCCTACAAAAACAAGTTAGACGTCCTCTACTTTGTTGTTAAAAGTTTTATGTGGCTGCTACGGTCTTAGCAAGAACCGTTCTTACCTATGCATACAAAACCACAACGATATTTCGTCAAGTATGTGTTGTTTTAACCTTCACAAGGACCGGGCGTAGCCACACTCGATTCAACTAAAGTTGAAGAAACTGACACCCGCCAGCCACCTGTGTGCAAAGCACGTCGGTAGAACCAGTCCCGCATAAGCATACACGTAATGTCAGTCCGGTCCGCTTCATCCAGCAGTACCGCCGAATCAAAGTATGACATGCTGGTAAGCAGTATGACTAGTATCATCCACAACTCACTTGTGTTCTACTCGTGCATATCATCTACGCATAGACCTAGCTCATGATGCCACTGTTGGGAAACGTAGTATTTCAAAAATTTCCTACGATCACGCAAGATCTATCTACTAGATGCATAGCAATGAGAGGGGAGAGTGTGTATACATACCCTCGTAGACCGGGAGCGGAAGCGTCTAGTGACGCAGTTGATGTAGTCGAACTTCTTCGCGATCCAACTGATCAAGCACCAAACGTACGAAGCCTCCGCGTTCAGCACACGTTTAGCTTGATGACGTCCCACGAGCTCTTGATCCAGTAGAGCCTCGCGGGAGAGTTTCGTCAGCACGACGGCGTGGCGACGGAGATGATGAAGCTACCGGTGCAGGGCTTCGCCTAAGCGCTGCAACGTTATGACCGAGGTGTGTTTCTGTGGAGAGGGGCACCGCACACGGTTGGGAGAGATCAACTGATCAACGTGTGTGTCTATGGGGTGCCTCTACCCCCGTATATAAAGGAGTGGAGGAGGGGGAGGGTCGTCCCTCCCTATGGCGCGCCCTATGGGAGTCCTACTCCCACCGGGAGTAGGATTCCCCCTTTCCTAGTAGAACTAGGAGCCCTTCCAAGTAGTAGGAGTAGGAGAGAAGGAAAGGGAAAAGAGAAGAGAAGGAAGGAGGTGGCGCATCCCCTCCCCCTAGTCCAATTCGGACTAAGCCTTGGGGGGCGCAGCCTCCTCTCTCTCTTTCCCCTAAAGCCCAATAAGGCACATATACTCCCCGGCGAATTCCCGTAACTCTCCGATACTCCAAAAAATACCCGAATCACTCGGAACCTTTCCGATGTCCAAATATAGTCATACAATATATAGATATTTACGTCTCAACCATTTCGAGACTCCTCGTCATGTCCCCGATCTCATCCGGGACTCCGAACTACCTTCGATACATCAAAACACATAAACTCATAATATTGATCGGCATCAAACGTTAAGCGTGCGGACCCTACGGGTTCAAGAACTATGTAGACATGACCGAGACTCATCTCCGGTCAATAACCAATAGCGGAACCTGGATGCTCATATTGGCTCCTACATATTCTACGAAGATCTTTATCGGTCAAACCACATAACAACATACGTTGTTCCCTTTGTCATCGGTATGTTACTTGCCCGAGATTCGATCGTCGGTATCACCATACCTAGTTAATCTCGTTACCGGAAAGTCTCTTTACTCGTTCCATAATACATTATCGCGTGACTAACTCATTAGTCATTTGCTTGCAAGGCTTATTATGATGTGTATTACCGAGAGGGCCCAGAGATACCTCTCCGACACTCGGAGTGACAAATCCTATTATTGATCTATGCCAACACCACAAACACCTTCGGAGACACCTGTAGAGCCTCTTTATAATTACCCAGTTACGTTTTGATGTTTGATAGCACACAAGGTGTTCCTCCGGTATTCGGGAGTTGCATAATCTCATAGTCATAGGAACATGTATAAGTCATGAAGAAAGCAATAGCAGTAAAACTAAACGATCATAGTGCTAAGCTAACGGATGGGTCTAGTCCATCACATCATTCTCCTAATGATGTGATCCCATTGATCAAATGACAACTCATGTCTATGGCTAGGAAACATAACCATCTTTGATCAATGAGCTAGTCTAGTAGAGGCATACTAGGGACACTCTGTTTTGTCCATGTATTCACACATGTACTAAGTTTCCGGTTAATACAATTCTAGCATGAATAAAAGAGATTTATCATGATATAAGGAAATAAATAATAACTTTATTATTGCCTCTAGGGCATATTTCCTTCACTTAGATCTATCTTACCTAAGCATGATATCAATGAGTCTCTTAAAGCCATGAGAATTTCCATTGATGAATGCAAAGAAAGAACAGCTAGGATGCGTGCTAAAAGAGATTATATTAAAGTGTGTTCTTCTAGTTATCATGAAAATAGAGATGAAGATCTGAAAGTTATTGATGTGTCTCCTATTAGATAAATTCTGATGAAGATAGGATTGGAGATGATTCTGCTTTGGGACAATTACATTTGAGCCCCTAGTTGTGTCACACCCATGTGTTTTGCCCCTAAATTCAAAAAACCCTCGTTTCCGTCCAAGCTCGTTTGCTCCTCTTATGCTTTTGCCCTTTGACCATTTGACCGCAACTTTGAAAACTTCATAACGAATTCATACTAACTCGGAAAAATGCAAATAAGACATCAAAATGTTCGAAATAACATCACCCATAAGTGCATGTCATTTGCATTCATGACAACAGTGTTGAAAAGTCTATACCTTAGTTTGAGCTCATATGATTTTTTTTGGATTTTCAACACTTTTGTCATGAATGCAAATGATGTGCACATATAGGTAATGTTTTTCCGAACATTTTGATATCTTATTTGCATTTTTCTGAGTTAGTATGAATTTGTTATGATGTTTTCAAAGTTATGGTCAAACGGACAAAGGGCAAAAACATAAGAAGAGCAAACGAACTTGGGCGGAAACGAGGGTTTTTTGAATTTAGGGGCAAAACACACGGGTGTGACACAACTAGGGGCTCAAATGTAATTGTCCCTTCTGCTTTAAAGTATCCCAATGACTCCGAGTTTTTAGATCTTGATGCTAAAATTGCTAAAAGTGGGAGTGAAGAGATTAAAACTTTGCATAGTGATGAACCCACTACTTTGGATTTCAAGGGATTCAATTATGATAATTGCTTTTAGATTGATTGTATTTCCTTGTTGCAATCCGTACTAAATTCACCGCATGCTTATAGTCAAAATAAAGCTTTCACCAAACACATAGTTGATGCTTTGATGCAATCTTATGAAGAAAAACTTGAGTTAGAAGTTTCTATCCCTAGAAAGCTTTACGATGAGTGGGAACCTACTATAAAAATAAAAATAAAAGATCATGAATGATATGCTTTGTGTGATTTGGGTGCTAGTGTCTCCACTATCCCAAAAAACTTTGTGTGTTTTGCTAGGTTTCCATGAGCTTGATGATTGTTCTTTAAATTTGCATCTTGCGGATTCCACTATTAAGAAACCTATGGGAAGGATTAATGATGTTCTTATTGTTTCCAATAGGAATTATGTGCCCATGGATTTCATTGTTCTTGATATAGATTGCAATCCTTCATGTCCTATTATTCTTGGTAGACCTTTCCTTAGAACGATTGGTGCAATTATTGATATGAAGGAAGGAAATATTAGATTCCAATTTCCGTTAAGGAAAGGCATGGAACACATTCCTAGAAAGAAAATCAAATTACCTAGATTTATCATGAGAGCCACTTATGGATTGCCTTCCAAAGATGGCAATACCTAGATTTATCTTGTATCATGCCTAGCTAGGGGCGTAACACGATAGCGCTTGTTGGGAGGCAATCCAATTTTATTTTATTATGTTGCTGTTAGGGAATAAATATTGCATCTAGCCTCTGATTAGATGTGGTTTCATGTTTTGTTTAGTGTTTGTGCCAAGTAAAACCTTTGGGAAGATGTGTACTGTGAAAAACAGAATCGTTAGCGCTCACTAGAATGGTCGTCAGATCTTACTGGAGCGTGCTATTTAGTTGATTCTTTTTGCAGATGATTAATAGACAAATTACTCAAATTTTCCAATTTGGTTTTGATTTTTTTTGAGTTATAGAAGTATGCGAAACCTGCAGATTACTACAGACTGTTCTGTTTTTGACAGGTTCTGTTTTTCGTGTGTTATTTGCTTATTTCAATGCATCGATGAGTAATATTTGGAGGTATGAACCATAGAGAAGTTGGAATACAGTAGGTTTAACACAAATATAAACAAAGAATGAATTCATTGCAGTACCTTAGAGTGGCGTTTTTCTTTCTTATACTAACGGGGCTCACGAGAATTTTTGTCTAAGTTTTGTGTTGTGAAGTTTTCAAGTTTTGAGTATTGCTTTGACGAACTATGGCACAAAGAGTAGCAAAGGACTAAGATTGGGGATGCCCATGGCACCCCAAGTAAAATTCAAGGATAATCAAAAGCTTAAGCTTGGGGGTGCCCCGGGAAGGCATCACCTCTTTCGTCTTCATCCATCGATAGCTATACTTGGAGCTATATTTTTATTCACCACATGATATGTGTTTTGCTTGGAGCGTCTTGTATAATTTGAGTCTTTGCTTGTTAGTTTGCCAGAATCATTCTTGCTGGACACACCTATTTGAGAGAGTTAAATATGGCCTAGGAATTGCTTGAACACTCTATGTGCTTCACTTATATCTTTTGAGTTGAATAGTTTTTGCTCTAGTACTTCACTTATATCTTTTAGAGCACGGTGGTGGTTATATTTTGTAGAAATTGTTGAACTCTCATGCTTCACTTATATCTTTTTGAGAGTCTATTAAAACAGCACGGTAATGTGTTTAGGCTAAAAAAACTAGTCTTCACATGATAGACATCCAATGTCAATGTAGTAAAAAAATCACACTAAGTGCATTGAATAGGATGAGATGTTGGATGCTTGATAATTGTTTTGAGATATGAAGATAGTGATATTAGAGTCATGCTAGTGGAGTTAAGGTTAGTGATTCCCGTAGCATGCACGTATGGTGAACCGCTATGTGACGAAGTTAGAGCATGAGGTATTTGTAAAGTGCCAACCTTTGTGTGGAGGTCGGGGCGCGCGATTGTTAACTCCTACCAACCTCCCCCCTAGGAGCATGCGTTGATTTCTTTGTTTTGATGACTCATAGATTTCGGCAATAAGTATATGAGTTCTTATGATTAATGTTGAGTCCATGGATAATAGGCACTCTCACCCTTCCACCATTGCTAGCCTCTCTTGTACCGCGCAACTATCGCTGGTGCCATAAACCCACTATATATCCTTCCTCAAAACAGCCACCATATTATTCCTCAAAACAGCCACCATACCTACCTATTATGGCATTTCCATAGCCATTCCGAGAGATATTGCCATGCAACTTTCCACCGTTCCGTTCATATGACACGCATCATATTGTCATATTGCCATGCATGATCATGTAGTTGACATCGTATTTGTGGCAAGGCCACCATGCATAACTTTTCATACATGTCACTCTTGATTCATTGCACATCCCGATACACCGCCGGAGGCATTCATACAGAGTCATACTTTGTTGTAGTATCGAGTTGTAATGAAAGTGTGATGATCATCATTATTAGAGCATTGTCCCATGGGAGGAAAGGCTAAATCTATAAAGCCCCTCCGCAAAAAAAGAAAAAAAAGAAAGGCCAAAGAAAAAAGAAAGGCCCAAAAAAGAAGAAAAAAGAAAAAAAAGGACAATTGCTACTATATTTTTTCCACACTTGTGCTTCAAAGTAGCACCATGTTCTTAATTGTAGAGAGAATCATGCTTAGTCACTTTATGTACTAGTGGGATTTTTTCGTTATGGAACTTGGCTTGTATATTCCAACGATGGGCTTCCTCAATTGCCCTAGGTCTTCGTGAGCAAGAAAGTTGGATGCACACCCACTAGTTTCTTTTGTTGAGCTTTCATTCATTTTTAGCTCTAGTGCATCCGTTGCATGGCAATCCCTACTCACTCACATTAATATCTATTGATGGGTATCTCCAAGCCCGTTGATACGCCTAGTCGATGTGAGACTATATCCCTCCTTTTTGTCTTCTCCACAACCACCTCTATTCCACCCATAGTGCTATGTCCATGGCTCACGCTCATGTATTGCGTGAAAGTTGAAAGGTTTGAAAGAATAGAGTATGAAAACAAGTGCTTGGCTGAAATCAGGGTTGTGCATGATATGAATATTTTGTGTGATGAAGAGGGAACATAGCCAGACTATATGATTTTGTAGGGATAACTTTCTTTAGCCATAGTATTTTGAGAAGACATGATTGCTTTGTTAGTATGCTTGAAGTATTGTTATTTCTTATGTCAATATAGACTTTTGTCTTGAATCTTTCGGATCTGAACATTCATGCCACAATTAAGAGAATTACATTGAAAAACTATATTGGTTAGCATTCCACATCAAAAATTCTTTTTTTATCATTTACCTACTCGAGGACGAGCAGGAGTTAAGCTCGGGGATGCTTGATACGTCTCCAACGTATCTATAATTTTTTATTGTTCCATGCTATTATTTATGAAGTCTTGTATGTTTAATGGGCTTTATCTTACACTTTTGTATCATTTTTGGGACTAATTAACCTACTAACCCAAAGGTCCAGTCCAGATTGCTGTTTTTTGCCTGTTTCAGGGTTTTGCAGAAAAAGAATATGAAACGGGGTCCAAACGGAATGAAACCTTCGCGAGAGATATTTTTGGAGAAAATCACGCACAGGTGATACGTCCAAAACGTATCTATAATTTCTGTTTGCTTTATGCCTCTTTTGTGTGATATTGCTATGATATTTATGCACTTCCATACACTTTTGATCATATTTGGACTAACCTATTAACTCAGTGCACCCCAGTGCCAGTTTCTGTTTTCTGCTGTTTTTGTATTTCAGGTTTTCCCATTACGTAAATTGCCAGAAAAATTCTGGGAAAAAATATATAAAAAATCAGCGTTCCGGAAGCTTCCATGCGGCCAAAGTAGGGCCGGAGGGGGGCCACCAGGGCTCCAGGCGGCCAGAGGGCGCGCCCCCCTCCTGGCCGCGCCGCCAGGGCACCTGGGCCCCCCTGGCCTCCTCTGACGCCCCCCTTTGGCATATATTTACACCGCGTCCCGAAACCCTCGAGGACGGAACCCTTTTTCGCGATCTCATCTCTGTTCCGCCACCGCCGCGCTTCCAAGATCGGGAGCACCAGGAGAACTTCTCCCGGCACCCTGCCGGAGGGGAGAACCACCATCGGGAGCTTCTCCACCACCATGGACGCCTCCCGGATGAGTTGTGAGTAGTCTCCCTTGGACCATGGGTCCATGACCAGTAGCTATGTGATGTTCTCCTCCCCTTTTTGTTCTTCACCGATTAGACCTCGTGAGCTGCCCTACATGATCAAGGCACATATGTAATCCTTATGTTGTTGCTATGCTGAGTTTGCTGGGATCCGATGGATTATGAGATTATGTTCAGATTGTGTGTGAGTAATATATTTGATTTACCTCTTTTATATTTATGTTCTTGAGTAATTCTTGCATGTTCTCCGTTGCTGTTTATTGCTTTGGCCAAGTAGTAGGTAGTAACTCCAAGAGGGAACATTATGCTTGATTGTGGGTTCATGCCCCTCGATGACTAGCTTGAGTGACAGAAACATGAGTCTAGGGGATGTGATGTTGCCACAAGGGGGAAAACAACGGTGCTTGTACTTGCAGGTGCAAGGATTGTTTACTTTACGCAAAGTTCTTTTAATGCAGTTGTCTGTTGCTTTGAGTTTACACTATGGGTGGGACTCGCAACTTAATACCAGCGAGATGTTCTGGATAGATATCTCAAGGTGGATGATTAGTAGTAGATGCAGATGGATTTCGGTCTACTTGCCTTGGCGTACCGCCCATGCTTTTGAGCCTCTACCTTTCTTTGCAGCATAGTTAGCATTGGTTTGCGCACATAATCCTGTCGATTGCCCAGCTGAATTCGTTTACCTCGCTTAGTTGTTTTATCGTCTTTTGGGAGAGAGACATCACTAGTGAACATCATGGGACCCCGGTCCATATTACCATCACTGATCACATCCGTTATTTACTTTCTGTTCTTACTTACTAGTTGCAGTAATACCTATCACTATTATCTCTTGCGTTTGATCCTTTGTAAACGACAAGGCCGGAGGGATTGACAACCTCTCTGTACTCGTTGAGAGCAAAGTTATTTGTATTTGTGTGCAGGTCCGGTCAATCGCTAGTTGCGCCGCTAGCAGTTGACACCTTCTTGTTGAACCTCGGAGTCTCAGGGGATTCGATCCTTGGTATCTTTGCCAAGGGAAAACTACCGCTACACTGCATCTCAAACCTTCCACTTGGGGTAACCAACGAGGGGCGAGAAGCCATCAAGCAAAGTTTTCTGGCGCCGTCGCCGGGGACTCCACTCTTCAAGATAGGGGAGTTGCACGCTATCTTTTACCTTTGCTTTTTAGTCTTGTTAGTTTACCTTTCAGTTTTTGCTTTAGTGTCTTTTATCAAAAATCACAAAAAAATTATTTGCTTTTCTATTAGTAGTCCTTTCTATTTAGTCAAGCATGTTAGGATTTGGTGCTTTGAGGGAATCAGAAGTTCTAGATTTCCATCAAAGGGATGGAGAAAATATGAAGAAGGCATGGGACAGAATTTATGATGCACATAGGAGAATTATGCCTTGGACACCTATAAAAATTGTGCTTAGAAATTTTTACCATGGTCTTTTTAAATGGTGTAAACACTCTCTTGATATTATAGCTTAAGGAGATTTCCTAGAGTGTGATGAAGCTAGAGCTCTTGAAATTATACATGGTCTATCTAGTTACTTTGTTTATGATCATAATTTTGATACTGCCATAGATAGACTTGCTACTATTGAGAAGAGAATGGATGCTCTAGACTTGATGAAGGTAGAGAAACCCAAACCCAATAAGAGAGATATTTTGGAAATAGACAATGATTGGGAGCCTTTTGTTAGGATTAGCATCTCTAATCAAGACTTCCTTGCTTATTGTGATATTGGATCTATGGTTTCTACTATGCCAAAAATTGTTCATGATTCTTTAAAATTTAACATGGATAGATTATCATCTTATCATGAACACACTAATGGAGATATTTCTGAGATCCAGGGAAGAATAAAAGACGTGCCAGTTACATTCCTTAAAGGGATTGCAATGGTTGATTTCTTCATCATGAAGCCAAACCAAGGAAATATAGTGCTTGGAAGGGACTTCCTCCGAGCCGTAAAAGGTTTCATCGATATAGGTAAGGGACAAATCCGCTTACGCGGGAAGGCAAAAGGTATGTACCCCTTTCCTAGAAGGAACAAGAGTGAACTTGTCGAGGAACCATTTGAAGCAATTTATAACTCCGATTACTATGATGATTATTGATTCCTCTTTGCATTATGCCTAGCTTAAAGGCATAAAAGAAAGCGCTTTTGGGAGGCAGCCCACAATGAATAAAATTTTATTTTGCTTTTGTTGTGTCTTTATGTTGTTACTACAGTAGCATCATCATTGTATCTTTACTTTTCAGCTTTGTGCCAAGTGTAGCCTCTGATTGCAAGAAAGTTCAAAAGTTGTGACGTGCTGTCCAGGAAACAGATTTTGTCCTTGGACAGAAAAATTCGTATAAAATCACCAGATCATCTTTTTGGTCTGAATTTTTTCGACAGCGTGCTCTATACAATTGGATTTTGGGCGTCTGTTCTGAGTTTTTTATTTGAGTTGCAGAAGTGCCCCGAAAAAATTATTTACTACCTGTTGGTCTGTTTTTCACAGATTTTGTCCTGTTTTGCCTTTCCTTAGTTTTGCAAACCTTGAGCTTGCTTTTTCTTTGCAAAAAACCTTTTGGAAATCTTGAGAAACAGTAGACCTTCAAGAATATCCTTATTTCCAGCAAGGAAAAATTATTTTATTATGGGTACTAACCTCGCTAATCAGATTATGATGAGTTATGTATGAAGGGAGTTTTCAAGTGTGCGAGGGAAGATGATAAAAAGATTCAGGAGTGTCAAACGCTCAAGCTTGGGGATGCCCCCGTGCACCCCCAAGAAATATTCAAGAAGACTCAAGCGTCTAAGCTTGGGGATGCCCCCGTGCATCCCCTTCTCCATCAACAATTATCAGTTCGTCTTTCGTTCCACTATATTTTTATCACTTCATGTGTTATGTGCTATGCTTGGAGCGTCTTGCTTTTAGTTTTCTTTAGCTTTGCTTGCTGTTCATAACGAGTTGGAACTCAGCTTTCTTTGTGTGGGAGAGAAACACGCTCCACTTCAACCTAGAACATAACATGGGATTTTCATGTTTATCTTTGATGTGTATGTTCTTTGTCTTTCAATAGATACTATCATGTTCAGCTCTTAGTTTTCATGCTTTACTTTTTGAAGAGCTTTTGTTTAGTTGGTCGCTGGAACTCCCTTGATTTATCATGCTTATCTTATTAAGAGAGTTGGCTTCTGTTGCACTGGTTGATATGTCAATGATAAAAATGCTATGTGCATAATGGTGCTTAGTAGTTCATGTTTTCTTATGGTTAGTCTCAAATAGCTGGGGGGTTCTTAATGTGTTATTGAAGTACCAACATGATTTGTTTGTCTATGATGTGGTATGGTTTAGTGGTATCTTCCTCCAAGAATTTATTTTGATTGACTTGGCATATGCTCACGCATATTTAAGACTGTAAAGAAAGTCTATCAAGCCTTGATGATCTTTAATTTCTGAGTAGCGATGTAACTTCCATGCCCGATTCCATGTTGCTTTGTCGCTCTGCATGATTATGACCGTCATTGCTCCTTTAGTTGGTCGCTCCCAGTCTTTAGCTAACCTTCGCCTATACTAAGCGGACTGACTGCTTGTGCATCCAAAATCCTTTAAACCAGTTATGCCATATGAGTCCACCATACCTTCCTATACATGGTATTTACATGCCATTCCTAACGAAGACTTTCATGTACCATCTCGAAATTATTCAAAAAAGCATTTCTCTTTTGTGCCTCTGTTTTAGCTCATGAGGAAGTAGTAGTTAATTCATGATCTTTTTAAGTTGGACAAGCTTCACCCCGGGATTGCATGTCTAATGTGCAAACCCCTAATACGAGAAGGAACTGGCATAGAGTGCGTCCGGCTCATTAAAAAAATATACAACAAACAAACCCTCCTTCACGCTTTGTTCATGAGAAATCAGAAAACTTTGGCAGTGATAAACAAAGGAGATTAAGAGGATGTGATCATCCTCATGCGGGAGCCGTTCCTCGAAACTTGTCCAGCTCAAGAAGTAATTGAGTTATCTAGTAGCATTCGTTGACGAAATATGCATCTCTAAAAAATAATTTTTACCTCTGTTTTTAAAAACCAAGAGCTCTGGTACATGTTTAGTTTTTGTTTCCGACCACGGGTTTTCAACCTTGCCAACAAAAGCCACGGTTCGAGAGTCTCCACCTTCTTCCTTTAAAGCACCAACTATTGAGAGCATGATTGTCATTCTGAGTGTGATGTGCATTGTCCCAAAGTACCATTGTCTTCTGCATGACTATGATATCGTTTATTCTGAAATCATTGTATCTAGTCGTCACTTAAACTTTGGAGGTGCCCCTGCATTTATGTTTTGCTTCACTAAAGGGGGCAAGCGAGATATCACTTTGTCATGTTTGCACACCATGCTCACTACAAATCTATTGAGTGTTTCAGTATCATATTGTAAAACTTTCAGTTCTTTGTGATATTCTCATGAGGCAACTTAATTACTACAGATTCATTGTCTCGGTAAGCATTTGTCATGTGACTGTGAAAAGTTCTTATATGGTTAATAGCATGTCACCACAGAAATTATGCTTGTTATCATTTACCTACTCGAGGACGAGCAGGAATTAAGCTTGGGGATGTTGATACGTCCAAAACGTATCTATAGTTTATGCTTGCTCCATGCCTCTTTTGTGTCATATTGCTATGATATTTATGCACTTCCATACACTTTTGATCATCTTTGGACTAACCTATTAACTCGGTGCACCCCAGTGCCAGTTTCTGTTTTCTGCTGTTTTTGTATTTCAGGTTTTCCCATTACGTAAATTGCCAGAAAAATTCCGGGAAAAATATATAAAAAATCAGCATTCCGGAAGCTTCCATGCGGCCAAAGTAGGGCCGAAGGGGGGCCACCAGGGCTCCAGGTGGCCAGAGGGCGCGCCCCCCCTCCTGGCCGCGCCGCCAGGGCGCCTGGGCCCCCCTGGCCTCCTCTGACGCCCCCCTTTGGCATATATTTACACCGCGTCCCGAAACCCTCAAGGACGGAACCCTTTTTCGCGATCTCATCTCTGTTCCGCCACCGCGGCGCTTCCAAGATCGGGAGCACCAGGAGAACTCCTCCCGGTACCCGGCCGGAGGGGAGAACCACCACCGGGAGCTTCTCCACCACCATGGACGCCTCCCGGATGAGTTTTGAGTAGTCTCCCTTGGACCATGGGTCCATGACCAGTAGCTATGTGATGTTCTCCTCCCCTCTTTGTTCTTCACCGATTAGACCTCGTGAGCTGCCCTACATGATCGAGGCACATATGTAATCCTTATGTTGTTGCTATGCTGAGTTTGCTGGGATCCGATGGATTGTGAGATTATGTTCAGATTGTGTGTGAGTAATATATTTGATTTACCTCTTTTATATTTATGTTCTTGAGTAATTCTTGCATGTTCTCCGTTGCTGTTTATTGCTTTGGCCAAGTAGTAGGTAGTAACTCCAAGAGGGAACGTTATGCTTGATTGTGGGTTCATGCCCCTCGATGACTAGCTTGAGTGACAGAAACATGAGTCTAGGGGATGTGCTGTTGCCACAAGGGGGAAAACAACGGTGCTTGTACTTGCGGGTGCAAGGATTGTTTACTTTACGCAAAGTTCTTTTAATGCAGTTGTCTGTTGCTTTGAGTTTACACTATGGGTGGGACTCGCAACTTAATACCAGCGAGATGTTCTGGATAGATATCTCAAGGTGGATGATTAGTAGTAGATGCAGATGGATTTTGGTCTACTTGCCTTGGCGTACCGCCCATGCTTTTGAGCCTCTACCTTTCTTTGCAGCATAGTTAGCATTGGTTTGCGCACATAATCCTGTCGATTGCCCAGCTGAATTCGTTTACCTCGCTTAGTTGTTTTATCGTCTTTTGGGAGAGAGACATCACTAGTGAACATCATGGGACCCCGGTCCATATTACCATCACTGATCACATCCGTTATTTACTTTCTGTTCTTACTTACTAGTTGCAGTAATACCTATCACTATTATCTCTTGCGTTTGATCCTTTGTAAACGACAAGGCCGGAGGGATTGACAACCTCTCTGTACTCGTTGAGAGCAAAGTTATTTGTATTTGTGTGCAGGTCCGGTCAATCGCTAGTTGCGCCGCTAGCAGTTGACACCTTCTTGTTGAACCTCGGAGTCTCAGGGGATTCGATCCTTGGTATCTTTGCCAAGGGAAAACTACTGCTACACTGCATCTCAAACCTTCCACTTGGGGTAACCAACGAGGGGCGAGAAGCCATCAAGCAAAGTTTTCTGGCGCCGTCGCCGGGGACTCCACTCTTCAAGATAGGGGAGTTGCACGCTATCTTTTACCTTTGCTTTTTAGTCTTGTTAGTTTACCTCTCAGTTTTTGCTTTAGTGTCTTATATTAAAAATCACAAAAAAATTATTTGCTTTTCTATTAGTAGTCCTTTCTGTTTAGTCAAGCATGTTAGGATTTGGTGCTTTGAGGGAATCAGAAGTTCTAGATTTCCATCAAAGGGATGGAGAAAATATGAAGAAGGCATGGGACAGAATTTATGATGCACATAGGAGAATTATGCCTTGGATACCTATAAAAATTGTGCTTAGAAATTTTTACCATGGTCTTTTTAAATGGTGTAAACACTCTCTTGATATTATAGCTGAAGGAGATTTCCTAGAGTGTGATGAAGCTAGAGCTCTTGAAATTATACATGGTCTATCTAGTTACTTTGTTTATGATCATAATTTTGATACTGTCATAGATAGACTTGCTACTATTGAGAAGAGAATGGATGCTCTAGACTTGATGAAGGTAGAGAAACCCAAACCCAATAAGAGAGATATTTTGGAAATAGACAATGATTGGGAGCCTTTTGTTAGGATTAGCATCTCTAATCAAGACTTCCTTGCTTATTGTGATATTGGATCTATGGTTTCTACTATGCCAAAAATTGTTCATGATTCTTTAAAATTTAACATGGATAGATTATCATCTTATCATGAACACACTAATGGAGATATTTCTGAGATCCAGGGAAGAATAAAAGACGTGCCAGTTACATTCCTTAAAGGGATTGCAATGGTTGATTTCTTCATCATGAAGCCAAACCAAGGAAATATAGTGCTTGGAAGGGACTTCCTCCGAGCCGTAAAAGGCTTCATCGATATAGGTAAGGGACAAATCCGCTTACGCGGGAAGGCAAAAGGTATGTACCCCTTTCCTAGAAGGAACAGGAGTGAACTTGTCGAGGAACCATTTGAAGCAATTTATAACTCCGATTACTATGATGATTATTGATTCCTCTTTGCATTATGCCTAGCTTAAAGGCATAAAAGAAAGCGCTTTTGGGAGGCAGCCCACAATGAATAAAATTTTATTTTGCTTTTGTTGTGTCTTGATGTTGTTACTACAGTAGCATCATCATTGTATCTTTACTTTTCAGCTTTGTGCCAAGTGTAGCCTCTGATTGCAAGAAAGTTCAAAAGTTGTGACGTGCTGTCCAGGAAACAGATTCTGTCCTTGGACAGAAAAATTCGTATAAAATCACCAGATCATCTTTTTGGTCTGAATTTTTTTGACAGCGTGCTCTATACAATTGGCTTTCGGGCGTCTATTCTGAGTTTTTTATTTGAGTTGCAGAAGTGCCCCAAAAAAATTATTTACTACCTGCTGGTCTGTTTTTCACAGATTCTGTCCTGTTTTGCCTTTCCTTCGTTTCGCAAACCTTGAGCTTGCTTTTTCTTTGCAAAAAACCTTTTGGAAATCTCGAGAAACAGTAGACCTTCAAGAATATCCTTATTTCCAGCAAGGAAAAATTATTTTATTACGGGTACTAACCTCGCTAATCAGATTATGATGAGTTATGTATGAAGGGAGTTTTCAAGTGTGCGAGGGAAGATGATAAAAAGATTCAGGAGTGTCAAACGCTCAAGCTTGGGGATGCCCCCGTGCACCCCCAAGAAATATTCAAGAAGACTCAAGCGTCTAAGCTTGGGGATGCCCCCGTGCATCCCCTTCTCCATCAACAATTATCAGTTCGTCTTTCGTTCCACTATATTTTTATCATTTCATGTGTTATGTGCTATGCTTGGAGCGTCTTGCTTTTAGTTTCCTTTTTAATTTTCTTTAGCTTTGCTTCTTGTTCATAACGAGTTGGAACTCAGCTTTCTTTGTGTGGGAGAGAAACATGCTCCACTTCAACCTAGAACATAACATGGGATTTTCATGTTTATCTTTGCTGTGTATGTTCTTTGTCTTTCAATAGCTACTATCATGTTCAGCTCTTAGTTTTCATGCTTTACTTTTTGAAGAGCTTTTGTTTAGTTGGTCGCTGGAACTCTCTTGATTTATCATGCTTATCTTGTTAAGAGAGTTGGCTTCTGTTGCACTGGTTGATATGTCAATGATAAAAATGCTATGTGCATAATGGTGCTTAGTAGTTCATGTTTTCTTATGGTTAGTCTCAAATAGCTGGGGGGTTCTTAATGTGTTATTGAAGTACCAACATGATTTGTTTGTCTATGATGTGGTATGGTTTAGTGGTATCTTCCTCCAAGAATTTATTTTGATTGACTTGGCATATGCTCACGCATATTTAAGACTGTAAAGAAAGTCTATCAAGCCTTGATGATCTTTAATTTCTGAGTAGCGATGTAGCTTCCATGCCCGATTCGATGTTGCTTTGTCGCTCTGCATGATTATGACCATCATTGCTCCTTTAGTTGGTCGCTCCCAGTCTTTTGCTAACCTTCGCCTATACTAAGCGGACTGACTGCTTGTGCATCCAGAATCCTTTAAACCAGTTATGCCATATGAGTCCACCATACCTTCCTATACATGGTATTTACCTGTCATTCCTAACGAAGACTTTCATGTACCATCTCGAAATTATTCAAAAAAGCATTTCTCTTTTGTGCCTCTGTTTTAGCTCATGAGGAAGTACTAGTTAATTCATGATCTTTTTAAGTTGGACAAGCTTCACCCCGGGATTGCATGTCTAATGTGCAAACCCCTAATACGAGAAGGAACTGGCATAGAGTGCGCCCGGCTCATTAAAAAAATATACAACAAACAAACCCTCCTTCACGCTTTGTTCATGAGAAATCAGAAACCTTTGGCAGTGATAAACAAAGGAGATTAAGAGTATGTGATCGTCCTCATGCGGGAGTCGTTCCTCGAAACTTCTCCAGCTCAAGAAGTAATTGAGTTATCTACTAGCATTCATTGACGAAATATGCATCTCTAGAAAATAATTTTTACCTCTGTTTTTAAAAACCAAGAGCTCTGGTACATGTTTAGTTTTTGTTTCCGACCACGGGTTTTCAACCTTGCCAACAAAAGCCACGGTTCGAGAGTCTCCACCTTCTTCCTTTAAAGCACCAACTATTGAGAGCATGATTGTCATTCTGAGTGTGATGTGCATTGTCCCAAAGTACCATTGTCTTCTGCATGACTATGATATCGTTTATTCTGAAATCATTGTATCTAGTCGTCACTTAAACTTTGGAGGTGCCCCTGCATTTATGTTTTGCTTCACTAAAGGGGGCAAGCGAGATATCACTTTGTCATGTTTGCACACCATGCTCACTACAAATCTATTGAGTGTTTCAGTATCATATTGTAAAACTTTCAGTTCTTTGTGATATTCTCATGAGGCAACTTAATTACTACAGATTCATTGCCTCGGTAAGAATTTGTCATGTGACTGTGAAAAGTTCTTATATGGTTAATAGCATGTCACCACAGAAATTATGCTTATTATCATTTACCTACTCGAGGACGAGCAGGAATTAAGCTTGGGGATGTTGATACGTCCAAAACGTATCTATAATTTATGCTTGCTCCATGCCTCTTTTGTGTGATATTGCTATGATATTTATGCACTTCCATACACTTTTGATCATATTTGGACTAACCTATTAACTCAGTGCACCCCAGTGCCAGTTTCTGTTTTCTGCTGTTTTTGTATTTCAGGTTTTCCCATTACGTAAATTGCCAGAAAAATTCCGGGAAAAATATATAAAAAATCAGCATTCCGGAAGCTTCCATGCAGCCAAAGTAGGGCCGGAGGGGGGCCACCAGGGCTCCAGGCGGCCAGAGGGCGCGCCCCCCCTCCTGGCCGCGCCGCCAGGGCGCCTGGGCCCCCCTGGCCTCCTCTGACGCCCCCCTTTGGCATATATTTACACCGCGTCCCGAAACCCTCGAGGACGGAACCCTTTTTCGCGATCTCATCTCTGTTCCGCCGCCATCGCGCTTCCAAGATCGGGAGCACCAGGAGAACTCTTCCCGGCACCCTGCCGGAGGGGAGAACCACCACCGGGAGCTTCTCCACCACCATGGACGCCTCCCGGATGAGTTGTGAGTAGTCTCCCTTGGACCATGGGTCCATGACCAGTAGCTATGTGATGTTCTCCTCCCCTCTTTGTTCTTCACCGATTAGACCTCGTGAGCTGCCCTACATGATCGAGGCACATATGTAATCCTTATGTTGTTGCTATGCTGAGTTTGCTGGGATCCAATGGATTATGAGATTATGTTCAGATTGTGTGTGAGTAATATATTTGATTTACCTCTTTTATATTTATGTTCTTGAGTAATTCTTGCATGTTCTCCGTTGCTGTTTATTGCTTTGGCCAAGTAGTAGGTAGTAACTCCAAGAGGGAACGTTATGCTTGGTTGTGGGTTCATGCCCCTCGATGACTAGCTTGAGTGACAGAAACATGAGTCTAGGGGATGTGATGTTGCCACAAGGGGGAAAACAATGGTGCTTGTACTTGCGGGTGCAAGGATTGTTTACTTTACGCAAAGTTCTTTTAATGCAGTTGTCTGTTGCTTTGAGTTTACACTATGGGTGGGACTCGCAACTTAATACCAGCGAGATGTTCTGGATAGATATCTCAAGGTGGATGATTAGTAGTAGATGCAGATGGATTTCGGTCTACTTGCCTTGGCGTACCGCCCATGCTTTTGAGCCTCTACCTTTCTTTGCAGCATAGTTAGCATTGGTTTGCGCACATAATCCTGTCGATTGCCCAGCTGTAATTCGTTTACCTCGCTTAGTTGTTTTATCGTCTTTTGGGAGAGAGACATCACTAGTGAACATCATGGGACCCCGGTCCATATTACCATCACTGATCACATCCGTTATTTACTTTATGTTCTTACTTACTAGTTGCAGTAATACCTATCACTATTATCTCTTGCGTTTGATCCTTTGTAAACGACAAGGCCGGAGGGATTGACAACCTCTCTGTACTCGTTGGGAGCAAAGTTATTTGTATTTGTGTGCAGGTCCGGTCAATCGCTAGTTGCGCCGCTAGCAGTTGACACCTTCTTGTTGAACCTCGGAGTCTCAGGGGATTCGATCCTTGGTATCTTTGCCAAGGGAAAACTACCGCTACACTGCATCTCAAACCTTCCACTTGGGGTAACCAACGAGGGGCGAGAAGCCATCAACAGGGGACTTGAGAACCACGTCAGGGGAGCCTCGGGGTGTCCATGAGGGTGGGGGCGCGCCCCCCGATCGAGGGCGCGCCCCCCTGCCTCGTGGGCCCCTCGAGCACACACGGGTGTCCTTCTTCCTCCTATATAAGTCTATGTACCCCGAAACCTTGGACAACAGAGAAAAAACCCTAATTCCACCGCCGTAACCTTCTGTCCCCGTGAGATCCCATCTTGGAGCCTGTTCTAGAGCTCCACCGGAGGGGGATCCATCACGGAGTTCTTCATCATCATCATCATCGCCCTCACCATGAGTTGTGAGTAGTTTACCACAGACCTTCGGGTCCATAGCTAGTATCTAGATGGCTTCTTCTCTCTCTCTCTGGATCTCAATACAAAGTTCTCCTCGGTCTTCGAGGAGATCTATTCTATGTAATCTCTTTTTGCGGTGTGTTTGTCGAGATCCGATGAATTGTGAGTTTATGATCAAGATTATCTATGAGAAATATTTGGTTCTTCTCTGAACTTTTTATGTGTGCTCATAATATCCTTGCAAGTCTCTTCGAATTATTGGTTTGGTTTGGCCTACTAGATCTATATTTCTTGCAATGGGAGAAGTGCTTGGCTTTGGGTTCAATCTTGCGGTGTCCTTTCCCAGTGACAGTAGGGGCAGCAAGGCACGTATTGTATTGTTGCCATCGAGGATAAAAAGATGGGGTTTATATCATATTGCTTGAGTTTATCCCTCTACATCATGTCATCTTGCTTAAGGGGCGTTACTTTGTTCTTATGAACTCAATACACTAGATGCATGCTGGATAGCGGTCGATGTGTGGAGTAGTAGTAGTAGATGCAGAATCGTTTCGGTCTACTTGTCTCGGACATGATGCATATATACAATGATCATGCCTAGATAGTCTCATAATTATTCGCTTTTCTATCAATTGCTCGACAGTAATTTGTTTACCCACCGTAGAATATCGCTATCATGAGAGAAGCCACTAGAGAACACTATGGCCCCCGGGTCTATTCTCAACATATCAATCTACATCTAATTTACTTTTATCGCTTTTATTTTCTATTCTTATAAACAAAAATACCAAAAATATAAACTATCATCTCTATCAGATCTCACCTTCGTAAGTGACGGTAAAGGGATTGACAACCCCTTATCGCGTTGGCTGCGAAGTTCTTATTTGTTTGTGCAGGTGCGAGGGACTCGCGCGTGGTGTCCTACTGGATTGATACCTTGGTTCTCAAAAACTGAGGGAAATACTTACGCTACTGTGCTGCGTCTCCCTTCCTCTTCGAGGGAACACAACGCAAGCTGGAGAAGTAGCACTCTAGGCTAGCAATGCTAGGTAAACCGGTCGCTCTGATCCGGGGTGCCACAACGCTTGGTATCAGAGCCGTGCTAACTGTAGGACACGCTAGACTAAGATGTGCTAACTAAACGCCGGATACGCGTTTAGGTTGAGTGCCGGTAGTCTGCATAGCTGGTTGTTGCTTTACATATACTTGTCTAATTTTTTTATGCTAACCTAATGATGGTTGTGAGTGTAGATGGATCCAGTGCCGTATCTGTGCCAGTTGCAGTTGATGTCCTACACGTCACCGCATCTCCTTTGTAACGTGTGGCGTCGGTTGTACCCTCTTGGAGACGACCCAGTTTATCATGTGTACCGGGAGCATCTAGCAGGCTCAATATATTAGTATCAGGCAGTGGTGACACTGCGCGTCAGTTCTGACTCCAGCTCTTACACTCGTACCTCTCGAAGCGGTTATGTTGCTACCGCTTCGCATGCCGTCCAATTTGCTGCATTCGAGATCCTTGTTGAGCTCCGTCACAGCGAGGTCCGCATGCAGAACCACCCAGGTTTCCAATACTATCCTTCTCTGCACGACAACGTTCGTGTTCATTTCCCTGAGATTGATCCGGAGTCTAATAGTGTTGCTAGCCATCTTTCCTGTTATATTACTGCTAGCTATCTCATGATCCACGAGTTGGCTCGCGAGTTGACTAACACTCGTATTGCTTTAGCCACTACTAGGTCTGTCACCATTCCCGCCTCCATGGGATTTACCCCTTACGTCCCCGCCAGTTCCGTTTCCCCTATTTCACTAGTAACCACTCCCAGTAGCTCGGGCGCCTCGACCATAACTCCTCTTAGTGCCCCTGCTGAGTGGATATCACTTCTCACTACCCCTGTAGCTCCTATGATCCACCCTACTTCCGCCCCGGAAGGAGAGCCTTCGAGGCAGCGTCGCCGTGTTACCTTTAACCCCGAGATTTCAGTTAACCTCATCAGTTCAGGATCCGAGTCCACTTCAGGGGAGGACCCCGCAGCACCCGCAGAGTAGTAGAGCTCCAGAGTATTCGCAGTTGTCAGACTGATGTACGAATGTAGTTGTACGAGTCATGATGTTTCGTTTCATGTATGAGAGTAGTGGAACCGAGCATGTTAATTACTTTTCATGTATGAGTCCTTGTATAATTATGCTGAAGTTGTATTTCTTTTACTCAATGTCTTTCTTCGCAATTTTGTTTTCCCTCGAGTTTTGTTGCTGGCTTTTCCCCAAATATTTCATTTGAATGTTTCTCATCTCAATTGCGTTGTCTTGGGAAAAATCCAGAATAGGATGACGCGGGGAGGCAACAGTAGCAGCGCTCACGAGGATGTTCCTGTTCGTCACTCTGCCCGACAGGCCGGACACTCCCCCGAGCCGTACATACCACCGCCTCCACCGCCAAATCCGCCTACCACTAAGCAAATTCTGCGTATGTTTGAGGAAAGAAGAGTAATGATCTTCTTGAGATATTAAAAAGTGTTCAAGCTATGGTTGGTCAGAATGGAAATCATAACGGTCATCACTCCAAGCTATCAGATTTTCGGAGAACTCAGCCTCCCAGTTTCAGTCAGGTTGTTGACCCTTTGGATGCCGGTGATTGGTTACGGACCATTGAAAGGAAGCATGAGATTGCCCGTACAGCAGAAGAGGACAAAGTTCCATATGCAACTTACTATCTTGAAGGCGTTGCTGCCATATGGTGGGAAAATGCAAAAGCCATGTGGCCTGCTGATGAAGAACTCACCTGGTCAAAATTCAAGGATCAGTTCCGAAAATATAACATCCCTACTGGAATTATGAAAACCAAGCAGCATGAATTTCTTGCACTCACCCAAGGAAATTTGTCTGTAGGTGAATATTTGCAGAAATTCAACCACCTGGCCCGTTACTCCCTATATGATGTAGCCACTGAAGAAAGAAAAATTGATAGATTTCTTGGAGGATTAAACTCGCAACTCAGGAGCACTCTTAGCATGCTCGATTTTCCAGACTTCCAAACTTTGGTGAATAAAGCTTTCATTGCGGAAAGAGAACACAAGCTTGTACTGGACAACCGGCCTGCCAATAACGAGCACAAGCGCAAGTTCGAACCAAGTAAAGAAGGGCAACCAGTGCAGAAGGCTCGAACCTGGCAGCAAACTCAGGTGGAATACATGCCCAATTGGCAAAAGAATGTTAACAAGACCACTACCCAAGTCAAGAATGTTGTCACCAACCCAGTACACGAGGAGCGTCAACGCAAAAATTCTTGTTTCAGTTGTGGGCAAAATGGACACTATGCCAGGCAGTGCCCCAAGAACAGCAAGGCGAACGCCTTATTCCGGTCACAAGTCAACTTTATGGGGTCATACCCGAACCAGCAAAACATCATCGGGCACGTCCATCACCTCTCCGCAGATGAAGCCCAAAAAAACCCCGAAGTAGTCATTGCTATGTTTTTTGTTAATAGCATACCTGCAATAATTTTATTTGACTCGGGGGCTTCCCACTCTTTTATTTCTCGGAGTTTTGTTGCCCATAACAAATTTTCTTGTTCTCTTTTGGGTAAAAATATGCTGGTAGAAACACCGGGATCTTTAATCAAGAGTATCTAGTCTGCCGTTACTTGGAAATCAATATCAACGGAATGAGCTTTCCAACTTCCTTGATACTCATCGAGTCGGTACAGTTGGACGTTATTTTGGGCATGAATTGGCTAACCCAATATCAAGTATGCATAAACTGTGCAACCCGAGAAGTCACTCTGACCAGTCAAAAAGGGCAGTCTACAAAATGCTACTCCCGCAGAAGCATACCAAAGAAGGGAATGATATTCACTGCTATGGCTGAATTGGAATTAATTCCCGTGGTCAGTGAATTTCCTGATGTATTTCCAGAAGAACTGCCAGGCATGCCGCCAGATCGAGAGCTTGAGTTTGCAATAGATCTGGTACCCGGAACCGCACCGTTTACAGGATGCCCTCATCAGAATTAGTGGAATTAAAGAAGCAGCTCGATGAAATGCTCCAGAAAGGATATATCCGTCCCAGTTCCTCACCATGGGGATCGCCTGCACTCTTTGTAAGCAAGAAGGATGGCAGCCTCCGCTAGTGTGTGGATTATCGTCAGCTGAATGATGTCACCATCAAAAACAAATATCCGCTACCAAGAATTGATGACTTGTTCGATCAGCTCAGTGGGGCCAAGGTATTATCCAAGATTGACTTACGAACCGGATACCATTAGCTTAAGATTAAAAAGGAAGATATTCCTAAGACCGCATTTACCACTCGATACGGTCTTTATGAATATACAGTTATGTCCTTTGGTCTCACCAATGCCCATGCGTTCTTCATGCACATGATGAACAAAGTATTCATGGATTTCCTCGATAAGTTCGAGGTAGTCTTTATCGATGACATACTTATATATTCAAAAAGTGAAGGGGATCACAAAGAACATCTCCGAGCAGTGTTACAACGACTCCGCGACCATCCGCTTTACGCCAAATTCAGTAATGTGAGTATTGGCTCAAACAAGTTGGATTTCTTGGACACGTGCTATCCGCCGAGGGTATAGCCGTAGACCCAAGCAAGGTAAAAGATGTGCTCAATTGGTTGCCACACACAACGGTATCTCAGATCAGGAGTTTTCTTGGACTGGCTGTATATTACCATCGTTTCATTGAAGGATTCTCCAAGATTGCCAAACCCATGACAGAGCTACTCAAAATGGACAAGAAGTTTGAATGGACTAACGACTATGAGAAAAGTTTCAGTGAGCTAAAGATACGGCTGACCACCGCACCCTTATTAACTCTTCCAGACATCTATCGTAGTTTTGATGTATACTGTGACGCATCCAGACAAGGACTTGGTTGCGTACTTATGCAAGACGGCAAGGTAGTGGCATATGCATCACGACAGCTGCGACCGCACGAAGGAAATTACCCTACTCATGATCTGGAATTGGACGTGGTGGTGCACGCTCTCAAAATATGGAGGCATTATCTCATCGGGAAGAAGTGCCAATTTTTTACAGATCACAAAAGTATCAAGTATATATTTACCCAGCCAGATTTAAATCTCCGTCAGCGAAGGTGGCTTGATCTGGTTAAGGGTTCTGATCTTGGAATAAATTACCACCCGGGTAAAGCCAACGTGGTGGCTGACGCACTTAGTCGGAAGACGGTCAGCCTAAACATCATATTAAAATCTTTGCCCACTAAACTCCAAGAGGAGGTTGCTCAACTCCATCTGAACATCGTTGAGGCTGGTCTCGCTAATATTTTTGAAGTTACCCCCACACTTGAGGAAGAAATCCGCAAGGCCCAGCCAGACGATCAAGTCCTACAAAAGCATGCCGATAATATGCTGGCAGGACGTACCTCTGATTTCTCAAGGATCACTTTGGGACTCTTCGATTTCGTGGAAAGATTTGTGTACCAAACCAGTCGGACCTGAAAAAGAAAATCTTGTCAGAAGCACACGAATCCTCATATTCTATTCACCCTGGGGGTACAAAAATGTATGAAGACCTTCGTCAAATATTCTGGTGGGATGGAATGAAGAAAGACATTGCCTATTTTGTGGCTTGTTGCAACATATGCAACAAAGTAAAGGTAGAACATCAGAAGCCAGCCGGACTTCTTCAACCGCTGTCAGTTTCGCAATGGAAATGGGATGACGTCTGCATGGATTTCATCACAGGACTACCCAAGACTCAGCGAGGCAATGATGCAATATGGGTCATAGTGGACACTCTAACCAAGGTAGCTCACTTTATCCCGGTCAAGACCACATATCGAGCATACCAACTTGCACAGCTGTATGTGTCCAGAATAGTCAGTCTGCATGGAGTACCTCGAACCATCACTTCCGACCGAGGTTCACTCTTTACCTCCGCTTTCTGGTCACGTCTCCATCAAGCCTTGGGGACAGCCCTGAAATACAGTACGACCTATCATCCTCAGACTGATGGACACACAGAGCGGGTAAACCAAATACTTGAAGATATGCTGCGAGCTTGCATCTTGGCCCAAGGATCTAAATGGGAAGATTGTCTGCCTTACGCTGAGTTCTCCTACAACAACAGTTTCCAAACCAGTCTAAAGATGTCACCGTTCGAGGTGTTATATGGCTGAAAGTGTCGTACCCCGTTAAATTGGTCTCAGACTGGAGATAGCCGTATCTTCGGAATAGATCTCATGATGGAAGTTGAGAAACAAGTCAAGGAGATCAGAGATAGATTACAATTGGCCAAATCTCGACAAAAGAGTTATTACGATGCAAAACACCGACAGCTCAGTTTTGAACCCGGAGAACACGTATACCTTCGAGTTACTCCTACGAAAGGAGTCAAGAGATTTCAGACTCGCGGAAAGTTGGCACCAAGATTTATTGGCCCCTTCCCAGTTATTTCTCGAGTGGGCACCGTTGCTTATCAGTTGGAATTGCCCCCGGAATTGTCCGATGTGCACAACGTGTTTCATGTCCCACAGTTGAGGCGGTGCATATCGCCGCCTGAGAAAAGGACTGCCATGACCGACATAGAATTGGCAAAGGATTTAACGTATGAAGAAAGATTGTTCAAAATTGTGGATCAGATGGAAAGGGTCACTCGCCGTAAAGTAAGGAAGTTTTATAAGGTCCAGTGGGAGCATCACACCGAGTCAGAAGCCACCTGGGAACAAGAAGAATTCCTATAGACAGATTATCCGGAATGGTTTTCCCAAGCAACCGAATCTCGAGGACGAGATTCATTCTAAGTGGGGGAGGTTTGTGACAGCCTGATTTTTCCCTCTTTTATTTGCCTGAGTTTTATTTGGATTTAATTTGAACCTTGGGATTTTTGAATCTTTTCATATGGACTTAAACACATGGGTACCCTTGGCTTTCACCCAAGTGCCTCATATCCATCTCAAATCATCTTTTCCCTCTGGTTCACCCTAAAATAATTATTGGAATATTTTTCTTTATTGAAAAATATTCATTTTTTCCTCCAAAACCCTAGTTAAGCCCATTGTGCTCCAAAGCAAGCCCAATTTTTCTGGCCCACAAAAATCTGAGGAAATTCATAAATATTCTTTAGAACCTAGGACACACTCCTGAGAAAAAATATTGCACCACTTTTTGGAATATTTTTGCTACAGAAATTCTTTTATATTCTGGACATAAATGGTAGTTTCTACAGCAACTACCATTTTACTTGCTCCATTGCTTCTGAAACTCCTTGTGCATCTTTACCTTAGTAACTTCGGACTAGCCTCCAGAACGCAGCCTCCAACTCTTAGCCAATTTACCTCAGTAAACTCTCAAAGTTTCTGTCCAAAAACTTACCAGCCGTATGAATTTCTTTCTATTGCGTCTGGACCCAAACTAAACCTGGGTAACTCTCATATCGACTACGAACGACACGCCAGACATGATCTTTGGTGCCAACTCGGCCAGTAGGCAAAGTTCACGCGGTGACCACGCGTGTGCACCATGCCAGGCTGCTTGTCGGCGCGCTCTGGATGCCGCCGAGCGCTCTGTTTCGCGCGTGCTTGCTTCCGCGCCTGCCAGAGCTTGCCAAACCGCGCCACCATCTTCGTCTCGACCTCTACAGCGCCCCCTGACACTCGCTGACGCCGGAGCTCGCCGCAGCGAGCATGAGCATGGTCCGGCCAAGGCAACAGTGCGGTGTGCACTGTGCTCGTCTCCACTCCAGTGCCCTTGTGCTCGTCTCCGTCCATCCATAGCTCCGGCATGAACCCCGTCGCCTTCTCCCCCTCTCGCTGACGCCATTCGTCGCCGGCCACAGCGTCCAGGTGTCGCCGGCGGAGCCCCGTTCCCCCCTCTCGGCTCGCCTATATATAGGACCCCTCCCAGCCTTCTGGAGCACCCAGCTCCACTCCCACACACACCACAACTGCGTAGAACCTCGTGGCCCGGCCGGGCAGGCCACAGGCCGCCGTCCCCGAGCTTGAGCTCACCGGCGATCCCCTCGGGTCGTCGCGGTAGCTCCAGTCCCTCTGAGGCCAAGACAACCCTTCCAGAGCCTCCTCCACTCTCTGGTGGTGTCGTTCCACCTAGTTGGAGCTTCTGGAGTCGCCGTTGCTCGCCGTCTTCTTCAACTCCGACGACCACCCCATTCTTCCTCCGTCTGCGAGGCCATTTCCGATGCTGTCCGACCATCCCTAGCTACTCTACGGGTACGGGCAGGTGCGCCTCGACCTCCTCTATCGATCTATCCCTCCCATCTTGGCCAAGGAGCTCGCGTTGCCGCCGTGCGCTCCGGCGAGGCCGCAGCCGCCCCTGTTCTTCTCCCTCTCTCCCCCTCACCTGACTAGTGGGGCCCGCTAGTCAGTCTCTCTGTACCCGTGCGAAGCGGTACGAGTGGTGGTGTCGGTGTACTAAGGTAGGGGTACCTCAGTACCCCAACTTGTGCACGGGCAGTTGCAGCTTCCCGCGGCAGGGTCGACCATGTGCTCGCCGGAGACCTTCCTGCTCCACATAAAACCATTCAAAAACAAAGTATACAAGACAGAAGATCGAGACCCCGGCAAGTGGAGCTTGCCGGGAAGGCCGTTCCAGGCTCAAGGTTACCTCACTCACGCAAGGCCCTGGCAAGAGGAGCTTGCCAGGAAGACTATAAGATTCCATTACAGAAGACATGCCTCGGCGCAACATGCGCCCCGGCAAGGCCCGGGGAGCGACAAGCTTCAGAGCCCGACAAGCTCCTGGGCCCGGCAAGGTCAAGACCCCGGCAAGATGCTTGCCGGGAGAGTTGCGTTGTGTGCCCGCGCTCCAGCTCATCGGCCCACGCGTCGCCCTGGGGCCTCTCCTGGGACGCGTGGCGGATGGCTGTGCAGCCTAGGGGACACGGTGGCACTCCACGGTGGTAAAGCCATCGCCGTGGCAAACGGAGACGCAAGGGCGGGCGCTTTTAGGGTCGACGGCGACGGGCATTAAATGCCCTTGTCCCCCACTGTCAAAGTAGGTAGCGACCACTGTTCACGCACTGTAGCTCCACTATTCTCGCACTGTTACAACTACCACCTCTTTTACATTTTTACCCCTTTCTCCTACGTTGACACCTGTCGGTAACCCCTTGCACTATAAAAGGAGGCCCATGCACAACGTAGAGGGGGTTCGGAACCTAGATCGCTCATACGCTCGGTGTAGCTAGTTCTTCAAGCTCCCGAGCTCTCCAACTCAATACAAACCAAGCAGGAGTAGGGTTTTACGCGTCCACCGCGGCCCGAACCTGGGTAAACTGCCCGCGTGTTCACTACGATCTGCTCTTCGTGCTCCCTCCGCCCTCTTACCGCACAAACAAGGGGCTCCGGTCCCATAGGTGTTCGTGGTGGACAGTTTCCCCCGACATCTTTGGCGCGCCAGGTAGGGGGCGTCGAGGTTGTGCGAATCTGATCCGGCGTTCACGCGGGCGCATTCTTCATCAACCTCTCCAGTTTATTCAGCAACTTCATCAGCAACAGCACCATGGCCCCGAAGAAGAAGGCTTCGGAGGTCGGAGGCCCGTCTGCGTCTCATCCGCCGCCACCGGAGCCAACGGTGGGCGGGGGAGACGCCGTCGGAAGGGTGGTCGCCGGCGAGGACACTCGCGGCGCCACCAAATCAAAGGACAGGACGGACGACCGAGCCTCGGTCTCCGTGGACGCGTCGCGTCCATCTCAGCACACGACAACCCAGCAGCGCCATACCACAGGAGGTGGTATCCGCTTGCTGGGACAAGGGCAAACCGGAGGCTCGCGGGACGCTCCGGACCGCCGTCCGGGCACCAGCAAGGCGCGGTCGCCGGGGCGGGACCCTGCTCCTTCTAACGCTGTTAGAAGTCCGAGCATATCCCGCTCCTCGCACCGCTCGCCCCCGCTCCCCTCCACTCCAGCAGAAGCGCTCGCAAGGGCGCAACTGCTCCTCGACTTCCCTCCAGCGGCAGACAAGGCCGAAGACTGGAGGGCTACCATCCAGAGCCTGATCGCCTTCGCTAACAACGACTCTCCACAGCAGTCGGCGACCTCGCGGCCGCGGCAAGCTGAGAAGACGAAGGCCGACGGCGACAAGACCGCCGGGGGTGCGACAACCGTGCACTCCCCGCCGCGGAAGCAGAAGACGCCGCCCCGCCGGAACAACGCCGACGACGGCTCCACGGCGTCGTCGGATCCGCGGGCTCGTCGGGACCAGCGCCAAGTCCTTGACGACCGGCGACAAGAAGACGCTCGGACAACAATCGAGCGCCGCCGAGAAGCTCGGCGACAATCAGACCAGAGAGCTGGGAACGCTGTCGACGCGCGCGCGCCCGGTGAACTAGGCGACTTGCCGTACGCGGCAGGCTGCCCTGCGTTCACCCGCGAGCTGCGGCGCGTCCAGTGGCCCAGCATGAAGAATTTCAAGCCCGACGTACCGGAGAAGTACGACGGCAAGACGCACCCCTCGGAATTCCTCAGCATCTACACTATCGCGGTGCAAGCTGCCGGGGGGCGCGACGAGAAGATTTTGGCGAACTACTTCCCGCTCGTGCTTAAGCCGAACGTTCGTTCCTGGCTTATGCACTTGCCGGAAGGCTCCATCTCTTCTTGGGCAGACCTTTGCCACCAGTTTGTTGGCGCCTTCACGGGCGGCCACAAACCCCACGGCCAGGAGAGCGATCTCCACATTCTGGCCCAGAAGGAAGGAGAATCCCTGCGCAAGTACATCCAACGCTTCAGCCGTGTACAGCACAACATCCCCGACGTCCACCCTGCCGCGGTTATCAGCGCGTTCCACCAGAACGTGCGTAACCGCCGCATGCGTGAAGAAATGGCGATGACCAAGATTCGGGATGTCAGCGAGCTCTACACTCTGGCTGATAAGTGCGCACGCGCAGAAGAGGGGAGGAGACTCCCCGGGGAGGATGCTGGCGCAGGAGGAAGCGACAGCGACGACGCCGCCCCGGCAAAGAAGAGCCGGCGGCGGAACAACAGAAGAAAGAACAAGAAGGAAGTGCTTGCCGTCGAGAAGTCCGGCAAGGAGGCCACCGCCAAGCAAACACAGGCCGGCGGCTCCGGCAAGGAGCCTGCCCCTGTAGCGGCGGCCGACAAGCAGGACGGCTCCGACAAGCAATACTGCAAAATCCACCACACCAAGGGCCACGACCTCTCCAACTGCAAACGCGTCGAGTACCTCGTCGAGCAGCAGAAAGCTGAGTACGAGAGGCGCGACAAGGAGAAGGCCCAAGGTGGAGGGGGAGAGCCAAGCAAGAAGCGGCCATTCAATGGGCGGGGAGGACGTCGTGGCAAGGCCAAGCAGTGGCAAGGTGATCGACCTCCCCGGGGCCGCGACAAGGATGAAGAAGACGACGACGAAGACATGGAGGACGAGGATAACAGCGAGCAGGAGTTCTAGAAGGCCACGGAGGTCCTGTGCGTCGACGGTGGCGCCTCTCTGCACACCTCCCACCGCCAGCTCAAGCAGTGGGTGCGTGAGGTGAATGCAGCAGAGCCGCCCGTGGAGTCGCGCAGGCTCCTCAAATGGTCCAGCACGCCCATCATTTTTGATCTTGAGGATCACCCTGACCGCACCATGGCGGTCGGGTGCTTGCCGATGCTGGTCTCACCCACCATCCGCAACCTCAAGGTCACCAAAATGTTGGTTGACGGCGGGGCCGGGCTGAACTTGATCTCCTCTGCTGTGATCAAGAAACTCCAAATCCCAGATGGCGAGCTCGAAGAGACCGGTTCTTTCCAAGGAATCAACCCGGGAAGGAGCAAGCCCAAGGGGAAGATCACTCTGCCGGTGACCTTTGGCGGGGAGCTCAACTTCAGAACTGAGCGCATCACTTTCGACGTCGCTGATATTCCATTGCCATACAATGGAATACTCGGCCGTCCCACCCTCGCCAAGTTCATGGCAGCTTCCCACTATGCTTACAACGTACTCAAGATGCCGGGGCCGATAAGCGTCATCACTGTCCATGGCGACAAGAAAGATGCGCTTGTCTGCGCCGACAAGATCTACTGGGATGCAGCAGCTGCGGCAGAGAAGGATACACTTGCCGCTGAAGCTCCCGGGGGGAAGAAGACGAAGACCAAGTCCGGCAAGTGCTCTGGGCCCACTCCGGCAACCGCACCTCTTCAGAGTGCTGCGCTGCCGTCGAGGACGTTCCATCGAGCTCCACCGGCAAGTGTAAGAAGGGGATGGCCGCTCCTCCGGCAACCAAGAAGGTGTCCGCCAAGGAGGACGGCACTGGTGGTACCTTCACCATCAGTGCCACACTTGACAGCAAATAGGAAAGCGCGCTCGTTGCCTTCCTGCGGGCGAATGTCGATGTGTTTGCCTGGCAACCATCTGACATCCCCGGTGTTCCCAGGAAGGTAATTGAGCACAAGCTTGCTGTTTGTCCTCATGCGCGGCCCGTCAAGCAGAACGTGAGGAAGCAAGCCGTGGAGCGCCAAGAATTCATCAACGAAGAGATCAAGAAGCTAGAGGCAGCAGGCCTAGTTAGAGGTGTGATCCATCCGACGTGGTTAGCAAACCCAGTCGTCGTGCGCAAGGCCAACGGGAAGTGGAGACTGTGTATAGACTTCACCGATGTGAATAAAGCATGTCCCAAGGATCCATTCCCTTTGCCGCGCATTGACCAGATCGTTGACTCCACTGCCGGATGTGAGCTACTCTCTTTTCTTGATGCATATTCAGGCTACCACCAGATCTTTATGGCCAAAGAGGATGAAGAGAAGACTGCATTTATCACTCCATGTGGCACTTATTGCTTCATACGCATGCCATTCGGACTGAAGAATGCAGGATCAACGTTTGCAAGGGTAGTGCACACTGCTTTCGAGCCACAGATCCACAGAAATGTAGAGGCTTACATGGATGACATCGTGGTGAAGAGTAAGAGCAAGGAAACCCTGGTCCAAGATTTAGAAGAAACATTTCAGAACCTGCGCAAAATACAGCTCAAGTTGAACCCTGAGAAGTGCGTCTTTGGAGTCCCCTCCGACAAGCTTCTCGGGTTCTTTGTGTCACAGAGGGGGATTGAAGCCAACCCCGACAAGATTAAAGCCATTGAGCAGATTGAGGCCCCGAGGCGCGTCAAGGATGTCAGAAGGCTTGCAGGTTGTGTGGCTACCCTCAGTAGGTTCATTTCGAAGTCTGCGGAACGCGCCCTACCTTTCTTCAAAATCCTGAAGAAGGCAGGTCCCATGAAGTGGACTCCGGAAGCGGAGGCAGCGCTGCAAGATTTGAAACGGTACCTATCCTCCACTCCAATACTTGTCGCACCTAGACCACAGGAAAAGTTGTTGCTATATCTAGCGGCAACCAACCAGGTGGTTAGTGCTGCGTTAGTAGCGGAGAGGGAGGCCGACGAGGAGTCCGCACCACCGGCAAGCGAATCCAGCGACAAGCAGGGGGCTGCTCCGGCAAGCTCTGGCCCCGACAAGGACGACTCTGTGCAGGAATAGGGAGAAGTGCGGAAGAAGATGGTGCAGCGCCCAATGTATTTTGTAAGTTCCCTTCTTCAGGGGGCTAGATCAAGATACTCTGGTGTGCAAAAGTTGCTTTTCGGCCTCCTCATGGCCTCGAGAAAGCTGCGCCATTACTTCCAGGCACATGAGATAACAGTGGTCACTCGCTTTCCGCTGAAGAGGATATTGCACAACCCAGAAGCAACAGGCAGGATCGTTGAGTGGGCACTGGAGCTGTCGAGCTTTGGACTCAAGTTTGAAAGTACTTCAACCATACAGAGCCGAGCTTTGGCAGAATTCATAGCTGAGTGGACCCCAACGCCCGATGAGGAAGTCCAAGAAACAAGTGCACCCGTACAAGGAGCGACAAGTGAATGGGTAATGTATTTTGACGGTGCCTTCTCGCTGCAAGGCGCCGGTGCTGGCGTGGTACTCATCGCGCCCACCGGAGAGCACCTCAAATATGTTATCCAGATGCACTTTCCCAGGGAGCAAGCGACAAACAACACTGCTGAATATGAAGGCTTGCTTGCTGGCCTCAGGATTGCGGCCGAACTTGGGATCAGGAAGCTGATTGTGCGGGGAGATTCTCAGTTGGTGGTCCGACAAGTTAACAAGAGTTATCAAAGCCCTTTGATGGAAGCTTATGTAGATGAAGTGAGGAAGCTTGAGGAGCACTTTGAAGGTCTGCAGATGGAGCACGTCCTGAGAGCTCAGAATGAAATAGCAGATGGCCTTTCAAAGTGTGCTTCGATGAAGTTACCTGTGGAACCAGGGACCTTCTTGCTCAAGCTGACTCAACCATCCGTTACACCATCAATTGGGCAGTCCAAGAAGAGGAAGTTGGTCTCCGGCGACTACTTGCCGGCGGATCTTCCTGAAACCGCCGCCAAGGTCCCCAAGATCAACAACCAGAACGCTGAGGAACAGTTTGCTCCTGCAGATCCTCGGGTCTGTACAGTTGAAGCAAGCGTTCCCGACAAGCCTCGCCCCGGCGAGCTTGCCGGGGGACCATCAGCTCCGGCAGAGCCAGAGGTTCTTGCCGTAGAAGCTGAGGTTCCCGCAGCGGCCCTCGAGCCTTTAATCCTTGCCGTTGAGCCTCAAGCTCCGGCATGGGCGCAGCAGATCGTCCATTTTCTGCAAACTGGAGAACTTCCCGACGACCCAGAAGAAATAGAGAAGATAACCAGGCAGTCAAGTATGTACCAGTTCGTGGATAACGAGCTGTACAGAAGGAGACTCAATGGTGTCAGACTGAAGTGCATCTCCAGGGAAGATGGACAGAAGCTGTTGGCAGAAATACACGGAGGCATATGCGGCCACCACATTGGCGCAAGGGCGCTTGCCGGGAAAGCTTTCCGGCAAGGGTTCTTTTGGCAAGAAGCCCTCCAAGATGCAACTGCACTAGTAACCAAGTGTGAAGCGTGCCAGTTCCATGCAAAGCAAATTCATCAGCCAGCTCAAGCTCTCCAAACAATTCCTTTATCCTGGCCCTTCTCGGTCTGGGGGCTCGATATCCTCGGCCCCTTCCCCCGAGCCGTCGGGGGCTTTGAGTACTTGTACGTTGCAATCGACAAGTTCACAAAGTGGCCAGAAGTGGAGCCAGTGAGAAAGGTGACAGCACAGTCAGCGGTCAGGTTCTTCAGGTCGATTGTTTGCCGTTTCGGAATCCCTAACAGGACCATCACCGATAACGGTACGCAATTTACTAGTCGCACCTTCATGCAGTACGTCCAAGACCTTGGCGCCAAGGTCTGTTTCGCTTCTGTTGCTCACCCGAGGAGCAACGGTCAAGCGGAGAGGGCCAATGCTGAAGTGCTGCGCGGACTCAAGACAAGGACCTTTGACAGGCTGCGCAAGTGCGGAAGAAATTGGATAGAGGAGCTACCGGCGGCTCTTTGGTCAATCAGAACGACACCAAGTCGAGCCACCGGACAGACACCCTTTGCTCTAGTCTATGGAGCAGAGGCAGTTCTCCCCACGAAACTCGTATACGGATCTCCTCGAGTGCTCGCTTATGATGAGCTTGAGCAAGAGCAACTGCGGCAAGATGATGCATTGCTCCTCGAGGAGGAACGTCTCCAGGCTGCTGTACGAGCTGCTCGATACCAGCAAGCCTTGCGCCGCTATCATAGCCGCAAGGTCAGGGCCAGGAGTCTCGAGGAAGGCGACCTTGTTCTTCGGCGTGTTCAGTCCGCCAAGAATTCCAACAAGTTGACGCCAAAGTGGGAAGGCCCTTATCGGGTGAGACAAGTCACAAGGCCCGGCGCTGTCCGCCTTGAGACCGAAGAAGGCTTACCGGTGAGCAACTCCTGGAACATAGAGCATCTTCGCAAGTTTCACCCATAAGGCGCGGTTGCCGTGATCCGCTCCGGCAACCACCTTTTGTACAAGCTTTGCCGCTGTTGCATGTAACCCTCTGTACAAAGCCGGGCGCAGACCCCGTGCATCAGTAAAGTTTTTTTGTTTTGCGCTGATTGCCTTTTGCATGCTTTTCTTTGCTATTTGCATGTGTTATTTGGCATATTGTGCAACATGCACACCCGGTAAGCATTAGAACGCCGAAAGGCCATATACTTGTTTCCCTCTTCTTTTTCCTTGTCTCTTAAGCAGAAGGTACGTTCCTCGCGCACAAGTTTGCCGGGGGGGGAAGGAGATGGAAGAGGAACCAAGTGCTGTTCAAGAAAGAGAAGCCTTACCAAGAAGCAAGCGACATATGAAAGCTAAGTTATTAGAATTTGAGCAATTCAAATTTTTAAATTTTAGTTGTCTTCCTTGAACAATCACACTTTGTATGGAAAACCTGTGCGCGGGGGAACCTACCCGTAGCTAGCCGCACCCTTGTCTTGTTTTCGAGTACACTCAACGATTCAAGTGAGCTGCGACAAGTGTCGCGCCCTTGGTTCGTTTTCGAGTTCACTCAACAAGCTGAGTGTGTCGCGACTAGCCGCGGCAAGGTTGCTTGCCGGTGAGACCTTGGCCAGCAGGCTGCTCAGAGTCCAGCACTCAGCGCTCGCGGCAAAGGCCCCTTGCCGGCAAGCTCCCCGGGAGCATAGGGTGAAAAGCATACAAAGTAGATGACCAAGACAAGGAAGATAACATTGCACCGATTGATCAAAATGAGATAAATATCTTACAAAGGATAACTTGTCGCAATGATTAATGAGTTCATAACACCCTATGCAGCAACAAAAAAGAGATAAAGATAAAGGAGGCCTAATCTACGCGGTCGCCCTCGATCCTGGAGATCTTGTTCACCTTGGCGATGATGTGGGCGACCTGCTCCTTCAGCGCCTCCATGTTCGCGTCGTCCGGCAAGCTACGGAGAACGTTGGTGAGATTTATGCCGGGATTGCGGTATACAATCTTCGTCAGCACACGCTTCAAGGTTCCCGTGCAGAGCCGGCGCGACTCCTCGGCCAGCTGCGCGGGAATCTTCTTCCGAAGATCTGCAAGGGCCGGCGCGATCCCCCTGAAGAAGAGGCTGAGCTTGGCGCTGTGAGGAAGGTTTGGGTCCGGGGAGTAGATGAGATGCTCCAGCTTCAGCGCCAGCAGCTCCTGGTCGATGTTGGACGCAGAAGATACCAAGTCCTCGGTCCATACCTCGACGGTACGGCGGAAGTTCTCGGCCGCTTTGTTGGCGCTGTCCACCAAGCCTCGCTCCTTGCGGAGCTCCTCCTTCAGTTTGGTCTCCCGGTCCCGGACGGCTTCGAGCGAGTCCTTCAGTGTGGAGACCTTCAGCTCCAGATCCTCGATGGAGTCCTTGGCGGCCTTCAGCTCGTCGCCCTTCTCAGAAAGACGCACCTGGAGTTCTGAGTTGGTGTGGGCGTCCTTCTCGCGCTCTGTATTGAGCGCGGCGACCCGCTCCACGCTCGCCTTCAACGACTCCTCCAGCTGCGCGACCTTGGCGGCAAGCTCCTCCTTGGCGGTCTCCGCGGCAGCCGCGGCGGCTTTCGCCTCCTTCAGCTCCCCGCCAAGGGCCTGCTCCCGAGCGGCAAGGTCTTCCTCGTGGGAGTCGAGGTTGACCTTCCGCTGGGCGAGCTCTCCTTCTCGCCGGGACAGCTCCACCCCGGCGAGCCGCTGCTGCTCTTCGGCCTCGGCCTTCTCCAGCAGCCATTCTTGATATTCTCCGGCGAGTCTCTCGCGCTCCTCCGCCACCTCGCGGAGGGCAGCCTGGTTGGCGGCGCGGAGCTCCGCCGCACGATTCTCCATCTCGACGGCGGCCTTGGCGGCCAAGGCCTCCCGAGAAGCAAGCTTCGCCTGCCTGGCCCGGTAAAGGGCCAGGAGCTGGTGAAGCAGCTTCTCCTCCTCGGGCCCGTCGCTTCCGCCGGGCGCCTCGACGATCTTCAAGCCCGCGGAGGCGAGGACCTCTCCGTCAAAGGCCTCGCCCTCCGCGGGGGCTCGCGATGAAGAACCCCACGGCACCTGGATGAAGATGCCGTTGGGAGCTTCAAGGTAGTAGCCGGCCTGCTCCTTTCCGGCGGAGGGGTCGGCGGCCGGCGCAGCACTTGATGCTCCTGCCGCCTCCGGGCCGGCAGTGCGGTCGCCGTCCCCCTCCCCGGCCGCTGCGTCCGCAGCCGGAGCGGTCTCTTGCGCGGCCGGCTCGGTGGCTCCCGCCGTGTCCTCGGCGACAGGGGCGTCGCCGCCGCCGCCCTGCGCGCCCTCCTCCTCGATGACGATGACCTCCGTCTCCATCTGCTCGGGAGGAGGAGGATCTAGAAGAAGAAGAAGAAGCAAAAAAGAGTTCAAGCAAATATCCAAAAAGAGACGACTCCAAGAAGACAAAGTTACGGAACTTACCTTGGCGGACGTCGTCAGCGGCGGACTCCCTCGCCGGGGAGCTCTGCCTTGGCGGAGTGGCCGCCCTCGCCGGGCTGCTCGCCCTTGGCGGGGTACTCGCCCTTGGCGGAGTACCCGCCCTTGGCGGAGCACTCTCCCTCGCCGGGGAGTTCGGCCTTGGCGGGGACGGCGAGGCCCGCGGCTCCTCGGGAGCAACCTCCGGACGCTCCTGCGGCTGTGGCTCCACCTCTGCACAAGAAAAGACAAAAGCATCAAGATGTTAGAACAAGACAAAATCTCAAGCACACCCGACAAATGAAAGTACGGAACCCCAGACTTACGCTGGGGGCTGCGCTGGGGGCTGCTCCTCGGAGCAGCGCTCGGATCCGGCAGGCTTGGCTCCGGCACGTCCCCAGTCGCCGCGGCGGGCGAGTCGTCCGCGACTTCGACCACAGGCACCTTGGCCTTCTTCGTCGCCCGCTGAGCCAAGGTTCTGAAATCAAAGCGAAAGCAAGATCAACATCAACAAAAATCAAGATGAAGTTAAAGAAGACGCAAAACCACAAGTACTTACTCCTGTTCCTCCTCGTCGTCGTCGTCGCTCAGGGCGGAGAAGTCAAACTCCACCTGAGGCGCGTCCGCGCGGGGAGCAGGAGGCGAAGACTCCCTCGGGCGCTTGGCGGTCCCCCGGGCTGGGGGCTGCGAAGACCCAGCCCCTGTGGTAGCCGGGGCCCGGGGAGCGGGCGGAGCCGCCGCTCCGCCCTGTGAAGACTCCCTTCCGCTCGGCGCTGGCTTGCGGGGCGCTTCCGCTGTGGCCTGCTTGCGGGGTGCCTCTGCTGTGGCCTGCGCGCGGGCCGCCTCCGCCGTGACTGGTGCGCCGAGCGCCCCCGTCGCAGCTTGACTCCCCCGGGGAGCTCGCGCTGCCCGGCGAGTTGGCTGTTGCCGGGGCGCTTGTGCCCTTGTCCCCGTCGCCGCCTTGCGGAGCCGTTTCATCGGAGAGCGCCTAGGGCTTGCCCGGGGCGGGGAGGTCTTCGACGAAGAAGAGATGTCGTCGGCGTAGAGCTCCAGAGACCCGTCGGAGTCCTCGGCGGCCTCGGCGTCGTCCTCCTCCTCCTCCCCGGCAGGCTTGCTGGGCCCGGCGCCCTGCGCTGCGGCCTCTTTCGCTCCGGCGCCTCCGCTCCCTCCGGCGCCTCCGCTCCCTGCGGCGCCCCTGTTCCCTCCGGCGGCGTTGCCTCTCGCCGCGGCCTCCGTCTGGATTCCGATGATCCCGGAGTGCCTCAAGGATGGGACCCCGGCGAGCTCGTCGGGAGGCAGCTTCAGTAGCCTGCGGATCTCTGCCTCCTCTGCTTGGCAGGACACTTCCGCTGCCTCTGCCTCCTCGGGCGTGTAGCCGAATTCTCCTGCCGCTGCGGCTGCAGCGGCCTCTTCAACCCGAGAAGCGATGTACGCTATCTCTTGGTCAGTGGTGTCCCGTGTGAGCTCCCGGGTCTCGTTCTTGTTCTTCGCCACCTCCACCAGGTTGTCGAAGAGATTCAAGATGACGTCTGGCTTGGGCGCGATCCACGTGCGGTCGACGCCGTGCGAGTCGCACGCGGGCATCATGGCGCGGAGGTTGTCCCTGGTTGTGCTGTTGCAGAGAGGCACCACTCCCCGGGGACCCCTGAACCATTCCGGGTGGGCCGGGTCGTGCTTAAATAGCTCCCGGACCATCCCCTTCAGCTCCAGCGACGTGAAGTTAAAGTTGAGCCCGGGGCGCAGCCTCATGATATCCGCCGAGTTGCCGTACTCCCAGGCCGGCCTTTTCCTGTCTTGGAGAGGGGCGATGCGGCGGCGGAGGAAGTCTGTGCCTACTTCTGCGACAGACAACCTTGCTACCCGGAGACGCAGAATCCTGATGAGGGCGATGTCAAGCTTGTTGTCGTCCGAATCCAGCTCGCTCCAGTCCCTGCCGCGCACGATGGGCGTTGTGCGCGGCGCGGTGAAGGATTGCGGCTGGTCCTCGACAATCCAGCACTAGTCAGCACGCCACTCCTCCCACTTGCCGCGGAGCTCTCCTGGCAAGTAAGACTCCTTCTTGTTCAGACGAAAAACCCAAGATATTCCTCCGGAGAGGGGGGCGCCGGCCTCTGCTCTAGGGGTGAAGAAGTGCCTAAACAGCGCTACGTTTGGGTATATTCCTATATAGTTTTCGCACATATGTGCGAAAACCGCCATTGTGAGGATGGCGTTGGGGGTGAAGTCAAGAAGATGGAGGCCGTAGGTGTGCATTATGTCACAGAAGAACTCGGAAAAAGGAGGGCAAAGACCGCAGTGGAAGAAGGCTGCGAAGAAATAGTACCCGCCGGGGTAGTTGTCCTTGGCGGCGGCCGGATAAGCTCGAGTGCGGGGGTGCGCCTTGGTCTTCTTGGACCAGAACAAGTAATACTTGTTCCAGAGCTCCCGCGCGCTGAGCCTCGGCGGGAAGACGAGGTTCCGCTTCCGGTACAAGGTGAGCCTCGCCGCTTGCTCCGATTTCTCCTTCTCGGTCTTCTCCGCCTTCGCCTTCTCGGTCTTCGGGGCCATGGCGGAGGCGGCGGAGGAAGGGGGACGAAGAGCCCGGCGGCGCCGGAGATGCGAAAGACGGCGGAGGAGCTGTGGAGGCGGAGCGCAAAGGGGATCTCTGGAGATGGAAGAGGATGCAATGAAAGCGTAAGGAGGGGAACCGCTCCTGCTTCCTCTGCTTTTATGGGGAAGTGGGGGGCGTTTCGCTCTTTCCATTAAAAAAACGTGGCCACGTCCCATCCCACGACGCCGCAATCGACGCGTGCCGTTACGGGGGGACACGGCGGATGCGGAAGTGGATTCGGCGCGCCGTGGGCCGCGTGTGTCCGTGCACTGTTTTGGGCCTGGCCCAACAGCGCTCGGCACCATGTGTGGCCTAGGCCCGGGGGCTCCTGTCGGTGTACTAAGGTAGGGGTACCTCAGTACCCCAACTTGTGCACGGGCAGTTGCAGCTTCCCGCGGCAGGGTCGACCATGTGCTCGCCGGAGACCTTCCTGCTCCACATAAAACCATTCAAAAACAAAGTATACAAGACAGAAGATCGAGACCCCGGCAAGTGGAGCTTGCCGGGAAGGCCGTTCCAGGCTCAAGGTTACCTCACTCACGCAAGGCCCTGGCAAGAGGAGCTTGCCAGGAAGACTATAAGATTCCATTACAGAAGACATGCCTCGGCGCAACATGCGCCCCGGCAAGGCCCGGGGAGCGACAAGCTTCAGAGCCCGACAAGCTCCTGGGCCCGGCAAGGTCAAGACCCCGGCAAGATGCTTGCCGGGAGAGTTGCGCTGTGTGCCCGCGCTCCAGCTCATCGGCCCACGCGTCGCCCTGGGGCCTCTCCTGGGACGCGTGGCGGATGGCTGTGCAGCCTGGGGGACACGGTGGCACTCCACGGTGGTAAAGCCATCGCCGTGGCAAAACGGAGACGCAAGGGCGGGCGCTTTTGGGGTCGACGGCGACGGGCATTAAATGCCCTTGTCCCCCACTGTCAAAGTAGGTAGCGACCACTGTTCACGCACTGTAGCTCCACTATTCTCGCACTGTTACAACTACCACCTCTTTTACATTTTTACCCCTTTCTCCTACGTTGACACCTGTCGGTAACCCCTTGCACTATAAAAGGAGGCCCATGCACAACGTAGAGGGGGTTCGGAACCTAGATCGCTCATACGCTCGGTGTAGCTAGTTCTTCAAGCTCCCGAGCTCTCCAACTCAATACAAACCAAGCAGGAGTAGGGTTTTACGCGTCCACCGCGGCCCGAACCTGGGTAAACTGCCCGCGTGTTCACTACGATCTGCTCTTCGTGCTCCCTCCGCCCTCTTACCGCACAAACAAGGGGCTCCGGTCCCATAGGTGTTCGTGGTGGACAGTTTCCCCCGACAGGTGGCGCCCTGGGCCTTTACGCCTTCGACGTCACCGCCTTTTCCAGTCTGTTTATTTAAATTCCAAATTTAAATATATTCGAGAACACTTCAAACTGCAATAACTTTTTAACCATAAGTCCAAATGAATTGATTCTTTTTGCATTGTCTTCTTTGTAAAGAAATCTTGCAGCACACCAAAAATGAGACTATTTGGTGCTGTGTAGATTTTCTGGTGAATTTTTGAATGGTTCTTGATATTTTCATTTTGTACTTTTAATTATTTTCAGAAGGTGAATCTTGTCTTGAGGATCACCAGGTGGCTTGTGAACCTCATAAGAACTAAGGCAAGCCACATCAACATTTTCATGGTGCCATTTCAATATTTATGATTTTCCAACTTGAATAAATGATTTAATCTATGCACATGAATTATTTTTGTTAATTACTTCCTGTTGGTTGTTATATTTAGTTGTATTATTTTGTTTACAGAAAGTTGGAAGTTGGCTTAAGTTATTAAGATAGCTAGAAGAAAGTTTGGATCAAGGAGAACTAATATGGGTATGCATATAAATAGCTATGTGAAATTATTTTTCTTACATAAGAACTATGGTAAAATTTTGCTAGAATATATTCTGTTTTTAATTGAAAGTAAAACATAACCAGAATAATATTGGAAGTTGTGATGCTTGCATTTAGTAAGGTAAAGTTGACCCAGTTATTTTTTATAATGCATTTGATATGTTGCATTTCCATGGTATTTTATGACACCGGTTATTTATTTTCTTTAAGTTGAACCTGTTAATAACTCAACTTGAATAAATTGTTGATCGGGTCATGGTGCCACTTAATTGAGTTTTTCCCAGTGCAACCACATTTGCCTTTATGGGAAGGTCTTTATTCGGTCTGTTTTCATGCCTCTGGTCGGTACCTCCAAGTAGGGAAGGTTATGGGCATGCGGTACCCTGGACCGGTAAGCAGACATAACCTTGTGTGCCCGTTGTTAAGTTTATGGTACCGAGTCCCCGTTTGGGACAGTTTCTGTTTGGCCACGACGGTGGTCGGTGTGCCATTGGTAGGCATGGGGCCACCCAGGACTATTCCAGTGGGGAATGAGTCGGAGTGGCCGGGAGAGTGTCATGGCAATGGAAGGGTTTTGTCGGAACGCCGTTGGTCCACCCGAATGGGAAAGCGAGGCCATGGGTTCCGTGGTGTGGGTACAGTGCACTACCTCTGCGGAGTGTAATTAATCTATCGATAGTCGAGGTCACGGTCAGGGACATGCTCGAAAGTAAGTCACACCATGGGTCAACATATAATAAAATTTTGCTCACTAAGTTATGAATTTTTGTACTGTAAAAATGGTGGAAGAGCCACCAAGATGATTTGAGACCAAGTATGGTCAGGGTTGTGATCGCCGGAAAGATCACGAGTTATGTCCTGTTGAGATGAACAAGGTTATAACTTATGAAAGATCACCATGGGTAAGTCAGACCGAGGGTCTGTTTTCACAAAGGCATGAGCACAGCATGTTAGTTGTATGTATATTCAAGTATGGTGCTGTATTTTAACAATTGAATAATTATCATGATATTGTTTGTCATTATGATTTTGTTTGTTGTAAGCTTGCAAGTACATTCAATGTACTGACCTGGCGTGTCATGCCAGATTTCAGGAAAGTTTCGCTGGAAAGGAGTGTCGTCCGAGTCTAGACCGTGTCCACATCGGTGTCCCTGTGAGATGGAGTTCCGCTACGAAGTCGTTCCGCTGCTGCGTAGTTTTTATGACCAAGGCCTTTTATGTTCATTAAAGAATGTACATATTGTACACGCGCACCGGGTGTGCCGCTTGGCCTCGCTACTTGCTGTTATGTAAAACTGTGATCCACTAGTATCAATAAAGCGGTTGTTTTCTGTACCAAGATGTTGTGTGTTGCCAGAAGACAAGGTCTCTGGGCTGGCAATGCAAGGTAAACCGGTCGCTTTGATCCGGGGTGCCACAGGTTCCGGCTCTGAAGCTTGTGCCTGGCTCTGGTACTTGTAGAATGCATCTGACGAAACGAGGTATATGCCTGAAAACAGATCAAACAGAGATGGTGCAGGCAAGGTAATAATCTCACAATATTTTTCATCAAACCTCAATTTATACTTAAGCAACTTCTCCTTGTCTTTAACAATAAAATCATGTGCTATCATACTCTTATAATCTAGATAAGAAGGGTTCAACAATTTTTTTTTTCCTTCTCATGATGCCTAATAGGTCTTCTAAAGTGTTCAGCAAGGTGAGAAGCAAAGATGCCTCCAAAGACGGGACCTTTTGTGCGGTTCAAACTTAATCGTTTAGCAACGACGGCACCCATGCTAAAGGTTGTGTCTTGGAACAAAGCATGGCGCAAAATGACAATATCAGGGGCACTAAGATTCCCACTGTTCCTGCGACCAATTAAAAATCTACTAGCAAATATAGCAAAGTAGCGTAGAACAGGAAAATGTATACTAGTAATTCTTTCCCCTGAAACTTGCCTAGTTTCCCCTACAGCTATCGTATCAATAAACCCCTCGACATCCTTGCGATTGGGTTCCTCAAGACTACCAGTAAAAGGTATCTTACAAACTCGACAAAAATCGTAGAACGACATCTCCTTAACCTCATCATATAATCGAAACTCCACTGAAGGTGGTGATTCCTTAGCATGAAAATGAAAGTTTTGCGTGAAAACATTAGTGAGCAAGAGATACTGTTCACGCTGGTCGTGGAGGAAGTCGTGAGGCCTGCATTATTTGCCAAATAATAAAAGTCTTTATAAATCCCGGCGGCTTCCAACACTCATTACAAGGCCATTCACACGGTCGAACTTCCGCAGTGCGAGGAAGAATATATTTGGGCTTCTTATTCTCTTCCTTCTGCTTATCCTTTGAACCTTGGCTAGAAGAGCCTCTCAACAATCTCCTCATCATTTTCACCCTCTGAAATTTTTAGTAACTCAAGATAAAAGTGAACCAAATTCAACAAGATTGATAGCAACAACTCATGCAAGTGCCTAGAGACTTTATCATGCATTAGAACTACTTGGGACCAAAGAAATTTAACATGCAAGCTCAAGAACAAAGTCACCATAGCAGCAAAAATTTACAATAAATGAAGCACTAGAACAAAAACTAATTGGACCAATGGAGGAGTCACATACTAAGGAACAATCTCCCCAAACAGTTTTGTGAATGGAGATTTGAGCAAGGAGATCGAAAATGACAGCAAGATGAGCTAGAACTCGTGCTTGAGCTGGATAGTGATTTTTTTGGGAGGAAGGAGTGTGTGGGTGCAGGAATAAGTGGAGGGAGGCCACGTGGGGACCACGAGGCAGGGGGTGCGCCCAATGTGGGTGGGCGCGCCCTTGACCCTCGTGGCCAGGTGCTGGCTCCCCGTGCTGTGTTCTCTATGCCAAATATTCTCAAATATTCTAGAAAAAATCATATTTTATTTTCAAGGCATTTGGAGAACTTTTATTTTTGGGGTATTTTTTATTGCACGGGTAAGTCTGGAAACAGACAGAAAATAATACTTTTTCTTTATTTAATCTAATTAATAGAAAGTAAAAGGAGGATACAGAAGGTTGTGCTGTCTAGATTCACCCATCTCATGCTCATCAAAAGGAATCCATTAACAAGGTTAATCAAGTCTTGTTAATAAAATCTTTCCGAATAACATGAAACCAGAGAATTTTCGAATAACACTAGGTTACCTCAATGGGGATATGTATATCCCCAACAATAAGAATATCATATGTCTTCTTGACAGTAGGAAGAGGAAATTCAAAACCTCCAATAGTAATAGTTGAAATTTTTCCAATAGAATTGATATTGTGGACCTAAGGTTGTTTCCTCGGAAAGTGTACCGTATGCTCATTACCATTGACATGAAAAGTGACATTGCCTTTGTTGCAATCAATAACAGCCCCTGCGGTATTTAAAAAGGGTCTACCAAGGATAATAGACATACTATCGTCCTCGGGAATATCAAGGATAACAAAGTCCGTTAGAATGGTAACATTTGCAACCACAACAGGCACATCCTCACAAATACCGACAGGTATAGCAGTTGATTTATCGGCCATTTGCAAAGATATTTCAGTAGGTGTCAACTTACTCAAGTCAAATCTACGATATAAAGAGAGAGGGATAACACCAACACCGGCTCCAAGATCACATAAAGCAGTTTTAACATAGTTTCTTTTAATGGAACAATGTATAGTAGGTACTCCTGGATCTCCTGGTTTCTTCGGTATTCCACCCTTAAAAGTGTAATTGGCAAGCATGGTGGAAATTTCAACTTCATGTATCTTTGTTTTGTTGGTAATAATATATTTCATATACTTAGCATAAGGATTTGTTTTAAGCATATCAGTCAAATGCATACGCAAAAAGATAGGTCTAATCATTTCAGCAAAGCGCTCAAAATCCTCATCATCCTTTTTCTTGGATGGTTTAGGAGGAAAAGGCATGGGTTTCTGAACCCATGGTTCTCTTTCCTTACCATGCTTCCTAGCAACAAAGTCTCTCTTATCATAACGTTGATTCTTTGATTGTGGGTTATCAAGATCAACAGCAGGTTCAATCTCTACATCATTATCATTGCTAGGTTGAGCATCATCATGAACATCATCATTAACATTATCACAAGTTCATGTTCATCACCAGATTGTGTCTCAGCATCAGTAACGGAGATATCATTGGGATTCTCAGGTCTGTCAGCTACAGGTTCACTAGAAGCATGCAAAGTCCTAGCATTTTTCTTTTTCTTCTTCTTAGAAGAACTGGGTGCATCTAAATTAGTTCTCTAAGAATCTTGCTCAATTCTCTTAGGGTGGCCCTTAGGATACAAAGGTTCCTGAGTCACTTTACCCCCTCTAGTTGCAACTCTAACAGCATAGTCATTATTCTTACTATTTAATTCATTGAGCAAATCATTCTGAGCCTTAAGTACTTATTCTACTTGGTGGTAACCATAGAGGCATGTTTACTAATGAGTTTCAATTCACCTTTAACTCTAGACATATAATCGCTCAAGCGTTCAATCATATAAGCATTACGTTGCAATTGTCTACCAACATAAGCTTTGAAGTTTTCTTGTTTCACAATAAAATTATCAAACTCATCTAAGCATTGGCTAGCAGACTTATAACGAGGAATATCACCTTCATCAAATCTATAAAGAGAATTTACCTTTACTACCTGTGTCGGGTTATCAAGGCCATGTATTTCTTCAATAGGCGGTAAATTCTTAACATCTTCGGCTTTAGTACATTTCTCTTTCATAGATTTCTTTGCCTCTTGCATATCTTCAGGACTGAGAAACACAACACCTCTTTTCTTCGGAGCTGGCTTAGGGGCTGGTTTAGGAAGTATCCAATTATTTTCATTGGCCAACATATTATTCAATAGTAATTCAGCTTGATCAATTGTTCTTTCCCTGAAAACACAACCAGCACAACTATCCAAGTGGTCTCTGGAATCATCGGTTAGTCCATTATAAAAGACATCAAGTATTTCATTCCTCTGGAGAGGATGATCAGGCAAAGCATTAAGTAATCGAAGAAGCATCCCCCAAGCTTGTGGGAGACTCTCTTCTTCAATTTGCACATAATTATATATTTCCCTTAGGGCAGCTTGTTTCTTATGAGCGGGGAAATATTTAGCAGAGAAGTAATCAATCATATCCTGGGGACTACGCACACAACCAGGATCAAAAGAATTAAACCAAGTCTTAGCATCACCCTTTAACGAGAACGGAAATAACTTGAGGATATAATAATAACGAATCTTTTCCTCGTTAGTAAACATGGTGGCTATATCATTCAACTTAGTAAGATGTGCCACAACGGTCTCAGATTCATAGCCATGGAAAGGATCAGATTCAACCAAAGTAATTAACTCAGGATCAACAGAGAAATCACAATCCTTATCAGTAACAAAGATAGGTGAAGTAGTAAATGCAGGGTCATATTTCATTCTAGCATTCAAAGACTTTTCTTTCAACTTAGCTAATAATTTCTTAAGATCATATCTATCGTTGCAAGCAAGAAAGTCTCTAGCAGTTTCTTCATCCATAACATAACCCTCAGGAATAACAGGCAATTCATATCTAGGGGGAGAATACTAATCATCACTTTCATCTTTATTATCAGTTTCAATATTTGCATTCTCCCTAACCTTAGCAATTTGTTCATCTAGAAATTCACCTAGTGGCACAGTATTATCAAGCATAGAAGTAGTTTCATCATACATAGCAGAAGTGGCATCATCAAGAACATGCGACATATCAGATTCAATAGCAGGAAATGTTGAGGATATCGCTTATCGTTATCGTCTCGGTTAGCTGGGGTTTAGAGATTAATCGGAAATCAGCCGATTAATCGATTTTATCAGTCGACTATTAATCGGCCATTTTTTCAAATCCCAGGTTCCCAACACTAAAATATGCTATATTCAACACCAAATTAATATTGGACAGAAATGTTACCTTGATTCCTAGCCGTTGAATCCTGGTATAATGATAAACAAAATAGGAAAACAGTACATATTGCGTAACAAGGTCCATAAAACATAAATAAACGTAGTTTTTGCAAACATAGGGCTCCAAATAGGCCTGATTTATCAGTAGATTCCCGATAAATCGCTTGTCATAGTGATAAATCGGCCGAAACGATAAATGGTGAAGATAAGGCATAATCTTATCGGTCACCCCAAGAGTAGTGATAAATCGGACGATAAATCGCTGAATCGGAAGATTTCTTGAACAGTGATCAACGATATAAATCCCAAGTGACTTAAAGAATATAGCTATGCTCCCCGGCAACGGCGCCAGAAAATAGTCTTGATAACCCACAAGTGTAGGCGATTGCAACAGTTTTCGTGGGTAAAGTATTCAACCCAAATTTATTGATTCAACACAAGGGGAGCCAAAGAATACTCTTAAGTATCTGCAGCAAGGAAATTTAGTAGCAAAGTAATATGGAAGTAACGGTAGCAGCAATAAAAGTAACGATAGTGTTTTTGTAGTTTTTGTAATAGCAGCAGCGGAAAAGTAAATAAGCAACAAGCAATATCTGAAAAGCTCGTAGGCATTGGATAGGTGATGGAGAATTATGTCGGATGCGATTCCTCATGTAATAGTTATAACCTAGGGTGACACGGAACTAGCTCCAGTTCATCAATGTAATGTAGGCATGTATTCCGAATAATAGTCATACGTTCTTATAGAAAAGAACTTGCATGACATCTTTTGTCCTACCCTCCCGTGGAAGCGGGGTCCTAGTGGAAACTAAGGGATATTAAGGCCTCCTTTTAATTGAGTACCGTACCAAAGCATTAACGCATAGTGAATACATGAACTCCTCAAACTACGGTCATCACCGGGAGTGGTCCCGACTATTGTCACTTCAGGGTTGCCGGATCATAACACATAGTAGGTGACTATTGACTTGCAAGATAGGATCAAGAGCACACATATATTCATGAAAACATAATAGGTTCAGATCTGAAATCATGGCACTTGGGCTCTAGTGACAAGCATTAAGCATGGCAAAGTCATAGCAACATCAATCTTAGAACATAGTGGATACTAGGGATCAAACCCTAACAAAACTAACTCGATTACATGGTAAATCTCATCAACCCATTACCGTCCAGCAAGCCTACGATGGGATTACTCCCGCACGGCGGTGAGCATCATGGAATTGGTGATGGAGGAAGGTTGATGATGACAATGGCGACGATCTCCCCTATCCGGAGCCCCGAACGGACTCCGGATCAGCCCTCCCGAGGGAGATTAGGGCTTGGCAGCGACTCCGTATCGTAAAACACGATAATTCTTCCTCTCCGATTTTTTTCTCCTCGAAAGTGAATATATGGAGTCGGGGTAGACGTCGGTGGAGCAACAGGGGGCCCATGAGGCAGGGGCGCGCCTAGGGGGAGGGGGGCGCCCCCCACCCTCGTGGACTGGGTGTGGGCCCCTGGCTTGGTTCTTTCCGCGGATATTTTTTATATATTCCAAAATAATTCTCCGTTGAATTTCAGGTCATTCCGAGAACTTTTATTTCTGCACAAAAATAACACCATGGCAGTTCTGCTGAAAACAGCGTCAGTCCGGGTTAGTTCCATTCAAATCATGCAAGTTAGAGTCCAAAACAAGGGCAAAAGTGTTTGGAAAAGTAGATACGTTGGAGACGTATCAGGATTCTATCGACATCCACCACCAATGTAATGGTGAATGGAGACCCCGGAACACGATCTATAACTGCAAGGGGCTAAGGCAAGGAGACCCAATTTCACCAATGCTCTTTATTCTTACTATGGAGCCATTACATAGGTTGTTTGAGTGGGCTAGGAGCAGAGGAGTTCTGGAGCCCTTGGCGCGGTCACGCATTAGGCAGCGTCTGTGTAACATTCCAAATTTTTAATTTGGAATGTTATACATAGATCATCATATGCATATCATGTTTTGTTGCATTGTTGGTTTTGATCCTAAAATCCTAAGCAACTCAAGGACCCTTGGAGAGAGTTGGGGATTTCATTATTTTCATATTTGAATTTCCTCAAATATTGAAAAGAGGATCATTTGATTTCAATTATTTTTCTCTCCAAAATATTTCAATATTAAAATATATGAGAGGAGATAATATGACTTCTCCAAAATAAAAGAAATATCGAAGGAAAAATATTAAAATTGAATAAATAGTTTTATTGGATGTTTATCGTTATTTTATTTGAGTTATAAAAAAAATATGCATTTTTCAAAACTGCATTTTTAGGCCAAGAAAATGTTCACCTTGTTCTAAATATTTTATTTAGACGGTGAAAATTGTTTTTGTTTAGATTTTCAATTATTTGTTTAGGATTATTTTTTCGTTTCGGGCGAATTTAAAAAAAATATCTTCTTCGGACCGACTGGGTCGAAGCCCAGCCGGCCCAGCGCAGCCGCCGCCTTCCCCGCGCCCGTCGCCGTGTCCGACCAGGACTCCGGATGGAGTCCGGCCGCCGCACGGGAGCCGCCGCCCCCTCCTGCAAGCAAGGACCCCCCCCCCCTCAGCCTTTATAAGCCGCCACCGCGGCCCCCTCCCCACCTCAACCCCGCCGCCGAGCCGCCTCATCCCCTCCGCCGCTGAGCCGCTGAGCCGCCGCTACTTGCGCCGCCGCCTCGCCACCCCGCAGCCGCCCCGCTCGTCGCCGCCGTCGCCTCGTCGCCATTCGCCGCCGTCGTTAACCCGACCCGCGAGGTAATAAACCGCCATTTTTTTAAGATCGGTTCGATTTTTCTCGGTTTAGTTATTTAGCGGACGATCGTCCGTTCGTTCGTTTTAACGAACGCTGTTGGTCCGTTAGCCGCAGACAGCGAACATTCGCTCGTTAGCCTGTTCGTCTTGTTTTATTTTCCAGGGTATTTCCGTAATTATTTTCGATCGCGATATATGCCCTGATCTTCGTTTTAGTTTATCTTTTCGCTCGTTAGTCGGAATCAGGTGAAACAAACGCCTAGATCTTCGTCTCAAAGCCCTCTTTATGTTTAACCAATTTGAACAAGATTTTGATACTTTTAAAATTTGACTTCATTTCAGATTTGTAAACGGATCTTGTTTCTTTCGTAATTTGAGTTTCATTGCTTCGTTTGATTTGATTCTTTTTGCAAACCGGAGTTCTTTAATTGAACTTTCTGGTTAGGTCTTCTTATTTGAGTTTTACCCGTGCACCTTCGCTTGATTGCTTATGTATGCTATTGTTTGATTACGATAGAATTCCCGGAGTGCGAAGCGTGCTACTACGAGTCTTTAGGTTTCTGCGACCGTCAGCTAGGCAAGTTCATACTTTGATCATACTTTCTAATATCCAGTTTTTATTATATTAGTTATATCCTCCAACACTTGCATGAGTAGGACTGGTACATAATATGATGCTTGTAGTACATGAGGTAGGAACCCAATGACTTGAGATCAACCCAAGGGAATATACGCTTTGTTACTTATTGCTTAGACATGCTTGTAGACGTGGATTGGTATGGGTGATTTCATGAAAGTTATGAGAGTAATAACAACTAAGGGTTTATTTAAGGTGGAAATTTAATACACATCTGGGTGGATTGGTTGTGGCACCCTGGGGATGGACCAATGGTTGTCAGGGTACCTGGGGATATACTAGTGTTGTCCAAGGAATGCCACTCAGGCTCAAAGGGATCATATATCATTCATGCCTAGAAACTTCCGTGTGTAGCCACAATGCCATTATGGGCTCTGGCATAGTTGAGTATATTGTGTGACCTCTTTCCGTGGTAGACTAGCAGATGTAGCGTATGTAAGTGGTACGGTCTACCCAGGGTTAAGAGTTAATACTTCTGAAAGATTGTGTCTCGGTCATCCATTTCTCAGACACCATGTAGTGCAAGAAATCAAACGGAGGAGATCGAGTCGTGTGGGGGAAAAGTGCACAAACCTCTGCAGAGTGTACAGACTATTCATGAGTAGCCGTGTCCCCGGTTATGGACATCTTTGAGTATCCTGGTATTTGAATTATGGACTAATCTCATCACTTTTATTAATTTGTTGGGTTAATAATGACTTGGTTTTGGGATTGAGATGGGGGTACCATTCTCAATTGTTCATGATTTAAATTTAACAAAGTAGTTAAATAAATATAGTCCTTTGTCGTAGGGAAAAATATCTTTATGTAAAAGTAAACCTTACAGCCTCCATCAGCCAAATATGCATGTAGTTGTAGGTTTTGCTCACTATCATTACAGTGTGTTCTTGCCAGCATATTCAATGTGCTGACCTACATGGCTGCAACGTATCATGTTGCAGAGTTTTTCAGGTGAGGATTGAGGTGCGCTAGGTCGTTGTCATGCACTCAATGTTTGCCGTGGAGTTGGATGGACTCAACTAATCTTCATAGCTTCCGCGGTTTATTCCTTTTAGATGGCCTTCAGCCATTTTCGTGCAATGGATATTGCCTCTTCGAGGCTCTTCGATGTAATAAAGTGTGATTGAACCTCTGTTATAAATCCTCGAGTACTGTGTGTGTTAGCATACCGATCCAGGGATGACACTGAGCACAGAGACTTCGGTTCATTGGAACGGTGGTCGCTACATTATGTCCATCTTTGTGGATGATGTGGCCATGTTCATCAAGCCCAGGATGATGGAACTTGAGGTGTGTAACAGCATATTGGAGATGTTTGGGGAGGCGTCAGGCCTACGAATAAACATGCGGAAATCGGCGGCCCTCCCAATTAGAAGCAATGATCAGGAAATTGACATGGCCTGTGGGCAGCTGGGTTGTCTGAGCGGATCCTTTCCAATAAAGTACCTTGGGCTGCCATTGACATTGAGAAAGCAATCCGCAGTGTAGTTGCAGTACCTAGTTGATCATATGACGAACTTCCTACCCAAGTGGAAAGCGGCATTAATGTCAAAGAGTGGCAAACTCACCTTGGTTCAATCAGTGTTTTGCGCCATGCCCGTTCATACCATGATGGCGCTGGATCTACCGATCAAGACTATAGCTGCGATGAACAAGGTGTGTAGAGGTTTTCTCTAGTATAGAAGGGGTGCTGCGAACGGTGCCAACTGTACGGTAGCCTGGGATTCGGTATGTACACCAAAGTGGGCTGGTGGCCTAGGGATACCGAACCTCAGATGGCTTAATGTGGCAATGCAAGCTAGGTGGCCATGGCTCCAAAGGGTGGACACGACTAGACCATGGAGTGAATTCAAGATAGGGGTTCCTAAGGAAGCGAAGCTGCTCTTCTTGGTCGCGATGACGAGTGAAGCATATTGCGGCCTCAAACTTTGTTTTGGGAGGATAGGTGGATTGAGGAATGCGGGTGCAGGAGATCGCGCCTATGATCTATGACAGGATCCCGACACGGATAAGATCATCGAGGAAGGTTGCTCCGGCCATCGAAAATGGGTCTTGGGCCGCGGACGAAGGTCCTGACCTTGGGGGCGAGGCACTGCAGGAATTTCTAGAGCTATGGATTAGAGTCGGCACATGGGAGCCAGTTGTGGGCATGCCGGACTCGATCTCCTGGGCATGGGAGACCAATGGCACTACTCGGTGAGGTCGACATATGCGGCAAGGTTCTGGGGACGAATGGTGGAACCCATGTCGGAGTTGACTTGCAAGTGTCGGGCCCCAACTACATTCAAACTCTTCACATGGCTCGCGCTCAAGGATAGGTGCTGGACGTCGGATCGTCTTGCGCGAAGAGGGCTGTCGCACCAAGACGCTTGCCCCCTATGTGACCAGGAGGATGAAACTATAAATCATGTCCTACTAACGTGTGTGTTTTCTAGATCGACATGGGCAGTGATTTGCGAGGCCTTGGGCAAGCCGGAGTGGTTGCCAATAGCACAAGATTGCAACCACGAGTGGCTAGCCGGCAAGCAAGCACCAAGCAACTTACAAAAGAAGGATCTCCACACGATTTATGTACTAACTATGTGGGAGTTGTGGAAGCACCAAAACACTATTGTTTTCGACGGGGCCTTGCCCTCGATGAGTGAGCTCCTAGGTAGAATCTTGTCGGAAGGAAGGGTATGGTCCATCGCGGGCAAGTTTAAAGGGAACATGGACCATTTCTTCCTTAGATTTGAGTGGTGGATGAGTAGTGAGGAGTAGTGTTGTAACGAGGTACATGTAAACTCATGGTGGAGGCATGCCTTGCCTTTCTTCTTTAATATATAATATGCACACTCATGCATATTCGAGAAAAAAAGGAAATCTGCTTATGGGCATAGTGATAATTTGGTTGATTTTCAATTCGATCCATTGTCACTAGAAAGTTCTAAAAAATATGCAACTATGAAATTGACTGAATTGGCTTTGGTACATGAGAAAAAAACTCTATATATAACAATTCGAGTATCTTAATGATAAATCTTGATGTCCAGCTGTCGGTCACGCCATAGCATAGCCCATAAAAATAATTAAGTTGGCTTCGGGTCATGGAAGAATACTTGATTTTGTCCTGTCATCATAGTAGAGGCGGAGGTGGTCTGTTGCTTCAAGGAATTCACAGCTGAGTTTTGCTGTTGCAAAGTGGTGTCTTGTAATTTGTCGGATAATCAAAGTACCTTTAAAGATTTAAAAAAATTATGCCATTTGTTTAGAGGGAGGTGATCCTAACCAAAGATAATTTGTCTAAACGAAACTAGGATCGATGTAAGAAGTGTTGTTTTTTGATAAGGATGAAACAATTCAACATATTTTTATTTCCTGCCCTTTCACGGCTTTGATTTGGCGCACACTTCATGTTGCATATAATTTGCTACTGCCAACAAGTATCCCAAATCTATTTGGAAAATGGTTGGTTGGTATCAACAAAATACTTAAGGGTCATATCCTTGCAAGGATTTGTGCCTTACTTTGGGCAATTTGGAATTGCCGGAATGACTGTGTTTGTAACAGGTCTCGCTTTATTGAATTTTTGCTGGTTATCTTTAGAGACATCGCATCGATCCGTATGTGTCATCACTTCAGCGTGAGGACGCTCGGGGGCTCATGGCCATTGGGTGCAACCATCTGGAGATGGTTTCACAGGTGTTATTCAGCCGGTTTGGCTGGCATGTCACTAATAGATATGTTGTTAAGTCATGTAATCTTTCGTTTGTACCCACCATTTGTGGTGTTTTCAAAAAAAGTTGTCGTTTTAGTTGATCTGATGTACATTTCAGACCTATTTGTTTTCTTCTAATAAACATGTTATGTGCATCATGATGATCTAGAGGCTGGGGTCATTCCCCTTGTCGAAAAATGTGATTTGTCGGATGAACCTGTGCAAACAAGTAGCAAACTTTAATGTCGACGATGTTTTGAAATGATCAAACTTGACAATGTAGAATGCGTATACCATTAGTGTAGTGTTTGGAAGTAATCATGGAGACATTCTTTGGTTTTGTGCAGGCATCGAGATTGTATTACCAAGTGATGGCTCCATTGAAGCATTTCGAAGTGAGTTGTACGGCAGTTGCGCTGCACCCATTTGATTTGTCATAAACTCCAAATGATCCTATAAAAAGAGATAAATAAATGTTAGTAAAATTAAATGTATTGTCTTCTTTTCCTGGTTTGTTTTGGCTTTCTCCAAGTCACCAGTAGTTGGTGACATAAAGATTGTATTACGAAGTGATGGTTACATTAGAGCATTTAGGAATGGGTTGTGCCGTAATTCTAGTGCACCCATTTGATTTTTTCATAAACCCCAAATGACCCTATAAGAAGTGATGGATACATGTCAGTAAAATTAAAATTTGTATGTCAAACAAGCAGGACAATTTTACATCATTGATATAAGAATAATGTGTCTTCTTTATCTCCCTTGTTTTAGCTTTCTCCAAGTCACCAGCGGGCTGTGGTAACATTAACATTGTATTACCAAGTGGTAGTTGCATTGAAGCATTTAAGACTGGGTTGTGCTGCAATTATGGTGCACCCATTTGATTTGTCCTAAGCTCTACATGACCCTTTCCTATATAAAGTGATACATAAACATCAACAAAGTAATATTTTAAGTGAAACACGTAAGACTGATTAATATCGTTGATGTGGTTTCACTTTGTAGTTGTAAAGAACTGTCGCCGGTCTTCCTCTACCTTCTTCTCCATGTATTCTAACACCCCCCCCCCCATCACCTTTCCCTGCTTGCAGTGTTCTTTTTTAGTACAGATGATTTTCATGTCTCTAGGAATAAAGCCAAGGTTTTCCTGTCCACATGCTTCTTCGGCCATAAGATCAATAGTTGCTTTATTTGAAATGCCTACAGACTTCGCGACCTCTGTACTTGCAATCTGTGCTTCGGTCACTTTTTTGTGAGATCGCAAGTATTGGGCCATGATTTTAGTAGCAAGAATGTGTTTATGTTTCTCCTCAAATTCATACACCTGGTAAAATCCATCCCTAAGACTTATTTTCATATGTGCATTACATCCACTTGTGATTCATGCCTACTATAACTGAATGTATCTTCTCTCTTATCTTCAGCACGAGCTCCTGGTAGTTAAAATTATTGTCTTAGTGCATCTGAAAATTATTTGACTCCAAACAAATTACAAATGGCCATACCTTCACGAGAAAAAAAATCCCTATGTTGTATTATGTCAGAATTCTTTACTTTATGCTTACAGCCTCTCCGGACGCTAAAACCCATAAGTTCATCATATTTTTTATACTAGCACATATGCCCGTGCATTGCAATGGAAGAGAAATTAATGTGCACATTGTCCTTCAAAACAACCATCATCATGGCATAATAACATCCGGAAGTGCCACCTAAATATGTTTGTGCGTTCCAACGGTAGAAAAAATCACCTCACTCTCCTATCCCAGTAAGCAAGTGATGATTAAAGCCTAAACACGGCCTAAAACATAAGCACTGGTTTGATTTATGATACAAATCAATTATTCCTAGATGAATAAAATTGTGTGCTTTCACCATCTTTGCAAAAGGCTACTCCGCATGACTATTCAACAATTAATACTATAGAAAAACTAATCTTGATTGATCAATGTAAGCTGGTAGTTGTTCAGTTACTACTTTGCATATACTAAGATATGCAAATTAGCATAAGTAAGCATCGGTTTTCCTGAAAGCACGGTGAAAATGTTAATATGATTTTGGACTTAAAGATGAACAAAAAAAAGTAATTCTCCTTGAAGATGAACAAAGAGAGGTAACATGCATGCTATCTGCATTGCACTGAGAGGAGCCCAATCCTTGCAAAGTATTTCTCTAGCACGCTTCGAGTTATGCAAAATCCATATCATGTCAGACAGAAACACATGAGCCGGCGAAAAAAACAGAATTGTAGAAATATGAAAATACCTCATTTCCTCGTCCTTGTAGAATGGTAACTTATTGTGTACTTACTTTAGCTATGAAAACCTGCTGCATGGACGCTCGGCTAGGAAGAGTAGAAAATAAAAATAAAAACAAGCAACTACTGATAAAAGACTAACTTGACTCATTGAAGTTAGGGTTGTGCACTTGTTAGTTGAATCACGTGCAAGTTCTCAGGGAGCAATTATTCAAGCCATGTAGTCGCCGCCCGATCCATAAGCATGCTTAACATGTATTCATGTGTTTAGCTGGGAAAGAATCAAGCTAGCCGGCACCCGGTAGCTTGTAGCTAGTTCGGACTCCATGTATATTTATATGGGTCAGGTTACGATGTGTGGCCAGCCGCTTCGCTTTTGTTTCAATTAAGTTTCCTTTATAGGTACATCCCGGTTTTGTTCGTATTGTTTCGGTTTTCTTTGTTTGCACGTATGTCTGTCAAACAGACAAAAGTAAAAAAATAGTGCACGTAAAAATACTCAAAACGGGACGAAACAAAACGAAACCAAATCAAGAATATCAATTCCCTTTAATAGTAGGTATAGAAAAAGGAATAAGCCTCCTCATCGGATAAAAAAATCATTCCAATCTTTGGTACTATTTCGTCAATACGATCTGTTGCATTGCTAGCTGCAGTTTCTTGCACATCCTGTATCAGTTAATATTCATTTTAGTTATTAATACACACATGTTTAACAACCATATCTATTTTCGTTGCAGGATGAGACTCGACAATCTGTTCAGAAAGAAGCAAGCCCAACAATGAAAAGGGGAATATCAAGAATACGATTGAGAATCTCACTTTTGATGATTCTGATCAGGGCCGTCTCCAGAAATTCGGGGCCCCGGTGCGAAATGGGAAAGGGGCCCCAAAAATATATGAAAAATTATATAACTAAACATATTTTCACTTAATTATATAGCTTTCAATATGTGTTATTATATAACTAGACATTCAAATGTAGTGTTTTTTTTTTTTGCAGAAAAACATCCAATCTAGGGTTCTACTCCCTCCGCTCCTAAATATTTGTCTTTCTAGAGATTTCAAAAAATGACTACATACGAAGCAAAATGAGTGAATCTACACTCTAAAATATGTCTACATACATATGTATGTTGTATTCCATTTGAATGTCTAGAAAGACAAATATTTGGGAACCGAGGGAGTACCAAACAGTAAACTGACCGCATGTTCACAAAAAGGTATCATCCCTCTAGTAATGGTTCAAACAAAAATCTTTATATTGGAAAGAAATATGTTAGTAGTGTAGCGGGCGAGCACACCACGACGGATTAGTATTAGAATTATAAATTAGATTATGGGTACATGCCTAATCGAGTAGTACTGCTGTACTACTAGGGATTGCATTAGATACGACATGAAAACATCAAAAGAGTCAGAAAAAGAGTGATTTGTACCAGAAAGAAATAACCCTAACTAATTTTCCGTTCATCTATTTTGCTTCCGGCTTATGGCTTACGGCTTACCTTGGAAAATATTGGGGGATGTCAGTTGTGGCTACTTCTGTTGGGAAGCAGGTGGCGATGGCTGGACACCGCGGCCGCTATCTATCGGCGGCTATCTCCTCGTCGAAGTAGCAGGCGGCAGCGCCTCCCTGTTCTTTCTCACGAAGTCGTTCCGGAGCGATAGATCGCTCGTGAAGGAGTAGGGCCAGTAGTGTAACTAGCCTGCCTTGTTTTTTTATTTGGATCTTGGATCGGTGCTAGGCCGACTGGCCGTGTTGGATCAAATGAAACTGAATAGCGGCCTCACCGTAAACTGATTACGATCGAGCGAACCAGCCAAAAAGCCAGCCAGCCAGCGTATGAACCGAACGGTTTCGTGGTTTATTCCCTTCGATTGGGGCCCCTGCAATTTTGGGGCCATGTGCCGTCGCACAGCTCGCACAGCCTCGTGGACGGGCCTGATTCTGATCCATTGGCATCATGGTACCCATGACCATCCTGTGCAGATGCTCGCATCACGGATCAACACTACATGTGCGAGGCGGACAGGCCGGTGCTCCAGCATCCAGTTGTACGCCTCAACGGTGGCTTCATGGCCGTGCATGACGCAGCACCCTCCATCGAGCGCGGCACGAAGGGCTGGGCGGTCTATACCGGCACCCGCCCTCGCAGCACGGACACGACCAGACGGATCCTGTTGATGTCGAGCTTGCTGATGCGAGCGACGCGAACGGGGTCGAGGAGGCTGTGGTAAGGCGCCTCGCAGAAGAGTCCCTTATCTTTTTTTTTTTAATCTTTTTTTATAGGGGGCGAAGAGTCCCTTATCTAGGATGTGGAACGCGACGTGCCGTGCATGTGGGGAAGCAAAACATGCCGGGTCGCGGTCGACAAATTGCTTGACACGGTCCTCGGGCGTGCTTGCGTCGTCGGCGTTCCGGCCGTAGGGTCCAGTATGGCGTTGAGCATAGTTCCCTAGCCCGCGCCATGAGCCCATGAGCCCATGAGCGTGTAAATCGTTCACCCGGATGCGGCCGGCTGGCTGGTTGGCTGGCCGGTTGCGTAGAAGACTTCCGTCAAGCGAAACTCACGCTGGGTTTAAAAAAACACTAGTTCCGTCTGTACTTTTCTGAAATAAGTAGGTAAACAACATGTGCTGGTTTATTATTTTTTGTTGCTCCAGTTTATTTTTTTGTATTATTATGGGTTATATTTAAGGCATTGTTTCGGTTTAAACTTTGTGTGGACAAATGTTTTTGGTTTATTTGGGTATTCCACCGTTTCACTTTTTCCATTGTTTTTCTGGCATTTCTTTAGAATTACTATTCACGTGAATACATAGTGTTGAATTATTGTTTTTGGTGCTCCGGTTTATTCGTCTTGCTATGGCTTACAATTCGGTAATTGTTTCGGTTTATGGTATAGGTGGGTTAATATTTTTGGTTCGTTGTTCTAGTTTATTTAAGCTATTGTTTTGTTTAGCAATTATGCGTTTATTCGAATACTGTTTCTGGCAATTTTTGGTGCACCGTTTACTGATGCCATGTTGTAAAAATGGACATTAATCAGCCAGGAACTTATTTTGCCAATTTCAATAGGTTACTTTTCGCATAGTATACTGTTCTGGATTATTGTTTTGTGCCTCGGTAGCAACATCACCGGAAAGGATCAAAAAACGATTGAGATGGCTGTGCATCAGTATGCCGGTGGAGAGAAATTATATATTTGAAAAATCCCAGTATTACTAACATTGCATTTTTTTCTGTGTGAACATTGTTCATCATAGCAACATCACCGGAAAGAATCCTGGAATGATTTGAGACGGCTATGCATCGGTATGTCAGTGGAGAAAAAAAATATTGTTTTATGGGAACATTGCTCACCAAAATTACTGTTCATAGGAGGTATTGTCCACGCATAGGAAAATAATTGAACAGTACACTTCCATTTTTTTGTTAAGCAAACCATGGTAGTCGAGGGAAAATATTGTTTTCTAGAACACTGTTCACCAAAATTACTGTTCATAGAAGATACTGCTCGCGCTCGGTAAAATTCACTGTTCATGTTCGGGGATACTGTTTGTAGTTATCGTTCACTCTGGATAAATAATTGAACAGTGCAATTCCAAAAAAATCTTGAAAAACCAGAAAAAGTAAAGCCTCCCGCTTTAATTGTTCACTCTGGATATATAATTGAACAGTGCAATTCCAAAAAAAATCTGAAAAAACCATAAAAGGTAAAAGCTTTCCACTTTAGTATAGTAGTATATGAATAAGAAACTTCTCTATACAACCTCCGCACGAAAACGTTTTTTTACCGAAGCCGGTAGCTATCGGTGGAGCATCCATAATTGGAGTGCTTTTAGGGATTTGGGCCCTTGTTTTTTGTATAAGAGAGATGTAGAAATACATGTGGACCTTCTCCATGCTATTGTCAGCTTTATGTCAGGAGAGAGAAAGGATGAAGAGAAGACTGGCTGCATGCATATGCTAAAATAATCTCTCTCCCCGTCAAAAGACTTCCCTTTAATTTCGTTCTCATATTTTGAATGATTCGTATCTGTTAAACGAAATGTCCATTTTGTTTTTTATTTATATTTGGAATCGTGATAACAAGATTTTCAGAACAAGGTCAATCTTGGATACTTTTAAACTACATTTCGTTTTATATATTTCAGTTATCTTTGAAATGACTTTCATAAAACATAAAAAAAATCGCTTTAAATGATATTTCACATATTTAAAAAAAATCAGTTTCACACATGAAACAATCCATTGCACATGTCTGAAATAACCAGTTTCACATATTAAAAAAAGGACCTAAATTGTTGCATAAAACTCACTTCACTCATTTCGGAATATAATTTCAGTCATAAAAAAAACAAATTTCAATTATTAAGAGACATATTTCACATGTTTCGAAAAAAAACTTGATTTCAGTCACTTCGATTTACTAATTTCAATTATTCAAAAACATATTTCCATTATTTCCAAAACAATTTCACTCACATCATAAAACATATTTCACTCATTGTAAACATATTTCACATGTTTGAAATAACTAGTTCCAAAAACTAATTTTCCTAAAATTTAAATAAGTTGAGTGAAATAAGTTCCACATGTTGACAAATATAGGTTTCACATTTTGTAAATAACCGGTTTCACATCTTTTCACACACCAGAATAAGCAAACTTGACAAAAACATTGAAAAAAGTTTTATAAAAATAATTCCACTCAATTTGGAAACAGATTTCACTCATTTGAATAAACTTATTTCACTCAAATTTTAACCATAATTCACTCATTCGACACAACCAATTTCACCTATTTCAAATTATTTCACTCATTTCAAAAAACTTATTTCACCAATTTCAATGAATAAAAGTTACGTTGTAATTACGCACAGAAAAATCCAATTACACTATGTTTTCGTGTTTAATAATGACCATTTCATATATTTGAAATATTCAATTTCACGCATTGAAACAATCAAATTCACATGTTTGAAAGAACACGTTTCACATATTTTCACTCATTACAAATAACAAATTTTGCTGGAATATGTGTGAAATTAGACATAAAATTTAAATGTGTTTGAAAATTATCCAATATTGATCTTATTCTAAAGATCTTAGTGTCAAGAGTTCAAATATATAAAATAATTTGACAACAAAATTTCTGTTTAAAAGATATAAACAATTGGAAATGTCAAAGAGAAATAAAAGCCATGAATTTACTGGATAAGAGATGAGACAGATGTGTCCCTTTCATGCATTTGCAACAGAGAGTGAATGTCTCATGCATGCGTGCATGGATGGGACCCATGCATGATGCGATGTAATGGTGGATGCGGGCGGGGCAAAGTTGGATTACGCTGAGATACAATGATGTGGGCCACCAAACCATACGAATCGCAAACTAGACCAATGATGGATGCTTCACAGATACCTTCTGCCATCGGTAAAAAGAGCTTTGCGATCCTCCACAGGCACCAGCAGGGTGCCTATTGACATCCATCTCCGCATCAATACAAAGATAAAAGGTATACATCAGTCGACATAGTTCCTCTCTTTGTTTTGAATTTTAACACCTATTGGTTTGAATCCACGTCACTGATCCTTGAACAGCCAACATCCGTCCCAGAAAGCTAGATGGCACACATACACGCTATTTTTTTTAAATAATACATTTTTTCGTTAATACAAACATATGAAGGCATGGTACACATGTGTGTAAATTTTCAAGACGAAATAAGTTGAAATGAGGGTTGTGTAAAAAAGACCAAACTATGGTCGTTTAACACATGATACCATTCATCCTAAAAGTCCATGGATTTGTTCTCTCTGCCGAGATCGCATCCTGAAATTTTACACACATACACATCACATCCTTGTATACTTGTATAATTTTTTTTTAGAACTTTTTGTAATCGAAAAATTTGAATTTGAATTTTTCAAGAAAAACTGCCTTCATGGAGACCGAGCTTCAAAATGTGGTTCTACTTTTATAGGGACTACATACGCGAAAATCCCTTTTGGAGCTCAGCCTTCAAATTCAAATTCCAAACTTCATCAGAATTCATATTTTTATATTTCAAAAAATTCTGAAAAAAAAAAACACAAATATACATGAAGGCATAACACACATGTGTGTAAATTTTCAGGGAAAAATAACTTGAAATCAGGGCTGTGTGGAAAAAAAAAACAAATCTGAGGTTATTTAACACATGATACTATTCATCCTCCCGGGCCATGAATTTATCGTTTTTGTATAGGTCGCAACTCAAGGTATTTTATCATAAATTTTTACACACATGTGGGTTACATCCATACACGCATAATTTTTTCAGGATTTTTTAACCATAAAAGTTTGAATTTGAATTTTTCAAAAATAAAGGCCTCCATGAAGCTCAGCCTCCAAAACACCTCTCTCCTACATACGTATATATATAGACATATTTTAAAGTGTAGATTCGCCCAATTTACTCCATACTATAATCTCTAAAAAGACTTCATAAAGTCCATATTATAATCTCTAAAAAGACTTATATTTAGGAACAGAGGTAGTAGAAGAGGTGTGCATGTATCTGAAACTCCATCTAAATCAAGCGACTGATCCATGGACTGGACGTCCCAAGCTGCATCGGAGAAAACAAGGTTTTACTACTTCTCCAGATTTTACTGTTCATCAGAGTTCGTTCAGCTCGGTTGCTGTCCATAAAAAAATGCATAGTCATTGAGAAAATGGATTGCCATTAAATATACACGCAGCATCAGCCATCAGAGTCTGGAAGCCTGGAACCGGCATTAAAATGCGAGGAAAGGCTTAAACATTTGCTCAACAAAAGGAGTCCCCTGAAGATAAAAACCACCTACACTAACAATCTACACAAAAGTGGTTTGCTACGATGGAGGTCCCGCATCATTGCCTCCAGCTTCCCGCTTCCCACGAGACTGACTGGTCTACCGTCCTCCCTTGAAGTTGAAGGAAACATGGAGCACGTACCGCATCCTGATCTGCTCTACGTTGTAAACAATGTACTCATTGTACAGCAAGCTACCCTGCAACCAGAGACATGGTTAACCATCATAGTGCTTCTGCATTTCTACGGGGTTGGATTACAACCGTGTACCAAGTGAACAAAACAACGTACCCTCTTTGAAGGTTCCTCTTTGGGTTTTCCGAGTGGAACAACAAGACCATCCTCAGTGACCTTCGACTCCGCTGGTGCCATCTGGCCAACTCCTTTGGTACTGCATCGAAATGATTGCAACCAGATGTTTCTCATACTCGTATCAAACAGCAACAGCAATATTTATGTTATTAATCAGTACAGAAATATTGATGTGCAGAAATAGATCTTGCTAATAATAATGTTATATTTTCATTGCGCCATACTGAAACAGAAAACACTAAGCTTCTGAGGAGGTTCCAACTGATAGAATTGTGCACTTTACACACAACAATATTATCCCCCATCTGATCCTGTGGTCAGCGAATAGTACTGACTAAATAAAGACTTGATTTTCGTAAGGAAAGACATAATGTAAAACTGGTGTTCCTTTTCAAATCGAGTGAGCGTTGGAATTGATCGAAAGCATGTTGCATCAGAAACTGACCTTAGTTTTCCCTTGGGCAGGTTATCAGCATCATATTTAGCATTTAGTAGTTCATTCATATCACCCAGTGCAACCTGGCAGATAAGTTGAGGAAAAGTTAAACACAGACAACACATGAATAACCACACAAAAATGGTTGGGCTCTTGAAACCAACACCCAATAATGGATAAGATGAGGTGAATAATACAATATGCTTGGGCTAACATCTAACATGCAAAATCCCAGACCCTGATATCCTGGACTTGGAGGTGACAACAATAAACAGACCTCGCATAGAAGCAGCACCCCAGATCTAGATGTTTGTGAAGCATAGCAGTAGTTTGCACTCTTGGAGAACATATCGGCAAAGTAAACCCCTTTTCCAAACATGTAGCCAGTAACAGGCGCTTCAGGAGGAGCAATTCTCAAACCTGAGAGCAAGAATCATGTTAGTTTTAAAACTGCCATTCATTATGCTAACAAACAGTTGAGGCTATAAACAAGGGCGGTTAACATAAGGGAGGCTCCACCAGAAAATACATTCAGATAATAATGAAGCACAAATTCATGCAGATGAAGGTAAATTAATCTTATTGTACATTTGATGGGACCCAAATGCTATTTCCAGAAACTAGGAACAGCAACTAGTATGTCATAACTCATAAAACAAACAAGCAAATCTATCTCTATACTTATGAATAAAAAGCTTCAATGACAATCGTGGATAGCATTACCCTGAGAAAATATCCCAGCCCAGTTGGACAGCCGAGAACCATGCCATAAAAGCATCCTGTTTCCTGCACTAGCAAACTGCAAGAATATTTTGAAAAATAAACATTTATATTATAGCAGTTCTCTTGAAATGCTTAGACACGGAGGATTAGGAAGACCCACTGACCTTCTGAAACCGCTCTGTTTCACCATGTCTTGACACCTTAAACATTTGTAATATGTCAATAGTATAACCCGAGTGTGTTTTGCCATGTGTATTCGTCAGATATGTTTTTATCTGGAAAGCAGAGATTTTCAAACATGGTTAAACCCAAAATCCTTCAAGAGAAAACTTGACAAGCATCAACATTCACAAGATTAAAAGAATAAATGTAGTGGGTAAGAAGTAAAGCCATTCAAGCATGATAAGTCAATCAATAAAGTACTCAGACATTTTAAATGAAGAAAATGTTAAAGATATCCCCACTTAAGTTGTTATAATGACAGTTGCAACCTTCATGCACCTGGCAAGCAATATGTAATTTTAAGAGGCGTAAATATCATTGTGGGTTGAGATTATCTGTAGAAGTATTACCATAGAGTACTCTTTTGAATGAACTTCAAGAGGCGTAAAGTCACAATGAAGTTGCTTGTATCGAGCATACAGTGGATCCTCCTACATTCCAGAACATGTTGCAGTTAGGTTGTGGCATGTGCAAAGGGTATACAAGCACAAAGATGCTTTAGTTACTTAAAACAATGAGAAAACAAGTTTAAGCAACAAGTAGAAATTCATATCACAGTTTTAGTTATCCAAGACAGTATGAAAGCATGTTATGCATAATCACATAAACCACAAGCTTGAAAATCAAAGATAAATAAAGAATTTGCAACTGATATAACTCCAGAGTTCAACATCTTTAAACAGATTTATTTGCAAAATATCATGCCTGGTCACTTGAATCATCCTCCAGAAGCTTAGTTGCAATTTCAATCTCCCCAAGGGCTTCAACCTAAGAAAAAGCAACAAAAATAACACTGAGAAGATTCCATCGAAATGGGTGGCAATAGAGACACCGGTGCAATTCATAGAGGGCATACAAATATGAATATTTGCATGAAAACAATTTGAATGTGAAACTACAATCCACATAAATTTTAAACAACCCTGATAGCTCTTTTGAGATGGATGACAGGTAAGTTTCTTCCTTAGACAGTAGTGTCCATGATGGAGACTAGAACATAACAAATAACATAAATATTAGAAGATTCATTGTTCCGAAAGTTTTCTTGAAAAGAATCACTTGTTGAGCATAAGATTTTAACAACTCATGATAGTTAAAATGCTGAGATTAAGCCGAATATGCCGAACATAGTAATACTATTACCATTTCCAGCTTAGCTTTTAATTTCTGAGGAGTGTCGATAAGGAATTCACCTGTCAGATAAATTTGTTAGAAGATCAGATTTGCTCATACAAGGTATAAAACATAGCCGGATATGCTAAATATTGACTGTAAGTTGAGTTAATCTAGAAAGTTTGGAACTCACGCATCTTTTTAAAACCAAAGTCATGAGGAATCACGGTGTAGAATTCCCTGTAGCCAAAGGTAATATAAGAAATTGTAGTGAATACAGGCCTTTAAATAACATGACATACAGATATGGTGAATGATGTTGTGCATTCATTACATGCTACATGTCATGCATTGCACAACTATCATCTTTACATGCTGCAGATCCCGATAAGTCTATGCTACATAGGCAAACAACTATCATTACATGCTGCATGTCATGCATTGCACAACTATCATCATTACATGCTGCAGATCCTGATAAGTCAATCTATGCTACATAGGCAAACAGCCATTAACTGTAGTCCATCCTAGTGACCGAACCATTTTATCAAAAATAAAACCTGGAGATGTTTACCCTTCAAATCCTCAAAGATGAACTAGCTTTCACTAAAAACAATTGGCATGCTTAATTGTTATATTTAATGGTTGCAGTCAAATAAAAACAGAAGATGGGCCCACCCAGTCAATTGTTCAAGCTGTCTTCTGTCTGCCCTTGAAATAACATTGGAAATCCTCTTCAAAACATCATAGCCCTGTGGAAAGCTTTGAAAAGTCACCATCGAAATAGAGAGAAAGGACAAGATAATGGAAAATGAAACCAAGACCTCAAAATGCAAACTGTTACCGCATACTGATTTAAATCTAAAGGAAGTACTAGAGTTCATGTTACTGATGTGCGATTTTCTTCAACACGTAATATGCACACTGAATTGATAGTTCCAAGGAAAGATGCATCAAAATAACTCACCTTAAGTATTGTAGATTTGCTTAGCTTTCCAAGAGGAAGTTTGTCAGCATTATAACCTAATTGGTTAGGCAGGATGAATTAGTAAAAGCAAATGCTACATGAGTAAGCAACAGGTATCTACCTGTCAAAAACAAAGAAGGACAACTTTTGGGACAACATAAACCATAAAATATCTTTTTCAATCGAATTAATCCAGCTCCAGTAGTCGAGCAGATGATCATAAGTATTTCTAGTATGGTCATTAACTCTTTGTATTCAGTTCCTAAAACTAACTAGTTAGAACTCCTGAATCATAGAAACCTAAGTTGCACAGATACAGGTACGGGGGCACATCAGAACATGAAGGTGGTGATACATCATTGAAGATTGCATGGTGCTAACAATATAGCAGATTAGCATATAAACACAGATAAGAAGCTCAGTGTAACAGATGAATGTTATGATGCTCATGTCAGTTGAAAAAGCAGCAACTGTCAAGCTACTTACCAATTTCCATCATTTGCTGCTTCATCATACTTATATTGCAAATGAGGGATATGAATTGAGCAGTTCGAGTTTCAAGCTTTGTCACTTTTATCTGATCAGTAATGGAACCTTTCTTTTGAACCTGGGTCTGAAATTTGAAGACCAGAGGATTAAAAACAACAAAGGTGCTAAACACTGCAACGTAAGTACTAAAAGCCAAATCTCACTGTTTCCTTGTTGACTTCACCATAGTCCATTTCAAGCCAAGTGTATTTCTTCGCATAACACTCAAAATTCTTGCGATCAGACCAACTGTTTTTAGTTTTATCCTCAAATTTTCCTTCAAACTCGTCTATTGCTTCATCTCGTGTTGAACAGGGATGTAGCTTTTGTTGACCTCGTACCCCTACTCTCCCCCATCTATTGAAAACCATGAAGTTTCCACCGGCATCAGATTCTACAGTTAACAAACACAAATTAATTTTCTATTGAATGTTACCCATCATCCATAGGTTCGTGGTGCTAGTGCTAGTTACTTGCAGTTGCAAGACAAACCTAAAGCTTGAATGATATAAAACTTATTATTGTTGTCTCCAACATTAGTCTGGTTCAAGGTGGCATCATAAATCTCGTCACCCTGCAATAAAATATGTATAACGAAGATGTGAAAAAAATAGTTGAAAGAACAGATAACCGTTCAAGGTAGCTACTACATAGTGAATAGTAAGATGAATGCTTTGTAGCTACTGTACATAGTGAATACTAAGCTGATACATGAAGGATGCCATGGAAAGTTTTGTTGGTCTATTCTCTAAACACATGGTAAAACTAGGCCTGCTAAGATGGTATATTTGGGTGCAGCCATAGGCTATCACATCTATGAATATTTACAGCCAAAGTGACAACCTGAACATGATGTAATGCATCAGATACCATATGAATGAGAATATTTAATTTGGTATCATGTTTTGCTCGAACTCACTCAGCATGCATACTGCATATGAAGTATGAATTCAGTGAACCATGGTTTCAATTGAAATGCACACATCAAAGGTACAATATGGGTAAGAAAAATTAACCAATAATGAACTCACGCACCACTTGCAATACATGATAGGTCATTTTTATATCGTCGGGGATGTGCTCATCCAGCACTGCAGCACCTTTCTTCGTGGCTTTGACAATCTTCTCCCTTTGCACCTCCTCTTCAACCTCCCCAACACCACCTGCACCAACAAAAATGCATAAACGACCATGCCAAAAAACAGTTGCAGGTAAAGTTCAAACCTCACCCTCAGGTGATCAATACAAGAAATTAATAGATCAACAAACCTTTTGCAAGTTTCTTCTTGTCCTGGAAACCACCATCTGCAACTGCCACAGAATTAGCAGGGGTTGATAGCAACCTCTCAATAACATCCTTCTTGATCCCATTCGCTGTGAGTCCCCGTGCCTTGGCCAATGCCTGCAGCTCCCGGTAGCCCATGCCCTGTAGCTGTGCCGCATCCAGCATCACATCTGTGACTATTTTTTTCTTTTTCAGCTCCTCAACCTTCCCATCATCAGCTGCACCAATACACAGTGAACAGTTAATACTCAGGTAAAGTTGAGATCCTACCACACAATAGCCAATATAAGGAAATTAATAGACAAACAAACCTTCTGCTACTTCCTTCTTGTCCTGAATACCACAATCCACAACAGAAGTAGCAGAGCTGGAGAGCAACCTCTGTAGAACATCCTTCTTGCCCCCATTAGCATTGAGCCCCCGTGACTTGGCCAAAGCCTGCAGCTCACGATAGCCCATGCTCTCTAGCTTTGCCGCATCCGACATGTCATTTTCCTCCTCGTTTTCACCTTCACCGCGCCTTTTCCTCTTCCTTTTGCTCTTGCCTTCCGCTTTGCCATCCATGACCACACCGTCTATGCCATCTACATTACACATCTCAGCTGCAGAAGCCGCCTCCTTCTCTTCCTTGCGGATTGCAGCGTCCAGCCTTAGCACCTGGTGGAAAAGGCATTGCAGGAAGTAAGTCATAACGACAATCCCTATATGTGCCAATGTTGAAAGCATACAGATACACGGAAGCCTTTGTAGCCGCCGCCTCCTCCTCCTTCACAAAAAGTTAGGGTTTTTGCCTCCCGCCGACGCCGCCGCAGCTCCGCCTCCTCTCCGGTGGACTTACGGCCATGGGGGCGCGGTGGATTTCGGCAAGGGTCGGCAGGAGGGCTCCGTTTTTAATTGTTTTTTCCAGTTTTGCTAGGGTTTGTGTCCTGCTCAGGAAGACGAGACGACGGTGTCTCCCTGAAGATGTAATAAAGGTCTCCCCGCCTAGCCCCCGTTCCGGCGATGCATCTACTATCATTGGTGAGCGTGTGGAGGTGTGTCTCCGGTGGATCTATCTTTGGTGGATTTGCTCGGATCTCGTCGTTGTCCTTCTACGTTCGTGTGTCTTCGGATTGGATTATTCTGATCTACGTTATTCTTCATCTGCGGCGGTTGGTGTTCTGGTGCGTTGGTCCTACGGGGCCTTAGCACGACGACTTCCCAACTGTCTACTACAACAAGTTGTGCCCGACTCCGGCGATGGAGAGGCGATGACGGCAGCGCGCCTTCGGCTCGCTTCAGTGCTGCTAGTTGTCGCTAGGTGGTCTACGGATCTGGATGTAATTTCTATTATTTCTGCTATTCGTTGTACTGCCATGATTGAAGATGAATAGATCGGAAATTTTCTCGAAAAAAAGAAAGCATACAGATACACATCACAATCGCAGCTAGATGACGCAAACAGACAGAGGGGGAAATGCAAGTGTAGACCGGCAAAAAATTCGAAGGGAAAAAAATCAGATAGCATTGCTGATCCTGTCAGTGACCCTGCTACTGCTGCTGTCTGAGGCAAAATTCAGAGAAAAGTAGCCCAAACAGCCCGTGGCTGCTACTACCGCCTCGGCGCACTAGCCAGCCGACAGCCCGTGCCTACCGCACGGCCGCCGCCCCCACTCGCCCTTGACCTCCGGCCGCCGCACGCAATCCAGCCACTGACCCCGCCCTCCCATAGCGCGCCGGGCCGCGCACGCCCCCACAGCGGCCATCGCGCCTCGCTACGCCTCCGCCGCCGGGAGATAGACACGAGACACGATAGATTGGAGGGGTGCGGCGGGAGGGGGATGGGGCGGCGGCGGGGGTGTGGTGTGGGAGAGGAACCCTAGCGCGAGGCAGCCCCCGGTCGGTCCGCTCGTGGCTGCTAGGGAAGTTTTCGACAAGGGAATGCGGCTCACCAGCGCCGGCTTGGTGCCGGAGGCGTCGAGGCCGCGGCGCTGCAACTCGGCGCGGAGCTCCTCCACCCGCAGCTTCGCCGACATCTATCGCCTTCGTCTCCGATCCCCTCCGCCTCCTCGGGTTCTGGAAGATGTTTGGCGGGGAATGGGGAGGGGGGGGAGGAGGAGTTATCGAAATTTTGGGTGGGTGGGCTGGGGTTTTGCGGTTCCGGTGTGGGTTTCTTCCTGGAGAAGGGGGGCAGTGGTCGGAGTCTTCCTCGAGAAGGAAGGAGGTGGAGAGCACGACGAATTTTGGAAAAAGCAACGAGAAGCGGGAATTGAAAATATTATACTACTCCATCCGTTCCTAAATATTTAGGAACGGAGGCCCTCAGAACATACGGATGCATATAGACATATTTTAGAGTGTAGATTCACTCAATTTGCTCCGTATGTAGTCACTTGTTGAAATATCTAGAAAGACAAATATTTTGGAACGGAGGGAGTAGTATACTGTTCTTTTTGTTTACAACAAAAATATTATACAGTTTGTTTTAGAGTTAATACCACAATTGGTACATAAACTTGTAGGGATGGGAACAGATTCATACAAAAACTAAAAAACCCCATAAAACTAGTCCTCCAACTTGACTGCTGTAGCAAATTCATACAAAACAGTTGTGGAGGCGACATTTGGCATGCCACGTTGGCTCTGGTAATTTAGCAGAAAGGCCCTCCAGTTTAATTTTTTTACACCGCGGTCCTGCAACCCCTCCTTTACACCGCGCTCCTGCAACCCCTCCTGCTCGTTCCCCATTTGCAAATCCCTAGCCCCGAGCTCCTTTCTGTCCAGTCCGCCGTCGCCCCTCTCTGTCCACTCTGCCGCCGCTCCGGCCGCGCCACCGCCGTCCTTTCGCTTCCACCGCCGGCTCGTGCGACATGAAGGGGTCGACATCTTCAGGATGGAGGGAGCAGGTAGGACGCCGTGGTGCAGCGCCGTCATTTGGCCAGCGTCGCCCGCTACATGGATGTGACCTCCAGGGCCGTCTCCAGAAATTCGGGGCCCCGGTGCGAAATGGGAAAGGGGCCCCAAAAATATATGAAAAATTATATAACTAAACATATTTTCACTTAATTATATAGCTTTCAATATGTGTTATTATATAACTAGACATTCAAATGTAGTGTTTTTTTTTTTTGCAGAAAAACATCCAATCTAGGGTTCTACTCCCTCCGCTCCTAAATATTTGTCTTTCTAGAGATTTCAAAAAATGACTACATACGAAGCAAAATGAGTGAATCTACACTCTAAAATATGTCTACATACATATGTATGTTGTATTCCATTTGAATGTCTAGAAAGACAAATATTTGGGAACCGAGGGAGTACCAAACAGTAAACTGACCGCATGTTCACAAAAAGGTATCATCCCTCTAGTAATGGTTCAAACAAAAATCTTTATATTGGAAAGAAATATGTTAGTAGTGTAGCGGGCGAGCACACCACGACGGATTAGTATTAGAATTATAAATTAGATTATGGGTACATGCCTAATCGAGTAGTACTGCTGTACTACTAGGGATTGCATTAGATACGACATGAAAACATCAAAAGAGTCAGAAAAAGAGTGATTTGTACCAGAAAGAAATAACCCTAACTAATTTTCCGTTCATCTATTTTGCTTCCGGCTTATGGCTTACGGCTTACCTTGGAAAATATTGGGGGATGTCAGTTGTGGCTACTTCTGTTGGGAAGCAGGTGGCGATGGCTGGACACCGCGGCCGCTATCTATCGGCGGCTATCTCCTCGTCGAAGTAGCAGGCGGCAGCGCCTCCCTGTTCTTTCTCACGAAGTCGTTCCGGAGCGATAGATCGCTCGTGAAGGAGTAGGGCCAGTAGTGTAACTAGCCTGCCTTGTTTTTTTATTTGGATCTTGGATCGGTGCTAGGCCGACTGGCCGTGTTGGATCAAATGAAACTGAATAGCGGCCTCACCGTAAACTGATTACGATCGAGCGAACCAGCCAAAAAGCCAGCCAGCCAGCGTATGAACCGAACGGTTTCGTGGTTTATTCCCTTCGATTGGGGCCCCTGCAATTTTGGGGCCCTGTGCCGTCGCACAGCTCGCACAGCCTCGTGGACGGGCCTGGTGACCTCGCGGGCGCCGACAAGACGAAGGGCGGCGAGCCCTGGGCGAAGATCACCGGCGAGGTGCGCTACATGGATGTTGAGTCTTGCAAGGTGTGTACCCTCTCATCGGTTTGAAGATGTTGATTTTTGTAGACTTGCAAGATGTAGTGAATTTTTTTTTCAATTTTGTACTCAATGTGGTAACTTTGTGAAGATGTTTTGGTTGGATATGATTGTAGGGGACTGCAATACTTGCAGACTTTGATTGGAGTATACCTCCATCCTCCCCTGATGTTGTTTTCAATGGCATTGACACTAGTGACCAATGTTGTCACTTTCTGAACCCAGCAAGAAGAGTTCAGGAGCAGGAGCAGGACCGCGCCGACAAGAGTGACACTAGTGACCAATGTTTTCACTTTCTGAACCCTACGTCGCGGCTCCATGGCGCCTTGTGTCGCCGCCGATGAGGCCGATGACGACGTCGCCTCGCAGGAGCAGGAGCAGATGAGGAGGACAGGACGGGCGAAAGAAGGAAAGGTTTTCGAAGGGGTTTGCATCGGGGCCGACGGCCAGGGGGTTTTCTGTGGGGGTATGGACTTGTCTGCAAAATTGCTAAAGCGCGAGGTTTTTTTGTAAAAACACGCTTCGGGCCCGACAGAGCCTACCTGGCGCGCCACGTGTGCAGTTCGGGGTGGTTTTGTATGAATTTGTTACAACAGTCAAGTTAAAGGACTAGTTTTGTGGGATTTTTTAGTTTTTGTATGAATATGTTCCCACCCCTACAAGTTTATGTATCAATTGTGGTATTAACTCTTTGTTTTATATATATAGTTACTTGTTGAATTATCTAAAAAGACTTATATTTGGGAATGGATGGAGTACTACTACTCCTTTTTATAGCGAAAGTATTATGGGCCACGCTGCGCCGTCTCCGGAGCAACTTTCCCGTGTACAGCTATCCAGCTTATGTTGCAGAAATCTTTTGCAGCATATATGACTTGTAGATTCTTTTTCTTTTTACTATTTTAGCAACATAAGTGTTGTTGCCGGGGAAAGATTGCAACACGGACAACATTACAGAAAATATATGCAGTTTTCTTTTCGTCTTTCTCTTTTTTTTTTCTAATATAGGTGTTGTTGTGAAAGATAATTTTGAGTCACACATGATGTTGGAAAAGGAAAGACGCAAAGGACCCGCGTACACGCGTCAGATGATCACAGGCAAACATTTCCCTATGGGCACTCCTCGCCTTATTGTTGGGTTGTAGCCATATATCTTTTTTTTTCTTTCGAGGTGTCAAGGTTGCCATATATCAAAAGATTAGTTGCCAAATTTGATAACCTTGGTTAAGATTTTGCCTATGATAAAATTGCCTAGCAGAAAAATTGACATGCTGCGCGGAGTAACTGTTATGTGTTTGATCTGGATTTGATGGTCTAAAGGTTGTTCGCTGGGATCGCTTAAAAAATCTAATATTCGCTAGTAATCAAAGTATTTTTTATTTTTTTCATAACCAAAAATCAACAAAATGCACTTTGATCCAAATCCAAGCACATCATAACCTCCTAGCCCTTGGATGTTTTTGGCTACGGGATCACCTCTCGGTGTACAAGTTTATATCCAAGTTTTATTTTAACGCAATACATATGCATGTGCTCATACATACGCACATAGACTCATCTCTTATGAATGCACGCATGCACACCCTATCCCTACGAGCATCTTCGAGAGATTGGGTCAGCACATCATCTTGAGATTGATGAGGTCGGCATAGACGCACATGGCCATAAATTCTAAAATAAATGCAGGAAAATGTGAGGCCAGCGTCAAGTCTAGAACTTGAACCTGTTGGACTGTGGATATATAACCTACCAAAGTTTGTTAGAACTTTTTTCTAACACGGTATAGACGTAAACGCTCATATATATGCACATATGGACACACGCATACCGTACCCTTATGAACACCTTCGAGAGATTGAGTCGGCATATCATCTTGAGATTTTACGAAGTCACGGTAGGCGCCTCATAGTCGACGGGAACGTCTCCTCGCACTGAACGTGCATCGCCAAAATGCTGAAATAAATCCGGGTTAAACGCGAGTACCAGGACTTGAACTCTAGTCAGGCCCGGTCCTGAGATTTCAGGGCCCCGGGACGATACACTAGAACACGGGCCCTTTAACATAATCTTTTTTCATCAAGATAATTAACATATATTTATATAAAACGTTATAAATGAACAATAAAATGCATTAAAAAAGGTAATAATGGCAAGTAATTTATAAATATTATATGAAAACAAAATCTAACATTCTTAGATGCCAAATCATTAATAATGTTGTTATCCATGAAAAAGAATAAGAGATATTTTTATTTGAACTAGTAGAACGCCCGTGCGTTGCTACGGGCTACAATGCATATATATGAATTAAACAAATGATTAAGGTCGTATCTAAAGTCGAAGTTCATTGCGTTGCTACGGGCAACAATTTGCATATAAATGAATTAAACAAATGATTAAGGTCGTATCTAAAGTCAAAGTTCATTTCTCCTCAGACGTTTGGGCGTGTTCGGACATCAAACGAGCTTCCAAAAATTCAACATGTTGAATAGTCCGGGCTCCCCTAAATTCAGCCCATATGTGGGGAATAAATGTGTTTGTCCAGCCTATCCACCATGTTATCTCCAACATATAGTCTCAACGCATCTCTCAAAAACAGGAGGGTTCGCCAAACGATGAATTATCGACCGGGATGCTAGAGCAGCCCCGCCGTACCCAATGAAAATCATAGGATGGAACTGCTGGGGTCTCGGGAATGGCTCGGCAGTTCATAGCCTCCTCGAGCTGAGGAGGGTGGAGGAGCCCGACCTGTTATTCTTGGCGGAGATAAAGATGTCAGATAAGGAGCTGGAGAGGTTTCGATGGATGTTGGGGTTGTCACATATGGCAGCATGGAGTGTAGAAGGGAGAAGTAGAGGTGTGGCCTTGTTTTGGAGGTGGGAGGTGGATGTGACGTTACGATCGTATGGTAGAAGACACGTGGATGTCGATGTCAAGGGGGAGGATGGTTGTAATGCCCAGGATGGGACTATATCTCCTACGTGTCGAGGCACGACTTAAAGATATAAGCCCATTATGGAATGATCGCAAGTTTGGTACCTTTGCACAACTCATGTAAAAATGGGGATGGAAAACTGAAAAGATAGTTGGCTTACACTCGCCACGTCACACAAATTCATTACATATCCAGTCATCATACAATTAAACATCACAGCCCATCTAAGGGTAAAGATCCAAATGACAAGATACCAAACATAACATTAATCCACAGGTCTGAATCAATCCTAGTAGAAGAACCACTACTGATCAGACGGATAACGGACATAGTAACGGCTACGCTCCTCGTCGTACTCCCAGTCTAGCTCGGTGCCATCGCCTGGATAGCTCACCATCGTACCTGCATCTGGTGTGTTGAAGTAACTGTGAGCCACAGAGGACTCAGCAATCCCGTTCCCGGGTAACAGGACTATTTAAGCCTTGGGTGTGGAATAAGGCTGAAGAAAGAATAAGAGTCTGCTGCAGCACTAGCCTAGCTTACGTAAAAGAGAGCGAGAAAAGAAGGTGCCTCGGTCGAGAGATGATCACGAAGTGATCCTAAACTAATCAAGTCAAACATAACCCCACCGTGTTCATCTCCCGAATCCCTTTCGGAAAATGACAGTCACGGTACACACGCTGGTAGTGTATTGGAACATGGTGTCAAGTTTTCTACAACCGGATATTAACAAGCTCCCATCTGTCACATAACCGCGGGCACGACTTTCGAAAGTTCAAACCCTGCAGGGATGTTCCAACTTGGCCCATGACAAGCCCACGATCCGCGGAGTCGCAACTCCAAGGTGGGAAGACCCGAGTATTCTCGGAATCCCGTGCTCAAGATACTCCGAACTAAGGTAAGGCTAATCCAGCAAATCCTCTCAGCGTGCCGACACCCTGATAGTAGCCGCGCGTAACTAGTCTCAGGACACGACCGGATGAGCACAGCGTACAGTGACCAAAAACCCAAGTTGCCAAGGGGGGCCCCGCACACGACTCTAGTTTGGACCAACACTCAAATCGAGCACTGGCCCAGGGGGGTTGAATTAATTAATCCTCGGGTTAATTACTCCCTCGGTAAGGTTTTAGTTGTTTAGGCGAATAGTACCAATGTTGGGACTTGCTGGAAAGACTTAGCACTTAGCGGTTTATCGAGGGGGTCCCATAACCCCAACCGTGTGAGGAACGCATAATCAAGGAACCTAACACCGGTTTATACGGTTCCTAGCGGCATGAGTGGAACAAATCACCAAGCAAAAGGCTTAGCCTTCCACCCATTGCCAATATATAGATGATTTCATTTAATAATTAATATAGTGTGATATCCCATCAAGCTTCAACAAGAAGCAAGAAATCTTCAATCTTCACGTGCAACTAACAATGCTATAAGAGGGGCTGAGCGAAGCCTACGTATAGCCAATCAAAGGTTTGCATAGGTAGGGTGGTTAGACAGGTTCATGGTTACAATAGGAGGCTGACAGGAAAAACATGGGCATCGAGGCAAAACTATAGATCGAGACTTCTAGCAATAGGCAAAGATAGTAATGTTATCGGGGTTCGGTCATCTTGCCTGAAGAGTTGTCGATGGGATCGTAAGAGAGCTCCTCGTTCTCAACCTCGGTAGTAACCTCGTGCTCGTACTCGTACTCGGTCTCAGCTTCCGGCTCTACTCAACACAAACACACAAGGCATGAAATCAACAAAATGCAACACGCACGCAAAATATGCTGGATGCATGACTGATGCACTATGGGAGCACATGGAGCATGACAATATGCGATCAAGCAAAATGCTTCAAAACATGATAACAATAGTATATTATGAATCTACCTGAAAAATCACACAAGTTTCATATAGGACTTGTTCAAATCGAAGCTACGGGCTAAAAGTTACACACAAATCAATAAACATGCGAAAGCTGAAAATTACAGCCACATAGCAACTTCGGAGCAATAGATAAATAAGCTACATCACTCAAACATCATGGCAAAGAGTATGGACATAAACTATACATATCCTACAGCAAATAAGTCCATTGGAGGATCCCCAAAGGAGCCATGGATCAATAGCAACAAGCTATGACATATTGAACTTGATAACAAAATCCTGACAACAGTATTTTATTGCAACTTGGGAGCAAAAGTTAAATATGCTACATCTACTCAAATAAGCATGTGAGAGCATGAATGGATAGCCAACAATATATACTACAAGGAATCATCAAGAGTCACCCCAAATCTATCATGGATTGGCCTAGAACAGCAAGCAAACATGGCATCTGGAAATTACAGATTTCAGACTTAGTGAAATTTCACTAAGTGTTAAAACAACAGTTTCATCCTGGCATCTTTGAGAGCAAGTTTAAGTCACCTCAAAGCATATCAAGACAAGTGGTAAGAACCACAGCAAAGTACACATGATGGTGAATCCAAAACACCTAAGCATGCATCAAGGGGACAAACACAACGATATCAACGAGTTCCTCTACGAGGCATCTCGTAACAAGTTTAATGACATAACAGCCACATAGCACTTTGCAACGGAGATAAACATGGCAAGATTAATTCTATCATGCAAGCCTAAGCAATCAACATGTAGAGCATGACAAGACGAACACGTGGACATGTCATTTGCTTCATTTGGATAAACATGCAAAAAGTTATCACATTGCAAAGATGGCATGAAAACAACAACTAACAGCAGTTTCTAACAAGTTGCACTCTTGCAACAGATTTTTAAGCATCTAGATGATCTCAAACATGCAAGGCATAATGGAACAAAATGTAGTACATGTCTCCACGAACATCTGGACATCTCATGCGCAAAACGGACCACCACACAAAAAGTTATCCATGTTTGAAAATAGCATCAGAGATCAAAATATCTGGGGACTTAGGGAAAAAGAGGCAACCTCCAGATCTGGGTCAACGGTCAAACGGGCTGGAAGCGGATCGGGTGGCGGATCGGATCGGGCTTCGGGCTCCGGATCGGCTGGCGGATCGGGCGCGCGTTGACGGATCGGGCCGGCGGCTAACGGGCCCCGGTGCTGCGGATCGGGCCGGCCCACCCGGCCACGGACCGGATCAGGATCGGGCGAAGACCCGGGATCCTCCGATCCAGCGGGCGGCGGCGCTGGCGAGCGCCTCGAGCGCGGCCTGGGGCCGAGGGAGGTGGAGGCTGGGCCTCACGCGCGGGGTTGGGCCGGCCCGCGCCTGGAGCTGGCGGCGGCTCGGAGGGAGTGTTGGAAATATGCCCTAGAGGCAATAATAAAAGAGTTATTATTATATTTCCTTGTTCATGATAATCGTTTATTATCCATGCTATAACTGTATTGATTGGAAACTCAAATACATGTGTGGATGAATAAACAGACTTTGTGTCCCTAGTGAGCCTCTACAGGACTAGCTCGTTGATCAAAGATGACCGTGGTTTCCAGGTCATAGACATGAGTTGTCATTTGATAACGGGATCACATCATTAGGAGAATGATGTGATGGACGAGACCCAAACGTTAAACATAGCTTTTGATCGTGTCAGTTATCGCTATAGTTTTCTGCATGTCAAGTATAAGTTCCTATGACCATGAGATCATGTAACTCACTGACACCGTAGGAGTGCTTTGTGTGTGCCAAACGTCACAACGTAACTGGGTGACTATAAAGGTACTCTACAGGTATCTCCGAGGGTGTCTGTTGAGTTGACATGGATCGAGACTGGGATTTGTCACTCCGTGTGACGGAGAGGTATCTCCGGGCCCGCTCGGTAATACGTCATCTCAATGAGCTCAAAGTGACTAAGTAGTTGGTCACGGGATTATGTATTACGGTAATGAGTAAAGAGACTTGCCGGTAACGAGATTGAACTAGGTATAGAGATACCGACGATCGAATCTCGGGCAAGTAACATACCGACGAGACAAAGGGAACTATATACGGGATTGCCTGAATCCTTGACATCGTGGTTCATCCGATGAGATCATCGAGAAACGTGTGGGAACCAATATGGGTATCCAGATCCCGCTATTGGTTATTGACCTGGGAGTGTCTCGGTCATGTCTGCATGGTTTCCGAACCCGCAGGGTCTACACACTTAAGGTTCGGTGACGCTAGGGTTGTTAGTGAGAACAGTGCATGGTTACCGAAGGTTGTTCGGAGTCCCGGATGAGATCCCGGACATGACGAGGGTCTCCGGAATGGTCCGGAGACGAAGATTGATATATAGGATGAAAGGTTTCGGAGTCCGGAAGTGTTCCGGGGAGCATCGGGAAATCGGCGGATTACCGAAAAGGGTTTCGGGGGTCCCGGAAGTGGTTATGGGCCTAATGGGCCACAAAAGGGGGACACCACAGCCCTCATAGGGCTGTGCGCCCCCCCTGGGCCCTCTCCTATGGCGCATGGGGGGCTGGCCCCTCCTAGGGCAGCCGCACCCCCTGGCTTGGGGGCAAGGCACCTAGGGGGGGAAACCCTAGGGCCTGCGCAGCCCTTGGCCGCCGCCCCCCCACTGCCCTGGCCGCCGGCCCCCCTAGGGGAAACCCTAGGGCGCCCCCCTCCCATCTATTCCCCCTATATATAGAGGGGCAGAGGGAGGGCAGCGAACACACGTTTGTGCCTCGGTGCTGCCCTCCCTCTCCCACAACATATTCGTCTTCCCGCGGTGCTTAGGCGAAGCCCTGCTGGAATCCTCCTCCACCATCACCACCACGCCGTCGTGCTGCCGGTCTCTCCATCAACCTCTCCTCCACCCCTTGCTGAATCAAGAAGGAGGAGACGTCCTCGAGCCGTACGTGTGAAGAACGCGGAGGCACCGTTGCTTCGGTGCTAGGATCTTCGGCGATCTGAATCGCGGCGAGTACGACTCCATCAACCGCGTTCTTAACGCTTCCGCTTAGCGATCTACAAGGGTACGTGGATCCAACTCTCCTCTCGTAGTAGCATCTCCTAGATTGATCTTGGTGAACGTAGGAAAAATTTTTGTTTCCCATGCAACGTTCCCCAACAGTGGCATCATGAGCTAGGTTCTTGCGTAGATGCTTTCTCGAGTAGAACACAAAAGGGTTTGTGGGCGTTGATGTTTAAATTGCTGCCCTCCTTAGTCTTTCTTGATTCAGCGTGTAATGCCCAGGATGGAGTTATACCTCCTACGTGTCGAGGCACGACTTAAAGGCATAAATCCATCCTAGAATGATCTCAAGTTTGGTATCTTTGCACAACTCATGTAAAAGAGGGATTAAAATGCAAAAGGAGATAGTTGGCTTACACTCGCCACTTCACACAAAACATTACATAAGCAATCATCATACAGAACATCACAACCCGACTACGGGTGAAGATCCAAAAGAAAGATACCAAACAACAACATAAAGCCACAGGTCAGGATCGAATCCTAGTAGAAACCACTACTGATCGTCGAAACGTCACAAGCATACGGTCAAACTCTTCATCGAACTCCTGGTGAAGAACTGAACCAGCTCCTGCAACGAGCTCGGCTGAACCTGCATCTGGTGTGGTGAAGTAACTGTGAGCCACAGAGGACTCAGCAATCCCGTTCCCGGGTAACACGACTATTTAAGCCTTGGGTGAGGACAAGACTGAAGAAAGAATATGAGGTGAAGGAACAAAACAAGAGTCTGCAGCAACTAGCACTAACTTACGTAAAAGAGAGCGAGAAGAGAAGTGCATCGGTCGAAAGATGATCACGAAGTGATCCTAACTAAAGCCGGTCAAACATAACCCCACCGTGTTCAACTCCCGAATCCCTATTCGGAAATTGACAGTCACGGTACACACGCTGGTAGTGTATTGAAACATTGTGTCAAGTTATCTACAACCGGAATTAACAAGCTCCCATCTGCCACATAACCGCGGGCACGGCTTTCGAAAGTTCAAACCCTGCAGGGGTGTTCCAACTTGACCCATTACAAGCCCACGATCCGCGGAGTCGCAACTCCATAGTTGGGAAGACCCGAGTATTCTCGGAATCCCGTGCTCAAGTTAAACCGAACTAAGGTAAGGCTAATCCAGCAAATCCTCCCGGCGTGTCGACACCCTGATAGTAGCCGCGCGTATCTAAGTCTCAGGACACGACCGGATGGGCGATTCTACAGGACCCAAACCTCGAGTTTCCCCGTGGTGGTTCCCGCAGACTCCCCGTTTGGGACCAACACCATCGGCACTGGCCCCCCCTGCTATGTAGAAATAAAGGATCCTCGAGGGAGCGACCCTCTATGCAAATTTAATTATTTAATTAAGTTGTTATTATGAGGCAAATAGTACCAAATGTTGGGACTTGCTGGAAAAGACTTAGCACTTAGCGGTTTATCAAGGGGGTCCCATACACCCCAACCGTGTTAGGAACGCATAATCAAGGAACATAACACCGGTTTATACGGTTCCTAACGGCATGAGTGGAACAAAACACCAAGCAAAAGGCTTAGCCTTCCACCCTGCCAGTATATAGATGATTTCATTTTTAAGCATTTATATAGTGTGATATAACCCAACCAAACTTCAACATGAAGCAAGCATCTTCAATCTTCACCTGCAACTATCAATGCTATAAGAGGGGCTGAGCGAAGCGTACTTAGCCAAGCAACGGTTTGCATAGGTAGGGTGGTTAAACATGGTAGTGGTTACAAGTAGGAGGCTGACAAGAAGACATGGGCATCGAGGCAAAACTATAGAGCGATACTCTAGCAATAGGCAAAATAGTAATGGTATCCGGGTTCGGTCATCTTGCCTGGGATTCCACAAGGGAGAAGAACGGATCCACGAAGAAGACGAAGAAGAAGCCTCACAACTCCGGAACGAAACCGAAGCTAACAAGAGAAGCAACCGGAAAGAAAGAACAACACGGTAAACACACAAGCATCAACAACATGGCACGATGCACAAACAAGTATGATGCATGTCCGGTTTAATTATGCATGGCATGGCAAAGTGCACAAACAAATACTACAAGTTAAGTGGAGATCAATATGCAACGAGTTGCATATTGACGAAACACCACATTAATTATTTAGTTGACTCTCATTACTTACAAGACAAGGTTAAATGTTTTTAACATGGCAAGAGGTGAAGCATAATAAAACTACACTATTAAGACATTTTAAATGGGGCCGGAGAATAACAACAACATATCCGGAAAATCCCCATGGGCATGTTTAATAATTATAAGCAAACAACAATTTAACATATAGTGTTGTTAACATGATGCGGATGACATGATCAAGTTTATGCAAGTTTTATTAAAAGGGTTGACATTAACAAGATATAGAAGCATTTGTCACCGTGGTGGAAAGAAAAGAGTGCCACGGCAACGATTCCGAAATTGATGCCACGGCAACAATTCGGTTCCGGTATCTCGTTAAGAGTCCGATGCAAAAGGTAAGATGGCATGAGCGAGTCAAACGAGATGAAAGAGGTGGGGCGATCCCGTTGCCGGGTTCCCACGAGTCGGTGACGAGGCAACCGAGGAACAACAAAAGGGACGAAACGGACACGGAGCTCACACGGGAAACACTTCATACAACACAACAAGCATGAGCGTTCATCCACGGGGTTGTTTCGGTATACCTTCGAAGCGTGCGTTTAGGGCGGTTCGGGATCGTAGAGGGACGTAGTGGAAGTAGAGGAAGTAGACGTTCTCGCAACTCGTAGAGGAAGTAGTTGTACTCGGGCGACGGTAGATGTACTCGTTCCGTTCGTTTGTAGAGGTACTTGAGGTTTCGGCGACGGTTGTGGTACATGGTGCTTCCGGGCGACGGTAGTGGTACACGCGACGGTAGTCGTTCGGGTCGTAGAGGTACTTGGTCGTCGTGGTACACGGATGTAGTGGTACTTGCATCGGAGGGGTACTCGGCGTCGGTCTCGTACACGTTTCTTAGACGTACTCGTCGTCGAGGCACTTGCTGCTCCATGTTCACTTGCTGGACAACACAAAACGCAAAACCGAAAAAAAAGAAGCACAACAGCAACAACTAAACAGCCACGGCACAGAGGAAGCTCGGCGATCCGCGAAGTGGAGGCAGGGCCTCGTCGCGGACTGGAGGCGCAGACGAGGGACGGCGTGGGCCGGCCGTCTCCCTGGCTGGAGAGGAGGGGCGACGAGGGTGCGGTCCGGCCGAAGGTAGCAAGGCCATGGCGCTCGCTGGACGAGGGGAGGACTCCATGGCGCTGGGAGCCGGGAGGAGGGAGCCGCTGCTGGCTGCTGGACTCGGGGATGGAGGGGCGCCGCGGCGAGGCGAGAAGAGGCTCGGCGGCGCGGGCTTCTGGAGAGGAGGAGGGGATGGGGCGTCCACGGAGAGGCCGGACAGAGGGAGGCGCGCTCCTGGCCGGCCTGGGGCGCTGGGCGGCAGAGCCTCTGGCGCGGCGTCCTCTGGCCGCGGGCTCTTGGCGACGGGGTCTCGCGAGAAGGAGAGGCGAGGGAGAGTGAAACGGGATGCGGGGAGCTCGGGCCTCGGGCCTGGGCGTCGCTTGGCCGCAAGGAGACGAGGATGGGTGCGGGCGGCGCTCTGGGGCGAAGGGGAGATCGAAGGGGAAGGCTCGGGGGGATGAGCGAAGGAAGGGGAGCAGGGCCTGCGAGGGGATCGAGAGGGAGAGGGCTGGCGGCGGCTCGGAGGCAGAGAGGGAGGGAGCGAAGCTAGGTTTTGGTGGAGATCGGGCTGGGCCGAATGGGCCAGAAGTGGGAGGCGAGCCGGGCTGCGGCCTGGGAGGAACAGGAGGAAGGCGGCTGGGCTGCAGACTAGCTCTTTCTTTTATAAAAACTGTTGTTGTTTTCTAAAAAAAAAAACAAGAAGAAGGAAAGATAGAGGTGCTAGAAATAGAGTTAGAGCAAGGGTAAAAATTCCCTGGACTCACAAAAATGTCAGGGATTTAAATAAAATAGAAGGAGGTTTTTTGGAGGAACCTCGAGCAACGAGAAAAGAATTATTGGCAAGATTTGAAGGTGAAACTCGAAGTGAAAAGACATGGGGAAATTATGCAAGTGTGTTATGGTGATTCCGGAGCAACGGAATAATTATTAATATAGCTCCATAATTATTAGGAGGCTTTTATATGTTATAAAGAGAAGTCACCTTCCCTCGATTTAAATGGACCGAAGGTCGACACGGTTTATTTAGGTTGAGATGCAAAAATTAAAAAGACATGATGACATGATGCAATGCAAAAAAATAAATAACACAAGCTCAAAAGAAACACACGGGCAACCCGGAACATCTGGAATCTTCTGGAAGCTTCTGGAATCTTCTGGGACGTCGGTCTCGGGCGTCACAACTCTCCCACACTAACAGAGGATCTCGACCCGAGATCCTAGAGGTATCACCGGGTAGAAATGGAAGAGAAAGAGGTAAAACAAAGTTGCTTCTTCGACAGACGAGTGAAACCAAAGAACCTTGAGAGGTTGAACAAAGAAAGAAGAATACGACGGAGATGAACGAAGATGAAAACACTCCGTTAGAAAAGAGGAACAAGGAGCATTATGAGAACCTTGAAGGTTGAAAGACATGAAAGGAGAGCTCACGGACCAAAAGAATGTGAAACTGCAATGGTATAGCCAAGGAATAAGAATGACAGAATTTGGACAGCACTCCGTCTGAAAATGGAAGGAATTAACAAGAACTTGCCAAGTTGAGATGATACTTGATGAAATGAACAGCATATTGCCTCCGAAACAATTAAAAGAATGGCACAAGGGGAAAGAAAGATTCAGACAGCACTTCGGTTAAAAGAGAGTTAACACTTGATAAGATGAGGGAACTATAATGAAGAATGCAACACTCCGGTTAAAAGACAAGCAAGGGAAGAACATGATCTCGATAAAACGAGATGATGGTTTGGATAGAGCAATATCACAAAGCCTCCGGAACGAAAGAATAGAATATAGATCAAAGAAAGAATGAATGGAGAATAAAATGACAACTTCTCTCAAAATGAATTTGAAAGAGCATCCTTACGAAGAAGGGTTGAATAGAGTTGTTGGAAATTCGACAACGAGAAGAATAAGCTCATGTGGGCTTATGGAAAACATCTCCAAATTAAGAGGTGACAACCAGCCACTAACGGAAACATTGATTGGATTGAGATCAACAAGGATATGAAAAACTTATTTCACCGGAATGATAAGTGAAGAACTTGGGTCATTTATAAGCACCATAATTAGTAACAATCCTTAGGGAAAGCTTTTAGGTGAAATACAACCCAAGATAATTCCAAGGGATAAATTGAAGGGTTGAAAAGATCTCCTGAACAAAGAAAATGATGGGTTTAAATATCACATTCTTGATAACTCGGGAATCATGAAACATGAAGGAATTGTCAAGAATGACATAACACCATCTGAAAAGGATAAGGTAGAAAGGATTGCAATTGGAAAGCATGATGAAGAATGCTTGAGCTCCAACAAGAATCTTGATGAAGACTACGAGGATGAATTAAAACATGATGAACCACCATGAAAACTCCGGTAACAAAAGCATGAGAAGTGAAAGATGATAAGAATAAGATTCAAGGCATGCGATGAATTAGATGGAGCTTGAAAGATAATTGAAATAACTTGAAGCTCCGGAAAACAAGATGAAGAATTTAGAACCAAGGATATGATAAGATGAACAAGCTCCAGACAAAAGAATTAAAACACCTGGAAGGAACAAGAATAAGAATTATGTCATGCATATCCTTCACCAATTTAAATTGATGACAACCAAAGGATTTGGCATACTACTTATTCTCGTTGGAAAGAATTAAAGAGAGATCTCGCACAAGCTTGGATAAATCTTCAACGAACCACCGGTAGGATTTTGGAAAGAACAAATGAATTAAAATGATAACAACGGAAGGGTAAACTTGAATGAACCACCGTAAGAATATGGAGACGAACGAAGAGACATGAATGAAGAATATTTGAAGGACGAAGTTGAAAACTGAGAACGAAGAAATCTTCTGAAATGATGGCCTTCGGAGGATCACAAGGAAAAGAATACATGAATGCTTCGGATGGGATAAAAGAATTCCTCACAATCAAAACGATAATGAGGATGGCATGAAGCTAGAACCACGAATCTTCAAGAGAACGGGCCAAGATTTAAGAGAAACACTTCTCCGGTCTTCAAATGGTGAGAATGAAGACGAGAAATGCCATAAGAATTATTGAGCACTCCGGAATGAAAAATTAAAAAGGTTGAATCAAAGATGAAAAAGAATTTGAAAGCGATCTTGGGGAAGGCATGTGACTGTTGGAAATCATTCTTACGTCACACTTTGAAAAGAATTTGAATATAACTCCGGAAAAAGAAGAGTCAGGTAAGATCCTGGAAAAGACCTGTGGGTTAGGGCCCACTCAAAGAAATCACCGTTGAAAAAGATTGCTTAAGAGATATTGCACCGGTTGAATTAAATGGCTCGGATAAGATAACAATCCTCAAAAATAGCTTGAATGGATTAAGAATGGAATTATGAATCTTCAGCACTCCGGATATGAATAACAAGAGGAGAATGATTAATTGATGCACCGGAATAAGAAAGCATTGTGAAAAGAGGAAAAAAAGGATAAGATCAACACCGAAATCTTGAATTACATCCACCGGAAGAATTAGAGAACAAAAGAATGATGAACTTGAAGCTCTTGAGCATCTTCTCGATAAATCACCGGATAAGAACATTGAAGGAAAAGAATGAAGAAACATCACAAGAATAAAATTGATACTTCATCTGAGAATTTCTGGCTCCAAGAAGAAGAAGGGTGGGAGGGTGGGGAAAACAAGGACAACTTGAGATGAACAAAAAGGACACCGGTTGAAAAGAATTAACATGATGATCTTGATGGTCAAGAAGAATTAGCACTCCCATAGAAATATGAGAATACCGATTAGGAAAGGTCTGGAATCAACATTTGACATCGAAGCAACTCGAATACCAGAATCAAAACAAGAACAAAGGATAGATATGCAGCATGATCTTCACAATATCATTCGAACAGAGGATTGAACGAATGAATTCCGTAGATACATCACTTGACGAGAAGCCACTTGGAGAACAAAAAGATAAATAAAAAGGAACAAGGATCAGATAGAACAAATACAAGATAGAAGCTTCGTTCGACATCTTCGTGCTGAAAGCTCATGGAACATGTTACAAAAGGGTTTTGCAATCCCCGGATCAGCATAGCCAAGGACCCTTTAAGATGCAACTCCCGATCAGAACAAGTCCATAAAACCACTTCACTCAATGTAGAACCCCAAACTTCATATCGAGCATCCGTTGAAAGAATGCCTAGAACTACTAGATAAACCCACCTATAGATTTCCGAAAGTTTCTAGTTATGCAATCAGGTGTTGGGGATACACGGGAAGCACCGCGCAATCAACTCTAAACCTACATCCAGGTGTATCCATCCTTCAACACATAACCAGTCTTTCTCGGAAACTGTGTACCTCGGACCTTCGAAAAGCATCCACTATAACAAGCTATGGCAATACTCTCGAACTACCTCCCCAGTACTGGGTGATGTCGGGGTTATCTTGCCACTGGCCGTATAGGAGAGATTTTCGATGTCGGCCGTCTTAAGTATTTAGTACTGCCGCGATATGCTTGTGTCAATGATACCCCGAAGCTCAACTCCTCGGTAACAGGAGGCATCGAGAACAATATCCTTGTCACAAGAACATCGAAACAATCCCAGAATACTCGCGGGATCCTAAAAAAAATTTGGTGCAATTTTTGAAAGTAGAAGAGGCAAGAGTAATCGTCAGGAGTCCTCACCAGAGAGAAAAGGGATGAGAAGCAAAGAAATCCTACTCTCCGATATAATATAGGACTCAAAAAGTTTTCAGTGTGTGCCTAGGCTCAACCGTCAACGATTCGATCAATCAGTGGGGGCTTCTAGGTCGGAGAAGGCTCTGAATACCAACTTGTAATGCCCAGGATGGAGTTATACCTCCTACGTGTCGAGGCACGACTTAAAGGCATAAATCCATCCTAGAATGATCTCAAGTTTGGTATCTTTGCACAACTCATGTAAAAGAGGGATTAAAATGCAAAAGGAGATAGTTGGCTTACACTCGCCACTTCACACAAAACATTACATAAGCAATCATCATACAGAACATCACAACCCGACTACGGGTGAAGATCCAAAAGAAAGATACCAAACAACAACATAAAGCCACAGGTCAGGATCGAATCCTAGTAGAAACCACTACTGATCGTCGAAACGTCACAAGCATACGGTCAAACTCTTCATCGAACTCCTGGTGAAGAACTGAACCAGCTCCTGCAACGAGCTCGGCTGAACCTGCATCTGGTGTGGTGAAGTAACTGTGAGCCACAGAGGACTCAGCAATCCCGTTCCCGGGTAACACGACTATTTAAGCCTTGGGTGAGGACAAGGCTGAAGAAAGAATATGAGGTGAAGGAACAAAACAAGAGTCTGCAGCAACTAGCACTAACTTACGTAAAAGAGAGCGAGAAGAGAAGTGCATCAGTCGAAAGATGATCACGAAGTGATCCTAACTAAAGCCGGTCAAACATAACCCCACCGTGTTCAACTCCCGAATCCCTATTCGGAAATTGACAGTCACGGTACACACGCTGGTAGTGTATTGAAACATTGTGTCAAGTTATCTACAACCGGAATTAACAAGCTCCCATCTGCCACATAACCGCGGGCACGGCTTTCGAAAGTTCAAACCCTGCAGGGGTGTTCCAACTTGACCCATTACAAGCCCACGATCCGCGGAGTCGCAACTCCATAGTTGGGAAGACCTGAGTATTCTCGGAATCCCGTGCTCAAGTTAAACCGAACTAAGGTAAGGCTAATCCAGCAAATCCTCCCGGCGTGTCGACACCCTGATAGTAGCCGCGCGTATCTAAGTCTCAGGACACGACCGGATGGGCGATTCTACAGGACCCAATCCTCGAGTTTCCCCGTGGTGGTTCCCGCAGACTCCCCGTTTGGGACCAACACCATCGGCACTGGCCCCCCCTGCTATGTAGAAATAAAGGATCCTCGAGGGAGCGACCCCCTATGCAAATTTAATTAATTAATTAAGTTGTTATTATGAGGCAAATAGTACCAAATGTTGGGACTTGCTGGAAAAGACTTAGCACTTAGCGGTTTATCAAGGGGGTCCCATACACCCCAACCGTGTTAGGAACGCAAAATCAAGGAACATAACACCGGTTTATACGGTTCCTAACGGCATGAGTGGAACAAAACACCAAGCAAAAGGCTTAGCCTTCCACCCTGCCAGTATATAGATGATTTCATTTTTAAGCATTTATATAGTGTGATATAACCCAACCAAACTTCAACATGAAGCAAGCATCTTCAATCTTCACCTGCAACTATCAATGCTATAAGAGGGGCTGAGCGAAGCGTACTTAGCCAAGCAACGGTTTGCATAGGTAGGGTGGTTAAACATGGTAGTGGTTACAAGTAGGAGGCTGACAAGAAGACATGGGCATCGAGGCAAAACTATAGAGCGATACTCTAGCAATAGGCAAAATAGTAATGGTATCCGGGTTCGGTCATCTTGCCTGGGATTCCACAAGGGAGAAGAACGGATCCACGAAGAAGACGAAGAAGAAGCCTCACAACTCCGGAACGAAACCGAAGCTAACAAGAGAAGCAACCGGAAAGAAAGAACAACACGGTAAACACACAAGCATCAACAACATGGCACGATGCACAAACAAGTATGATGCATGTCCGGTTTAATTATGCATGGCATGGCAAAGTGCACAAACAAATACTACAAGTTAAGTGGAGATCAATATGCAACGAGTTGCATATTGACGAAACACCACATTAATTATTTAGTTGACTCTCATTACTTACAAGACAAGGTTAAATGTTTTTAACATGGCAAGAGGTGAAGCATAATAAAACTACACTATTAAGACATTTTAAATGGGGCCGGAGAATAACAACAACATATCCGGAAAATCCCCATGGGCATGTTTAATAATTATAAGCAAACAACAGTTTAACATATAGTGTTGTTAACATGATGCGGATGACATGATCAAGTTTATGCAAGTTTTATTAAAAGGGTTGACATTAACAAGATATAGAAGCATTTGTCACCGTGGTGGAAAGAAAAGAGTGCCACGGCAACGATTCCGAAATTGATGCCACGGCAACAATTCGGTTCCGGTATCTCGTTAAGAGTCCGATGCAAAAGGTAAGATGGCATGAGCGAGTCAAACGAGATGAAAGAGGTGGGGCGATCCCGTTGCCGGGTTCCCACGAGTCGGTGACGAGGCAACCGAGGAACAACAAAAGGGACGAAACGGACACGGAGCTCACACGGGAAACACTTCATACAACACAACAAGCATGAGCGTTCATCCACGGGGTCGTTTCGGTATACCTTCGAAGCGTGCGTTTAGGGCGGTTCGGGATCGTAGAGGGACGTAGTGGAAGTAGAGGAAGTAGACGTTCTCGCAACTCGTAGAGGAAGTAGTTGTACTCGGGCGACGGTAGATGTACTCGTTCCGTTCGTTTGTAGAGGTACTTGAGGTTTCGGCGACGGTTGTGGTACATGGTGCTTCCGGGCGACGGTAGTGGTACACGCGACGGTAGTCGTTCGGGTCGTAGAGGTACTTGGTCGTCGTGGTACACGGATGTAGTGGTACTTGCATCGGAGGGGTACTCGGCGTCGGTCTCGTACACGTTTCTTAGACGTACTCGTCGTCGAGGCACTTGCTGCTCCATGTTCACTTGCTGGACAACACAAAACGCAAAACCGAAAAAAAAAGAAGCACAACAGCAACAACTAAACAGCCACGGCACAGAGGAAGCTCGGCGATCCGCGAAGTGGAGGCAGGGCCTCGTCGCGGACTGGAGGCGCAGACGAGGGACGGCGTGGGCCGGCCGTCTCCCTGGCTGGAGAGGAGGGGCGACGAGGGTGCGGTCCGGCCGAAGGTAGCAAGGCCATGGCGCTCGCTGGACGAGGGGAGGACTCCATGGCGCTGGGAGCCGGGAGGAGGGAGCCGCTGCTGGCTGCTGGACTCGGGGATGGAGGGGCGCCGCGGCGAGGCGAGAAGAGGCTCGGCGGCGCGGGCTTCTGGAGAGGAGGAGGGGATGGGGCGTCCACGGAGAGGCCGGACAGAGGGAGGCGCGCTCCTGGCCGGCCTGGGGCGCTGGGCGGCAGAGCCTCTGGCGCGGCGTCCTCTGGCCGCGGGCTCTTGGCGACGGGGTCTCGCGAGAAGGAGAGGCGAGGGAGAGTGAAACGGGATGCGGGGAGCTCGGGCCTCGGGCCTGGGCGTCGCTTGGCCGCAAGGAGACGAGGATGGGTGCGGGCGGCGCTCTGGGGCGAAGGGGAGATCGAAGGGGAAGGCTCGGGGGGATGAGCGAAGGAAGGGGAGCAGGGCCTGCGAGGGGATCGAGAGGGAGAGGGCTGGCGGCGGCTCGGAGGCAGAGAGGGAGGGAGCGAAGCTAGGTTTTGGTGGAGATCGGGCTGGGCCGAATGGGCCAGAAGTGGGAGGCGAGCCGGGCTGCGGCCTGGGAGGAACAGGAGGAAGGCGGCTGGGCTGCAGACTAGCTCTTTCTTTTATAAAAACTGTTGTTGTTTTCTAAAAAAAAAAACAAGAAGAAGGAAAGATAGAGGTGCTAGAAATAGAGTTAGAGCAAGGGTAAAAATTCCCTGGACTCACAAAAATGTCAGGGATTTAAATAAAATAGAAGGAGGTTTTTTGGAGGAACCTCGAGCAACGAGAAAAGAATTATTGGCAAGATTTGAAGGTGAAACTCGAAGTGAAAAGACATGGGGAAATTATGCAAGTGTGTTATGGTGATTCCGGAGCAACGGAATAATTATTAATATAGCTCCATAATTATTAGGAGGCTTTTATATGTTATAAAGAGAAGTCACCTTCCCTCGATTTAAATGGACCGAAGGTCGACACGGTTTATTTAGGTTGAGATGCAAAAATTAAAAAGACATGATGACATGATGCAATGCAAAAAAATAAATAACACAAGCTCAAAAGAAACACACGGGCAACCCGGAACATCTGGAATCTTCTGGAAGCTTCTGGAATCTTCTGGGACGTCGGTCTCGGGCGTCACACAGCGGTATTATGGGATGAAGCGGCCCGGACCAACTTTACATGTCCACGTACATGAGACCGGTTCCATCGACAGACATGTGACTTTTGTTGCATAAGATGGCTGGCGGGTGTCTGTCTCTCCTATCTTAGTTGAATCGGAATAGAACAAGGCGGTCCTTGTAGAAGGTTAAATAGCAACTTGAATATCACCGTTGTGGCTTTGCGTAGGTAAGAAGCGTTCTTGCTAGATACCCATAGCAGCCACGTAAAACATGCAACAACAAATTAGAGGACGTCTAACTTGTTTTTGCAGGGTATGTATGTGATATGATATGGCCAATGACATGATGAAATATATTTGATGTATGAGATGATCATGTTGTAATAGTTAATATCGACTTGCATGTCGATGCATACGGCAACCGGCAGGAGCCATAGGGTTGTCTTTAATTTTTGTATGACCTGCGTGTCAATCATTAAGCGCTTTGTAATGCTTTACTTTATCGCTAAACGGTAGCAATAGTAGTAAGAGCATGGTGGGCGCCGACAACCCCGATGGCGACACGATGATGGAGATCATGATTATGGGGATCATGGTGTGGCGCCGGTGACGATGGAGATCATGCCGGTGCTTTGGAGATGGAGATCAAAAGCACGAGTTGATGGCCATATCATGTCACTTATGATTTGCATGTGATGTTAATCCTTTTATGCATCTTATTTTGCTTAGGACGACGGTAGCATTATAAGATGATCCTTCACTAAAATTTCAAGATAAAATTGTGTTCCCCCGAGTGTGCGCCGTTGCGAAGGTTCGTCGTTTCGAAGCACCACGTGATGATCGGGTGTGATAGACTCTACGTTCGCATACAACGGGTGCAAGCCAGTTTTGCACATGCAGAACACTCGGGTTAGACTTGACGAGCCTAGCATGTACAGACATGGCCTCGGAACACGGAAGACCGAAAGGTCGAGCATGAGTCATATAGTAGATATGATCAACATGTTGATGTTCACCATTGACACCACCTCATCTCACGTGATGATCGGACTTGGGTTGGTGAATTTGGATCATGTCACGCTTGAATGACCAGAGGGATGTCAATTTGAGTGGGAGTTATAAATAATTTGATTAGGTAGTAACTCACTTATCATGAACAATAGTCTAAAATGTCTTTGCAAATCTTTTGTTGTAGATGGCTCGCGCAGTAGCTCCCCTGAATTTTAATGCGTTCCTAGAGAAAGCTAAACTGAAAGATGATGGGAGCAACTTTGTGGACTGGCTCCGCAATCTGAGGATCATCCTCACAGCTGCCCAAAAGGTTTATGTCCTAAATGCACCGCTAGGTGACCCCCCGCTCCTACAGCCCCTGCAGACGTTTTGAACGTCTGGCAGACACGTTCGGATGACTACTCAATAGTGCAGTGTGCCATGTTGTACGGCTTGGAAGGAGGACTTCAAAGGCGTTTTGAACGTCATGGTGCATATGAGATGTACCAGGAGTTAAAGTTCATCTTTGAAAAGAATGCTAAGATCGAGAGGTATGAGACCACCGATAAATTCTTTGCTTGCAAGATGGAGGAGAATTCGTCTGTCAGTGAGCACTTACTGAAGATGTCTGGGTACTATACCCGCATAGCTGATCTGGGACTTGTGTTCCCGGATGAGGCTATCATTGACAGAATTCTCCAGTCACTCCCTCCTAGCTACAAGAGCTTCGTGCAGCAGTATAACATGCAAGGGATGAACAAAACCATCGCCGAGCTGTTTTCGATGCTGAAAGTCGTTGAGGCAGACATCCAGAAGGAGTATCAAGTGTTGATGGTCAATAAAACCACCAGTTTCAAGAAGAATGGCAAGGGCAAGAAGGGTAACTCTAAGAAGGGTGGCAAGACAGTTGCTCATCCAGTGAAGAAACCCAAGGCTGGGCCCAAGCCAGAGACTGAGTGTTTCTATTGCAAGGGCAACGGCCACTAGAAGCGGAACTGCCCCAAGTATCTGGCAGACAAGAAGGGGGCCAACAACAACAACAAAGGTATATGTGATATACATGTTATTGATGTGTACCTTACCAACTCTCGTTGTAGTGCCTGGGTATTTGATACCGGTTCGGTAGCTCACATTTGCAACTCTAAACAGGAACTGCGGAATAAACGGAGGCTGGCGAAGGACGAAGTGACGATGCACGTGGGAAATGGTTCCAAGGTTGATGTGATCGCCGTCGGCACGCTCGCTCTTCGATTACCATCGGGATTAGTTATGAACCTGAATAATTGTTATTTAGTGCCTGCGTTAAGCATGAACATTATATCTGGATCTTGTTTATTGCGAGACGGTTACTCATTTAAATCAGAGAATAATGGTTGTTCTATTTATATGAGTAATATCTTTTATGGTCATGCACCCGAAGTTAGGGGTTTATTCTTGTTGAATCTCGATAGTGATGATACACATGTTCATAACATTGATGCCAAAAGATGTAGAGTTGATAATGATAATACCACTTTCTTGTGGCACTGCCGTCTGGGTCATATCGGCGTGAAACGCATGAGGAAGCTCCATGCTGATGGACTTTTGGAGTCTCTTGATTTTGAATCACTTGACACGTGCGAGCCGTGCCTCATGGGCAAGATGACAAGGACCCCGTTTTCAGGGACAATGGAACGGGCAAGTGACTTATTGGAAATCATACATACTGATGTGTGCGGTCCGATGAGTGTAACGGCGCGCGGTGGATATCGTTATTTTCTCACCTTCACTGACGACTTAAGTAGATATGGGTATATTTACTTGATGAAGCATAAGTCTGAAACTTTTGAAAAGTTCAAGCAATTTCAGAGTGAAGTTGAAAATCATTGTAACAAGAAGATCAAGTTCCTACGATCTGATCGAGGGGGAGAATATCTGAGTTATGAGTTTGGTGATCACTTAAGAAAATGTGGAATTGTTTCACAGTTGACGCCACCTGGAACACCACAGCGTAATGGTGTGTCCGAACGTCGTAATCGAACCCTATTAGATATGGTACGTTCTATGATGTCTCTTGCCGATTTGCCACTATCGTTTTGGGGATATGCGTTAGAGACAGCTGCATTCACTTTAAATAGGGCTCCATCTAAGTCCGTTGAGACAACACCGTATGAACTGTGGTTTGGTAAGAAACCTAAGTTGTCTTTTCTCAAGGTTTGGGGTTGCGATGCTTATGTCAAAAGGCTTCAGCCAGAAAAGCTTGAACCCAAAGCGGACAAATGTGTCTTCATAGGATACCCAAAAGAAACTGTTGGGTACACCTTCTATCTCAGATCCGAGGGCAAAGTGTTTGTCGCTAAGAACGGGTCCTTTCTCGAGAAAGAGTTTCTCTCGAAAGAATTGAGTGGGAGGAAGGTAGAACTTGATGAGGTTATTGAACCTCTGCTTCAACCAGAGAGTAGCGCAGCACAGAAAGATGTTTTTGTGGAGCCTGCAGCGGTTGAAGAGGAAGCCAATGATGATGATCAAGAAGCTTCTGATCAAGTTACTACCGAACCTCGTAGGTCGACAAGGGTACGCACTGCACCTGAGTGGTATGGTAACCCTGTCTTAGAGGTCATGTTGTTGGACAACAGTGAACCTACGAGCTATGGAGAAGCGATGGTGGGCCCGGATTCCGACAAATGGTTAGAGGCCATGAAATCCGAGATGGGATCCATGTATGAAAACAAAGTATGGACTTTGGAAGTATTACCTGAAGGGCGGAAGGCCATTCAGAATAAATGGATTTTTAAGAGGAAGACGGACGCTGACGGCAATGTCACCGTGTATAAAGCTCGACTTGTGGCAAAGGGTTTTTCACAAGTTCAAGGGATTGACTACGATGAGACTTTCTCACCCGTAGCGATGCTTAAATCCGTCCGAATCATGTTAGCAATAGCTGCATATTTCGATTATGAAATTTGGCAGATGGATGTCAAAACAGCGTTCCTTAATGGTTTTCTTAAGGAAGAGTTGTATATGATACAACCGGAAGGTTTTGTCGATCCAGAGAATGCTGACAAAGTATGCAAGCTCCAGCGTTCCATTTATGGGCTGGTGCAAGCATCTCGGAGTTGGAATCTTCGCTTTGATGAGGTGATCAAAGCGTTTGGGTTTGTACAAGTTTACAATGAAGCTTGTATTTACAAGAAAGTGAGTGGGAGCTCTATAGCGTTTCTAATATTATATGTGGATGACATATTACTGATTGGAAACAATATAGAATTTTTGGATAGCGTGAAGGGGTATTTGAACAAGAGTTTTTCGATGAAGGATCTCGGTGAAGCTGCTTTCATATTGGGCATCAAGATCTATAGAGATAGATCAAGACGCTTGATAGGACTTTCACAAAGTACATACCTTGATAAAGTTTTGAAGAAGTTCAAAATGGATCAATCCAAGAAGGGGTTCTTGCCGGTATTGCAAGGTACAAAGTTGAGTAAGACTCAATGCCCAGTGACTGCGGAAGATAGAGAAAAGATGAGTGACGTCCCCTATGCTTCAGCCATAGGCTCTATCATGTATGCAATGTTGTGCACAAGACCAGATGTCAGCCTTGCCATAAGTATGGCCGGAAGGTTTCAAAGTAATCCTGGTATGGATCACTGGACAGCGGTCAAGAATATCCTAAAGTACCTGAAAAGGACTAAGGAGATGTTTCTCGTTTATGGAGGTGATCAAGAGCTCGTCGTAAAGGGTTACGTCGATGCAAGCTTTGACACTGATCCGGATGACTCTAAGTCTCGAACCGGATACGTATATATTCTCAACGGGGGAGCGGTAAGCTGGTGCAGTTCCAAGCAGAGGGTGGTAGCTGATTCTACATGTGAAGCGGAGTATATAGCTGCCTCGGAGGCGGCAAAGGAAGGTGTCTGGATGAAGGAGTTCATGACAGATCTTGGAGTTGTGCCTAGTGCACTGAACCCAATGACTCTGTTCTGTGACAACACTGGTGCCATTGCTCTAGCCAAGGAACCAAGGTTTCACAAGAGGACCAGACACATAAAGCGACGCTTCAATTCCATCCGCGATTCGGTCAAGGAGGAGGACATAAGTATTTGCAAAGTACACACGGATTTGAATGTTGCAGATCCGTTGACTAAGCCTCTTCCACGGGCTAAGCATGATCAACACCAAGACTCTATGGGTGTTAGATTCATTACCTTGTAATGCTAGATTATTGACTCTAGTGCAAGTGGGAGACTGTTGGAAATATGCCCTAGAGGCAATAATAAAAGAGTTATTATTATATTTCCTTGTTCATGATAATCGTTTATTATCCATGCTATAACTGTATTGATTGGAAACTCAAATACATGTGTGGATGAATAGACAGACTTTGTGTCCCTAGTGAGCCTCTACAGGAGTAGCTCGTTGATCAAAGATGACCGCGGTTTCCAGGTCATAGACATGAGTTGTCATTTGATAACGGGATCACATCATTAGGAGAATGATGTGATGGACGAGACCCAAACGTTAAACATAGCTTTTGATCGTGTCAGTTATCGCTATAGTTTTCTGCATGTCAAGTATAAGTTCCTATGACCATGAGATCATGTAACTCACTGACACCGTAGGAGTGCTTTGTGTGTGCCAAACGTCACAACGTAACTGGGTGACTATAAAGGTACTCTACAGGTATCTCCGAGGGTGTCTGTTGAGTTGACATGGATCGAGACTGGGATTTGTCACTCCGTGTGACGGAGAGGTATCTCCGGGCCCACTCGGTAATACGTCATCTCAATGAGCTCAAAGTGACTAAGTAGTTGGTCACGGGATTGTGTATTACGGTAACGAGTAAAGAGACTTGCCGGTAACGAGATTGAACTAGGTATAGAGATACCGACGATCGAATCTCGGGCAAGTAACATACCGACGAGACAAAGGGAACTGTATACGGGATTGCCTGAATCCTTGACATCGTGGTTCATCCGATGAGATCATCGAGAAACGTGTGGGAACCAATATGGGTATCCAGATCCCGCTATTGGTTATTGACCTGGGAGTGTCTCGGTCATGTCTGCATGGTTTCCGAACCCGCAGGGTCTACACACTTAAGGTTCGGTGACGCTAGGGTTGTTAGTGAGAACAGTGCATGGTTACCGAAGGTTGTTCGGAGTCCCGGATGAGATCCCGGACATGACGAGGGTCTCCGGAATGGTCCGGAGACGAAGATTGATATATAGGATGAAAGGTTTCGGAGTCCGGAAGTGTTCCGGGGAGCATCGGGAAATCGGCGGATTACCGAAAAGGGTTTCGGGGGTCCCGGAAGTGGTTCTGGGCCTAATGGGCCACAAAAGGGGGACACCACAGCCCTCATAGGGCTGTGCGCCCCCCCTGGGCCCTCTCCTATGGCGCATGGGGGGCTGGCCCCTCCTAGGGCAGCCGCACCCACTGGCTTGGGGGGCAAGGCACCTAGGGGGGGAAACCCTAGGGCCTGCGCAGCCCTTGGCCGCCGCGCCCCCACTGCCCTGGCCGCCGGCCCCCCTAGGGGAAACCCTAGGGCGCCCCCCTCCCATCTATTCCCCCTATATATAGAGGGGCAGAGGGAGGGCAGCGAACACATGTTTGTGCCTCGGTGCTGCCCTCCCTCTCCCACAACATATTCGTCTTCCCGCGGTGCTTAGGCGAAGCCCTGCTGGAATCCTCCTCCACCATCACCACCACGCCGTCGTGCTGCCGGTCTCTCCATCAACCTCTCCTCCACCCCTTGCTGGATCAAGAAGGAGGAGACGTCCCCGAGCCATACGTGTGAAGAACGCGGAGGCACCGTTGCTTCGGTGCTAGGATCTTCGGCGATCTGAATCGCGGCGAGTACGACTCCATCAACCGCGTTCTTAACGCTTCCGCTTAGCGATCTACAAGGGTACGTGGATCCAACTCTCCTCTCGTAGTAGCATCTCCTAGATTGATCTTGGTGAACGTAGGAAAATTTTTTGTTTCCCATGCAACGTTCCCCAACAGGGAGGCGCGGCCCAGGCGGGCGACTCGGCCCAGGAGGGCGGATCGACGAAGGAATCGGGATCGGGGGAATTGGGGCTCCTGGCTCCCCGATCTGGCAGGCGACGGCGGCGGCTTCGCCGCGAGGTGGCCGGCTGGGAGCGGCCGGCGGGGTGCGGCGGCCTCGGCCGGCGAGGTGGCAGCGCCGGCCGGCGGGTGGTGGCGGAGACGAGGGGCGCCAGCGGTGAGGGCCCCGCGGCGGCGTGGAGAAGGTGGCGGCGGTGAGCTCCAGCGAGGGGAGCTCCGGCGGCGGCGGATTCCGGCGAGAAATCCGGCGAGGCGGCTGGAGGAAGAAGAAGAAGAGGTAGGAAATGATGGTGGACTAGGGTATCCTTATTTTGGGGCAAAAATTGGGGAAGGTGGACAAATATATAGGCACAAGGAGCTAGGGTTGTCCAAATGAGGTGTGGTTTTCGGCCACGCGATCAGAATTGGATGGCCTAGATGAAGGGAGGGGTTTGGGCTGGTTTGGTGGGCTGTTGGAGGGGTGTCTTGGGCCTCAAAGTGGAGGCACTTTCAGCCCACGAGAATAACTGTTGGAGCACCAAACGAACTCCAAACGCGACGAGATTTGACATGCGGGTTACACATACCAAAACAACAACACACGACAAGTCACGCGCCAAACCGGTAACGTTACACGGCCAAACACGAAAGTAGGCCTACGGGACGCCTTGGACACGTGAGGGAGCTCCGGAACGCGAAACGGACAACGGGAAGGAACGCGTGAGACCGGATGCAAACGATAACACAAATGCAATGCGATGCACATGACTACATGATATGAATGAATGCCACACACACACACAACAAAACGACGAAAACCCGAAAGACGAAGAACCCGGAATGGAATTGATGAAGCCAGAGATATATTATATTGTCCAAAAGGGAAAGTATTACATCCGGGGCATTACAAACTCTCCTCTACTACAAAAAGATCTCGTCCCGAGATCTAGGACTGGAAAAAGGAAGGGTACTCGGAACGAAGATGATCTTCTCGTTCCCACGTAGCTTCTCGGTCGGTATGGTGTGACCATTTGACTTTCAAGAATTTGACGGACTTGTTGCAGGTCTTGCGCTCGGTTTCTTCGAGAATAGCAACGGGATGCTCTCGGTAGGACAAATCTTGTTGAAGATCAATCTCTTCAAACGGAATCATGCGTTCAGGAGTCTTGAAGCATTTGCGGAGTTGAGACACATGAAACACATCATGAACATTGGCGAAGTTGGACAGGAGCTCAAGTTGATATGCTAGATCGCCTCTTTTGCCAAGGATCTTGAAAGGCCGGACGTATCTAGGAGCAAGCTTTCCTTTGATACCGAATCTTTGGGTGCCTTTCATCGCAGAAACACGGAGATAGACATGATCACCAATGTTGAAGGCCAAATCACGATGCTTGCCGTCATAGTAGCTCTTCTGACGCGACTGAGCGGCCTTGAGATTCTCACGTATGACTTTGCACATTTCTTCGACTTCTGAGATCAAGTCATTGCCAAGAAGTTGACGTTCACCTGTCTCGGACCAGTTGAGAGGGGTACGACACTTTCTGCCATATAGGATTTCAAACGGAGCTTTGCCGGCACTTGCTTGGAAGCTGTTGTTGTAAGAGAACTCGGCAAATGGAAGGCAATCTTCCCATTTCATGCCAAAAGATATGACACAGGCTCTGAGCATGTCTTCTAGAATCTGATTCACTCGCTCGACTTGACCACTAGTCTGAGGGTGAAAAGCAGTGCTGAACCTGATCTTAGTGCCCATGGCAGACTGAAAGGAGTCCCAGAACTTTGAAGTGAACAAACTTCCACAGTCTGAGGACATAACTTGAGGAATGCCATGTAAAGACACAATTCTGGAAGTGTACAACTCTGCAAGTTGAGCTGCATTGATTGATTCTTTGACTGGAAGGAAGTGAGCGACTTTGGTAAGCTTGTCAATCACCACAAAGATAGAATCATTCCCTCTCTTGGACTTAGGAAAACCAGTGACGAAATCCATTTCAATGTGGTCGAATTTCCACTCGGGAATAGGAAGAGGTTGGAGAAGACCGGCTGGACATTGATGCTCTGCCTTCACTCTTCTGCATACATCACATTCATTCACGAATTGGGCAATCTCCCTTTTCATGCGAGTCCACCAGTAAGATTGCTTGAGGTCTTGGTACATCTTGGAACTGCCAGGATGAATGGAAAGGAGGGAATCATGTGCTTCTTCCGTTATGAGCTTCCTGAGATCACCTTTGGCAACCACGAGTCTGTCCTCGAAGAACAAGGTATCTCTCTCATCAACGCGATAGCACTTGTATTTTGGAGTACCCTTTGCAATACCATGTTTCACTTTCTGCACCATAGCATCACTGAGTTGGGCCTCACGGACCTGATCTTCCAAGGTAGGAGCAACTTGAAGATTTGCAAGAAAACCTTGCGGAACAACTTGGAGGTTGAGCTTCCTGAATGCTTCACAAAGCTCAGGCTGGAACGGCTTGATAAGAAGGCTGTTGCAATATTCCTTTCTGCTCAAAGCATCTGCAATCACATTCGCCTTGCCAGGAGTGTATTCAATGCTGGGATCATACTCTTGGATCATTTCGACCCAACGAGTCTGGCGGAGGTTCAGATTCGGCTGTGTGAAGATGTACTTCAAGCTCTTGTGATCGGTGAAAATGTCGACTTTTCTGCCCAACAACAGATGTCTCCACGTAATCAAAGCATGTACCACAGCTGCTAGTTCAAGATCATGGGTGGGGTAGTTCTTCTCACTTGGCTTCAATTGATGAGAAGTGTATGCCACAATTCTCTTGTCCTGCATAAGCACACCACCAAGACCTTGAAGAGAAGCATCACAGAATACTTCGTAGGGCTTGGACTCATCTGGAGGAGTAAGAAGTGGAGCAGAGACGAGCTTTTCTTTGAGAGTTTTGAATGCCACTTCACAATCTGGAGACCAGTAGTACTTGACATTCTTCTGCAGCAAGTTGGAAAGAGGCTTGGCAATCTTGGAGAAGTTCTCAACGAACCTTCTGCAATAGCTGGCAAGACCAAGAAAGCTTCGGAGTTGCTTGACGTTCTGAGGAGCTTCCCAGTTGACAATTGCTTCAACTTTCTCGGGGTTTACCACAATACCGTCAGCAGAGATGATATGGCCTAGATACAAAACCTTATCGAGCCAAAATTCGCACTTGGAGAACTTGGCATAGAACTTATGTTCACGGAGTCTGTCGAGAACGAGACGGAGGTGCTTTTCGTGATCTTCTTCATTCTTGGAAAATACCAAAATGTCATCCAGATACACAAGCACAAACTCGCCGGTGTAGGGGTTGAAAATGTAGTGCATCATTCTCGAGAAGGTAGGATGAGCATTGGCGAGACCAAAGGACATGACTGTATACTCATATGAGCCGTAGCTCGTTCTGAAGGCAGTCTTGGGGATGTCTTCCTCGCGAATGCGAATTTGGTGATAGCCCATTCGAAGATCGAGCTTAGAGAACACTTTAGCTCCTTTGAGCTGCTCGAACAGTTCGTTGATGTTGGGGAGCGGATACTTGTTCTTTATTGTCTTCTTGTTCAATGGCCGGTAATCGATGCAGAGGCGCTCCGTGCCATCCTTCTTCTTGACAAATAAGACACCATAGCCCCAGGAGACGTACTAGGCCTGATCAGACCCATACGCTCCTGTTCATCAAGCTGCTTCTTCAACTCCTTCAACTCTTTAGGAGAGAGCTTGTACGGACGCCGGCATGCTGGCTCAGTACCCAGCTCGAGTTCAATGACGAATTCCACTTGACGGTGTGGAGGCATGCCTGGAAGTTCTTCAGGAAAGATGTCTTCGTATTCGTTTACCACCGGAATTTGAGAGATGGCATTCATTTCGCCCTTATCATTGAGAGAGAAAAGCCTGATTGTGTTATCCCTGGAGGCGAAGATAATCACATCATCATCAGAATGAGTAATCTTGACTTCCTTCTGTGCATAGTCAATTTGAGCATCATGCTGAGAAAGCCAGTCCATTCCGAGAATGAGGTCAATGTCGGAATTGCCGAGAATAACCGGATTAGCCAGAAAGCGATAATCACCCATGCGAATAGATACATTCGGAGCAAAGTTGTTGGAGTTCATTAGCAAACCCGGAGAAAGCACAGACATCGGTCTAGGCAAAGCTTGCAATGGCATATCATGTGACAATGCAAAAGGTCTTGACATGAAAGAATGGGAAGCACCTGAGTCGAACAAGACTTTTGCAGGAAAAGAGTTAACTGAGAGGTTACCCAGAATCACATCAGAAGAATTCTCCGCTTGCGCTGCATTCATCAGATTCACCCTTGCAGACTTTGGATTATGCTTGACAATAGCTGTGCTGACAGGTGGAGGAGGCAGAAGGCGCCTTGGGTTGGGACATCTGTTAGCATAGTGACCTTTCTGAGAGTACTTGTTGCAGACCACTTCTGAGAGAGGACGGAAATGAGAACCACTTGACTTGGAACCTTGAGACTGAAACTGATTCTTTGACTGGTTGCTCGGGTTGGGTGGGTGGGAGAAACCACGACCACCGGAGTTCTTGTTGCTGTTGGAGTTGTTGTAGGGAGCTCGAATCACTGGAGGAGGAGGAAGCCAAAATTTCTGTTGTTTAGCGACGACTTGAGAAGATGAGGAGGAGTGAACGGCATCTCGAATCCTCTTTTTAGAAGCCTCCATCTTGAGCTGGGCTGCCTCTTGCTTGAGCGCCATGTTATAGAATTTGTCGAACTCATCGGGCTCGAACAAGGTGAGAGCAAGTTGAAGTTCATCTTTTAGACCTCCACGGAACTGATAGATCTTGCTCTTGGCATCTGGTATGTCTTGCTTAGCATAGCGGGCGAGGTTTTGGAACTTGACATTATACTGGTAGACATTCATAGAGCCCTGCTTCAGGTTGCGGAATTGCTCACGCATACCCTCGATGACACTTGTTGGAATGTGGTGAGAGCGAAAGTCCTTGCAGAAATCCTCCCAAGAGATCACACGCCCTTCTCTGGAGTCTTTGTACTGCTGCCACCAGTCAGCTGCTTGGTCTTTGAGTTGGAAGGCTGCAAACTTCACATAGTCCTCTTCCCTTACGTTACTGCACTCAAAATGCTTCTTGATATCGGTTATCCAATCTTCAGCATCAAGAGGGTTGACGCAGTAACTGAAAGCCTTTGGATTATTGGCCAAGAACTGATTGAGAGTAGCATGGTGCTGTTGGTTGAAGAAATTGCCTTGGTTCCCTGGAGCACCCTGATTTGCCTGATTTGCTTGCATCTGCTGCATCATCTGCATCAACATCTGGGTGTTCTGATTTGTAGTCTGCATAATTGCTCTCCAAGCCTCAGACGGAGGAGGAGGGGAAGGAGGACGATCTGGAACCTCTTCACCCTCTCGGTTAGCGTTGGGAACTCGTTTCGGAGCCATCCTGAAAGAGATGACCACGAATCAGCAATTTGATTGAAAGAAGGTATAAGCTGAAACAACAGATTGAAATGCAACATAGTCTTCACAAGAATCATTCGAACAAGAGGAACAAATGAAATTCTTAGTTAAATGATAACAACAATCTTCTCGAGAAGCCACATAGGGGCCAAAAGGTAAATAAGAAAAACAACAAGGTATAGATGGAAACAAACACAAGGTAGGAGCTTCGTTCTAACATCTTTGTGCTGAAAGCTTATGAACGCTTTACGAAAGGGTTTTGCAATCCCCGGATCAGCATAGCCAAGGACCCTTTAAGATGCAGATCCTGATCGTAACATCGGCCATAAAACCACTTCACTCAATGTAGAACCCCGAACTCTCTAACCTGCATTCCTTGGAAGAATGCCTACGATCTACTGGATGAACCCACCTATTAATTTCCGAAAGATTCCAGTTATGCAATCGGGTGTTGGGGATACAGGGGAAGCACCGCGCAATCAACTCTAAACCTACATCCAGCTGTATCCATCCTTCAACACATAACCAGTCTTTCTCGGAAACCATCTACCTCGGACCTTCGAAAAGCATCCACTATACCAAGCTATGGCAATACTCCCGAACTACCTCCCCAGTACTGGGTGATGTCGGGGTTATCTTGCCACTAACCGTATAGGAGAGATTTTCGATGTTGTCCGTCTTAAGTATTTAGTACTGTCGCGATATACTTGTGACGACAATACCCCGAAGCTCAACTCCCCGGGACACTGCCACAACCCCTAATGTCAGGAGGCATCGAGAACAATATTCTCGTCACAAGAACATCGAAACAATCCCACAATACTCGCGAGATTCCTAAAAAAAATTTGGTGCAATTTTTGAAAGTAGAAGAGGCAAGAGTAGTCGTCAGGAGTCCTCACCAGAGAGAAAGGGGATGAGAAGCACAAGAAATCCAACTCTCCGATATAAATATAGGACTCAAAATATTTTCAGTGTGTGCCTAGACTCGACCGTCAACGATTCGATCAATCAGTGGGGGCTTCTAGGTCGGAGAAGGCTCTGAATACCAACTTGTAATGCCAAGATGGGACACTATCTCCTACGTGTCGAGGCACGACTTAAAGATATAAGCCCATTCTGGAATGATCGCAAGTTTGGTACCTTTGCACAACTCATGTAAAAATGGGGATGGAAAACTGAAAAGATAGTTGGCTTACACTCGCCACGTCACACAAATTCATTACATATCCAATCATCATACAATTAAACATCACAGCCCATCTAAGGGTAAAGATCCAAATGACAAGATACCAAACATAACATTAATCCACAGGTCTGAATCGAATCCTAGTAGAAGAACCACTACTGATCAGACGGATAAGGACATAGTAACGGCTACGCTCCTCGTCGTACTCCCAGTCTAGCTCGGTGCCATCGCCTGGATAGCTCACCATCGTACCTGCATCTGGTGTGTTGAAGTAACTGTGAGCCACAGAGGACTCAGCAATCCCGTTCCCGGGTAACAGGACTATTTAAGCCTTGGGTGTGGAATAAGGCTGAAGAAAGAATAAGAGTCTGCTGCAGCACTAGCCTAGCTTACGTAAAAGAGAGCGAGAAGAGAAGGTGCCTCGGTCGAGAGATGATCACGAAGTGATCCTAAACTAATCAAGTCAAACATAACCCCACCGTGTTCATCTCCCGAATCCCTTTCGGAAAATGACAGTCACGGTACACACGCTGGTAGTGTATTGGAACATGGTGTCAAGTTTTCTACAACCGGATATTAACAAGCTCCCATCTGCCACATAACCGCGGGCACGGCTTTCGAAAGTTCAAACCCTGCAGGGGTGTTCCAACTTGGCCCATGACAAGCCCACGATCCACGGAGTCGCAACTCCAAGGTGGGAAGACCCGAGTATTCTCGGAATCCCGTGCTCAAGATACTCCGAACTAAGGTAAGGCTAATCCAGCAAATCCTCCCGGCGTGCCGACACCCTGATAGTAGCCGCGCGTATCTAGTCTCAGGACACGACCGGACGAGCACAGCGTACAGTGACCAAAAACCCAAGTTGCCAAGGGGGGACCCGCACACGACTCTAGTTTGGACCAACACTCAAATCGAGCACTGGCCCAGGGGGGTTGAATTAATTAATCCTCGGGTTAATTACAACCTCGGTAAGGTTTTAGTTGTTTAGGCGAATAGTACCAATGTTGGGACTTGCTGGAAAAGACTTAGCACTTAGCGGTTTATCGAGGGGGTCCCATAACCCCAACCGTGTGAGGAACGCATAATCAAGGAACATAACACCGGTTTATACGGTTCCTAGCGGCATGAGTGGAACAAATCACCAAGCAAAAGGCTTAGCCTTCCACCCATTGCCAATATATAGATGATTTCATTTAATAATTAATATAGTGTGATATCCCATCAAGCTTCAACAATAAGCAAGAAATCTTCAATCTTCACCTGCAACTAACAATGCTATAAGAGGGGCTGAGCGAAGCCTACGTATAGCCAATCAAAGGTTTGCATAGGTAGGGTGGTTAGACAGGTTCATGGTTACAATAGGAGGCTGACAGGAAAAACATGGGCATCGAGGCAAAACTATAGATCGAGACTTCTAGCAATAGGCAAAGATAGTAATGTTATCGGGGTTCGGTCATCTTGCCTGAAGAGTTGTCGTTGGGATCGTAAGAGAGCTCCTCGTTCTCAACCTCGGTAGTAACCTCGTGCTCGTACTCGTACTCGGTCTCAGCTTCCGGCTCTACTCAACACAAACACACAAGGCACGAAATCAACAAAATGCAATGCGCACACAAAATATGCTGGATGCATGACTGATGCACTATGGGAGCACATGGAGCATGACAATATGCGATCAAGCAAAATGCTTCAAAACATGATAACAATAGGATATTATGAATCTACATGAAAAATCACACAAGTTTCATATAGGACTTGCTCAAATCGGAGCTACGGGCTAAAAGTTACACACAAAACAATAAACATGCGAAAGCTGAAAATTACAGCCACATAGCAACTTCGGAGCAATAGATAAATAAGCTACAGCACTCAAACATCATGGCAAAGAGTATGGACATAAACTAGACATATCCTACAACAAATAAGTCCATTGGAGCATCCCCAAAGGAGCCATGGATCAATAGCAACAAGCTTTGACATATTGAACTTGATAACAAAATCCTGACAGCAATATTTTATTGCAACTTGGGAGCAAAAGTTAAATATGCTACAGCCACTCAAATAAGCATGTGAGAGCATGAATGGATAGCCAACAATATATACTACAAGGAATCATGAAGAGTCACCCCAAATCTATCATGGATTGGCCTAGAACAGCAAGCAAACATGGCATCTGGAAATTACAGATTCCAGACTTAGTGAAACTTCACTAAGTGTTAAAACAGCAGTTTCATCCTGGCATCTTTGAGAGCAAGTTTAAGTCACCTCAAAGCATATCAAGACAAGTGGTAACAACCACAGCAAAGTACACATGATGGTGAATCCAAAACACCTAAGCATGCATCAAGGGGACAAACACAACGATAGCAACGAGTTCCTCTACGAGGCATCTCGTAACAAGTTTAATGACATAACAGCCACATAGCACTTTGCAACGGAGATAAACATGGCAAGATTAATTCTATCATGCAAGCCTAAGCAATCAACATGTAGAGCATGACAAGACGAACACGTGGACATGTCATTTGCTTCATTTGGATAAACATGCAAAAAGTTATCACATTGCAAAGATGGCATGAAAACAACAACTAACAGCAGTTTCTAACAAGTTGCACTCTTGCAACAGATTTTTAAGCATCTAGATGATCTCAAACATGCAAGGCATAATGGAACAAAATGCAGTACATGTCTCCACGAACATCTGGACATCTCATGCGCAAAACGGACCACCACACAAAAAGTTATCCATGTTTGAAAATAGCATCAGAGATCAAAATATCTGGGGACTTAGGGAAAAAGAGGCAACCTCCAGATCTGGGTCAACGGTCAAACGGGCTGGAAGCGGATCGGGTGGCGGATCGGATCGGGCTTCGGGCTCCAGATCGGCTGGCGGATCGGGCGCGCGTTGACGGATCGGGCCCGGCGGCTAACGGGCCCCGGTGCTGCGGATCGGGCCGGCCCACCCGGCCACGAACCGGATCTGGATCGGGCGAAGACCCGGGATCCTCCGATCCAGCGGGCGGCGGCGCTGGCGAGCGCCTCGAGCGCGGCCTGGGGCCGAGGGAGGTGGAGGCTGGGCCTCACGCGCGGGGTTGGGCTGGCCCGCGCCTGGAGCTGGCGGCGGCTCGGAGGGAGGCGCGGCCCAGGCGGGCGACTCGGCCCAGGAGGGCGGATCGGCGAAGGAATCGGGATCGGGGGAGCTGGGGCTCCTGGCTAACCGATCTGGCAGGCGACGGCGGCGGCTTCGCCGCGAGGTGGCCGGCTGGGAGCGGCCGGCGGGGTGCGGCGGCCTCGGCCGGCGAGGTAGCGGCGCCGGCCGGCGGGTGGTGGCGGAGACGAGGGGCGCCAGCGGTGAGGGCCCCGCGGCGGCGTGGAGAAGGTGGCGGCGGTGAGCTCCAGCGAGGGGAGCTCCGGCGGCGGCGGATTCCGTCGAGAAATCCGGCGAGGCGGCTGGAGGAAGAAGAAGAAGAGGTAGGAAATGATGGTGTACTAGGGTTTCCTTATTTTGGGGCAAAAATTGGGGAAGGTGGACAAATATATAGGCACAAGGAGCTAGGGTTGTCCAAATGAGGTGTGGTTTTCGGCCACGCGATCAGAATTGGATGGCCTAGATGAAGGGAGGGGTTTGGGCTGGTTTGGTGGGCTGTTGGAGGGGTGTCTTGGGCCTCAAAGTGGAGGCACTTTCAGCCCACGAGAATAACTGTTGGAGCACCAAACGAACTCCAAACGCGACGAGATTTGTCAGGCGGGTTACACATACCAAAACAACAACACACGACAAGTCACGCGCCAAACCGGTAATGTTACACGACCAAACACCAAAGTAGGCCTACGGGACGCCTTGGACACATGAGGGAGCTCCAGAACGCGAAACGGACAACGGGAAGGAATGCGTGAGACCGGATGTAAACGACAACACAAATGCAATGCGATGCACATGACTACATGATATGAATGAATGCCACACACACACAACAAAACGGCGAAAACCCGAAAGACGAAGAACCCGGAATGGAATTGATGAAGCCGGAGATATATTATATTGTCCAAAAGGGAAAGTATTACATCCGGGGCATTACAAACTCTCCTCTACTTCAAAAAGATCTCGTCCCGAGATCTAGGACTGGAAAAAGGAAGGTTACTCGGAACAAAGATGATCTTCTCGTTCCCACGTAGCTTCTCGGTCGGTATGGTGTGACCATTTGACTTTCAAGAATTTGACGGACTTGTTGCGGGTCTTGCGCTCGGTTTCTTCGAGAATAGCAATGGGATGCTCTCGGTAGGACAAATCTTGTTGAAGATCAATCTCTTCAAACGGAATTATGCGTTCAGGAGTCTTGAAGCATTTGCGGAGTTGAGACACATGAAACACATCATGAACATTGGCGAAGTTGGACGGGAGCTCAAGTTGATATGCTAGATCGCCTCTTTTGCCAAGGATCTTGAAAGGCCCGACGTATCTAGGAGCAAGCTTTCCTTTGATACCGAATCTTTGGGTGCCTTTTATCGGAGAAACACGGAGATAGACATGATCACCAATGTTGAAGGCCAAATCACGATGCTTGCCGTCATAGTAGCTCTTCTGACGCGACTGAGCGGCCTTGAGATTCTCACGTATGACTTTGCACATTTCTTCGGCTTCTGAGATAAAGTCATTGCCAAGAACTTGACGTTCACCTGTCTCGGACCAGTTGAGAGGGGTACGGCACTTTCTGCCATAGAGGATTTCAAACGGAGCTTTGTCAGCACTTGCTTGGAAGCTGTTGTTGTAAGAGAACTCGGCAAATGGAAGGCAATCTTCCCATTTCATGCCAAAAGATATGACACAGGCTCTGAGCATGTCTTCTAGAATCTGATTCACTCGCTCGACTTGACCACTAGTCTGAGGGTGAAAAGCAGTGCCGAACCTGATCTTAGTGCCCATGGCAGACTGAAAGGAGTCCCAGAACTTTGAAGTGAACAAACTTCCATGGTCTGAGGAGATAACTTGAGGAATGCCATGTAAAGACACAATTCTGGAAGTGTACAACTCTGCAAGTTGAGCTGCATTGATTGATTCTTTGACTGGAAGGAAGTGAGCGACTTTGGTAAGCTTGTCAATCACCACAAAGATAGAATCATTCCCTCTCTTGGACTTAGGAAAACCAGTGACGAAATCCATTTCAATGTGGTCGAATTTCCACTCGGGAATAGGAAGAGGTTGAAGAAGACCGGCTGGACGTTGATGCTCTGCCTTCACTCTTCTGCATACATCACATTCATTCACGAATTGGGCAATCTCCCTTTTCATGCGAGTCCACCAGTAAGATTGCTTGAGGTCTTGGTACATCTTGGAACTGCCAGGATGAATGGAAAGGAGGGAATCATGTGCTTCTTCCATTATGAGCTTCCTGAGATCACCTTTGGCAACCACGAGTCTGTCCTCGAAGAACAAGGTATCTCTCTCATCAACGCGATAGCACTTGTATTTTGGAGTACCCTTTGCAATACCATGTTTCACTTTCTGCACCATAGCATCACTGAGTTGGGCCTCACGGACCTGATCTTCCAAGGTAGGAGCAACTTGAACATTTGCAAGAAAACCTTGCGGAACAACTTGGAGGTTGAGCTTCCTGAATGCTTCACAAAGCTCAGGCTGGAACGGCTTGATAAGAAGGCTGTTGCAATATTCCTTTCTGCTCAAAGCATCTGCAATCACATTCGCCTAGCCAGGAGTGTATTCAATGCTGGGATCATACTCTTGGATCCTTTCGACCCAACGAGTCTGGCGGAGGTTCAGATTCGGCTGTGTGAAGATGTACTTCAAGCTCTTGTGATCGGTGAAAATGTCGACTTTTCTGCCCAACAACAGATGTCTCCACGTAATCAAAGCATGTACCACAACTGCTAGTTCAAGATCATGGGTGGGGTAGTTCTTCTCACTTGGCTTCAATTGACGAGAAGTGTATGCCACAATTCTCTTGTCCTGCATAAGCACACCACCAAGACCTTGAAGAGAAGCATCACAGAATACTTCGTAGGGCTTGGACTCATCTGGAGGAGTAAGAACTGGAGCAGAGACGAGCTTTTCTTTGAGAGTTTTGAATGCCACTTCACAATCTGGAGACCAGTAGTACTTGACATTCTTCTGCAGCAAGTTGGAAAGAGGCTTGGCAATCTTGGAGAAGTTCTCAACGAACCTTCTGCAATAGCTGGCAAGACCAAGAAAGCTTCGGAGTTGCTTGATGTTCTGAGGAGCTTCCCAGTTGACAATTGCTTCAACTTTCTCGGGGTTTACCGCAATACCGTCAGCAGAGATGATATGGCCGAGATACAAAACCTTATCGAGCCAAAATTCGCACTTGGAGAACTTGGCATAGAACTTATGTTCACGGAGTCTGTCGAGAACGAGACGGAGGTGCTTTTCGTGATCTTCTTCATTCTTGGAAAATACCAAAATGTCATCCAGATACACAAGCACAAACTCGCCGGTGTAGGGGTTGAAAATGTAGTGCATCATTCTTGAGAAGGTAGGAGGAGCATTGGCGAGACCAAAGGACATGACTGTATACTCATATGAGCCGTAGCTTGTTCTGAAGGCAGTCTTGGGGATGTCTTCCTCGTGAATGCGAATTTGGTGATAGCCCATTCGGAGATCGAGCTTAGAGAACACTTTAGCTCCTTTGAGCTGCTCCAACAGTTCGTTGATGTTGGGGAGCGGATACTTGTTCTTTATTGTCTTCTTGTTCAATGGCCGGTATTCGACGCAGAGGCACTCCGTGCCATCCTTCTTCTTGACAAATAAGACACCATAGCCCCAAGGAGACGTACTAGGCCTGATCAGACCCATACGCTCCTGTTCATCAAGCTGCTTCTTCAACTCCTTCAACTCTTTAGGAGATAGCTTGTACGGACGCCGGCATGCTGGCTCAGTACCCGGCTCGAGTTCAATGACGAATTCCACTTGACGGTGTGGAGGCATGCGTGGAAGTTCTTCAGGAAAGACGTCTTCGTATTCGTTTACCACCGGAATTTGAGAGATGGCATTCATTTCGCCCTTATCATTGAGAGAGAAAAGCCTGATTGTGTTATCCCTGGAGGCGAAGATAATCACATCATCATCAGAATGAGTAATCTTGACTTCATTCTGTGCACAGTCAATTTGAGCATCATGCTGAGAAAGCCATTCCATTCCGAGAATGAGGTCAATGTCGGAATTGCCGAGAATAACCGGATTAGCCAGAAAGCGATAATCACCCATGCGAATAAATACATTCGGAGCAAAGTTGTTGGAGTTCATAAGCAAACCCGGAGAAAGCACAGACATCGGTCTAGGCAAAGCTTGCAATGGCATATCATGTGACAATGCAAAAGGTCTTGACATGAAAGAATGTGAAGCACCTGAATCGAACAAGACTTTTGCAGGAAAAGAGTTAACTGAGAGGTTACCCAGAATCACATTAGAAGAATTCTCCGCTTGCACTGGATTCATCAGATTCACCCTTGCAGACTTTGGATTATGCTTGACAATAGCTGTGCTGACAGGTGGAGGAGGCGGAAGGCGCCTTGGGTTGGGACATCTGTTAGCATAGTGACCTTTCTGAGAGCACTTGTTGCAGACCACTTCTGAGAGAGGATGGAAATGAGAACCACTTGACTTGGAACCTTGAGACTGAAACTGATTCTTTGACTGGTTGCTCGGGTTGGGTGGGTGGGAGAAACCACGACCACCGGAGTTCTTGTTGCTGTTGGAGTTGTTGTAGGGAGCTCGAATCACTGGAGGAGGAGGAAGCCAAAATTTCTGTTGTTTCGCGACGACTTGAGAAGATGAGGAGGAGTGAACGACATCTCGAATCCTCTTTTTAGAAGCCTCCATCTTGAGCTGGGCTGCCTCTTGCTTGAGCGCCATGTTATAGAATTTGTCGAACTCATCGGGCTCGAACAAGGTGAGAGCAAGTTGAAGTTCATCTTTTAGACCTCCATGGAACTGATAGATCTTGCTCTTGGCATCTGGTATGTCTTGCTTAGCATAGCGGGCGAGGTTTTGGAACTTGACATTATACTGGTAGACAGTCATAGAGCCCTGCTTCAGGTTGCGGAATTGCTCACGCATACCCTCGATGACACTTGTTGGAATGTGGTGAGAGCGAAAGTCCTTGCAGAAATCCTCCCAAGAGATCACACGCCCTTCTCTGGAGTCTTTGTACTGCTGCCACCAGTCAGCTGCTTGGTCTTTGAGTTGGAAGGCTGCAAACTTCACATAGTCCTCTTCCCTTACGTTACTGCACTCAAAATGCTTCTTGATATCGGTTATCCAATCTTCAGCATCAGGAGGGTCGACACAGTAACTGAAAGCCTTTGGATTATTGGCCAAGAACTGATTGAAGTAGCATGGTGCTGTTGGTTGAAGAAATTGCCTTGGTTCCCTGGAGCACCCTGATTTGCCTGATTTGCTTGCATCTGCTGCATCATCTGCATCAACATCTGGGTGTTCTGATTTGTAGTCTGCATAATCGCTCTCCAAGCCTCAGACGGAGGAGGAGGGGAAGGAGGACGATCTGGAACCTCTTCACCCTCTGGGTTAGCATTGGGAACTCGTTTTGGAGCCATCCTGAAAGAGATGACCACGAATCAGCAATTTTATTGAAAGAAGGTATAAGCTGAAACAACGGATTGAAATGCAACATAGTCTTCACAAGAATCATTCGAACAAGAGGAACGAATGAAATTCTTAGTTAAATGATAACAACAATCTTCTCGAGAAGCCACATAGGGGCCAAAAGGTAAATAAGAAAAACAACAAGGTACAGATGGAAACAAACACAAGGTAGGAGCTTCGTTCTAACATCTTTGTGCTGAAAGCTTATGAACGCGTTACGAAATGTTTTTGCAATCCCCGGATCAGCATAGCCAAGGACCCTTTAAGATGCAAATCCCGATCGGAACATCGGCCATAAAACCACTTCACTCAATGTAGAACCCCGAACTCGCTAACCTGCATTCGTTGGAAGAATGCCTACGATCTACTGGATGAACCCACCTATTAATTTCTGAAACATTCTAGTTATGCAATCAGGTGTTGGGGATACAGGGGAAGCACCGCGCAATCAACTCTAAACCTACATCCAGCTGTATCCATCCTTCAACACATAACCAGTCTTTCTCGGAAACCGTCTACCTCGGACCTTCGAAAAGCATCCGGTATACCAAGCTATGGCAATACTCCCGAACTACCTCCCCAGTACTGGGTGATGTCGGGGTTATCGTGCCACTAACCGTATAGGAGAGATTTTCGATGTTGTCCGTCTTAAGTATTTAGTACTGTCGCGATATACTTGTGACGACAATACCCCGAAGCTCAACTCCCCGGACACTGCCACAACCCCTAATGTCAGGAGGCATCGAGAACAATATTCTCGTCACAAGAACATCGAAACAATCCCACAATACTCGCGAGATTCCTAAAAAAAATTTGGTGCAATTTTTGAAAGTAGAAGAGGCAAGAGTAGTCGTCAGGAGTCCTCACCAGAGAGAAAGGGGATGAGAAGCACAAGAAATCCAACTCTCCGATATAAATATAGGACTCAAAATATTTTCAGTGTGTGCCTAGACTCGACCGTCAACGATTCGATCAATCAGTGGGGGCTTCTAGGTCGGAGAAGGCTCTGAATACCAACTTGTAATGCCCAAGATGGGACTATATCTCCTACGTGTCGAGGCACAACTTAAAGATATAAGCCCATTCTGGAATGATCGCAAGTTTGGTACCTTTGCACAACTCATGTAAAAATGGGGATGGAAAACTGAAAAGATAGTTGGCTTACACTCGCCACGTCACACAAATTCATTACATATCCAATCATCATACAATTAAACATCACAGCCCATCTAAGGGTAAAGATCCAAATGACAAGATACCAAACATAACATTAATCCACAGGTCTGAATCGAATCCTAGTAGAAGAACCACTACTGATCAGACGGATAAGGACATAGTAACGGCTACGCTCCTCGTCGTACTCCCAGTCTAGCTCGGTGCCATCGCCTGGATAGCTCACCATCGTACCTGCATCTGGTGTGTTGAAGTAACTGTGAGCCACAGAGGACTCAGCAATCCCGTTCCCGGGTAACAGGACTATTTAAGCCTTGGGTGTGGAATAAGGCTGAAGAAAGAATAAGAGTCTGCTGCAGCACTAGCCTAGCTTACGTAAAAGAGAGCGAGAAGAGAAGGTGCCTCGATCGAGAGATGATCACGAAGTGATCCTAAACTAATCAAGTCAAACATAACCCCACCGTGTTCATCTCCCGAATCCCTTTCGGAAAATGACAGTCACGGTACACACGCTGGTAGTGTATTGGAACATGGTGTCAAGTTTTCTACAACCGGATATTAACAAGCTCCCATCTGCCACATAACCGCGGACACGGCTTTCGAAAGTTCAAACCCTGCAGGGGTGTTCCAACTTGGCCCATGACAAGCCCATGATCCACGGAGTCGCAACTCCAAGGTGGGAAGACCCGAGTATTCTCGGAATCCCGTGCTCAAGATACTCCGAACTAAGGTAAGGCTAATCCAGCAAATCCTCCCGGCGTGCCGACACCCTGATAGTAGCCGCGCGTATCTAGTCTCAGGACACGACCGGACGAGCACAACGTACAGTGACCAAAAACCCAAGTTGCCAGGGGGGCCCCGCACACGACTCTAGTTTGGACCAACACTCAAATCGAGCACTGGCCCAGGGGGGTTGAATTAATTAATCCTCGGGTTAATTACAACCTCGGTAAGGTTTTAGTTGTTTAGGCGAATAGTACCAATGTTGGGACTTGCTGGAAAAGACTTAGCACTTAGCGGTTTATCGAGGGGGTCCCATAACCCCAACCGTGTGAGGAACGCATAATCAAGGAACTTAACACCGGTTTATACGGTTCCTAGCGGCATGAGTGGAACAAATCACCAAGCAAAAGGCTTAGCCTTCCAACCATTGCCAATATATAGATGATCTCATTTAATAATTAATATAGTGTGATATCCCATCAAGCTTCAACAAGAAGCAAGAAATCTTCAATCTTCACCTGCAACTAACAATGCTATAAGAGGGGCTGAGCGAAGCCTACGTATAGCCAATCAAAGGTTTACATAGGTAGGGTGGTTAGACAGGTTCATGGTTACAATAGGAGGCTGACAGGAAAAACATGGGCATCGAGGCAAAACTATAGATCGAGACTTCTAGCAATAGGCAAAGATAGTAATGTTATCGGGGTTCGGTCATCTTGCCTGAAGAGTTGTCGATGGGATCGTAAGAGAGCTCTTCGTTCTCAACCTCGGTAGTAACCTCGTGCTCGTACTCGTACTCGGTCTCAGCTTCCGGCTCTACTCAACACAAACACACAAGGCACGAAATCAACAAAATGCAATGCGCACACAAAATATGCTGGATGCATGACTGATGCACTATGGGAGCACATGGAGCATGACAATATGCGATCAAGCAAAATGCTTCAAAACATGATAACAATAGGATATTATGAATCTACATGAAAAATCACACAAGTTTCATATAGGACTTGCTCAAATCGGAGCTACGAGCTAAAAAAAACGCACAAAACAATAAACATGCGAAAGCTGAAAATTACAGCCACATAGCAACTTCGGAGCAATAGATAAATAAGCTACAACACTCAAACATCATGGCAAAGAGTATGGACATAAACTAGACATATCCTACAGCAAATAAGTCCATTGGAGCATCCCCAAAGGAGCCATGGATCAATAGCAACAAGCTATGACATATTGAACTTGATAACAAAATCCTGACAGCAGTATTTTATTGCAACTTGGGAGCAAAAGTTAAATATGCTACAACCACTCAAATAAGCATGTGAGAGCATGAATGGATAGCCAACAATATATACTACAAGGAATCATCAAGAGTCACCCCAAATCTATCATGGATTGGCCTAGAACAGCAAGCAAACATGGCATCTGGAAATTACAGATTCCAGACTTAGTGAAATTTCACTAAGTGTTAAAACAACAGTTTCATCCTGGCATCTTTGAGAGCAAGTTTAAGTCACCTCAAAGCATATCAAGACAAGTGGTAAGAACCACAGCAAAGTACACATGATGGTGAATCCAAAACACCTAAGCATGCATCAAGGGGACAAACACAACGATATCAACGAGTTCCTCTACGAGGCATCTCGTAACAAGTTTAATGACATAACAGCCACATAGCACTTTGCCACGGAGATAAACATGGCAAGATTAATTCTATCATGCAAGCCTAAGCAATCAACATGTAGAGCATGACAAGACGAACACGTGGACATGTCATTTGCTTCATTTGGATAAACATGCAAAAAGTTATCACATTGCAAAGATGGCATGAAAACAACAGCTAACAGCATTTTCTAACAAGTTACACTCTTGCAACAGATTTTTAAGCATCTAGATGATCTCAAACATGCAAGGCATAATGGAACAAAATGTAGTACATGTCTCCACGAACATCTGGACATCTCATGCGCAAAACGGACCACCACACAAAAAGTTATCCATGTTTGAAAATAGCATCAGAGATCAAAATATATGGGGACTTAGGGAAAAAGAGGCAACCTCCAGATCTGGGTCAACGGTCAAACGGGCTGGAAGCGGATAGGGTGGCGGATCGGATCGGGCTTCGGGCTCCGGATCGGTTGGCGGATCGGGCGCGCGTTGACGGATCGGGCCCGGCGGCTAACGGGCCCCGGTGCTGCGGATCGGGCCGGCCCACCCGGCCACGGACCGGATCTGGATCGGGCGAAGACCCGGGATCCTCCGATCCAGCGGGCGGCGGCGCTTGCGAGCGCCTCGAGCGCGGCCTGGGGCCGAGGGAGGTGGAGGCTGGGCCTCACGCGCGGGGTTGGGTCGGCCCGCGCCTGGAGCTTGCGGCGGCTCGGAGGGAGGCGCGGCCCAGGCGGGCGACTCGGCCCAGGAGGGCGGATCGGCGAAGGAATCGGGATCGGGGGAGCTGGGGCTCCTGGCTCCCCGATCTGGCAGGCGACGGCGGCGGCTTCGCCGCGAGGTGGCCGACTGGGAGCGGCCGGCGAGGTGGCGGCGCCGGCCGGCGGGTGGTGGCGGAGACGAGGGGCGCCGGCGGTGAGGGCCCCGTGGCGGCGTGGAGAAGGTGGCGGAGACGAGGGGCGCCGGCGGTGAGGGCCCCATGGCGGCATGGAGAAGGTGGCGGCGGTGAGCTCCGACAAGGGGAGCTCCGGTGGCGGCGGATTCCGGCGGGAAATACGGCAAGGCGGCTGGAGGAAGAAGAAGAAGAGGTAGGAGATGATGGTGGACTAGGGTTTCCTTATTTTGGGGCAAAAATTGGGGAAGGTGGACAAATATATAGGCACAAGGAGCTAGGGTTGTCCAAATGAGGTGTGGTTTTCGGCCACGCGATCAGAATTGGATGGCCTAGATGAAGGGAGGGGTTTGGGCTGGTTTGGTGGGCTGTTGGTGGGGTGTCTTGGGCCTCAAAGTGGAGGCACTTTCAGTCCACAAGAATAACTGTTGGAGCACCAAACGAACTCCAAACGCGACGAGATTTGACAAGCGGGTTACACATACCAAAACAACAACACACGACAAGTCACGCGCCAAACCGGTAACGTTACACGGCCAAACACCAAAGTAGGCCTACGGGACGCCTTGGACACGTGAGGGAGCTCCGGAACGCGAAACGGACAACGGGAAGGAACGCGTGAGACCGGATGCAAACGACAACACAAATGCAATGCGATGCACATGACTACATGATATGAATGAATGCCACACACACACACAACAAAACGACGAAAACCCGAAAGACGAATAACCCGGAATGGAATTGATGAAGCCGAAGATATATTATATTGTCCAAAAGGGAAAGTATTACATCCGGGGTATTACAATGGTAGGATTTGGCGGCTTACTGGGATGTATGGTGAATCAGCCGCGGATCAGAAAATGCAGACTTGGAAAACCATACATGTACTTGGTCAGTAACACCAAGGGGGTCGACCCTGGCTCTGTTGGGATGAGAAGGTTGGAGGTGCGGACAGGCCGCGGCGGCTGTTGGATAACTTTAGAGAGGCCCTGGAATCTTGTGAGCTTAGTGATATTGGCTTCATGGCGATAAATTTACCTGGAGGAATCATAGCAAGGAGATCAGTACATACATCTGTGAACGCCTCGATAGAGCTACTACGGATGCCACTTGGTGTGAATGGTTTCCAAATTTCAGTGTCCTCAACGGGGCTCCTCGCCACTCGGACCACAGGCCCATTATCATATGCACTCACGGAGGAAACAGAAGGGAGCGATGTGGTGATGGCGACTTTTGTTTTGAGGCATGGTGGGTGCAGGAGGAGGGGTGTAGTGAGGAGGTGCAGGGGGCCTGGGAGGAAGGGTGCTTGGAAGGTAGAGGCGATGTGGCCACGGCTCTGCGAACGGTGGGGGGGGGGGGCGCATGAAGAAGTGGGGCAAGGAGGTGGCCGGTGACTTGGGGAGAAGCTTAATCAAGCTTGTCGTGATCTTGAGAGGTGCATGCGAGCCCCGGTTAGTGAGGAAAAGATTTGAGGGGAGGCGAAGCTATGGTGTAGAGTGGAGAAGATAGAGGAGAGAAGAAATACTAAGGCTAAACAATGGTTGCACATTACCTGGTTGAAGAAGGGGAATAGGAGTACAAAATATTTCATGGCTGTGGCGTCCGCCAAGAGGAAGGCGAACAGAATTAGAATGCTGCAAAAGGGGGATGGCTCGGAGGTGAAGGAAGGGGAGGAGCTCAATAACTATGTATGCTTGTTTTTTCAGGACCTTTTCACTTCGGCACATGGCGACCGACTGTCAGAGCTCATCGACAAAGTACAGCCTCGGATAACCTCGGCCATGAGGGGCATTCTTGAGGCCGAGTTCTCCAGGGAGGAGGTAAAGGCGACCCTTGATCACATTGGGGACCTCAAGGCGCCGGGCCCGGACGGCATGCCATCCATTGTGTATAAGAAGCACTGGCACTTTGTGGGAGACAAGGTGGTCGAGGAGGTCACGGCGGTTCTCAATGGGGGAGCAATGCTGGAGGGCTGGAACGATACCGTGGTTGTACTCATCCCCAAGGTGAAGTACCCTAACAGAATCAAAGACTTACGGCCTATCAGTTTATGCAAGTTGGTCTACAAGTTGGTATCCAAAGTGATAGCAAATCGCCTCAAATTGATTCTGCCGGAGATCATCTCGGACAACCAAAGTGCATTTGCGCCGGGGAGGCTAATTACTGATAATGTCCTAATTGCATATGAGCTGTCGCATTTCTTGCTGAACAAGAAGAAGGGTAACGAGGGCATTGTAGCTGTTAAAGCGGATATGAGTAAAGCGTACGATAAAGTCAAATGGGACTTCTTACGAGCTATGCTGCACAAACTTGTTGGAAATATGCCCTAGAGGCAATAATAAAAGTATTATTATTATATTTCCTTGTTCATGATAATTGTCTGTTATTCATGCTTGAATTGTATTGTACGGAAACAGCGATACATGTGTGAATATATAGACCACAATGAGTCCCTGGTAAGCCTCTAGTTACTAGCTCGTTGATCAACAGATGGTCACGGTTTCCTGACCATGGACATAGGATGTCAGTGATAACGGGATCACATCATTAGGAGAATGATGTGATGGACAAGACCCAATTATGAGCCTAGCACGAGATCGTATAGTTCGTAATGCATAAGCTTTTCGGTGTCAAGTATTTATTCCTTAGACCATGAGGTTGTGCAACTCTCGGATGTCGTAGGAATACTTTGGGTGTGCCAAACGTCACAACGTAACTGGGTGACTATAAAGGTACGCATCGGGTATCTCCGAAAGTGTCTGTTGAGTTGGTACGAACTGAGACTGGGATATTGTAACTCCGTGTGACGGAGAGGTACCTCTGGGCCCACTCGGTAAGACATCATCATAATGAGCTCAAAGTGACTAAGGAGTTGGTCACGGGATGATGGATTACGGAACGAGTAAAGAGACTTGCCATGACAAGATTGAACAAGGTATCGGGAATACCGACGATCGAATCTCGGGCAAGTACCGTACCGATAGACAAAGGGAATAACATACGGGATTGAGTGAATCCTTGACACAGTGGTTCATCCGATGAAGATCATCGAGGAACACGTGGGAACCAACATGGGTATCCAGATCCCGCTGTTGGTTATTGACCGGAGAATGGTCTCGGTCATGTCTACGTGTCTCCCGAACCCGTAGGGTCTACACACTTAAGGTTCGGTAACGCTAGGGTCGTAGAGATACATGCACATGGAAACCCGTAAGTTGTTCAGAGTCCCGGACGAGATCCCGGACGTCACGAGGAGTTCTGGAATGGTCTGGAGGTAAAGAATGATATATAGGAAGTCCAGTTTCGGCCATCGGGTGAACTTCGGGGGTCACCGAGAGTGTCCCGAGACCACCGGAGGGGTCCCGGGGGTCCACTGGGTGGGGCCACCCATCCCGGTGGGTCCCCTAGGCCGCAAGGGGGAAGGGGCCAGCCCCTGGTGGGCTGGCGCACCACTTGGGCCCCCTCCATGCGCCTAGGGTTAAAACCCTAGGGGGAGGGGGCGTCCCCTATGCCTTGGGGGGCAAGTTCCCCCCCTTGGCCGCCGCCCCACCCTGGAGATCTGATCTCCCAGGGCCGGCGCCCCACCTGGCCCCTATATATAGTGGGGGGGGGGAGAGGGCAGCCGCACCCCAAGCTTCTGGCGCCTCTCCCCCCTCCCGTCACACTTCCTACTCCTCCGCAAGGCGCCGGCGAAGCCCTGCAGGATTTCCTGCTGCATCCACCACCACGCCGTCGTGCTGCTGGATCTCTGACGACCTCTCCTCCCCCCTTGCTGGATCAAGAAGGAGGTGACGTTGCCGCACCGTACGTGTGTTGAACGCAGAGGTGCCGTCCGTTCGGCGCTAGGATCATCGGTGACGAAGAACGCGAAGAGTAATACTACTTCATCCACGTTCCTTCGAATGCTTCCGCTCGCGATCTACAAAGGGTATGTAGATGCACTACTTTATGCTCGTTGCTAGATGACTCCTTAGATTGATCTTGGTGAAAGCGTAGAATTTTTTTGAATTATGCTACGTTCCCCAATAGTGGCATCTGAGCTAGGTCTTTTGCGTAGCATCTTGCACGTGTAGAACACAAACAAGTTGTGGGCGTTGAGTTTGCTTAATTTTCTTACCGTCACTAGTCCAATCTTGATTCAGCAGCATCGTGGGATGAAGCGGCCCGGACCGACCTTACACGTACGCTTACGTGAGACTGGTTCCACCGACAGACATGCACTAGTTGCATAAGGTGGCTGGCGGGTGTCTGTCTCTCCCACTTTAGTCGGATCAAATTCAATGAACATGGTCCTTATGAAGGGTAAATAGAAATTGACAAATCATGTTGTGGCTTTTGCGTAGGTAAGAAACGTTCTTGCTAGACAACCTTTAGAAGCCACGTAAAACTTGCAACAACAATTAGAGGTCGTCTAACTTGTTCTTGCAGCATGTGCTATGTGATGTGGTATGGCCAAGAAGATGTGATGAATGATATATGTGATGTATGAGATTGATCATGTTATTGTAATAGGGAATCACGACTTGCATGTCGATGATAATGACAACCGGCAGGAGCCATAGGAGTTGTCTTAATTAATGTATGACCTGCGTGTCACTGAATAACGCCATGTAATTACTTTACTTTATTGCTAAACATTAGCCATAGTAGTAGAAGTAATGGTTGGCGTGACGACTTCATGAAGACACGATGATGGAGATCATGATGATGGAGATCATGGTGTCGAGCCGGTGACAAAGATGATCATGGTGCCCCGAAGATGGAGATCGAAGGAGCAAGATGATATTGGCCATATCATGTCACTTTATTTGATTGCATGTGATGTTTATCATGTTTATGCATCTTGTTTACTTAGAACGACGGTAGTAAATAAGATGATCTCTCACTAATTTTTTTCAAGAATTGTGTTCCCCCTAACTGTGCACCGTTGCTAAGGATCGTTGTTCCGAAGCACCACGTGATGATCGGGTGTGATAGGCTCTAACGTTCGCATACGACGGGTGTAAGCCAGATTTACACACGCAATACACTTAGGGTTCACTTGACGAGCCTAGCATGTACAGACATGGCCTCGGAACACGGTAGACCGAAAGGTCGAACATGAGTCGTATAGAAGATACGATCAACATGAAGATGTTCACCATTGATGACTAGTCCGTCTCACGTGATGATCGGACACGGGCTAGTCGATTTGGATCATGTATCACTTAGATGACTAGAGAGATGTCAATCTGAGTGGGAGTTCATTAAAATTTGATTAAGATGAACTTAATTATCATGAACTTAGTCTAAAATCTTTACAATTTGTCTTGTAGATCAAATGGCCCACGCTCAAGTTGTCCTCAACTTCAACGCGTTCCTAGAGAAAACCAAGCTGAAAGACGATGGTAGCAACTATACAGATTGGGTCCGTAACCTGAGGATTATCCTCATAGCTGCCAAGAGATCATATGTCCTTGAAGCACCGCTAGGTGATGCACCCGTTCTCCCAGCGACCCAAGACGTTATGAACGCCTGGCAGTCGCGTTGTGATGATTACTCCCTGGTTCAGTGCGGCATGCTTTACAGTTTAGAGTCGGGGCACCAAAAGCGTTTAGAGCAGCACGGAGCATATGAGATGTTCCAAGAGCTGAAAATGGTTTTCCAAGCTCATGCCCGAGTCGAGAGATATGACGTCTCCGACGCATTCTACAGTTGTAAGATGGAGGAGAACAGTTCTGTCAGTGAGCACATACTCAAGTTGTCTGGGTTGCACAACCGCTTGTCTCAGTTGGGAATGAATCTCCCAGACGGAGCGGTCGTTGACAGAATCCTCCAGTCGCTCCCACCTAGCAACAAGAGCTTCGTGTTAAACTTCAATATGCAGGGTATGGAGAGGTCCATTCCCGAGGTGTATTCAATGCTGAAATCAGCGGAGGTGGATATCAAGAAAGAACATCAAGTGTTGATGGTCAATAAAACCACTAAGTTCAAGAAAGGAAAGGGTAAGAAGAACTTCAAGAAGGACGGCAAAGGAGTTGTCGCGCCCGGTAAACCAGTTGCCGGGAAGAAGCCAAAGAATGGACCCAAGCCGGAAACTGAGTGTTTTCATTGCAAGGGAACGGGTCACTGGAAGCGGAACTGCCCCAAATACTTAGCAGACAAGAAGGCCGGCAACGTCAAAGGTATATATGATATACATGTTATTGATGTGTACCTTACCAGCGCTCGTAGTAGCTCCTGGGTATTTGATACCGGTGCAGTTGCTCACATTTGTAACTCAAAGCAGGAGCCGCGGAATAGACTGGCGAAGGACGAGGTGACGATGCGCGTCGGGAGTGGTTCCAAGGTCGATGTGATCGCCGTCGGCACGCTGCCTCTACATCTACCCTCGGGATTAGTTTTAAACCTTAATAATTGTTATTTAGTACCAGCTTTGAGCATGAACATTGTATCTATATCTCGTCTTATGCGAGATGGCTACTCATTTAAATCTGAGAATAATGGTTGTTCTATTTATTTGAGAGATATGTTTTATGGTCATGCCTCGCTGGTCAATGGTTTATTTTTGATGAATCTCGATCGTAATGATACACATATTCATAGTGTGAATGCCAAGAGATGTAAAGTTGATAATGATAGTCCCACATACTTGTGGCATTGCCGCCTTGGTCATATTGGTGTCAAACGTATGAAGAAGCTTCATGCTGATGGACTTCTGGAGTCTCTTGATTATGAATCATTTGACAAGTGCGAACCATGCCTTTTGGGAAAGATGACCAAGACTCCGTTCTCCGGAACAATGGAGCGAGCAACCAACTTGTTGGAAATCATACATACCGATGTGTGTGGTCCAATGAGTGTTGAGGCTCGTGGAGGCTATCGTTATGTTCTCACCCTCACAGATGACTTGAGTAGATATTGGTATATCTATTTGATGAAGCACAAGTCTGAGACTTTTGAAAAGTTCAAGGAATTTCAGAATGAGGTTGAGAATCAACGTGACAGAAAAATAAAGTTCTTACGATCAGATCATGGGGGAGAATATTTAAGTCATGAATTTGGCAGACACCTTAGGAACTGTGGAATTGTTTCACAATTGACACCGCCCGGAACACCTCAGTGTAACGGTGTGTCCGAACGTCGAAATTGTACTCTGTTGGACATGGTGCGATCTATGATGTCTCTCATCGACTTACCGCTATCTTTTTGGGGATTTGCTTTAGAGACTGCCGCATTCACTTTAAATAGGGCTCCGTCAAAATCCGTTGAGACGACACTGTATGAACTTTGGTTTGGCAAGAAACCTAAGTTGTTGTTTCTAAAAGTTTGGGGTTGCGATGCTTATGTCAAGAAACTTCAACCTGAAAAGCTCGAACCCAAATCGGAAAAATGCGTCTTCATAGGATACCCAAAGGAAACGATTGGGTACACCTTCTACCATAGATCCGAAGGTAAAATCTTTGTTGCAAAGAATGGATCCTTTCTGGAGAAAGAGTTTCTCTCGAAAGAAGTGAGTGGGAGGAAAGTAGAACTTGATGAGGTGACAGTCACCCCTCCTGAACCGGAAAGTAGCGCAGCGCAGGAAAATGTTCCTGAGGTGCCTGCACCGACAAGGGAGGAAGCTAATGATGATGATCATGAAGAAACATATCAAGTTACTACTGAGCTTCGAAGGTCCACAAGGGCACGTTCCGCACCAGAGTGGTACGGCAACCATGTCTTGAAAATCATGTTGTTAGACAACGGTGAACCTTCGAACTATGAAGAAGCGATGGCGGGCCCGGATTCCAATAAATGGCTTGGAGCCATGAAATCTGAGATAGAATCCATTTATGAAAACAAAGTATGGACTTTGGTGGACTTGCCCGATGATAGGCATGCCATAGAAAATAAATGGATATTTAAGAAGAAGACAGACGCGGATGGTAACATGACCGTCTATAAGGCTCGACTTGTAGCTAAGGGTTATCGACAAGTTCAAGGGATTGACTACGATGAGACTTTCTCTCCCGTAGCGATGCTGAAGTCAGTCAGAATCATGTTAGCAATTGCCGCATTCTATGATTATGAAATATGGCAAATGGACGTCAAAACGGCATTCCTTAATGGCTTCCTCAAGGAAGAGTTGTATATGATGCAGCCGGAAGGTTTTGTCGATCTAGATAATGCTAACAAGGTGTGCAAGCTCCAGCGCTCGATTTACGGGCTGGTGCAAACATCTCGGAGTTGGAATATTCGCTTTAATGATGTGATCAAAGCGTTTGGCTTTATACAGACTTATGGAGAAGCCTGTATCTACAAGAAAGTGAGTGGGAGCTCTGTAGCATTTCTCATATTATATGTGGATGACATATTGTTGATGGGAAATGATATAGAATTCTTGGAAAGTATAAAGGCCTACTTGAATAAGAGTTTTTCAATGAAGGACCTTGGAGAAGCTGCTTACATATTGGGCATCAAAATCTATAGAGATAGATCAAGACGCCTCATTGGTCTTTCACAAAGCACATACCTTGACAAGATATTGAAGAAGTTCAATATGGATCAGTCCAAGAAGGGGTTCTTGCCTGTTTTGCAAGGTATGAGATTGAGCAAGACTCAGTCGCCGACCACAACGGAAGATAGAGAAAAGATGAGTGTCATTCCCTATGCCTCGGCCATAGGTTCTATCATGTATGCCATGCTGTGTACCAGACCTGATGTGAACCTTGCCATAAGTTTGGTAGGGAGGTACCAAAGTGATCCCGGTATGGAACACTGGACAGCGGTCAAGAACATCCTGAAGTACCTAAAAAGGACTAAGGATATGTTTCTCGTTTATGGAGGTGACGAAGAGCTCGTCGTAAAGGGTTACGTCGATGCTAGCTTCGACACAGATCTGGATGACTCAAAGTCACAAACCGGATACGTGTATATTTTGAATGGTGGAGCAGTCAGTTGGTGCAGTTGCAAGCAGAGCGTCGTGGCGCATTCTACATGTCAAGCGGAGTACATAGCTGCTTGCGAAGCAGCGCAAGAAGGAGTCTGGATGAAGGAGTTCATCACCGACCTAGGAGTCATTCCAAGCGCGTCAAGCCCAATGACTCTCTTCTGTGACAACACTGGTGCTATTGCCATTACCAAGGAGCCCAGGTTTCACAAGAAGACCAAGCACATCAAGCGCCGTTTAAACTCCATCCGGAATTATGTTCAAGATGGAGACATAGATATTTGTAAAGTGCATACGGATCTGAATGTTGCAGTCCCGTTGAGTAAACCTCTTCCACGGGCTAAACATGATCAACACCAGAACTCTATGGGTGTTCGATTCATCACAATGTAACTAGATTATTGACTCTAGTGCAAGTGGGAGACTGTTGGAAATATGCCCTAGAGGCAATAATAAAAGTATTATTATTATATTTCCTTGTTCATGATAATTGTCTGTTATTCATGCTTGAATTGTATTGTACGGAAACAGCGATACATGTGTGAATATATAGACCACAATGAGTCCCTGGTAAGCCTCTAGTTACTAGCTCGTTGATCAATAGATGGTCACGGTTTCCTGACCATGGACATAGGATTTCAGTGATAACGGGATCACATCATTAGGAGAATGATGTGATGGACAAGACCCAATTCTGAGCCTAGCACGAGATCGTATAGTTCGTAATGCATAAGCTTTTCGGTGTCAAGTATTTATTCCTTAGACCATGAGGTTGTGCAACTCCCGGATGCCGTAGGAATACTTTGGGTGTGCCAAACGTCACAACGTAACTGGGTGACTATAAAGGTACGCATCGGGTATCTCCGAAAGTGTCTGTTGAGTTGGTACGAACTGAGACTGGGATATTGTAACTCCGTGTGACGGAGAGGTACCTCTGGGCCCACTCGGTAAGACATCATCATAATGAGCTCAAAGTGACTAAGGAGTTGGTCACGGGATGATGGATTAAGGAACGAGTAAAGAGACTTGCCATGACGATATTGAACAAGGTATCGGGAATACCGACGATCGAATCTCGGGCAAGTACCGTACCGATAGACAAAGGGAATAACATACGGGATTGAGTGAATCCTTGACACAGTGGTTCATCCGATGAAGATCATCGAGGAACACGTGGGAACCAACATGGGTATCCAGATCCCACTGTTGGTTATTGACCGGAGAGTCGTCTCGGTCATGTCTGCGTGTCTCCCGAACCCGTAGGGTCTACACACTTAAGGTTCGGTAACGCTAGGGTTGTAGAGATACATGCACATGGAAACCCGAATGTTGTTCGGAGTCCCGGATGAGATCCCGGACATCACGAGGAGTTCTGGAATGGTCCGGAGGTAAAGAATGATATATAGGAAGTCCAGTTTCGGCCATCAGGTGAACTCCGGGGGTCACCGGGAGTGTCCCGGGACCACCGGAAGGGTCCCGGGGGTCCACCGGGTGGGGCCACCCATCCTGGTGGGTCCCCTAGGACGCAAGGGGGAAGGGGCCAGCCCCTGGTGGGCTGGCGCACCACTTGGGCCCCCCTCCATGCGCCTAGGGTTGAAACCCTAGGGGGAGGGGGCGCCCCCTATGCCTTGGGGGGCAAGTTCCCCCCCTTGGCCGCCGCCCCACCCTGGAGATCTGATCTCCCAGGGCCGGCGCCCCCCTAGCCCCTATATATAGTGGGGGGGGGGAGAGGGCAGCTGCACCCCAAGCTTCTGGCGCCTCTCCCCCCTCCTGTCATACTTCCTACTCCTCCGCAGGGCGCCGGCGAAGCCCTGCAGGATTTCCTGCTACATCCACCACCACGCCGCCGTGCTGCTGGATCTCCGACGACCTCTCCTCCCCCCTTGCTGGATCAAGAAGGAGGTGACATTGCTGCACCGTACGTGTGTTGAATGCGGAGGTGCCGTCCGTTCGGCGCTAGGATCATCGGTGACGAAGAACGCGAAGAGTATGACTACTTCATCCACGTTCCTTCGAACGCTTCCGCTCGCGATCTACAAAGGGTATGTAGATGCACTACTCTATGCTCGTTGCTAGATGACTCCTTAGATTGATCTTGGTGAAAGCGTAGAATTTTTTTGAATTCTGCTACGTTCCCCAACAAAACTTGGCTTTGGGGTGAGGTAGATTGATCTAGTTATGAACTGTGTTACCACGGTGAGATACCAAATCTAGTTGAATGGTGGACTGACTGAGCAGTTCTCCCCATCACGAGGACTACGAGAAGGGGACCCAATATCACCCTACATGTTCGCCATTTGTGCGGAGGGCCTGTCGGCGCTGCTGCATGAGGCTGAGGCAACCAGACGCACTATGGGTGTCAAAATTTTCCGGACCGCACCGGTTGTCTCACACCTCTTGTTTGCCAATGACTTAGTGCTGCAAAATAAGGCCAACCATAATGAAGCCCATGCCTTGCTAGAAATCTTGGACCTGTATGAGAACTGTTCAGGCTAGTGCAATAACCTCGAAAAACCAACCATTCTATTTAGTCCAAACACTAGTGCAGCAGACAAAACTGCAGTTAAGGACGCCATGCAGATTCAGATTGAGACATGGAATGAGAAATACCTGGGTCTGCCAGTCCACGTGGGAAAGTCCAGGAACAAAGCGTTTACATTCGTCAAAGGGGCCATGGCCGGCAGAGTGTATGTACCGACCCGACCTCAAACAGTCAAGCCTCTGTGTATCTGTGCCATCCCTGGATCAGTATGCTGGCACACACAGTACATCAATGTATATATCAAAGTGCAAGCACATGTATAAATAACGTAAAACAGATATATACCTCATAAGTCTCAGCGAAACAACCAAACGGGTGTGGAGTCCCATCAACGCCATCGGCAAGTTGAGTGTAGATTGTGACCCTATAACGTAATCTCTTACTCGACGTAGAAATCCTGCAACATGATACGTTGCAGCCGTGTAAGTCAGTACATTGAATGTACCGGCAAGATCACAATATGAGAAAGCAGATGATAAACTATTCTATATGCAATAAGGCTTTATGGCTCTGTGTCTGAGTTTGTTTTCATAAAAGCTGGTTTTATTTTCCCTACAACAAATAATAGTCCAGGAATCTCTACTACAAAGCAGATACCTATATACATGACATGGTTCCGCCAACCAATGTCGCATAGCCCAAATCATCATAAGTTGCCCACATTATATTATCGATCCAGTGTTGAGAGTTCCGAGATAGATCCAAGTCTGGAGGCTGAAAGTGCAACTAATCCCCGGGTGGTTTTGGTAATTAATAACAACATATATATCATTGAACTAATATTTACTTGAGAATCATTTCAGAGAAGTTCGATGATATGGGTATGGAAATGTCTGAAGAAGTGGACCCCTCAAAATGCTAAGACAAGCATTGGCAAAAGCTCAAGACTCTATTTTTGGTTCAGTGATCAAAGATCACATTGAGTCCATAGGAAAAGCCAATACTATTAAAGGGGGATGAGGTTGTGTTGATGATCTGGTTGCTCAAGTGCTTAGTGATCTAGCTCCCTCAACTATCAGCACCCTTCACTACTTAACACACTCATAAGTAATCTCGGACAAACCGATTCTGCAAACTCAGTCCCACCGAGATGAACCACCTCAGTTATTCTTCCAAACCCTAATTTTTCGGTCCATCCGATTTTGAGTTCGGTCTCACCGAAACTGGACTGCCAACCTTCTGTAACCAATTGACATCATATCGGAATATCCGAGTTGTTAATTTCGGTCCCATCGAGAATGGCAAGCTCCTACCTTTGACTCACTTCGGACACACCGAGATGGTATTTTCGGTCCCACCGAAAATCCCAACGTTCACTATATTTGAACTTTCGGTCTGACCGAGTTTTCACTTCGGTCTCACCGAGATTGCTCAAATATGTGTGTAACGGTTGGATTTTGTGTGGAGGCTATATATACCCCTCCACCCCCTCTTCATTCGTGGAGAGAGCCATCAGAAAGTCTACCACTCCTACCATACACTTTCTGAGAAGAGAACCACCTACCCTTGTGTTGAGATCAAGTCATTCCATTCCTACCATATGAAACTTGATTTCTAGCCTTCCCAAGTTGCTTTCCACTCAATCCTTTCTTCCACCACAGACATATCAGTGAGGAGAGTTGAGTGTTGGGGAGATTATCATTTGAAGCACAAGAGCAAGGAGTTCATCATCATCAACCACATCTATTACCTTTTGGAGGGTGGTGCCTCCTAGATTGGTTAGGTGTCGCTTGGGAGCCTCCTTCTTTGAGATGTGGAGTTAAACCAAGAAGTTTGTAAGGGCAAGGAGATCGCCTACTTCGTGAAGATCTACCCCGAGTAAGGCTAGTCCTCCGTGGGCGTAGGCCATGATGGAATAGACAAGGTTGCTTCTTCGTGGACCCTTCGTGGGTGGAGCCCTCCGTGGACTCGCGCAGCCGTTACCCTCCGTGGGTTGAAGTCTCCATCAACGTGGATGTACGATAGCACCACCTATCGGAACCACAACAAAAATCTTCGTGTCTCCAAACTGCGTTTGATCTTCTCCACCTCTCTTTACTACATGTGCAATTTACTTTCCGCTGCTTATACTCTAGAATTGCATGTGTAGGGTGTTACTTGAATTGATCTTAATTGTGAAACTGCCAAAAACATTGCATGATCAAAAGGCAGATTTTTTATATTGTCAAGTAGTCTAATCCCCCCCCTCTAGACATACTTTCGATCCTACAAGTGGTATTAGAGCTTTGGTCTCCATTGTTTTGGTTTCCATTGCATTGGACTCCATAAGCTTGGTTTCACAACCTAGGAGAGTATGGCGTCTAGTGAGGGTAATTATCGTAGAGGTCCTTACTTTGATGGTACAAATTTTGCTAGTTGGAAGCATACAATGAAAATGCATATTCTTGGTCATAACCCAGCCGCATGGGGCATTATTTGTGTTGGTATGCAAGGTGATTTCTTCGAGGAAGGAAAAGTTCCGGATCGCGAAGCTACACCGGAAGAGTTGCGGATGTTGCAAAACAATGCTCAAGCTTGTGACATTCTCTTCAATGCTTTGTGTCCCGAGGAGTTCAACAAAATCAGCCATCTAGAGAATGCTAAAGAGATTTGGGATACTTTGGTTGAAATGCACGAAGGTACTGAATCTGTGAAGGAATCAAAGCTAGATATTCTTCAAGGTCAACTTGACAAGTTCAAGATGAAGGATGGTGAAGGAGTCGCTGAAATGTACTCTAGGCTTGCTCTCATCACAAATGAGATTGCCGGCTTAGGAAGCGAAGAAATGACCGACCGATTCATCATTAAGAAGATTCTCAGAGCTTTGGATGGAAAGTATGACACCGTGTGCACTTTGACCCAAATGATGCCAAACTACAAGACTCTCAAGCCAACTGAAGTCATTGGAAGAATTGTTGCTCACGAGATGACACTTAAGGATAAGGAAGAGCTTCACAATAAGTCAAGTGGTGCTTACAAAGCTACAAGTGATGCTCCTACTACCTCAAGTGACAAGCTAATTTCCAATGAAGAGATAAGCCTAATGGTCAAGAACTTCAACAAGTTCTACAAGAATAGAGGCAAAGAAAGAAGCTCAAAGTCTAGATCATATGATGAAAAGAGATCTTCTAGTCGTGATCGAAACTGCTACAATTGTGGAAGACCCGGACACTTCTCAAATGAGTGTACGGCTCCCCACAAGAGAAGAGAATAATCTCCAAGAAGAAGAGCAAGAGATGAGTCACCTCGGAGAGAGAGAAGGAGTAGAGATGATCGTTATGAACGAAGACCCTCTTGGAGAAGCAAGGATTCGGAGAGGAAAGACAAGTCATCAAGGAGCTACACAAGAAGAAGACATCAAGCTCATGTAGGTGAATGGGTCTCCGGCTCCGACTCCGACAATCAATCCGATGGAAGCTATCACTCCGACTCCGACTATAGTCAAGATGAAGGTGTTGCCGGACTTGCACTCGTATCCTCCAACTCCAACTCCTACGACTTATTTGATTCACCAAATGAGGGAATTGGAAGATGCTTCATGGCTAAAGGCCCCAAGGTAACACACCCTGAATTCATTGACTTTGATAGTGATGAGGATGACTTGCTTGGTGAAGATGAGCTCTTACATGATAAATCTAGTGAGCTTAGTAATGATGAAAATGCTAGTAGTCTTTATAGTCGAGAAGAGTCGAATGACAATGCTATGAAGGAGATTGAGCGTCTAACTAAAGAACTAAACACTCTTAAGTTAGCTCATGAAACAACTCAAGAAGATCATAGAGAGCTCCTAAGATCTCATGAGAAGCTACGCTTCGAGAAGCTCACTCTAGAGCAAGAACATGAGTTTCTAAAAGCGATCAATGACGATCTTCGAAAGAAGAGATCTTCATATCTTGCCAAACGACTTCTCTTGTCTAATTTCTTGCCACCTATTAAGACTAAGCATGACAAGCATAAGAAAAATTCTTCCTCTAGTAGTAACAATAACAATGTTAAATCCAATATTGTTGCTTCTAGTAGTTCTCTTGATTCCACTAACAATGTTTCAAGCCAAGTTACACTTGAGCAAGAAAATAGCTTATTGAAGGAAATCATAGAGAAAGGTGTCTACAAGAGTCTTGCCGGAAGCAAGAACTTTGAGGAGATTGTTCGCAAACAAGGAAGACACCGGAAGAATCAAGGGATTGGTTTTGAGCGAAAGTTCAACGCCGAAGGAGTTGAGTGGGAAGAAGGTCAATACCCTACTCCACAGTTTGTTTCACAAAAGGAGAAGTATGATCCTACTTCTTCCGATGTGGAACAAGCTCAAGATGACCTTCCACCACAAGACCACAAGCTAAAGGCCAAGGACAAGCTTCAAGAGGAGATTGATGCATTCATTGAAGCACCTCAAGCCATTGTCAAGTGGGTTCCCAAGGACACATCAAGTTCTACTTCGTCAAGCTCAACTACAACCCCAAGGATTCCCATCAAGATGATGTGGATCCCAAAGAAGAAGAACTAGAAGGTTCTTGAGGGTGACTCCGCCAACATACTTCACTCATATTCATTTTGGCAAGAACTTGTGCAATCAACTTCCACATCATGCACTAGTTCATGGAGTCACAAACCCTCTTGTTGGTAAGTCAAGGGACAAGGTAATCATTGCTTTCATGGACATCATCTTTTGTGAACTTCAATCTATGTCTATGGATATTCTTGTTTGTTCCTTGTGGGACTAACCCATGTAGGTATTGAAAGTGCCCTAATCCAAAGGATAGCTACCAACTCTTGATGATCTACATCAACATTGAGCATCCACATCTTCAACATCTACATGAAGTCTTCTATGACAACCCAAGGTTAGTTTGACCCTTTAAAAGGGGTTCTCACATCTAGGGGGAGCTTTGCTCTAAAAATTGAGCTAAAGCATCTCCAAATGATGTGAACACATAAATGCTTTATGTAAAAGTGGTAACCCAACTTGTGCTTAAACGATGAGTATGACCTATGATCAAATGTTCTCATTTGGCTCCTAAGTCTTTATACTCATATATAGATGACCTAGTCATCGACAAATTTGTGTGCTAGTAGCTAGAGTATTGGTTGTGCATGTTTGACACATATTTCAGTTGCTATCTTATTGTGTGAGCATGTTGAATGCATGATTTTATCCATTCAAGGACATCCATTTGTTGTTTTGATTGTTTTGATATTTCTGGCCAAATGGATGGACAAGAATGCCTAAGCACCTTCCCTAGCTATCTATGCTTTCTTGTCTCAAATTCTATTCATGCTCATATCACAACTTTGAACAAGTCATTTTCGGACCCTCCGAGTGAGGAGCACTCGGAGCCACCGATCCGTCTATGGCTGATTTCCAAAACCTTCTAAGTCCATTTCGGTCTGACCGGCTTTTCCATCTCGGTCCAACCGAAACGCTTAGACTGATCTAGGTTTCATCTCGGTGAAACCGAGTTCAAAATCTCGGTCTGACCGATATGCGTAACTGCACAGCAGTTATACATTTCGGTGACACCGAGTTTTTCAACTCGGTCCCACCGACAGCATGGGGATATATATACCTGAGGGCTGCGCGCGATTTAACTCTTCAAACCGTTCGCCCCCAAGTCCCCTGCTGCCGTCGCCCTGGTCTACGGATCGTCGCCGTCGTCGCCTGTGAGCCCTCGCCGCAGGTCTCCGCCGCCGTCAACGGTAATCCTCTCCGCGCCGTTGCCGCCGTAGAGGGACTCCACCAAGTTAGGGTGAGTCCCGATCCCTTTCGTGCTCCCCATCTGACTCTTGCACGAATGGTTTGCCATGAATCTATCCACGTTTGAGATATTCCCTAAACATCAGATCAGATCCTCTAGTTTCGAGCGAAATTCTTAGGTTTAGGTTTCCACGGAACGCATCTCGGTGAAGCCGATTTTGAAACTCGGAATGACCGATTTGGCCTCTGGCCATTGCACTGCATCATTCGGTCTAACCGAGTTGTGCAAATCAGTGTGACCGAAACTTAGTTTCAGTGAAACCCTAGGTTATCGGCAGGACCGAAACCCATTTCGGTCTGACCGAAAGTGGTGTGTAGGCCTCTGTATACACTTCGGATTCACCGAAACTTAAAATCGGTTTGACCGAAATGCATTCTGTGAAAACTCAAAACTAAGTTTTGAACTCATTTTTTTTGCAAAAACCTCTGCAGTTGTGATAACTCTTCTACTCTGCCTATACCTTATCTTTTCACAGGTTGTCAGCCATGTCAGATGTCAGTGACAGCCAGAACAGGTCTGAGTCACCTTTTGCTGAGATCCCTGAGGCAGATACCAGTCCTGAAGCTAGCAGTTCCAGTGATGATGGTGAGAGGAGTACCCCTAGTGGTTTGCCTCCTGCAGCCACCAGAACCAGGAAGAAGAGAAATTCTGATGATGAAGACTCTGACTTTGTTGCTGAGGAAGTTACCTCCAAGCCCAAGCGAAATGTTGTTGCCAAAGAGCACCAAGGGCAGCAGTCAAAGAAAGGCACAAGCAAGGTCAAGCAATCAGCTGTTGCAAAGAAGCTCAACTTGGAAGAGCCAGCTCCAAGTAAGGTGAAGAAAACTTCCAAGAGGAAGAGGGTAGTATATGCTGAACCTCATGTTGATGCTGCTGAAGAAGAAGAAGAAGATGCACCCCAGCCTCCTCCTCAGAAAGCTAAGTTCATGGGTGATGCAATTCGGGCTCAAGCCTCCTCTAAGCCCAAGAAGCCTGCTCAAGCCAAGGCAGCTCCAGCCAAGCCCAAGAGAACAACCAGGAGCATTCCACCTTCTGAGAAGAACAAAGGTGAGATGCCACCGTCTGAATCAGATGAAGAGCATGTGTTGCTTAAGCTCCGTCCTAAGTTGCCACTCCACAATGATGCTCATCCTCAAGCTGAGGACATGAAGGCAAGGAAGGATAAAGGTCTCAGGCTATGGAGACAGTCTGATCCATATGCCGTGAGGAGAAGGACTGCTGTGGACCCCAGATTCCACACCAGAGAGCAGCAAGATTTATATGAGACCGTGCTGATGGATAAGAAGCCTATTGTTGCTGACACTAGGTATGTTGACTGGAAATACATTGACAGTGAAGAGCACCGAGACTTCTTTCCCCATGTGCATGAGAGCTTTACTGCATGTGGAGTTGCTGATTTTGTGGGTCAAGAGCTGACAGCTTGGAATGACGAGATGATCATGCAGTTCTACGCCACAGCCCACTTCTATCCTGATGGCAAGATCACCTGGATGACTGAAGGTCAAAGGTTTTCTTCGTCTGATGAAGAATGGGCAGAACTTCTGAATGCTCCAGTGCAGAGAGAGGACGACATTGATGTCTATGGGATTCCTAAGAAGAGTCATGATTCCATGAAGAACATGTACAAGGAGATCCCCGCTGCTGATTTGGAAGGGTGGAAGCTTGGCTCAGTGTACTATCTCCAGGCAGGTCTGACCACCACTAACACTATTTTGAGGCATACCTTGATGCCCAAGTCTGGAGACCACCGCATGATTCGAGGCTATTCTATCAACATGCTGCACATTCTTGATGAGAAGGCACCTTTCAAGGTGATGGACTTAATGGTAGAGACCATTAAGAGGACTGCAGCTGACCAGAAGAGGTCGTGTGGGTTTGCCCCGCAGATTCAGATGCTCATCAATGCCAAGTTTGGCACGGGCAAATTCATGTTGGATAGGAAGCACTTGCCACTGCAGCCAGAGCATGAGGATAACGTAGTTGTGATGGATGAGGAGGATCCAACCTCAGTTGAAGGACAAGCCAAAATCGAAGCTGCGAAGAAAGCTAAAGCTGACAAAGAGGCAGCAACAGCAGCAGCTAAGCCAAAGAGCTTCGGAGAGCAGATTCTTGAAGCTACCCAGAGGATTGAACAACGCCTGGCCAGCATTGAGAAATCTCAGGAAAGCCTAGAGAGGATTGTTGAGGACAAGATCCACGCTCTGGACGTGAAGCTGACAGAGATTCAGGTGTCCGTCAACAAGCTTGAGGCAGACATGGAGGAAGCAAGGCAGGAGAGAGCAAAACTCATGCAGGATGATCTAGTCCATGACTCTCATCGCCAGACTGCTCCGGTTCCCAGAGGATCCCGATCTGCAGCTATTCCAGTGACTGACTCCAGAGCTACCACTTCAGCACCAGCTACAGCTCCAGCAGTTACTCCAGCTCCAGCATCCACTCCTCCAGCGCAGACATCAGCAGAAGTCTTTGCCGATGCAGTCATTTCTACACCGACATCTACCCAGACGGGAGCTGCCAGCAGAGCCCGCAGTGACGCTTAGCTCTATACCTTTTCAAACTTTTTGGTAACTTGTTGCCAAAGGGGGAGAAATTGTATAGATCATAGGGCTTCGAGAGAGAGAGTGCTCTTTCGTTCTTTTGCCGGTTTCTTTGAGATACATTGGTTTCTTTTGGTCTTTCGAAACTTTCAGTGTGCTTGCTACTACGTTTGATGCTACCTTAATGAGTGCTTAGTCATACTATGCTTTAATGTGTGCTTAATGCTTATCATATGCTATTCCTTATTGTATGGCTATTTACTCTTGTCTTGGTGATTGAGTGCATGTTATTCATTCTTATCATTTTGTGCGCTCCACCAAGATCTATGTGACATGGAAGAGTGACCCATAATCCTAATCGATTGTGCATTTGCATTCAAACGCAAATTTTAAATAATGCACAAATTTAGGGGGAGCTCTTGTTTATCACATACTTCTCAAAGCGACGATATTATTCATTGATTATATCTTTTGTCTAAGCTTTGATCTATATGTTGTCATCAATTACCAAAAAGGGGGAGATTGAAAGTGCAACTAATCCCCGGGTGGTTTTGGTAATTAATAACAACATATATATCATTGAACTAATATTTACTTGAGAATCATTTCAGAGAAGTTCGATGATATGGGTATGGAAATGTCTGAAGAAGTGGACCCCTCAAAATGCTAAGACAAGCATTGGCAAAAGCTCAAGACTCTATTTTTGGTTCAGTGATCAAAGATCACATTGAGTCCATAGGAAAAGCCAATACTATTAAAAGGGGATGAGGTTGTGTTGATGATCTGGTTGCTCAAGTGCTTAGTGATCTAGCTCCCTCAACTATCAGCACCCTTCACTACTTAACACACTCATAAGTAATCTCGGACAAACCGATTCTGCAAACTCAGTCCCACCGAGATGAACCACCTCAGTTATTCTTCCAAACCCTAATTTTTCGGTCCATCCGATTTTGAGTTCGGTCTCACCGAAACTGGATTGCCAACCTTTTGTAACCAATTGACATCATATCGGAATATCTGAGTTGTTAATTTCGGTCCCACCGAGAATGGCAAGCTCCTACCTTTGACTCACTTCGGACACACCGAGATGGTATTTTCGGTCCCACCGAAAATCCCAACGTTCACTATATTTGAACTTTCGGTCTGACCGAGTTTTCACTTCGGTCTCACCGAGATTGCTCAAATATGTGTGTAACGGTTGGATTTTGTGTGGAGGCTATATATACCCCTCCACCCCCTCTTCATTCGTGGAGAGAGCCATCAGAAAGTCTACCACTCCTACCACACACTTTCTGAGAAGAGAACCACCTACCCTTGTGTTGAGATCAGGTCATTCCATTCCTACCATATGAAACTTGATTTCTAGCCTTCCCAAGTTGCTTTCCACTCAATCCTTTCTTCCACCACAGCCATATCAGTGAGGAGAGTTGAGTGTTGGGGAGATTATCATTTGAAGCACAAGAGCAAGGAGTTCATCATCATCAACCACATCTATTACCTTTTGGAGGGTGGTGCCTCCTAGATTGGTTAGGTGTCGCTTGGGAGCCTCCGTCTTTGAGATGTGGAGTTGAACCAAGAAGTTTGTAAGGGCAAGGAGGTCGCCTACTTCGTGAAGATCTACCCCGAGTAAGGCTAGTCCTCCGTGGGCGTAGGCCATGATGGAATAGACAAGGTTGCTTCTTCGTGGACCCTTCGTGGGTGGAGCCCTCCGTGGACTCGCGCAGCCGTTACCCTCCGTGGGTTGAAGTCTCCATCAACGTGGATGTACGATAGCACCACCTATCGGAACCACGACAAAAATCTTCGTGTCTCCAAACTGCGTTTGATCTTCTCCACCTCTCTTTACTACATGTGCAATTTACTTTCCGCTGCTTATACTCTAGAATTGCATGTGTAGGGTGTTACTTGAATTGTTCTTAATTGTGAAACTGCCAAAAACATTGCATGATCAAAAGGCAGATTTTTTATATTGTCAAGTAGTCTAATCCCCCCCTCTAGACATACTTTCGATCCTACAGAGGCTCAATTTGTCCGTAACCGGGGACACGACTAATTGATTAGGTTTTAACCCTCTGCAGAGGTTTGTACACTTTACCCGCAAGATTTGATCCCTCTTTTTACGTTCTCGCACTTCAGGGCGTTTTAGAACAAGATGACCGAAACATGGTCTTCTGAAGAGTTCCCCTGGCCACTGTCCGATGCTCATCCAATCCTACCGTAGTTCTACATATGCTAGCACCGTCCCAGCCAGAGTCACAACTAAGGTCAACCAAGCCAGAGCCCATAATGACTTGCGGTTGCACAGGTAAGCTTCCGGGCAGGAAGTATTCATCCATCTCTTTGAGTCTCGGTGAAGCTTTCCGCAAGATGTCATGGTGCTTCTCCATGCATCCCGGCCATTCACTGGTTGCTCCAGGGTGCCCATCAAATCCGTCCTTCACCTAGCAGTGTGTATTGAATTCTTGTCTCGAGTCTCGAAATCTTGAGGTCTTGAAGTCCTGAAGATACAGTCCTTGCCGATGCCATCATGAAGTTGTCGCCATCGACGTAGGGGTCCTTCATACTCACACCACTCCCGAGCACTCATACCAACCCCGTCTACTATAACGTAGCATTTAAACTACATAACGTCCCGGGCTTGGTAACAGGAAGATGGGTTCCTACCTCATGCATTCTACTCAACTACAAGAAGTCAATAACACTACTGGAGGGCTCGTGAACGGTGACATTAAATGCAATAAAAACATGGGTATGAATAACATGGTCAAATTGAACTTGCCTGGTAATACTTGATGAAGATAACAATGCTCTCGAAAATAACTTGATAGAACTATTCGTCACTCCGTTGAAAATCTATAGTCGAACATTGCATTCACATAAGCAATTCTAGCAATCAATTCTATCAATCAAAATAACAATCAGAAAGCCATAAGGAAAATAATAATGGAATAAAAGAAAACAAATAAAAATCAAAGGAAAACTCCAAAAGAAAACTTCAAGGAAAAACTAGTGGAGACCAACTCACACAATTTCTATCATAACAACATTAAATTATTCTAATAAATTTTCTACAGCAAGAAAATATAATTCTAATGAAACAACATAAAATAATTTACTAAAGTATTTACTAGCAAAAAGAACTAGTATAAAAACTATTATAACTATCTAGTTAACACTAGAACAACTACAACAACTAGCAAATCACTAAGACAATAGTAAACGATACTAAAATAACTAAGAAAAGTAATTTACATTAACTAACAGAATCAATAACAACATGACTTGAAGTAACAAAAATGATTACTTTTAAAACTAATAAAACTATTTTTTATCAACTATCACTATAACTAAACAAGAAATTAAAAAAACACTAGCTAAACACTAATAAATAACTACAAAAACTTATCTACTGTATCCAAACAAAAACACATAACAAAAAGTGAGAAGCTATATAAAGAATTAACTAGAAATACTTATGATGCATTTGGTTCGATCAGTTTGGTGCGGTTCCTGATATCCCCGCTTTCGGAAACGATAGACAACGTTTGTTTGGCCTACTAAGTATTCGCTAACCACGTTTCCTGATACGCTACTTCGTGGAGTCGAAAACAGCCGAAGGCCGGGTGATTAGGAAACTGGGCCCAACTACACGAACCAAACAAAGCTCGTATCTGGTAAAATGAGATCGGAAGGGGAGCTTCCCGAAACTGAAGCCCATTACGTTACCTGACCGTGAACCAAACGCGTCGTTAAAACATTAATTATATGACTAAAACAACCATATAAGCAAAACAATACCGTTTTGCCTAAAACCTTAACTTAAAATAATTAAAAATAACTCACTATATGCTACTAGATAAACAATTCTACTAGTGACTAGGAGCAAAAAGAATCAAGCAAAAACCTATTTTTAAATAAAAGTTACACGCAAATTAAGGTTTTAAGTAAATAAGTTCAAATTCAAATTTAAAATATTCAAACGTGAAAACTTTTGGGTCCAACGGAAGCTACAAAATTGTCTGAAACACTAGCAATTTGAATCACTCAATTTGGATAAGTAGGCTAATAGATATGGATTTTCTAAGATTGCTATTTTTCTAGAAAAAAAAGAATTACGGGATTTATTGGATCTCATCGTAGTAGTCGCCGGAGTTGGGGAAGAAGATCAGATCCGGGGTTGTGGGGGCTCCTAGAGGAAGTAGAGAACGGGGAGGTGCATAGGAGATCTCAGCAATGTCAGGGGAGGCCGAGGAAGGACCAACCGAGCCTCGAGCGGCGCCAGAGTAGCCGTCGGAGTTTATGAACTCCGATGAGTAATTATGCGGGATAGGAAAGATGATAAGCTCCCATAGAAGAGGGATTTGAATGAGAGCAGAGAGGGAAACACGAGGCAGGTATTTATAGGGTGAGAGGGTGTCCAGCTGCGTGCAACCATGGCGAGCAAAAATGGCAAGTTCGGATCTCCGGCGAGAAAATATGGGGCATTAATGGCCTCTTTACTTGGAGAAGGAGGTGTAGGGGAAGGAGGTGGATCCATTTGGAGGATTCTTGGGTCGGGGGAACGAGGGAAGGGGGTGGGGCACGGGGTGGGGTGCCGACGTGCGTGCCTTCTGCTCCTGCCAGGAAGGTTCGTAGGAGGAAGACGACCCTGTTGGGTCGTGGAGGAGGCTGGGCCTCACGTGGGCTTGTGTGAGTTTTTTTAAACACAGTAGAAAGAAAACACAAACCAAGAAAAATACAAATATTATACATGCATACAATATATCAAAATGTTTAGAAAAATAAATCCCAAAACATGGAGTATTTTCCAAACTAAGATAAAATTTACATGAAAATACAAAAATCAAACAGTGCTACTGTTGCAATAAAACCTATTAAAAATCATTTTTAAAATACCCAAATGATTTCAAATTTATTTTCTCCAATTTTTCTATTGTAGGTAATCCTTTGACCCTATTTTCCATATTATTAATTTTGGAGAAAAATTAATTGAATAAGACCAAATAAATCCCAATTGAAAGCGGGTTTAAAAATACCTTCAAATGGGCCTTCAATTTGATTCTTTTAAACTTCCAACTCATATTTCTTATAATTTGAAGAAGTCATTTAATCTTATCTCCTGAAAATCATTGAGTTGCATAAAGTTTTAGTTTGAACTGTTTGCAAATGAAATTCAAATATTTTCAAAAACCCTTTTCATTTTAAATGGAAGAAGTCATGTCATCTTCACTCTAGAGTTTTGCATTTGAAAAGAATTTGAATTCAAGGAGATCATAATGCAAAGTGAAAGTTTGGGAAAGTCTTTTCATTTCCTCAAATTCAACTTTCAGAGAGTTTCAAATTTCACTCAATTTCGCTCAATCATTCACACAACAATAAAACAAACATACAAAACTATGTATTTAATATAAAATTCCAAAATTTAGAATTTTGGGATGTTACAAACTACAACACTTAAAATGAATCTCGTCGTCGAGATTCGAAGAGGCTAGAAAGAAAAGGTTAGGGTTTGGGAGTCTTCCAGCAAATCAATCGACCGGAGAGGTCTGGGGTGCTACCACACTTAAAAACAAAGGTATGGTTTCGACAAAACTCATGTACTCCATCCTTTAGGTTGACGGTGTCGGTCTTCTCATATTCCCCAGGATAACTCTAACACTGAGGCTCTTTCAGTAGGGCATGACCTTTTTTCTCGGAATCCTGAGTGCCTTCATCAAAATAGGATGGTTCCCATGACTGGGTCTTCGTAGCTGACAGGTCTATTGCCAATTCTAAACAATTTTCGTTAATCTCATGGTGGTCAACCCTTTATGGTTTATCTTGTAGGAAAATGGTCGGGGTTGAATCTCAGCGTATATCCTACGATTGGCAACGGTTGCATGTACATGGATCCATCGTTCTACCATTCTAAGGTTTTTGGCTTGTCGTATCATCACTCTTGTAAGGTTTCAAGGCTCTCTAATTTTCCATCAACATATGATAGTTCATGATAGAAGTCTCCGGTATGGGGGCCAATCTATCCCGTACTTGAACCAGTACTACACATGCACACAGTGAATCACGTATTCTAACACTTGGACATCCTCTCAAGCATTGCAGAATTTCTCTTGTCGTCGAACCGAGTTCGAATAAATCCATGATTCTGCAAGCTGAATGATACATCGTTTCTTCACAACTCTCGGGTTTTCGTGACCTCCTAAGGAACGTCTGATGATCAAACAACAGTTTCTTCCAAATTTCCTCTTCCATGGACTATTTGATCCTTATTAATTCCTGGGCCTGTGGGTTATGGGCCCACTTCAACACCTGTATAGCTTGAACTCATCCCGGGAGTTACAATTGTTCCATATTCCAACATTACACCTACTATAATTCCATCAGTAATTCCTTTCTTCATATCCATCATATCAAAATCAAAACTCCTACTCATTTTGTCCAAATTCCACTCCGTGGAATATCATTATCCTTTCCATGGGTCAAGTGCCCTCATAGCGTACTACCACCCTTGAAATGCACAAATTCTCCATAGGTCATATTTCTCATATCCTCGAAACTGGTCCAAATATTTGTTCATAGAGTAACAACTCATACAATCCAACATATGAAATTAGGACACATTATCTTTATTTATTCATGAATTCAATACAAAATCTGATGCTTCCATTACATAATTCAGTTAATTGAACTCATGAAAATAATTTCCTACTACACATATTATCCATATCAAAATCTCCACTACTCAGCTCCAGCTTTCCTCTTGTCGGGACATTTAGTAGCATAATGTCCTGCTTCCCTGCAATGAAAACAAATAACTTCCGACAAGTCATTGGGCTTCTTGGGGATCGTGTTTGCTCTTTGGATTCTTGACTTCTTCTCTGTACATTTATAAGCGTAATGACCTAAATCCTTGCACCTATAACAAGTAATATGACTCGGGGTCCTTTGCTCCAGAAGTTGGTCTGTTCTGAAGATGCCTCCGTTTTCTCTTCCTGGATTTCTCTATAATGATCAGAGCTTCTATTTCCTGAGGGTCAAACTTCACTTCTGCTGTCGAGAAATCTCCCAGATACTCTTCTCTTTCCTTTGTGCAAAACCATGAAAAATGTCCCTCTTCTCCATAAGAATAGTAGGCATGAGCGTAAAATCTGTTTAGGCCTTCGCCATCAGGGTCTTCAACAACTTCCTTCCTTACAGGTTCTTCTAAACCTTCCTTGAGGGCTTCTTTTTGCTGCTTGGTAATTTCTTGTACCTTGGGGTAAATCTGACACTGAGCAGGGAAGTGTGTAGTCCCTTCACACAGGAAACAAGTAACCCGCCTAGTCGGACATACTTCGGCTGAGTGATTTTCCTCACAATAGGGGCATCCATCCTTGTGTTCCTCATGGGTGTGTCCTATTTCTCCGCAAATCTTGCAGGCACAAGGTTTCTTCTTCGGGCTATCACAGTGCTTCTGGATGAGACGTGATCTTACAAGAGTCTTCTTGAATTCCTCCCAAGTTTTTGCTCCGTTGCATCCTTGTATGGCTTCATGCATTTTCCACCAGGTTGCAGCACCCCCGATAAAATCCTAAAGAGCATATTGAACCTCATACTTCCTTGCAATCAACTTTTTCCCGAAATGATCCTCCATGTTTTGAATCCATAGCTCTGCCTCCAACTGAGTCATCGGTCCAGAGAATACCAGCCCAATTTCATTCATCATCTATGGGGTCCAAAGGTTTTGGGATGAGATACGAGAGAAGAATGGAGGGATACACACAATACAAACAATAGTTTAGAACAGACATGTTTTATTTTGTGTCTGTCAGAAAAACATCAAACAAATGACAGCTCACAATAATCTCATACAACGTAAGTATATAACAGGGGTTTGGTCTTCTAAAGGTTAAATAAATCTTCAGAGCCTTCAATTTCTTCGAGTATTCAGAGTCTTCAACGGTTGTTGCTTCTTTCTCCAAAATGTATGGCGAAATCCTCTTTACTCTGAAGTGGTCATCTTGTGTCTGATATTTCGTCCATCTTAGAGCGGCTTCAGTTGATCCTCCGTGTGGTCAAAGGGGGATGGGGTATATTCTAACTATTTGAGGCAAGAGGGGACTATTTGATAAAATCAGAAAAGACGAGAAGTAAAGGCTCCTTTTGAAAGCAACTTTTTTTGAGAGATCCGTTCCTAAGGCTTTCCAGATTCTAGGGTCACGTCCTATAGTCAATATGTGCTTTGATACCATATCTATAGCGACCCGACCTCAAACAGTCAAGCCTCTGTGTATCCGTGCCATCCCTGGATCAGTATGATGGCACACACAGTACATCAATGTATATACCAAAGTGCAATCACATGTATAATAACGTAAAACATATATATACCTCATAAGTCTCAGCGGAAACAACCAAACAGGTGTGGAGTCCCATCAACGCCATCGGCAGGTTGAATGTAGACTGTAACCCTATAGCATAATCTCTTACTCGTCGTAGAAATCATGCAACATGATACGTTGCAGCCGTGTAGGTCAGTACATTGAATGTACCGACAAGATCACAATATGAGAAAGCAGATGATAAACTATTCTATATGCAATAAGGCTTTATGGCTCTGTTTCTGAGTTTGTTTTTCATACAAGCTAGTTTTATTTTCCCTACAACTAATAATAGTCCAGGAATCTCTACTACAAAGCAGATACCTATATACATGGCATGGTTCCGCCAACCGATGTCGCATAGCCCAAATCATCATAAGTTACCCACATTATATTATCGATCCAGTGTTTAGAGTCCCGAGATAGATCCAAGTCTGGAGGCTCAATTTGTCCGTAACCGGGGACATGACTAATTGATTAGGTTTTAACCCTCTGCAGAGGTTTGTACACTTTACCCGCAAGATTCGATCCCTCTTTTTACGTTCTCGCACTTCAGGCGTTTGAGAACAAGATGACCGAAACATGGTCTTCCGAAGAGTTCCCCTGACCACTGTCCGGTGCTCATCCAATCCTATCGTAGTTCTACATATGCTAGCACCGTCCCAGCCAGAGTCACAACTAAGGTCAACCAAGCCAGAGCCCATAATGACTTGCGGTTGCACAGGTAAGCTTCCGGGCATGAAGTATTCATCCATCTCTTTGAGTCTGGGTGAAGCTTTCCGCAAGATGTCATGGCGCTTCTCCATGCATCCCGGACATCCACTAGTTGCTCCAGGGTGCCCATCAAATCCGTCCTTCACCCAGTAGTGTGTATTGAATTCTTGTCTCGAGTCTCAAAATCTTGAGGTCTTGAAGTCCCAAAGATACAGTCCATGCCAATGCCATCATGAAGTTGTCGCCATCGACGTAGGGGTCCTTCATACTCACACCACTCCCGAGCACTCATACCTACCCCATCTACTATAACGTAGCATTTAAACTACATAACATCCCAGGCTTGATAACAGGAAGATGGGTTCCTACCTCATGCATTCTACTCAACTTCAAGAAGTCAATAACACTACTGGAGGGCTCATGAATGGTGACACTAAATGCAATAAAAACATGGGTATGAATAACATGGTCAAAGTGAACTTGCCTGGTAATACTTGATGAAGATAACAATGCTCTCGAAAATAACTTGATACAACTATTCGTCACTCCGTTGAAAATCTATAGTCGAACATTGCATTCACATAATTAACAATTATAGCAATCAATTCTATCAATCAAAATAAAAATCAAAAAGCCATAAGGAAAATAATAATGGAATAAAAGAAAACAAATAAAAATCAAAGGAAAACTCCAAAAGAAACCTTCAAGGAAAAACTAGTGGAGACCAACTCACACAATTTCTATCATAACAGCATTAAATTATTCTAATGATTTTTCTACAACAAGAAAATATAATTCCAATGAAACAACATAAAATAATTTACTAAAGTATTTACTAGCAAAAGAACTAGTATGAAAACTATTATAACTATCTAGTTAACACCAGAACAACTACAACAACTAGCAAAACACTAAGACAATAGTAAACAATACTTAAATAACTAAGAAAAGTAATTTACATTAACTAACAGAATCAATAACAACATGACTTGAAGTAGCAAAAAGGATTACTTTTAAAACTAATAAAACTATTTTTATCAACTATCACTATGAACTAAACAAGCAATTAAAAAACACTAGCTAAACACTAATAAATAACTACAAAAACTTATCTACTATATACCAACAGAAACATATAACAACAAGTGAGAAGCTATAAAAAGAATTAACTGAAAATACTTAAAACATTAATTATATGACTAAAACAACCGTATAAAGAAAACAATACCGTTTTGCCTAAAACCTTAACTTGAAAATAAACTAAAAATAACTAACTATATGCTACTGGATAAACAATTCTACTAGTGACCAGGAGAAAAAAGAATCAAGCAAAAACCTATTTTTTAAAAAAAGTTACAAGCAAATTAAGGCTTTAAGTAAATCAGTTCAAATTCAAATTTAAAATCTTCAAACGTGAAAACTTTTGGATCCAACAGAAGCTACACGATTTTCTAAAACCGTAGCAATTTGAATCACTCAATTTGGATAAGTAGGCTAATAGATAAGGATTTTCTAAGATTGCTATTTTTCTGGAAAAAAAGAATTACGGGATTTCTTGGATCTCATCGGAGTAGTTGCCGGAGTTGGGGAAGAAGATCGGATCCAGGGTTGTCGGAGCTCCTAGAGGAAGTAGAGAATGGGGTGGTGCAGAGGAGATCTCAGCAACCTCAGGGAGGCTGAGGAAGGACCAACCGAGCCTCGGGCAGCGACGGAGAAGCCACCGGAGTTTATGAACTCTGATGAGTAATTATGCGGGATAGGGAGGAGGATAAGCTCCCATAGGAGAGGGCTTTGGACGAGATCAGAGAGGGAAACACGTGGCAGGTATTTATAGGGCGAGGGGGTGTCCACCTGCGTGCAACCATGGCGAGCAAAAATGGCAAGTTTGGATCTCCGGCAAGAAAATCTAGGGCATTAATGGCCTCTTTACTTGGAGAAGGAGGTGTAGGGGAAGGAGGTGGATCCATTTAGAGATTCTTGGGTCAGTGGAAGGAGGGAAGGGGGTGGGGCGCGGGTTAGGGTGCCGACGTGCGTGCCTTCTGCTCCTTTCAGGAAGGTTCGTAGGAGGAAGACGACCCTGTTGGGTCGTGGAGGAGGCTCGGCCTCACGTGGGCTTGTGTGAGTTTTTTTTAAACATAGTAGGAAAGAAAACATAAACCAAGCAAAATACCAATAATATATAGTCATATAATATATCAAAATGTTCAGAAAAATAAATCCCAAACATGGACTATTTTCCAAACTAAGATAAAAGTTACACGAAAACACAAAATTCAAACAATGCTACTGCTGCAATAAAACCTATTAAAAATCATTTTTAAAATACCGAAATGATTTAAAATTTATTTTCTCCAAATTTTCTATTGTAGGTAATCATTTGACCCTATTTTCCATAATTTATTTTGGAGAAAAATAGTTTGAATAAAACCAAATAAATCCGAATTGAGAGAGGGTTTAAAAATACCTTCAAAGGGGCCATCAATTTGATTCTTTTAAACTTCCAACTCATATTTCTTATAATTTGAATAAGTCATTTATCTTCTCTCCTGAAAATCATTGAGTTGCATAAAGTTTCTAGTTTGAATTGTTTGCAAATGAAATTCAAATATTTTCAAAGACCCTTTTCATTTTAAATGGAAGAAGTCATGTCATCTTCACTCTAGAGTTTTGCATTTGAAAAGAATTTGAATTCATGAAGATCAGAATGCAAAGTGAAAGTTTGGGAAAGTCATTTCATTCCCTCTCATTCAACTTTCAAAGAGTTTCTAATTTCCCTCAGTTTCGCTCAATCATTCACACAACAATAAAACAAACATGCAAAACTATGTATTTAATATAACATTCCAAACTTTAGAATTTTGGGATGTTACAGTGTATGGGTGCAAGGAGCAACTCATAGCAAAATGTGGGAAAGAAACGCTGATCACTGCTGTGGCGCAAGCCATTCCTACGTTTGCCATGTCGTGCTTCTACCTCACTAAGACTTTCTGTGAGGAATTAAGTTCACTCCTCGGCGATTACTGGTGGAGCCAGCAGGACAAAGAACGTACCATGCATTAGATCGGCTGGAAGAAGTTGACGCTCCCCAAGGCACAAGAAGGGCTAGACTTTTGGGATATGCATAGATTCAACCTGGCGATGCTTTTGCGGCAAATTTGGAGACTGATACAGGTCCCGGAGTCTTTGTGCGCGTGACTTTTTCAGGCTCGCTATTTCCCGGATGGCAAAATCCTAGATGCGAAACCTCGAGACGGCATCTCGTATTCCCGGCGGAGCTTGCTGCATGGCTTGCAACTGTTTCGCGAAGGTTATAGGATCGGAGACGGAACGCAATTTAACATATGGTCGGACACATGGCTACCACGCCCATGGTCGCGAGGGGTGATCACTCCTCGAGGGCTAATTTGCTGGAAAGGGTGAGTGACCTTATTGACCCTTTGACTGGGATTTGGGATGTGCAGCTCGTACGAGACAACTTCTAGCCTCATGACATGAAGCACATACTCCAAATTCCGCTATTGGAGGGAACACATGATTTCATGGCATGGCAATATGACAATAAAGGGATCCACTCTGTCAAGAGCGCCTACAAGCTCCAGCTCCAACTTGAACGCATGAAGCATGACGGAGGTGTGGGTGGCAGCTCATGATACGTCCATTTTGCATCATGCTTCTATGTTGATATTTATTGCATTATGGGCTGTCATTACACATTATGTCACAATACTTATGCCTTTTCTCTCTTGTTTTACAAGGTTTACATGAAGAGGGAGAATGTCGGCAGCTGGAATTCTAGGCTGAAAAAGGAGAAAACACTGGAGACCTATTCTTCACAACTCAAAAACACCTGAAACTCCACGAAACTCTGTTTCAGAAAATATAAAAATATCTGGCGAAAGATGTACATGAGGGGGGCCACCCACCGTCCACGAGGGTGGGGTGTGCCCCCTGGGCACGCCCTCCTGCCTCGTGGGCTACCTGGCAGCCCCCCGATGCCCATCTTCTGCTATATGAGGTGTTTTGACCTGGAAATAAAATCGGGAGGAGGCTTTCGGGACGAAGCGCCGCCGTCTCGAGGCGGAACCTTGGCGAAACCAATCTAGGGCTCCGGCGGAGCTGTTCTGCCGGGGATACTTCCCTCCGGGAGGGGGAAATCGTCACCGCCATCATTACCAACAACTCTCCCATCTTGGGGAGGGTTATCTTCATCAACATCTTCACCAGCACCATCTCCTCCCAAACCCTAGTTCATCTCTTGTATCCAATCTTTGTATCAAAACCTCAGATTGGTACATGTAGGTTGCTAGTAGTGTTGATCACTCCTTATATTTGATGCTAGTTGGTTTACCTGGTGGAAGATCATATGTTCAGATCCATTATGCGTATTAATACCCCTCTGATTATGAACACGAATATGCTTTGTGAGTAGTTACGTTAGTTCCCGAGGACATCAGAGAAGTCTTGCTATAAGTAGTCATGTGAATTTGGTATTCGTTCGATATTTGGATGAGATGTATGTTGTCTTTCCTCTAGTGGTGTCATGTGAACATCGTCTACATGACACTTCACCATTGTTTGGGCCTAGAGGAAGGCATTAGGAAGTAACAAGTAGATGATGGGTTGCTAGAGTGACAACAGCTTAAACCCTAGTTTATGCGTTGCTTCGTAAGGGGCTGATTTGGATCCACCTGTTTCATGCTATGGTTAGGTTTACCTTAATACTTCTTTTGTAGTTGCGGATGCTTGCAATAGAGGTTAATCATAAGTGGGATGCTTGTCCAAGTAAGGGCAGCACCCAAGCACCGGTCCACCCACATACCAAATTATCAAAGTAACGAACACGAATCATATGAGCGTGATGAAAACTAGCTTGACGATATTCCCATGTGTCCTTGGGAGCGCTTTCCTTCATATAAGAGTTTGTTCAGGCTTGTCCTTTGCTACAAAAAGGATTGGGACATCGTGCTGCACCTTATTTACTTTTACTATTTATTACTTGTTACCAATTATCTTATCACAAAACTATCCGTTACCGATAATTTCAGTGCTTGCAGAAAATACCTTACTGAAAACTGTCCATCATTTCCTTCTGCTCCTCGTTGGGTTCGACACTCTTACTTATCGAAAGGACTACAATAGATCCCCTACACTTGTGGGTCATCAAGACTCTTTTCTGGCGCCGTTTCCGGGGCGTGAAGCGCCTTTGGTAAGGAAAAATTTATATAGTGTGCTGAAATTTACTGTCACTTGCTACTATGGAACTTAATCCTTTAAGGGGCTTGTTCGGGGTATCTTCACCCCAACCAGTAGAGCAAAGAGTTGCTCCTCAACCTAGTGAACCTACTGAAAATGTTTGCTTTGAAATTCCTTCGGGTATGATAGAGAAACTGCTAGCTAATCCCTTTACAGGAGATGGAACATTGCATCCCGATTTGCACCTAATCTATGTGGATGAAGTTTATGGATTATTTAAGCTTGCAGGTATGCCCGAGGATGTGATCAAGAAGAAGGTCTTCCCTTTATCTTTGAAGGGAGAGGCATTGACATGGTTTATGATGGGGAACGTAGTATTTCAAAATTTTCCTACGATCACGCAAGATCTATCTACTAGATGCATAACAACGAGAGGGGAGAGTGTGTCTACGTACCCTCATAGATCGAAAGCGGAAGCGTCTAGTGACGCGGTTGATGTAGTCGAACGTCTCCGCGATCCAACCGATCAAGCACCAAACGTACGACACCTCCGCGTTCAGCACACGTTCAGCTTGATGATGTCCCACGAGCTCTTGATCAAGTTGAGCTTCACGGGAGAGTTTCGTCAGCACGACGACATGGTGACGGAGATGATGAAGCTACCGGCACAGGGCTTCACCTAAGCACTTCAACGGTATGACCTAGGTGTGTTTATGTGGAGGGGGGCACCGCACATGGCTAGAACAATGTTTCTTGTGTGTCCTTAGGTGCCCCCTGCCCCTGTATATAAAGGAGCAAGGGGGAGGGCCGGCCGGCCCTTGTAGGTGCGCCAGGGAGTAGGATTCCTACTCCTAGTAGGAATAGGAACCCCCTTTTCCTATTCCTACTAGGAGTAGGAAAGGAAAGGGGAGAGGAGAAGGAAAGGAGAGGGGGCGCCTCCCCCCTTTTCCTAGTCCAACTAGGAACCCTAGGGGGTGCGGCCAGCCCTATGGGCTGCCCCTATCTTTTCCTCAATGGCCCACTATGGCCCATACCCCCTCGGGGGGTTCCGGTAACCCCCTCCGGCACTTCGGTTTTACCCGATAACACCCGGAACACTTCCGGTGTTCGAATATAGGCATCCAATATATTAATCTTTATGTCTCGGACATTCCGAGACTCCTCGTCATGTCCATGATCTCATCCGGGACTCCGAACTACCTTCTGTACATCAAAACTCATAAACTCATAATACCGATCGCATCAAACGTTAAGCGTGCGGACCCTACGGGTTCGAGAACTATGTAGACATGACCGAGACACATCTCCAGTCAATAACCAATAGCGGAACCTGGATGCTCATATTGGCTCCTACATATTCTACGAAGATCTTTATCGGTCAAACCGCACAACAACATATGTTGTTCCCTTTGTCATCGGTATGTTACTTGCCCAAGATTTGATCGTCGGTATCTCAATACCTAGTTCAATCTTGTTACCGGAAAGTCTCTTTAATCGTTCCGTAATACATCATCTCGTGACTAACTCATTAGTCATTTGCTTGCAAGGCTTATTATGATGTGTATTACCGAGAGGGCCCAGAGATACCTCTCTGACACTCGGAGTGACAAATCCTATTCTTGATCTATTCCAACACCACGAACACCTTCGGAGACACCTGTAGAGCATCTTTATAATCACCCAGTTACGTTGTAAATTTTGATAGCACACAAGGTGTTACTGCGGTATTCGGGAGTTGCATAATCTCATAGTCATAGGAACATGTATAAGTCATGAAGAAAGCAATAACAGTAAAACTAAACGATCATAGTGCTAAGCTAACGGATGGGTCTTGTCCATCACATCATTTTCCTAATGAGGTGATCTCGTTGATCAAATGAAAAGTCATGTCTATGGCTAGGAAACATAACCATCTTTGATTAATGAGCTAGTCTAGTAGAGGCATACTAGGGACATACTGTATTGTCTATGTATTCACACATGTACTAAGTTTCCGGTTAATACAATTCTAGCATGAATAAAAGATATTTACCATGATATAAGGAAATACAAATAACATCCTTATCATTGCCTCTAGGGCATATTTCCTTCAGTCTCCCACTTGAACTAGAGTCAAAAATGTAGATTACATAGTAATGATTCTAACACCCATGGGGTCTTGGTGCTGATCATGTTTTGCCCGTGGAAGAGGCTTAGTCAACGGGTCTGCGACATTCAGATCCGTATGTATCTTGCAAAATTCTATGTCTCCCTCCTTGACTTGATCACGGATGGAATTGAAGCGTCTTTTGATGTGCTTTGTTCTCTTGTGAAACCTGGATTCCTTCGCCAAGGCTATTGCTCCAGTGTTGTCACAAAAGATTTTCATTGGACCGGATGCACTAGGTATTACACCTAGATCGGATATGAACTCCTTCATCCAGACTCCTTCATTTGCTGCTTCCGAGGCAGCTATGTATTCCGCTTCACATGTAGATCCCGCCACGACGCTCTGCTTGGAACTGCACCAACTGATAGCTCCACCGTTCAATAAAAATACATATCCGGTTTGTGACTTAGAGTCATCTGGATCAGTGTCAAAGCTTGAATCGACATAACCGTTTACGATGAGCTCTTTGTCACCTCCATAAACGAGAAACATATCCTTTTTCCTTTTTAGGTACTTCAGGATGTTCTTGACCGTTGTCCAGTGATCCAATCTTGGATTACTTTGGTACCTCCCTACTAAACTTATAGCAAGGCACACATCAGGTCTGGTACACAGCATTGCATACATGATAGATCCTATGGCTGAGGCATAGGGAACACCTTTCATTTTCTCTCTATCTTCTGCAGTGGTCAGGCATTGAGTCTTACTCAACTTCACACCTTGTAACACATGCAAGAACCCTTTCTTTGACTGATCCATTTTGAACTTCTTCAAAACTTTATCAAGGTATGTGCTTTGTGAAAGTCCAATTAAGCGTCTTGATATATCTCTATAGATCTTGATGCCTAATATGTAAGCAGCTTCACCAAGGTCTTTCATTGAAAAATTCTTATTCAAGTATCCTTTTATGCTATCGAGAAATTATATATCATTTCCAATCAACAATATGTCATCCACATATAATATCAGAAATGCTATAGATCTCCCACTCACTTTCTTGTAAATACAGGCTTCTCCAAAAGTCTGTATAAAACCATATGCTTTGATCACCTCATCAAAGCGTATATTCCAACTCTGAGATGCTTGCACCAGTCCATAGATGGATCGCTGGAGCTTGCACACTTTGTTAGCACCTTTAGGATCGACAAAACCTTCTGGTTGCATCATATACACCTCCTCTTTGAGATAACCATTCAGGAATGCAGTTTTGACATCCATTTGCCAGATTTCATAATCTAAAATGCGGCAATTGCTAACATGATTCAGACAGACTTAAGCATCGCTACGGGTGAGAAAGTCTCATCGTAGTCAACTCCTTGAACTTGTCGAAAACCTTTCGCAACAAGTCAAGCTTTGTAAACAGTAACATTACCGTCAGCGTCGGTCTTCCTCTTGAAGATCCATTTATTTTTGATGGCTTGCCGATCATCGGGCAAGTCAACCAAAGTCCACACTTTATTCTCATACATGGATCCCATCTCAGATTTCATGGCCTCAAGCCATTTTGCGGAATCTGGGCTCATCATTGCTTCCTCATAGTTCGTAGGTTCATCATGGTCTAGTAACATGACTTCCAGAACCGGGTTGCCGTACCACACTGGCGCGGAACGTACTCTGGTTGATCTACGAAGTTCAGCAGTAACTTGATCCGAAGTTTCATGATCATCATCATTAGCTTCCTCACTAATTGGTGTAGGAATCACTGGAACTAGTTTCTGTGATGTACTACTTTCCGATTCAGGAGAAGGTACAGTTACCACATCAAGTTCCACTTTCCTCCCACTCATTTCTTTCGAGAGAAACTCCTTCTCTAGAAAGGATCCATTCTTAGCAATGAATATCTTGCCTTCAGATCTATGATAGAAGGTGTACCCAACAGTCTCCTTTGGGTATCCTATGAAGACACATTTCTCCGACTTGGGTTCGAGCTTATCAGGTTGAAGCTTTTTCACATAAGCATCGCAACCCCAAACTTTAAGAAACGACAACTTTGGTTTCTTGACAAACCATAGTTCATAAGGCGTTGACTCAACGGATTTAGATGGTGCCCTATTTAACGTGAATGCAGCTGTCTCTAAAGCATAACCCCAAAACGATAGTGGTAAATCGGTAAGAGACATCATAGACCGCACCATATCTAATAAAGTACAGTTACGACGTTCGGACACACAAATACATTGTGGTGTTCCGGGTGGCGTGAGTTGTGAAACTATTCCACATTGTTTCAAATGAAGACCAAACTCGTAACTCAAATATTCGCCTCCACGATCATATCGTAGAAACTTTATTTTCATGTTACGATGATTCTCTACTTCACTATGAAATTCTTTGAACTTTTTAAATATTTCAGACTTGTGTTTCATTAAGTAGATATACCCATATGTGCTCAAATCATCAGTGAAGGTCAAAAAATAACGATACCCGCCACGATCCTCAACACTCATCGGTCTACATACATTAGTATGTATGATTTCAAACAAATCTGTTGCTCACTCCATTGTTCCGGAGAACGGAGTTTTAGTCATCTTGCCCATGAGGCATGGTTCGCAAGCACCAAGTGATTCATAATCAAGTGATTCCAAAAGTCCATCACTATGGAGTTTCTTCATGCGCTTTACAGCAATATGACCTAAACGACAGTGCAACAAATAAGTTGCACTATCGTTATTAATCTTGCATCTTTTAGCTTCAATATTATGAATATGTGTATCACTACGATCAAGATCCAACAAGAATAGACCACTCATCAAGGGTGCATGACCATAAAAGATATTATTCATATAAATAGAACAACCATTATTCTCAAATTTAAATGAATAACCGTCTTGCAATAAACAAGATCTAGATATAATGTTCATGCTTAACGCTGGCAGCAAATAACAATTATTCAGGTCTAAAACTAATCCCGAAGGTAGATGTAGAGGTAGCGTGCCGACGGCGATCACATCGACTTTGGAACCATTTCCCACATGCATCGTCGCCTCGTCCTTAGCCAATCTTCGTTTAATCCGTAGCCCCTGTTTCGAGTTACAAATATTAGCAACCGAACTGGTATCAAATACCCAGGTGCTACTACAAGCATTAGTAAGGTACACATCAATAACATGTATATCACATATACCTTTGTTCACCTTGCCATCCTTCTTATCCACCAAATACTTGGGGCAGTTCCGCTTCCAGTGTCCAGTCCGTCTGCAGTAGAAGCACTCAGTTTCAGGCTTGGCTCTAGACTTGGGTTTCTTCGTGGGAGTAGCAACTGTCTTGCCGTTCTTCTTGAAGTTCCCCTTCTTTCCCTTGCCCTTTTTCTTGAAACTAGTGGTCTTGTTAACCATCAACACTTGATGCTCCTTTTTGATTTCTACCTCCGCAGCTTTGAGCATAGCGAATAGCTCGGGAATTGTCTTCTACATCCCTTGCATGTTATAGTTCATCATGAAGCCTTCATAGGTGATTGAAGAACTCTATCAATAACACTATCTTCGTCAACTTTGCATCCAAGTTGAGTCATATGATTGTACCCAGACATTCTGAGCAAGTGTTCACTGATAGAACTATTCTCCTCCATCTTGCATCTATAGAACTTATTGGAAATCTCATATTTCTCAATCCTGGCATTTGCTTGAAATATTAACTTCAACTCCAGGAACATCTTATATGCTCCATGACGTTCAAAACACCGTTGAAGTCCCGGTTCTAAGTCGTAAAGCATGGCACACTGAACTATCATGTAGTCTTCAGACCACGTCATGTAGACGTTCAAAGCGTCTACATTAGCGGGAGGGGGCTTGTCACCTAGCGGTGCTTCAAGGACATAATTCTTCTGTGCAGGAATGAGGATAATCCTCAAGTTACGGGCCCAGTCCGTGTAATTGCTACCATCATCTTTCAAGACGCATTAAAATTCAAGGGAACGGTAGCACGAGCCATTGATCTACAACAACATAGATATGCAAAAACTATCAGGACTAAGTTCATGATAAATTAAAGTTCAATTAATCATATTACTAAAGAACTCCCACTTAGATAGACATCCCTCTAGTTATCTAAGTGATCACGTGATCCAAATCAACTAAACCATGTCCGATCGTGAGATGGAGTAGTTTTCAATGGTGAACATCTTATGTTGATCATATCTACTATATGATTCATGCTCGACCTTTCGTTCTCCAGTGTTCCAAGGCCATGTCTATACATGCTAGGCTCGTCAAGTTTAACCCGAGTATTCTGCGTGTGCAAAACTGGCTTGCACCCGTTGTATGTGAACGTAGAGCTTATCACACCCGATCATCACGTGGTGTCTTGGCACGACGAACTTTTGCAACGGTGCATACTCAGGGAGAACACTTGTACCTTGAAATTTTGTAAGGGGTCATCTTATAATGCTACCGTCGTACTAAGCAAAATAAGAAGCATAATAAGATAAACATCACATACAATCAAAATATGTGACATGATATGGCTATCATCATCTTGTGCTTTTGATCTCCATCTCCAAGGCACCGTCATGATCACCATTGTCACCGGCGCGACACCTTGATCTCCATCGTAGCATCATTGTCGTCTCGCCAACTATTGCTTCCACGACTATCGCTACCGCTTAGTGATAAAGTAAAGCAATTACATGGTGATTGTATTTCATACAATAAAGCGACAACCATATGGCTCCTGCCAGTTGCCGATAACTTTACAAAACATGATCATCTCATACAATAACGTATAACTCATCATGTCTTGACCATATCACATCACATCATGCCCTACAAAAACAAGTTAGACGTCCTCTACTTTGTTGTTGCAAGTTTTACATGGCTTCTACGGGCTTAGCAAGAACCGTTCTTACCTACGGATACAAAAACCAAAACGTTTTTTCGTCAAGTATGTGCTATTTTAACCTTCACAAGGACCGGGCATAGCCACACTTGATTCAGCTAAAGTGAGAGAGACAGACACCCGCCAGTTACCTTTAAGCAACGAGTGCTTATAACAGTAAAACCAGTCTCGCGTAAGCGTACACGTAATGTCGGTCCGGGCCGCTTCATCTCACAATACCGCCGAATCAAAGTATGACATGCTGGTAAGCAGTATGACTATTATCGCCCACAACTCATTGTGTTCTACTCATGCATATCATCTATGAATAGACCTGGCTCATGATGCCACTGATGGGGAACATAGTATTTCAAAAATTTCCTACGATAACGCAAGATCTATCTACTAGATGCATAGCAATGAGAGAGGAGAGTGTGTCTACATACCCTCGTAGACCGAAAGCAAAAGCGTCTAGTGACGCGGTTGATGTAGTTAAACGTGTTCGCGATCCAACCGATCAAGCACCGAATGTACGACACCTCCGCGTTCAACCCACGTTCAGCTTGATGACGTCCCACGAGCTCTTGATCCAGTTGAGCTTCACGTGAGAGTTTCGTCAGCACGATGGCGTGGTGACGGAGATGATGAAGTTACCGGCGCAGGGCTTCGCCTAAGCACTGCAACGGTATGACCGAGGTGTGTTTATGTGGAGGGGGCACCGCACACTGCTAGAACAATGTTTCTTGTGTGTCCTTAGGTGCCCCCTGCCCCTGTATATAAAGGAGCAAGGGGGAGGGCCAGCCGGCCCTTGTAGGCGTGCCAGGGAGTAGGATTCCTACTCCTAGTAGGAATAGGAACCCCCTTTTCCTATTCCTACTAGGAGTAGGAAAGGAAAGGGGAGAGGAGAAGGAAAGGAGAGGGGGCGCCTCCCGCCTTTTCCTAGTCCAACTAGGAACCCTAGGGGGGTGCAGCCAGCCCTATGGGTTGCTTCTCTCTTTCCCTCATTGGCCCACTATGGCCCATACTCCCTCGGGGGGGGGGGGGTCCGGTAACCCCCTCCGGCACTCCGGTTTTACCCGATAACACCCGGAACACTTCCGGTGTCCGAATATAGTCGTCCAATATATTAATCTTGATGTCTCGGATATTCCGAGACTCCTCGTCATGTCCGTGATATCATCTGATACTCCGAACTACCTTCGGTACATCAAAACTCATAAACTCATAATACCGATCGTCATCAAATGTTAAGCGTGCGGACCCTACGGGTTAGAGAACTATGTAGACATGACAGAGACACATCTCCGGTCAATAACCTATAGCGGAACCTGAATGCTCATATTGGCTCCTACATATTCTATGAAGATCTTTATCGATTAAACCGCATAACAACATACATTGTTCCCTTTGTCATCGGTATGTTACTTGCCCGAGATTCGATTGTCGGTATCTCAATACCTAGTTCAATATCGTTAGCGGCAAGTCTCTTTACTTGTTCCGTAATACATCATCTCATGACTAACTCATTAGTCATTCGCTTGCAAGGCCTATTATGATGTGTATTATTGAGAGGGCTCAGAGATACCTCCCCGACACTCGGAGTGATAAATCCTATTCTTGATCTATGCCAACACCGCGAACACCTTCGGAGACACATGTAGAGCATCTTTATAATCACCCAGTTACATTGTGACGTTTGATAGCACACAAGGTGTTCCTCCGGTATTCGGGAGTGGCATAATCTCATAGTAATAGGAACATGTATAAGTCATGAAGAAAGCAATAGTAGTAAAACTAAACGATCATAGTGCTAAGCTAACGGATGGGTCTTGTCCATCACATCATTCTCCTAATGAGGTGATCTCGTTGATCAAATGAAAAGTCATGTCTATGGCTAGGAAACATAACCATCTTTGATTAATGAGCTAGTCTAGTAGAGGCATACTAGGGACATACTGTATTGTCTATGTATTCACACATGTACTAAGTTTCCGGTTAATACAATTCTAGCATGAATAAAAGACATTTATCATGATATAAGGAAATACAAATAACATCTTTATTATTGCCTCTAGGGCATATTTCCTTCAGCTTAGGCTATGCGATGATATTGGATCATGGAACTACAACCGACTGAAGTTGGAATTTCGTCAGAAGTTACATCCTATGCATTAGGTTCATTGTGATCGTAATTATATATATATATAATTTTTTGCCTCGCGAAGGAGAAAGTATCGCTCAAGCTTGGGGGAGGCTTAAGTCAATGTTATATTCATGCCCTAATTATGAGCTCTCAAGAGAAATGATTATTCAAATTTTTTATGCTCGGCTTTCTCTCAACAATCGCTCCTTGCTTGATACTTCCTACACCGGTTCATTTATAATGAAGACTATTGAATTCAAATGGGATGTATTGGAAAGAATTAAACGCAACTCTGAAGATTGTGATCTCGACAAAGGTAAGGAGTCAAGTATAACACTGATACGTCTCCAACGTATCTATAATTTTTGATTGTTCCATGCTATTATTTATGAAGTATTGGATGTTTAATGGGCTTTATCATACACTTTTATATCATTTTCGGGACTAACCTACTAACCCAAAGGCCCAGTCCAGATTGTTGTTTTTTGCCTGTTTCAGGGTTTCGCAGAAAAAGAATATCAAACGGAGTCCAAACGGAATGAAACCTTCACGAGAGATATTTTTGGAGAAAATCAGGCACACGAGCTTGAGAACCACATCAAGGGATCAAGAGGTGGCCCACGAGGGTGGGGGGCACGCTCCCCTTCCCAAGGCGCACCCCCTGCCTCGTGGCCCCCTCGATCGTCCCCCGGTGCCCTCCTTATTCCTATATAAGTCTACATACCCCAAAACCTCCGTGAACAGAGAGAAAACCCTAATTCCACCGCCGTACCTTCTGTTCCTGTGAAGATCCCATCTTGGAGCCTGTTCCGGAGCTCCACCGGAGGGGGATCCATCATGGAGTTCTTCTTCATCATCATCATCGCCCTCACCATGAGTTGCGAGTAGTTTACCATAGACCTTTGGGTCCATAGCTAGTATCTAGATGGCTTCTTCTCTCTCTCTGGATCTCAATACAAAGTTCTCCTCGGTCTTCGAGGAGATCTATTCGATGTAATATCTTTTTGCGGTGTGTTTGTCGAGATCCGATGAATTATGAGTTTATGATCAAGGTTATCTATGAAAGATATTTGGTTCTTCTCTGAACTTTTTATGTGTGCTCATAATATCCTTGCAAGTCTCTTCGAATTATTGGTTTGGTTTGGCCTACTAGATCTATAGTTCTTGCAATGGGAGAAGTGCTTGGCTTTGGGTTCAATCTTGCGGTGTCCTTTCCCAGTGACAGTAGGGGCAGCAAGGCACGTATTGTATTGTTGCCATCGAGGATAAAAAGATGGGGTTTATATCATATTGCTTGAGTTTATCCCTCTACATCATGTCATCTTGCTTAAGGCGTTACTCTATTCTTATGAACTCAATACACTAGAAGCATGCTGGATAGCGGTCGATGTGTGGAGTAATAGTAGTAGATGCAGGCAGGAGTCGGTCTAGTTGTCTCGGCCGTGATGCCTATATACAATGATCATGCCTAGATAGTCTCATAATTATCGCTTTTCTATCAATTGCTCGACAGTAATTTGTTTACCCGCCGTAGAATATCGCTATCATGAGAGAAGCCACTAGAGAAAACTATGGCCCCCGGGTCTATTCTCAACATATCAATCTACATCTACTTTACTTTTATCGCTTTTATTTGCTGTTCTTATAAACTAAAAATACCAAAAATATAAACTATCATCTCTATCAGATCTCACTTTCGTAAGTGACCGTAAAGGGATTGACAACCCCTTATCGCATTGGTTGCGAAGTTCTTATTTGTTTGTGCAGGTGCGAGGGACTCGCGCGTGGTCTCCTACTAGATTGATACCTTGGTTCTCAAAAACTGAGGGAAATACTTACGCTACTATGCTGCATCTCCCTTTCCCCTTCGAGGGAATACAACGCAAGCTCAAGAAGTAGCAAGAAGAATTTCTGGCGCCATTGCCGGGGAGGCTTACGCAAAAGTCATATACCAAGTACCTATCACAAACCCTTATCCTTCGCATTACATTAATTTGCCTCTCGTTTTCCTCTCCCCCACTTCACCCTTGCCGTTTTATTTCCCCTTCTTCCACCGTGTGTTTATCGTTCACTTGCCTCTTGTTTGCTTGTGTGTGTGTTGGATTGCTTGCTTGTCACTATGGCTCAGAACAATACCAAATTGTGTGACCTCTCCAATACCAACAACAATGATTTTATTAGCACTCCGATTGCTCCTATTACAGATGCTGAATCTTGTGAGATCAATGCCGCTTTGTTGAATCTTGTCATGAAAGATCAATTCTCCGGACTTCCTAGTGAAGATGCCGCTACCCATCTAAACAACTTTGTTGATTTGTGTGATATGCAAAAGAAAAGGTATACGGATAACGATATTGTTAAATTGAAGTTGTTTCCACTTTCACTTAGAGATCGTCTAAAACTTGGTTTTCCTCTTTGCCTAGAAATAGTATTGATTCGTGGAATAAGTGCAAAGATGCTTTTATCTCTAAGTATTTCCCTCCTGCTAAGATCATCTCTCTTAGAAATGATATTATGAATTTTAAGCAACTAGATCATGAGCATGTTGCACAAGCTTGGGAGAGAATGAAATTGATGATACATAATTGCCCTACACATGGTTTGAATCTATGGATGATTATTCAAAACTTTTATGCTGGCTTGAATTTTGCTTCTATAAATCTTTTAGATTCGGCCGCCGGAGGCACTTTCATGGAAACTACCTTAGGAGAAGCTACCAAACTCCTATATAATATTATGGTTAATTATTCTCAATGGCACACCAAAAGATCTACTAGTAAAAAAGTGCATGCTATCGAAGAAATTAGTGTTTTGAGTGGAAAGATGGATGAACTTATGAAATTATTTGCTGCTAAGAGTGCTTCTTCTGATCCTAATGATATGCCTTTGTCCACTTCGATTGAGAATAACAATGAATCTTTGGATGTGAATTTTGTTGGCAGGAATAATTTTGGTAACAATGCTTATAGAGGTAATTTTAATCCTAGGCCTTTTCCTAGTAATTCCTCTAATAATTATGGTAATTCCTACAACAACTCTCATGGAAAGATGCCTTCTGAATTTGAAACTAGTGTTAAGGAGTTTATGATCTCGCAAAAGAATTTCAATGCTTTGCTTGAAGAGAAATTGCTTAAGGTTGATGAATTGGCTAGAAGTGTGGATAGAATTACTCTTGATGTTGATTCTTTGAAACTTAGATCTATCCCACCTCAGAATGATATCAATGAGTCGCTCAAATCCATGAGAATTTCCATTGATGAATGCAAAGAAAGAACTGCTAGAATACATGCTAAAAGAGATGATTATATTAAATCATGTTCTTCTAGTTATCATGAAAATAATGATGAAGATCTGAAAATTATTGATGTGTCTCCTATTAGATCCTTGTTTTCTAGTATAAATCTTGATGAAGATAGGATTGGAGATGATTCTCCTTTAAGGTGTCCAAATGATTCAGAGTTTTTTGATCTTGATGCTAAAATTGCTAAAAATGGGAGTGAAGAGGTTAAAACTTTGCATAGTGATGAACCCACTATTTTGGATTTCAAGGGATTCAATTATGATAATTGCTCTTTGATTGATTGTATTTCCTTGTTGCAATCCGTGCTAAATTCTCAGCATGCTTATAGTCAAAATAAAGTTTTGACCGAACACATAGTTGATGCTTTGATGCAATCTTATGAAGAAAAACTTGAGTTAGAAGTTTCTATCCCTAGAAAGCTTTATGATGAATGGGAACCTACTATCAAAATAAAAATAAAAGATCATGAATGCTATGCTTTGTGTGATTTGGGTGCTAGTGTCTCCACTATCCCAATAACTTTGTGTGATTTGCTAGGGTTCCATGAGCTTGATGATTGTTCTTTAAATTTGCATCTTGCGGATTTCACTATTAAGAAACCTATGGGAAGAATTAATGATGTTCTTTGTAGCGACCAGACCTCAAACAGTCTGATCTCCATGCATCAGTGTCATCCCTGGATCAGTAATGCTGAGACGCATGGTACTCGAAGGATTTATAACAGAGTGGCAATCACACACTTATTACATCGATAGTTCAACGATGAATTTATTACACAAATCATGGCTGGAGGCCATCTAACACGATAACAGCGGAAGGCTTGGAAGATAAGTGAGTCCATCAACTCCAGCGGCATCACTGAGTATAGAACCATGACCTAAAAGGGGCATCTTACTCGTCGTCAGAAAAGTCTGCAACATGAAACGTTGCAGCCCGAAAACGGGTCAGCACATGGAATATGCTGGCAAGGTAACACAAGAGATGCAATGAAAGTAAGGCTATACTATATGCAATATGGCTGGTGGAAAGCTCTATGGTTAAGTTTTTGCGTAAATCCAATTTTTCCCTACTTCAAAGGAATGTATTTTAATTAACTATCATGGTAGTTGAAACATCGTTGAGAAGATAGACATCCTCTCAACCCCAATTAAAAGTAATCATTTAACCCAACAAAATTAAATTAAAGTAACATGTTGAGATGCACATGATAATCCAAATACCAGATACTCAAGATGTCCATAACCGAGGACACGGCTAATCATGATCAGTTTGTACACTCTGCAGAGGTTTGTGCACTTTTCCCACAAGACTCGATCGCCTCCGTTTGGTTTCGCTACATGATGTTTGAGAAACGGATGACCGAGACATAGTCTTTCAGAAGCGCTAGCACCTTACGATCGAGCGAACCGTACCAACCTACATCCCCTACATCTGCTAGTCCACCACTGTAAGAGTTCGCACGACTTACTCATACTATGCTAGAGCCCATAATAGCATTGTGGTTGCACACGGAAGTTTCTAGTATGAATAATCTCATGATCCCTTTGAGCCTGGGTGGCGGTCCTAAAGAAAAACAGGCAATCTTGGAATACCCAGATGCCTCAATCCACCCAGATGTGTATTAATGTTGCCACCTTAAGTTGAACCATTAATTAAACAATCTCACATCTGTCACATATTTCACTCACCCAATCCACGTCTACGAGGATAGCATGTCCTATCAGCAAACGTAGAAGTAACTCCCAAGGGTTTGAATGTAATGCAGGTAATAGGTACTACCTCAATCTACTTCCCAATCCCACAAGTTAATTGATCCTATTCATGCAATGTGCGAGGGTTTTATCTAATGCAATGAAAACTGGGTAATTGGAAAGCATGATCAAAGTGTTACTTGCCTTGCTGATGATCCGCAAAACCTAGAGACTCAAAGTAGCAAGCGGTGCACTCCAGTTACTCTATCGCAATCAAACAACAAGCATACAATAAGTACTTAACTAATGCACGGGTAAACCTCAAATAAGAGATCTATCTAGAAAGTTCAACTTAAGAACTCCGGTTTGCAAAAAGAATCAACTCGAAAGAAGCAACGAAACTCAAACTGCAAAGGAAACGAGCTCCGAATTACTAATTGGCCTAAAGTCAAATTTTACAGTAGCCAAAATCTTGTTCAAGTTGATTAAACGTAAAGAGGGCTTCGAGAAGAAGATCTGGGATTTTGAATCACCTGATTCCGACTCTCGAGCGAAAAGAAAAACGCGAAACAAGATCAGGGCAGAAATCGCGATCGGAAAAATCGCGGATAAAATACCCGAAAAAGAAAAACGACGAACAGACTAACGAACAAACGTTCGCTGTCTGTGATTAACTAACGAAAACCGTTCGTTAAAACGAACGTACGGACGAACGTCCGCTATTTAACTAATCCGACGAAAAACCGATCTAAACCGAAAAAACCAGATCTAGGTTTTTTTTATAAAACCGATCTGATCCTAAAAAAAAACAAACGAGGCGGCTTCTACCTCAAATCCGGCAGGCGGCGGCTCCGGCATGGGGCGGCGGGTCCGGCGAGGGGCGACGGCGGCAGCGTCCGGCGAGGGCGGCGGCGGCGGCGGCTAGGGCGGCGACGGCGGCTAGGGCGGCGGCTAGGGTTTTCGCGCGGGGCGGGCTGGGGGCGAGTCGGGCCGGCGTGGCGCTATATAAAGCCCAGAGTCCCGGTCCGGTACGTTGCTAAGTCGGTTTCCGTTTATTTTAAAAAGATTCCCGGCGCAATAAACTAACGAAATAAGTATCAAACGGATTCCAAAAATCCCGAAATAAATTTTCACCGTCCTCTAATAATATTTAGGACAAGGTGAACATTTTTCCCCGACCTAAATGCAATTTTGAAAAACGCGTATTTTTCCAATGCAAATAAATCCGAAAATAAATCCAGAAAATACCAAAAGTGATTTTAATATTTTTTCTCCAATATTTCTGTTATTTTGGAGAAGTCATATTATCTCCGCTCATTTATTTTATTTAGAAATATTTTTAGGAGAGAAAAATAATTAGAATCACACTGTCCTCGTACCGGTATTCGAGCGAACTCAAATACGAAAATGGTAAAATCCCCAACTCTCTCCGTAGGTCCTTGAGTTGCTTAGAATTTCGAGGAACTCGACGAACAAAAATGCAAAAATATGCAAATGCAATTATGATCTATGTATAACATTCCAAATTGAAAATTTGGGATGTTACAAACCTACCCCCTTAGAATGAATCTCGCCCTTGAGATTCGGCTTGGCTAGAGAATAAGTGTGGGTGGTCCTTGCGTAGATCATCTTCTCGCTCCCAGGTGGCTTCTTCCTCGGTGTGATGACTCCACTGAACTTTGCAAAACTTGATAACCTTGCTACGGGTAACTCTACTCGAAAATTCGAGAACCTTAACGGGCTTCTCCTCGTAGGTCAGGTCACTGTCCAACTGAATTGCTTCCAGGGGCACTGTGTCTCTAAGCGGTATATCGGCCATCTCCGCGTGGCACTTCTTCAGTTGCAAAATGTGAAACACGTCGTGCACTCCTGACAATCCTTCGGGCAACTCCAACTTATAGGCAACCTCTTCCATGCGTTCCAAAACACGGTAAGGTCCAACAAATCTCGGGGCTAACTTCCCTTTAACTCCAAAACGTTTAACTCCTCGCAGAGGCGATACCCTCAAGTACGCTCTGTCTCCGATTTCATAGTCTATCTCCTTGCGTTTCGAGTCGGTGTAACTCTTCTGCCTGGACTGAGCTACCTTCAGTCTATCTCGAATCAACTTCACCTTCTCCTCAGACTCTTTGATTAAGTCTGGTCCAAACAGCTGTCGGTCTCCAACTTCGTCCCACGACAACGATGTTCGGCATCTCCTTCCATATAATGCCTCGAACGGCGCCATCTTCAAACTGGCCTGGTAACTATTGTTGTATGAGAACTCCGCGTAAGGCAAGTTGTCATCCCAACTAGATCCATAATCTAATGCACATGCTCTCAACATATCCTCCAGAATCTGATTGACTCTCTCCGTCTGTCCATCTGTCTGCGGATGAAACACTGTGCTAAACTCTAGCCTGGTACCCAAAGTTTCATGTAACTGATTCTAGAACTTCGAGGTAAACTGAGTTCCTCTATCAGATACAATACTCCTCGGAACTCCATGCAGACATACAATTCTGGTCATGTATATCTTAGCCAACTTTGCACTGGTATATGTGGTTTTCACTGGGATAAAGTGGGCTACCTTCGTCAATACGTCTACTACTACCCAGATTGAATCGTACCCTGCCTTGGTCCTGGGCAATCCGGTGATAAAATCCATACCAAGCTTCTCCCACTTCCATTCGGGAATTGGCATAGGTTGTAGCAATCCTGCTGGCTTCTGATGTTCTGCCTTTACTTTCTGACACACATCACAAACTGCTACATACTCCGCAATATCCTTCTTCATACCGGTCCACCAGAAAATATCCTTTAAATCCAAATACATCTTAGTATTTCCTGGGTGAATCGAGTATGGTGAATCATGGGCCTCCTGTAAAATCAACTTCCTAATTTCCGGGTCATTGGGCACATAGATTCGATCCTCAAACAATAAGGTGTCGTGCTCATCCTCACGAAAACCTTTAGCTTTTCCTTCGCTCATCTTCTCCTTTATAGCGACAATCTCCTTGTCAGCTTTCTGAGCTTCTCCGATTTTATCCATCAATGTAGACTGGATTTCTAGTGTTGCTACGTAGCCTCTCGGAACTATCTCCAAACGTAGTTCCCGTAGGTCCTCGGCTAACTCCTTTGGAAATTCTTCCATCATTAGGGTATTGACATGGCTCTTACGGCTTAGCGCATCAGCTACTACATTAGCCTTTCCAGGGTGGTAATGCAATCTCATGTCATAATCCTTAATGAGTTCCAGCCATCTCCTTTGCCTATGATTCAACTCTTTCTGAGTGAATATATACTTCAGACTCTTGTGGTCCGTATATACTTCGCAATGGTTTCCTATGAGAAAATGTCTCCACGTCTTCAATGCATGCACTACGGCTGCTAATTCCAAATCGTGGGTGGCATAGTTCATCTCATGAGGTTTCAGTTGTCGTGAAGCATACAAAACAACTCTTCCTTCCTGCATAAGAACTGCTCCAAGTCCTCGACGTGAAGCGTCGCAGTACACCTCATAATCCTTATGTTGATCTGGCAGGATCAACACAGGGGATGATACCAACCTTTTCTTCAACTCCTGGAAACTAGTCTCACATTCTTCGGTCCAACTGAACTTAGTTTCCTTCTTCAACAACTCCGTCATTAGCTTTGCAATCTTCGAGAAATTCACGATAAATCTTCGGTAGTATCCTGCGAGTCCAAGAAAACTCCGGATCTCTCCAACGGTCGTCGGTGCTTCCCAATTGGTCACAGTCTCCACCTTGGCGGGATCTACTGCTATTCCTTCTCCGAATATAACATGTCCGAGGAATCCGACTTCCTTCAACCAAAACTCACATTTGCTAAACTTGGCATACAGTTGATGCTCTCTGAGCTTCTCTAATACCAAGTGCAAATGTTCCTCATGCTCCTCTTCATCCTTCGAGAAGATCAAAATATCATCTATGAACACTACGACGAACTTATCCAAATACTCCATAAACACTTTGTTCATCAGGTTCATAAAGTAGGCCGGTGCATTTGTCAGACCAAACGACATAACGGTATACTCATACAACCCATACCTAGTGGTAAAGGCCGTCTTAGGGATATCTTGCTCTCGAATCTTCAATTGATGGTACCCTGATCGCAGATCGATCTTAGAAAAAACCTTAGCTCCTTGCAATCTGTCGAACAGATCATTGATCATTGGCAATGGGTACTTGTTCTTGATCGTCACTTCATTCAATCCTCGGTAATCAACAACCATTCTTAATGATCCATCCTTCTTCTCCACTAGAAGTACTGGCGAACCCCAAGGTGAAGAACTTGGGCATATAAATCCTTTATCCAGTAACTCCTTAATCTGCTTCTTAATTTCCTCCAAATCCTTTGCGGGCATCCTATAGGGTCTCTTAGAAATTGGCCCGGTGCCTGGCAAAAGTTCAATCAAAAACTCTATATCTCTATCCGGTGGCATGCCAGGTAATTCCTCTGGAAACACATCCGGATAATCCTTCATTACAGGCACTTCCTCCTGTACAACTCCTGACAAGGAATTTAATCTACTCCTCTTTGACTCATGCCAGGATACATACTTGATCCTTCTTCCTTCCGGCGTAGTAAGAAAAATTGTCTTACTGGCACATTCAATATTCCCTTCATACTTAGATAACCAATCCATTCCTAATATCACATCCAGTCCTTGAGATTCTAATACTATTAGGTCCGAAGGGAAAAATGTAATTACCAATCCTTAAGGGCAACTGATCACACCATGACTTGGCCATATACTCTGCTCCTGGTGAGGTTACTAACATGGGCGATCTAAGGGCTTGGGTCGGCAGTTTATACTTATCCACAAATCCCCTTGAAATGTATGAATGCGATGCGCCAGTATCGAAAAGAACGAGTGCAATAAAGGACTTAACTAAGAACTTACCTATGACTGCATCTGGTTGCTCTTCTACTTCTTCCACAGTCACGTGGTTCACTTGTCCTTTGTTGAACGGGTTGGGCTTCTTCCCGGCGCTTCCATTGCCGTTCCCATTCTTAGCTTCTGGGCATTCATTAGCATAATGTCCAGTCTTCCCGCACTTGTAACAAGTGACATGGCTAAAATCCCTCTTGGTGTGTGTGGACGGTGCAGGGCGGTTCTGGTTTCCATTGGCTCCATTCCCACTCCCATTACCATTGCCATTCTTGGTGCCATTGTGGTTGTGTGAGCTACTTCCTCCATGGGTATGCTGAAACTGTCCTACTGCTTTAGGGGTAAAGCGAGGTTTCTGCTGAGCTCCAGAATTATACTTCCCTTGCCAATACTTCCTCTTGCGACTCTCAATCTGTTGATGCTTCCTTTCAATCATCAGGGCTCGGTCAACCAACTCCTGATAGTTATTGAAAGTTGCCACCATCAGCTGTACACTCATCTCATCATTTAGCCCTTCCATAAATCTCTCCTGCTTCTTGGCATCTGTAGCCACATCATCTAGGGCATAACGAGATAGGGTACTAAACTCATCCACGTACTGGGCTACAGTACGATTTCCTTGGCGCAAGTTGCGAAATTCCTGCTTCTTCATACTCATGGATCCAGTTGAGACATGGGCGGTATGAAAAGCTTGCTGGAACTGATCCCAAGTCACGTTGGCTACGGGGTAAGTGGCTGTGTAGTTCTCCCACCATGCTGCGGCTGGTCCAGACAACTGGTGTGCGGCAAATCGCACCTTCTCAGCCTCAGAGCAATTGGCGGTGGTCAAATCCCTTCCAATCTTGCGTAGCCAGTCATCACCCACAATTGGTTCGATGCTGCTAGCAAACACAGGTGGTTGCAACCTTAAGAAACGTGTCAGGTTGTCCACGGGTGGTGGTGGTGGAGGGTTGTTGTTGTTGTTGTTGTTCTAGTTGTTCTGGGTAAGGAGTTGCATCAGGGTGTTCTGCTGCTAGATCAACTGGGTGAGCTCAGGGGGAAACTCGAATTCACGTCTTGGAGGCATCTGATGGGTGTAGAGGGAAGAGATTAGAATAGAATAGAGGTCTAAGGGAAAATCACTACCCATATGCACATGAGACAAACACACAATCATATCACACCAATCAATTTCAAACAAGGTCTTACAAATCTAACGATCGTTACAAAAGTGCTCTAAATCTAATACTTGGGGTAAACTACTAGTCGTAGGGTGGTCATCTAGAATTATTGATCGGCAGAGGATTCCATAATATCTGCCCCAGCTTCATCTTCATAGTCTTCATCTTTGCTATCCTCAGCTTCCGAATCCGTGTCATCTATGATGATATAGTCCTCCGGTGGAATCTCCTTGGGTTCTTCTTCCTCGTCTTCTTCTCCCATAAGTATCCCTAACTTTCGGGTCAAATCATCATTCTTCTCCACAAGTATCTTCATCTCCTCCTCATATCCGTCGCGTGTAGACTTGAGTTCTTCTTCTAGTTCCAAATTCCTATTTAGGGCCTTCTTCAAATCTATCATCCCAGCACACATCTGGTGCTCCTGGCGACGAATGTGGTGGTTCAACTCCTGGATGACTGCTGCTATGGATATACCCTTCCTAGTGCTGATCATATCCCAGTTTTCATCTCGGCGTCCACAAATCTGGTAGATGGTGTCCTTTAGCTCTTGCTTGTAGACTTCTCCAATCCTTCCCATAGCAATGTGAGCTGCCATACTCCTTCCTAGGCTCCATGTAGGTGCATTGAAGGAAAATGCTATGAGTGGGGTGACGGGTGCATACGTCCTTCCTGGAACTTGAGCTTGAATCGACCAACGCTCCTCCTCAGGTAGAGTGGCATTGTAGGTTCCAGTGAAACTTGGTAATCCAATGTGTAGATATCTGGTGACCTCCTTCAGGTGTCGTCCAAAAGGTGTATCATCATTCGGTTACATGAACTTGTGCTTTGCTTCCACCATCCTAAAGAATAGAAAAGATGAGGAGTCAGAAGAGAAAAGAGTGGAATGTGTTCTAGGGCTTGTCTTAGTGGTCATGTCCTACAGTCAGCGTGTGCTCTGATACCATCTTAGTAGCGACCAGACCTCAAACAGTCTGATCTCCATGCATCAGTGTCATCCCTGGATCAGTAATGCTGACACGCATGGTACTCGAAGGATTTATAACAGAGTGGCAATCACACACTTATTACATCGATAGTTCAACGATGAATTTATTACACAAATCATGGCTGAAGGCCATCTAACACGCGGAAGGCTTGGAAGATAAGTGAGTCCATCAACTCCAGCGGCATCACTGAGTATAGAACCACGACCTAAAAGGGGCATCTTACTCGTCGTCTAAAAAGTCTGCAGCATGAAACGTTGCAGCCCGAAAACGGGTCAGCACATGGAATATGCTGGCAAGGTAACACAAGAGATGCAATGAAAGTAAGGCTATACTATATGCAATATGGCTGGTGGAAAGCTCTATGGTTAAGTTTTTGCGTAAAGCCAATTTTTCCCTACTTCAAAGGAATGTATTTTAATTAACTATCATGGTAGTTGAAACATCGTTGAGAAGATAGACATCCTCTCAACCCCAATTAAAAGTAATCATTTAACCCAACAAAATTAAATTAAAGTAACATGTTGAGATGCACATGATAATCCAAATACCAGATACTCAAGATGTCCATAACCGGGGACACGGCTAATCATGATCAGTTTGTACACTCTGCAGAGGTTTGTGCACTTTTCCCACAAGACTCGATCGCCTCCGTTTGGTTTCTCGCACTACATGATGTTTGAGAAACGGATGACCGAGACATAGTCTTTCAGAAGCGCTAGAACCTTACGATCGGGCGGACCGTACCAACCTACATCCCCTACATCTGCTAGTCCACCACTGTAAGAGTTTGCACAACTTACTCATACTATGCTAGATCCCACAATAGCATTGTGGTTGCACACGGAAGTTTCTAGTATGAATAATCTCATGATCCCTTTGAGCCTGGGTGGCGGTCCAAAGAAAAACAGGCAATCCTGGAATACCCAGATGCCTCAATCCACCCAGATGTGTATTAGTGTTGCCACCTTAAGTTGAACCATTAATTAAACAATCTCACATCTGTCATGGATTTCACTCACCCAATCCACGTCTACGAGCATAGCATGTCCTATCAGCAAACGTAGAAGTAACTCCCAAGGGTTTGAATGTAATGCAGGTAATAGGTACTACCTCAATCTACTTCCCAATCCCACAAGTTAATTGATCCTATTCATGCAATGTGTGAGGGGTTTTTCTAATGCAATGAAAACTGGGTAATTGGAAAGCATGATCAAAGTGTTACTTGCCTTGCTGATGATCCGCAAAACCTAGAGACTCAAAGTAGCAAGCGGCGCACTCCGGGTACTCTATCGCAATCAAACAACAAGCATACAATAAGTACTTAACTAATGCACGGGTAAAACTCAAATAAGAGATCTAACCAGAAAGTTCAACTTAAGAACTCCGGTTTGCAAAAAGAATCAACTCGAAAGAAGCAACGAAACTCAAACTGCAAAGGAAACGAGCTCCGAATTACTAATTGGCCTAAAGTCAAATTTTACAGTAGCCACAACCTTGTTCAAGTTTATTAAACGTAAAGAGGGCTTCGAGACGAAGATCTGGGATTTTGAATCACCTGATTCCGACCCTCGAGCGAAAAGAAAAACGCGAAACAAGATCAGGGCAGAAATCGTGATCGGAAAAATCGCGGATAAAATACCCCGAAAAAGAAAAACGACGAACAGACTAACGAACAAACGTTCGCTGTCTGCGATTAACTAACGAAAACCGTTCGTTAAAACGAACGTACGGACGAACGTCCGCTATTTAACTAAACCGACGAAAAACCGATCTAAACCGAAAAAACCAGATCTAGGTTTTTTTTTTATAAAACCGATCTGATCCTAAAAAAAACAAACGAGGCGGCTTCTACCTCACGTCCGGCGGGCGGCGGCTCCGGCAAGGGGCGGCGGGGCGGCGGGTCCGGCGAGGGGCAGCGGCGACGGCGTCCGGCGAGGGCGGCGGCGGCGGGCGGCGGCGGGCGCCGCAGCGGCGGTGGCGGCGGCGGCTAGGGCGGCGGCTAGGGTTTTCGCGCGGGGCGGGCTGTGGGCGAGTCGGGCCGGCCTGGCGCTATATAAAGCCCAGAGTCCCGGTCCGGTACGTTGCTAAGTCGGTTTCCGTTTTTTTAAAAAGATTCCCGGCGCAATAAAACTAACGAAATAAATATCAAACGGACTCCAAAAATCACGAATAAATTTTCACCGTCCTCTAATAATATTTAGGACAAGGTGAACATTTTTCCCGGACCGAAATGCAATTTTAAAAAACGCGTATTTTTCCTATGCAAAGAAATCCGAAAATAAATCCAGAAAATACCAAAAGTGATTTTAATATTTTTCCTCCAATATTTCTGTTATTTTGGAGAAGTCATATTATCTCCGCTCATTTATTTTATTTAGAAATATTTTTAGGAGAGAAAAATAATTAGAATCACACTGTCCTCGTACGGTATTCGAGCGAACTCAAATACGAAAACGGTAAAATCCCCAACTCTCTCCGTAGGTCCTTGAGTTGCTTAGAATTTCGAGGAACTCCACGAACAAAAATGCAAAAATATGCAAATGCAATTATGATCTATGTATAACATTTCAAATTGAAAATTTGGGATGTTACATTCTTATTGTTGCCAATAGGAATTATGTGCCCGTAGATTTCATTGTTCTTGATATAGATTGCAATCCTTCATGTCCTATTATTCTTGGTAGACCTTTCCTTAGAACGGTTGGTGCAATTATTGATATGAAGGAAGGAAATATTAGATTCCAATTTCCGTTAAGGAAAGTGTCGGGGGAAACTGTCCGCCACGAGCACCTATGGGACCGGAGCCCCTTTGCTTGTGCGGTAAGAGGGCGGAGGGAGCACGAAGAGCAGATCGTGGAGATCACGCAGGCAGTTTACCCAGGTTCGGGCCGCGATGGACGCGTAAAACCCTACTCCTGCTTAGTTTGTATTGAGTTGGAGAGCTCGGGAGCTTGAAGAACTAGCTACACCGAGCGTATGAGCGATCTAGGTTCCGAACCCTTTCTACGTTGTGCATGGGCCTCCTTTTATAGTGCAAGGGGTCACCGACAGGTGTCAACGTAGGAGAAAGGGGTAAAAATGTAAAAGAGGTGGTAGTTGTAACAGTGCGGGAATAGTGGAGCTACAGTGTATGAACAGTGGTCGCTACCTACTTTGACAGTGGGGGACAAGAGCATTTAATGCCCGTCGCCGTCGACCCCAAAAGCGCCCGCCCTTGCGTCTCCGTCTGCCACGGCGATGGCTTTTCCACCGTGGAGTGCCACTGTGTCCCCCAGGCTGCACAGCCATCCGCCACGCGTCCCTGGAATGGCCCCAGTGCGACGCGTGGTTCGATGAGCTGGAGCGCGGGCACACAGCACAACTCTCCCCGGCAAGCACCTTGCCAGGGTCTTGACCTTGCCGGGCCCGGGAGCTTGTCGGGCTCTGAAGCTTGTCGCTCCTCGGGCCCTGCCGGGGCGCATATCGCGCCGAGGCATGTCTTCTGTAACATAATCTTCTAGTCTTCCTGGCAAGCTCCTCTTGCCAGGGCCTTGCGTGAGTGAGGTAACCTTGAGCCTGGAACGGCCTTCCCGGCAAGCCCCACTTGCCGGGGTCTCGATCTTCTGTCTTATATACTTTGTTTTTGAATGGTTTTATATGGAGCAGGAAGGTCTCCGGCGAGCGCGTGGTAGGCCCTACCGCGGGAAGCTGCTACTGCCCGTGCACAAGTTGGGGTACTGAGGTACCCATACCTTAGTACACCGACAGGAGCCCCCGGGCCTGGGCCACACACGGTGCCGAGCGCTGTTGGGCCAGGCCCAAAACAGTGCACGGGCACGCGCGGCCCACGGCGTGCCGAATCCACTTCCGCATCCGCCGCGTCCCCCCGTAACGGCACGCGTCGATTGCGGCGTCGTGGGATGGGACGTGGCCACGTTCTTTTAATGGAAAGAGCGAAACGTCCCCCACTTCCCCATAAAAGCAGAGGAAGCAGGAGCGGTTCCCCTCCTACGCCTTCATTGCTTCTTCTTCCATCTCCAGAGATCCCCTCTTGCGCTCCGCCTCCACACCTCCTCCGCCGCTTTCCGCATCTGCGGCGCCGCCGGACTCTCCGTCCCCCTTCCCTCGCCGCCTCCGCCATGGCCCCGAAGACCGAGAAGGCGAAGGCGGAGAAGACCAAGAAGGAGAAATCGGAGCAAGCGGCGAGGCTCACCTTGTTGCGGAAGCGGAACGTCGTCTTCGCGCCAAGGCTCGGCGCGCGGGAGCTCTGGAACAAGTACTACTTGTTCTGGGCCAAGAAGACCAAGGCGCATCCCTGCACCCGAGCCTATCCGGCCGCCGCCAAGGACAACTACCCCGGCGGGTACTTCTTCTTCGCAGCTTTCTTCCACTGCGGCCTCTGTCCCCCTTTTTCCGACTTTTTCTGTGATATAATGCACACCTATGGCCTCCATCTTCTAGACTTCACCCCCAACGCCATCCTCACGATGGCGGTTTTCGCACATATGTGCGAAAACTATATTGGAATATACCCAAACGTAGCGCTGTTTAGGCACTTCTTCACCCCTAGAGTAGAAGCCGGTGCTCCCCTCTCCGGGGGGATTTCTTGGGTCTTCCGCTTGAATAAGAAGGAGTCCTACTTGCCGGGGGAGCTCCGCGGCAAGTGGGAGGAGTGGCGTGCAGATTGGTGTTGGATAGTCGAGGACGAGCCGCAACCTTTCACTGCGCCGCGCACAACAGCCATCGTGCGTGGCAGGGACTGGAGTGAGTTGGATTCGGACGACGGCAAGCTCGACGTCGCTCTCATCAGAATTCTTCATCTCCGGGTAGCAAGGTTGTCTGTCGGAGAAGTAGGCACAGATTTCCTCCGCCGCCGCATCGCCCCTCTTCAAGATAGGAAGAGGCCGGCCTGGGATTACGGCAACGCGGCGGACATAATGAGGCTGCGCCCCGGGCTAAACTTCAACTTCACGTCGCTGGAGCCGAAGGGGATGGTCCGGGAACTATTTAAGCATGACCCGGCCCACCCAGAATGGTTCAGAGCTCCCCGGGGAGTGGTGCCTCTCTGTAACAGCACGGCCCGGGATTCCCTTCGCGCCATGATGCCCGCGTGTGACTCGCACGGCATCGACCGCACATGGATTCCGCCCAAGCCAGACGTCATCTTGAACTTCTTCGACAACCTGGTGGAGGTGGCGAAGAACAAGGATGAGATCAAGGGGCTCACACGGGACACCACCGACCAGGAGATAGCGTATATAGCTTCTCGGGTTGAAGAGGCCGCTGCAGCCGCAGCGGCAGGAGAATTTGGCTTTACGCCCGAGGAGGCAGAGGCTGCGGAAGCGTCCTGCCAAGCAGAGGAGGCGGAGATCCGCAGGCTGCTGAAGCTTCCTCCCGACGAGCTCGCCGGGGTCCCTTCCTTGAGGCACTCCGGGATCCCGGGAATCCTGACCGAGGCCGCGGCGAGAGGCAGCGCCGCCGGAGGAAACAGAGGCGCCGCAGGGAGCGGAGGCGCCGGAGGGAGCGGAGGCGCCGGAGGGAGAGCGGCCATAGTGCAGGGCGCTGGGCCCAGCAAGCCTGCCGTGGAGGAGGAGGAGGAGGCGGACGCCGGGGCCAACGAGGACTCCGACGGGTCCCTTGGGCTCTACGCCGACGACCTCTCCTCGTCGTCAGAGACCTCCCCGCCTCGGGCAAGCCCTAGGCGCTCTCCGCTGAAGCATCTCCGCAAGACGGCGACGGGGACGAGGGCGCAGGCGCCCCGACAACAACCAACTCGCCGGGCAGCGCGGGCTTCCCGGGGGAGTCAAGCTGCGACGGGGGCGCCCGACGCACCAACCACGGCGGGGGCGACCCGCACACAGGCCACGGCGGAGGCGACCCGTACACAGGCCACGGCGGAGGTGCCCCGCGCGACAGCGCCAAGCGGAGGAGGGTCTTCGCAGAGCGGAGCGGCAGCTCCGCCCGCTCCCCGGGCCTCGGCGTCCACAGGGGCCGGGTCCTCGCAGCCCCCAGCCCCGGGGACCGCCAAGCGCCCGAGGGAGTCTTCGCCTCCTGCTCCTCGCGCGGACGCGCCTCAGGTGGCGTTTGACTTCTCCGCCCTGAGCGACGACGACGACGAGGAGGAACAGGAGTAAGAACTTGAGGTTTTTGCGTCTTCTTTAACTTCGTCTTGATTTTTGCTGATGCTGATCTTGCTTTTTGCTTTGATTTCAGGACCTTGGCCCAGCGAGTGGCGAAGAAGGCCAAGGTGCCCGTGGTCGAGGTCGCGGACGACTCGCCCGTCGCGGCGACAGGGAACGTGCCGGAGCCGAGCCTGCCGGACCCGAGCGCTGCTCCGAGGAGCAGCCCCCAGCGTAAGTCCGGGTTCCACACTTCCGCTCGTCGGGCGCGCTTGAAGATTTTGTCTTGTGCTAATATCTTGATGTCTTCGTCTTGTCTTGATTGTTTTGTGCAGAGGTGGAGCCGCTAGCTCAGGAGCATCCGGAGGTCGCTCCCGAGGAGCCGCGGGCCCCGCCGTCCCCGCCAAGGCCGAACTCCCCGGCAAGGGAGAGCACTCCGCCAAGGGCGGGTACTCCGCCAAGGGCGAGTACCCCGCCAAGGGCGAGTAGCCCGGCGAGGGCGGCCACCCCGCCAAGGCAGAGCTCCCCGGCGAGGGAGCCCGCCGCTGACGACGTCCGTCAAGGTAAGTTCTGTAATTTTGTCTTCTTGGATTCGTCTCTTTTTGGATATTTGCTTGAACTTCTTTCACTTTTTCTTCTTCTTCTAGATCCTCCTCCCCCCGAGCAGATGGAGGCAGAAGTCATCGTCGTCGAGGAGGAGGGCGCGTAGGGCGACGGCAGCAACGCCCCCGCCGCTGAGGACGCGGCGGGAGCCGCCGAGCCGGCTGCGGAGGAGACCGCTCCGGCCGCAGACGCGGCGGCCGGGGAGGAGGACGGCGGCCATACTGCCGGCCCGGAGGCGGCAGGAGCGTCGGGCGCTGCGCCGGCCGCCGGCCCCTCCACCGAAAAGGAGCCGTCGGCCTATTATCTTGAGGCCCCCAATGGCGTTTACATCCAGGTGCCGTGGGGTTCTTCTTCGCGAGCCCTCGCGGAGGGCGAGGCCTTTGATGGAGAGGTCCTCGCCTCCGCGGGTCTGAAGATCGTCGAGGCGCCCGGCGGAAGCGACGGGCCCGAGGAGGAGAAGCTGCTTCACCAGCTCCTGGCCCTTTACCGGGCCAGGCAGGCAAAGCTTGCGTCTCGGGAGGCCCTCGTCGCCAAGGTCGCCGTCGAGATGGAGAAGCGCGTGGCGGAGCTCCGCGCCGCCAACCAGGCTGCCCTCCGCGACGTGGCGGAGGAGCGCGAGAGGCTCGCCGGGGAGTACCAGGAATGGCTGCTGGAGAAGGCTGAAGCCGAGGAGCAACAGCGACTTGCCGGGGAGGAGCTGTCTCGGCGAGAAGGAGAGCTCGCCCAACGGAAGGTCAACCTCGACTCCCACGAGGAAGACCTTGCCGCTCGGGAGCAGGCCCTTGGCGGAGAGCTGAAGGAGGCGAAAGCCGCCGCGGCTGCCGCGGAGACCGCCAAGGAGGAGCTCGCGGCCAAGGTTGCGCAACTGGAGGAGTCGTTGAAGGCGAGCGTGGAGAGGGTCGCCGCGCTCAACACAGAGCGCGAGAAGGACGCCCACACCAACTCCGAACTCCAGGTGCGCCTCTCCAAGCAGGGCGACGAGCTGAAGGCCGCCAAGGACTCCATTGAGGATCTGGAGCTGAAGGTTTCCACGTTGAAGGACTCGCTTGACGCCGTCCGGGACCGGGAAACCAAGATGAAGGAAGAGCTCCGCAGGGAGCGAGGCTTGGTGGAGAGTCCCAACACTGCGGCCGAGAACTTCCGCCGGACCGTCGAGGTGTGGACCGACGACTTGGTGTCTTCTGCATCCAACATTGATCAAGAGCTGCTGGCGCTGAAGGTTGAGCATCTCATCTACTCTCCGGATCCAAACCTCCCTCATAGCGCCAAGCTCAGCCTCTTCTTCAGGGGGATCGCGCCGGCTCTTGCAGATCTTCGGAAGAAACTCCCCGCGCAACTGGCCGAGGAGTCACGCCAGCTCTGTGCGGGAACCTTGGAGCGCGTCCTGACGAAGATTGTATACCGCAATCCCGGCATAAATCTCACCAACGTTCTCCGCAGCCTGCCGGCCGACGCGAACACGGAGGCGCTGAAGGCGCAGGTCGCCCACATCATCGCCAAAGTGAACAAGATCTCCAGGATTGAGGGCGACCACGTAGATTAGGCCTCCTTTTTCTTTATCTCTTTTCGTTGCTGCATAGGGTGTTATGAACTCATTAATTATTGCGACAAGTTATCCTTTGTAAGATATTTATCTTATTTTGATCAATCAGTGCAATGTTATCTTCCTTGTCTTGGTCATCTACTTTGTATGTTTTTCACCCTACGCTTCCAGGGAGCTTGCCGGCAAGGGGCCTTTGCCGCGAGCGCTGAGTGCTGGACTCTGAGCAGCCTGCTGGCCAAGGTCTTACCGGCAAGCAACCTTGCCGCAACTAGTCGCAACGCGCTTAGCTTGCTGAGTGAACTCGAAAACGAAGCAAGGGCGCGACACTTGTCGCAGCCCACTTAAGTCGTTGAGCGTACTCGAAAACAAGATAAGGGTGCAGCTCGCCACGGGTAGGTTCCTCCGCGCGCAGGTTTTCCATACAAAGCGTGGTTGTTCAAGGAAGACAACTAAAATTTAAAAATTCGAACTGCTCGAATTCTAATAACTTAGCTTTCATATCTTGCTTGCTTCTTGTTAAGGCTTCTCTTTCTTGAACATCACTTGGTTCCTCTTCCATCTCCTTACCCCCCGGCAAACTTGTGCACGAGGAACATTCCTTCTGCTTAAGAGGCAAGGAAAAAGAAGAGGGAAACAAGTATATGGCCTTTCGGCGTACTAATGCTTACCGGATATGTACGTTGCACAAGATGCCAAATAACACATGCAAATAGCAGAGAAAAGCATGTAAAAGGCAAATAGCGCAAAACACAAAAACTTTACTGATGCACGGGGTCTGCGCCCGGCTTTGTACAAAGGGTTACATGCAACAGCGGCAAAGCTTGTACAAAAGGTGGTTGCCGGAGCGGATCACGGCAACCGCGCCTTATGGGTGAAACTTGCGAAGATGCTCTATGTTCCAGGAGTTTCTCACCGGTAAGCCTTCTTCGGTCTCAAGGCGGACAGCGCCGGGCCTTGTGACTTGTCTCACCCGATAAGGGCCTTCCCACTTCGGCGTCAACTTGTTGGAATTCTTGGCGGACTGAACACGCCGAAGAACAAGGTCGCCTTCCTCGAGACTCCTGGCCTTGACCTTGCGGCTATGATAGCGGCGCAAGGCTTGCTGGTATCGAGCAGCTCGTACAGCAGCCTGGAGACGTTCCTCCTCGAGGAGCAATGCATCATCTTGTCGCAGTTGCTCTTGCTCGAGCTCATCATAAGCGAGCACTCGAGGAGATCCGTATACGAGTTCCGTGGGGAGAACTGCCTCTGCTCCATGGACTAGAGCAAAGAGTGTTTGTCCGGTGGCCTGACTTGGTGTCGTTCTGATTGACCAAAGAGCCGCCGGTAGCTCCTCTATCCAGTTTCTTCCGCACTTGCGCAGCCTGTCAAAGGTCCTTGTCTTGAGTCCGCGCAGCACTTCAGCATTTGCCCTCTCCGCTTGACCGTTGCTCCTCGGGTGAGCAACAGAAGCGAAACAGACCTTGGCGCCAAGGTCTTGGACGTACTGCATGAAGGTGCGACTAGTAAATTGCGTACCGTTGTCGGTGATGATCCTATTAGGGATTCCGAAACGGCAAACAATCGACCTGAAGAACCTGACCGCTGACTGTGCTGTCACCTTTCTCACTGGTTCCACTTCTGGCCACTTTGTGAATTTGTCGATTGCAACGTACAAGTACTCAAAGCCCCCGACGGCTCGGGGGAAGGGGCCGAGGATATCGAGCCCCCAGACCGAGAAGGGCCAGGACAAAGGAATTGTTTGGAGAGCTTGAGCTGGCTGATGAATATGCTTTGCATGGAACTGGCACGCTTCACACTTGGTTACTAGTGCAGTTGCATCTTGGAGGGCTTCTTGCCAGAAGAAACCTTGCCGGAAAGCTTTTCCGGCAAGCGCCCTTGCGCCAATGTGGTGGCCGCATATGCCTCCGTGTATTTCTGCCAACAGCTTCTGTCCATCTTCCCTGGAGATACATTTCAACCTGACACCATTGAGTCTTCTTCTGTACAGTTCGTTATCCACGAACTGTTACATACTTGACTGCCTGGTTATCTTCTCTATTTCTTCTGGGCCGTCGGGAAGTTCTCCAGTTTGCAGAAAACGGACGATGTGCTGCGCCCATGCTGGAGCCCGAGGCTCAACTGCAAGGACTAAAGGCATGAGGGCCGCTGCGGGGGCCTCAGCTTCTACGGCAGGAACCTCTGGCTCCGCCGGAGCTGATGGTCCCCCGGCAAGCTCGCCGGGGCGAGGCTTGTCGGGAACACTTGCTTCTACTGCACAGATCCTCGGATCTGCAGGAGCAGACTGTTCCTCAGCGTTCTGGTCGTTGATCTTGGGGACCTTGGCGGCGGTTTCAGGAAGATCCGCTGGCAAGTAGTCGCCGGAGACCAACTTTCTCTTTTTGGACTGCCCAATTGATGGTGTAACGGGTGGTTGAGTCAGCTTGAGCAAGAAGGTCCCTGGTTCCACAGGTAACTTCATCGCAGCGCACTTCGACAGGCCATCTGCAATTTCATTCTGAGCTCTCGGGACGTGCTCCATTTGCAGACCTTCAAAGTGCTCTTCAAGCTTCCTCACTTCATCTACATAAGCTTCCATCAAAGGGCTCTGGTAGCTCTTGTTAACTTGCCGGACCACCAACTGAGAATCTCCCCGCACAATCAGCTTCCTTATCCCAAGTTTGGCCGCAATCCTGAGGCCGGCGAGCAAACCTTCATATTCAGCAGTGTTGTTTGTCGCTTGCTCTCTCGGGAAGTGCATCTGGATAACATACTTGAGGTGCTCCCCGGTGGGCGCGATGAGTACCACGCCAGCACCGGCGCCTTGCAGCGAGAAGGCACCATCAAAATACATTACCCATTCACTTGTCGCTTCTTGCACGGGTACACTTGTTTCTTGGACTTCTTCATCGGGCGTCGGGGTCCACTCAGCTATGAATTCTGCCAAAGCTCGACTCTGTATGGTTGAGGTACTTTCAAACTTGAGTCCAAAGCTCGACAGCTCCAGTGCCCACTCAACGATCCTGCCTGTTGCTTCTGGATTGGGCAATATCCTCTTCAGCGGAAAGCGAGTGACCACTGTTATCTCATGTGCCTGGAAGTAATGGCGCAGCTTTCTCGAGACCATGAGGAGGCCGAAAAGCAACTTCTGCACCCCGGAGTATCTTGATCTAGCCCCCTGCAAGAGGGAACTCACAAAATACACTGGGCGCTGCACCATCTTCTTCGGCGCTTCTTCCTGTTCCTGCGCAGAGTTGTCCTTGTCGGGGCCAGAGCTTGTCGGAGCAGCCCCCTGCTTGTCGCTGGATTCGCTTGCCGGTGGTGCAGATTCCTCGTCGGCCTCTCTCTCCGCTACTAACGCAGCACTAACCACCTGGTTGGTTGCCGCTAGGTATAGCAGCAACTTTTCCTGTGGTCTAGGTGCGACGAGTATTGGAGTGGAGGTACTGTTTCAAATCCTGCAGCGCTGCCTCCGCTTCCGGAGTCCACTTCATGGGACCTGCCTTCTTCAAGATTTTGAAGAAAGGTAGGGCGCGTTCTGCAGACTTCGAAATGAACCTACTGAGGGCAGCCACACAACCTGCAAGCCTTCTGACATCCTTGACGCGCTTCGAGGCCTCGATCTGCTCAATGGCTTTAATCTTGTCGGGGTTAGCTTCAATCCCCCTCTGTGACACAAAGAACCCGAGAAGCTTGCCGGAGGGGACTCCAAAGACGCACTTCTCGGGGTTCAACTTGAGCTGTATCTTGCGCAGGTTCTGAAATGTCTCTTCCAAATCTTGGACCAGGGTATCCTTGCTCTTGCTCTTCACCACGATGTCATCCATGTAAGCCTCTACATTTCTGTGGATCTGTGGCTCGAAAGCAGTGTGCACTACCCTTGCAAATGTTGATCCTGCATTCTTCAGTCCAAAGGGCATGCGTATGAAGCAATAAGTGCCACATGGAGTGATAAATGCAGTCTTCTCTTCATCCTCTTTGGCCATAAAGATCTGGTGGTAGCCTGAATATGCATCAAGAAAAGAGAGTAGCTCACATCCGGCAGTGGAGTCAACGATCTGGTCAATGCGCGGCAAAGGGAATGGATCCTTGGGACATGCTTTATTCACATCGGTGAAGTCTATACACAGTCTCCACTTCCCATTGGCCTTGCGCACGACGACTGGGTTTGCTAACCACGTCGGATGGATCACACCTCTAACTAGGCCTGCTGCCTCTAGCTTCTTGATTTCTTCAGCAATGAATTCTTGGCGCTCCACGGCTTGCTTCCTCACCTTCTGCTTGACGGGCCGCGCATGAGGACAAACAGCAAGCTTGTGCTCAATTACCTTCCTGGGAACACCGGGGATGTCAGATGGTTGCCAGGCAAACACATCGACATTCGCCCGCAGGAAGGCAACGAGCGCGCTTTCCTATTTGCTGTCAAGCGTGGCACTGATGGTGAAGGTACCACCAGTGCCGTCCTCCTTGGCGGACACCTTCTTGGTTGCCGGAGGAGCGGCCATCCCCTTCTTACACTTACCGGTGGAGCTCGATGGGACGTCCTCGACGGAAGCGCAGCACTCCGAAGAGGTGCGGTTGCCGGAGTGGGCCCCAGAGCACTTGCCGGACTTGGTCTTGGTCTTCTTCCCCCCGGGAGCTTCAGCGGCAAGTGTATCCTTTTCTGCTGCAGCTGCTGCGTCCCGGTAGATCTTGTCGGCGCAGACAAGCGCATCTTTCTTGTCGCCGTGGACAGTGATGACGCTTATCGGCCCTGGCATCTTGAGTACGTTGTAGGCGTAGTGGGAAGCTGCCATGAACTTGGCGAGGGCGGGACAGCCGAGTATCCCATTGTACGGCAATGGAATATCGGCAACGTCGAATGTGATGCGCTCAGTTCTGAAGTTGAGCTCCCCGCCAAAGGTCACCGGCAGAGTTATCTTCCCCTTGGGCTTGCTCCTTCCCGGATTGATTCCTTGGAAAGAACCGGTCTCTTCGAGCTCGCCATCTGGGATTTGGAGTTTCTTGATCACAGCAGAGGAGATCAAGTTCAGCCCGGCCCCGCCGTCAACCAACATTTTGGTGACCTTGAGGTTGCGGATGGTGGGTGAGACCAGCATCGGCAAGCACCCGACCGCAGTGGTGCGGTCAGGGTGATCCTCAAGGTCGAAAATGATGGGCGTGCTGGACCATTTGAGGAGCCTGTGCGATTCCACGGGCGGCTCTGCTGCATTCACCTCGCGCACCCACTGCTTGAGCTGGCGGTGGGAGGTGTGCAGAGAGGCGCCACCGTCGACGCACAGGACTTCCGTGGCCTTCTGGAACTCCTGCTCGCTGTTATCCTCATCCTCCATGTCTTCGTCGTCGTCTTCTTCGTCCTTGTCGCGGCCCCGGGGAGGTCGGTCACCTTGCCGCTGCTTTGCCTTGCCGCGGCGTCCTCCCCGGCCATTGAATGGCTGCTTCTTGCTTGGTTCTCCTCCGCCACCTTGGGCCTTCTCCTTGTCGCGCCTCTCGTACTCAGCCTTCTGCTGCTCGACGAGGCACTCGACGCGTTTGCAGTTGGAGAGGTCGTGGCCCTTGGTGCGGTGGATCTTGCAGTATTGCTTGTCGGAGCCGTCCTGCTTGTCGGCCGCCGCCACAGGGGCAGGCTCCTTGCCGGAGCCGCCAGCCTGCGTTTGCTTGGCGGGAGCCTCCTTGCCGGACTTCTCGACGGCAAGCACTTCCTTCTTGTTCTTCCTTCTGTTATTCCGCCGCTGGCTTTTCTTTGCCGGGGCGGCGTCGTCGCTGTCGCTTCCTCCTGCGCCGGCGTCCTCCCCGGGGAGTCTCCTCCCCTCTTCTGCGCGCGCGCACTTATCAGCTAGAGCATAGAGCTCGCTGACATCCCGTATCTTGGTCATGGCCATCTCCTCACGCATGCGGCGGTTACGTACGTTCTGGTGGAACGCACTGATAACCGCGGCAGGGTGGACGTCGGGGATGTTGTGCTGCACACGGCTGAAGCGTTGGATGTACTTGCGCAGGGATTCTCCTTCCTTCTGGGCCAGAATGTGGAGATCGCTCTCCTGGCCGTGGGGTTTGTGGCCGCCCGTGAAGGCGCCAACAAACTGGTGGCAAAGGTCTGCCCAAGAAGAAATGGAGCCTTCCGGCAAGTGCATAAGCCACGAACGAACGTTCGGCTTAAGCACGAGCGGGAAGTAGTTCGCCAAAATCTTCTCGTCGCGCCCCCCGGCAGCCTGCACCGCGATGGTGTAAATGCTGAGGAATTCCGAGGGGTGCGTCTTGCCATCGTACTTCTCCGGTACGTCGGGCTTGAAGTTCTTCATGCTGGGCCACTGGACGCGCCGCAGCTCGCGGGTAAACGCGGGGCAACCTGCCGCGTACGGCAAGTCGCCTGGTTCACCGGGCGCGCGCGCGTCGACAGCGTTCCCAGCTCTCTGGTCTGATTGCCGCCGAGCTTCTCGGCGGCGCTCGATCATTGTTAGAGCGTCTTCTTGTCGCCGGTCGTCAAGGACCTAGCGCTGGTCCCGACGAGCCCGCGGATCCGACGATGCCGTGGAGCCGTCGTCGGCGTTGTTCCGGCGGGGCGGCGTCTTCTGCTTCCGCGGCGGGGAGTGCACGGTGGTTGCACCCCCGGCGGTCTTGTCGCCGTCGGCCTTCATCTTCTCGACTTGCCGCGGCCGCGAGGTCGCCGGCTGCTGTGGAGAGTCGTTGTTGGCGAAGGCGATCAGGCTCTGGATGGTAGCCCTCCAGTCTTCGGCCTTGTCTGCCACTGGAGGGAAGTCGAGGAGCAGTTGCGCCCTTGCGAGCGCTTCTGCTGGAGTGGAGGGGAGCGGGGGCGAGCGGTGCGAGGAGCGGGATATGCTCGGACTCCTAACAACGTTAGAAGGAGCAGGGTCCCGCCCCGGCGATCGCGCCTTACTCGTGCCGGGACGATGGCCCGGAGCGTCCCGCGAACCTCCGGTTTGCCCTTGGCCCAGCAAGCGGATGCCACCTCCTGTGGCATGGAGCTGCTGGGTTGTCGTTTGCTGAGATGGACGCGGCGCGTCCACGGAGACCGAGGCTCGGTCGTCCGTCCTGTCTTTGGATTTGGTGGCGCCGCGAGTGTCCTCGCCGGCGACCACCCTCCCGACGGCGTCTCCCCCACCCACCGTTGGCTCCGGTGGCGGCGGATGAGACGCAGACGGGCCTGCGACCTCCGAAGCCTTCTTCTTCGGGGCCATGTCGCTGTTGCTGATGAGGTTGCTGATGAAACTGGAGAGGTTGATGAAGAGTGTGCCCGCGTGAACGCCGGATCAGATTCGCACAACCTTGACGCCCCCTACCTGGCGCGCCAAAGATGTCGGGGGAAACTGTCCGCCACGAGCACCTATGGGACCGGAGCCCCTTTGCTTGTGCGGTAAGAGGGCGGAGGGAGCACGAAGAGCAGATCGTGGAGATCACGCAGGCAGTTTACCCAGGTTCGGGCCGCGATGGACGCGTAAAACCCTACTCCTGCTTAGTTTGTATTGAGTTGGAGAGCTCGGGAGCTTGAAGAACTAGCTACACCGAGCGTATGAGCGATCTAGGTTCCGAACCCTTTCTACGTTGTGCATGGGCCTCCTTTTATAGTGCAAGGGGTCACCGACAGGTGTCAACGTAGGAGAAAGGGGTAAAAATGTAAAAGAGGTGGTAGTTGTAACAGTGCGGGAATAGTGGAGCTACAGTGTATGAACAGTGGTCGCTACCTACTTTGACAGTGGGGGACAAGAGCATTTAATGCCCGTCGCCGTCGACCCCAAAAGCGCCCGCCCTTGCGTCTCCGTCTGCCACGGCGATGGCTTTTGTAGGGGAACGTTGCATGGGAAACAAAAATTTTCCTACGCTCACCAAGATCAATCTAGGAGATGCATCTACGAGAGAAGAGTCGGATCCACATACCCTTGTAGATCGCTAAGCGGAAGCGTTCAAGAACGCGGTTGATGGAGTCGTACTCGCCGCGATTCAAATCGCCGAAGATCCCAGCACCGAACGGACGGTGCCTCCGCGTTCAACACACGTGCAGCTCGGGGACGTCTCCTCCTTCTTGATCCAGCAAGGGGGAAGGAGAAGTTGACGGAGAAACCCAGCAGCACGACGGCGTGGTGGAGATGGTGGTGAAGGACTTTCAGCAGGGCTTCGCCAAGCACTGCAAACTAGACGAAGATATTCGTGGAGAGGGAGGGCAATGCCGAGGCACGAACTTGTATTGCTGCCCTCCCTCTACCTCTCTTTATATAGGGGGGAGAGAGAGGAGGGGGCGCCCCTAGGGTACCAGCCCCTTAGGCGCAGGTGAAGGAGCCCCAAGTCCTAGGGGTGCGGCTGCCCTAGGGGGGCCCAGCCCCTTAGGCGCAGGTGAAGGAGCCTAGGGGGGGCGCACAGCCCTTGTGTGGGCTGTTGCGTCTCCCCACTTATGGCCCATAGGGCCCGTAACATTTACCGTGGCCCCCGAAACACCTTTCGGTTCTCCGATTCCTTCCCGATGTTCCCCGGAACAATTCCGGACTCCGTTTACTCTCATCCCATATATCAATCTTCGTCCCCGGACCATTCCGGAGACCCTCGTCACGTCCGGGATCTCATCCGGGACTCCGAACAACCTTCGGTTACCATGCACTGTTCTCACTAACAACCCTAGCGTCACCGAACCTTAAGTGTGTAGACCCTGCGGGTTCGGAAACTATGCAGACATGACCGAGATACTCCCAGGTCAATAACCAATAGCGGGATCTGGATACCCATATTGGTTCCCACACGTTCCTCGATGATCTCATCGGATGAACCACAATGTCAAGGATTCAGGTAATCCCGTATACAGTTCCCTTTGTCTCGTCGGTATGTTACTTGCCCGAGATTCGATCGTTGGTATCTCTATACCTAGTTCAATCTCGTTACCGGCAAGTCTCTTTACTCGTTCCGTAATACATAATCCCGTGACTAACTACTTAGTCACTTTGAGCTCATTGAGATGACGTATTACCGAGTGGGCCCGGAGATACCTCTCCGTCACACGGAGTGACAAATCCCAGTCTCGATCCATGTCAACTCAACAGACACCCTCGGAGATACCTGTAGAGCACCTTTATAGTCACCCAGTTACGTTGCGACGTTTGGCACACACAAAGCACTCCTACGGTGTCAGTGAGTTACATGATCTCATGGTCATAGGAACTTATACTTGACATGCAGAAAACTATAGCGATAACTGATACGATCAAAAGCTATGTTTAACGTTTGGGTCTCGTCCATCACATCATTCTCCTAATGATGTGATCCCGTTATCAAATGACAACTCATGTCTATGACCTGGAAACCGCGGTCATCTTTGATCAACGAGCTAGTCCTGTAGAGGCCTACTAGGGACACAAAGTTTGTCTATTTATCCACACATGTATTTGAGTTTCCAATCAATACAGTTATAGCATGGATAATAAACGATTATCATGAACAAGGAAATATAATAATAACTCTTTTATTATTGCCTCTAGGGCATATTTCCAACAGTCTCCCACTTGCACTAGAGTCAATAATCTAGCATTACAAGGTAATGAATCTAACACCCATAGAGTCTTGGTGTTGATCATGCTTAGCCCGTGGAAGAGGTTTAGTCAACGGATCTGCAACATTCAAATCCGTGTGTACTTTGCAAATGTTTATGTCCTCCTCCTTGACTGAATCGCGGATGGAATTGAAGCGTCGCTTTATGTGTCTGGTCCTCTTGTGAAACCTTGGTTCCTTGGCTAGAGCAATGGCACCAGTGTTGTCACAGAACAGAGTCATTGGGTTCAGTGCACTAGGCACAACTCCAAGATCTGTCATGAACTCCTTCATCCAGACACCTTCCTTTGCCGCCTCCGAGGCAGCTATATACTCCGCTTCACATGTAGAATCAGCTACCACGCTCTGCTTGGAACTGCACCAGCTTACCGCTCCCCCGTTGAGAATATATACGTATCCGGTTTGTGACTTAGAGTCATCCGGATCAGTGTCAAAGCTTGCATCAACGTAACCCTTTACGACGAGCTCTTGATCACCTCCATAAACGAGAAACATATCCTTAGTCCTTTTTAGGTACTTTAGGATATTCTTGACCGCTGTCCAGTGATCCATACCAGGATTACTTTGAAACCTTCCGGCCATACTTATGGCAAGGCTGACATCTGGTCTTGTGCACAGCATTGCATACATGATAGAGCCTATGGCTGAAGCATAGGGGACGACACTCATCTTTTCTCTATCATCCGCAGTTACTGGGCATTGAGTCTTACTCAACTTCGTACCTTGCAATACCGGCAAGAACCCCTTCTTGGATTGATCCATTTTGAACTTCTTCAAAACTTTATCAAGGTATGTGCTTTGTGAAAGTCCTATCAAGCGTCTTGATCTATCTCTATAGATCTTGATGCCCAATATGAACAGCTTCACCGAGATCTTTCATCGAAAAACTCTTGTTCAAATACCCCTTCACGCTATCCAAAAATTCTATATTGTTTCCAATTAGCAATATGTCATCCACATATAATATTAGAAACGCTATAGAGCTCCCACTCACTTTCTTGTAAATACAAGCTTCATTGTAAACTTGTATAAACCCAAACGCTTTGATCACCTCATCAAAGCGAAGATTCCAGCTCCGAGATGCTTGCACCAGCCCATAAATGGAACGTTGGAGCCTGCATACTTTGTCAGCATTCTCTGGATCGACAAAACCTTCTGGTTGCATCATATACAACTCTTCCTTAAGAAAACCGTTAAGGAAGGCTGTTTTGACATCCATCTGCCAAATTTCATAATCGAAATATGCAGCTATTGCTAACATGATTCGGACGGATTTAAGCATCGCTACGGGTGAGAAAGTCTCATCGTAGTCAATCCCTTGAACTTGTGAAAAACCCTTTGCCACAAGTCGAGCTTTATACACAGTGACATTACCGTCAGCGTCCGTCTTCCTCTTAAAAATCCATTTATTCTGAATGGCCTTCCGCCCTTCAGGTAATACTTCCAAAGTCCATACTTTGTTTTCATACATGGATCCCATCTCGGATTTCATGGCCTCTAACTATTTGTCGGAATCTGGGCCCACCATCGCTTCTCCATAGCTCGTAGGTTCACCGTTGTCTAACAACATGACCTCCAAGACAGGGTTACCATACCACTCAGGTGCAGTGCGTACCCTTGTCGACCTACGAGGTTCGGTAGTAACTTGATCAGAAGCTTCTTGATCATCATCATTGGCTTCCTCTTCAACCTCTGTAGGCTCCACAAAAACATCTTTCTGTGCTGCGCTACTTTCTGGTTGAAGCAGAGGTTCAATAACCTCATCAAGTTCTACCTTCCTCCCACTCAATTCTTTCGAGAGAAACTCTTTCTCGAGAAAGGACCCGTTCTTAGCGACAAACACTTTGCCCTCGGATCTGAGATAGAAGGTGTACCCAACTGTTTCTTTTGGGTATCCTATGAAGACACATTTGTCCGCTTTGGGTTCGAGCTTTTCTGGCTGAAGCCTTTTGACATAAGCATCGCAACCCCAAACCTTGAGAAAAGACAACTTTGGTTTCTTACCAAACCACAGTTCATACGGTGTTGTCTCAACGGACTTAGATGGAGCCCTATTTAAAGTGAATGCAGCTGTCTCTAACGCATATCCCCAAAACGATAGTGGCAAATCGGCAAGAGACATCATAGAACGTACCATATCTAATAGGGTTCGATTACGACGTTCGGACACACCATTACGCTGTGGTGTTCCAGGTGGCGTCAACTGTGAAACAATTCCACATTGTCTTAAGTGATTGCCAAACTCATAACTCAGATACTCTCCCCCTCGATCAGATCGTAGGAACTTGATCTTCTTGTTACGATGATTCTCAACTTCACTCTGAAATTGCTTGAACTTTTCAAATGTTTCAGACTTGTGCTTCATCAAGTAAATATACCCATATCTACTTAAGTCGTCAGTGAAGGTGAGAAAATAACGATATCCACCGCGCGCCGTGACACTCATCGGGCCACACACATCAGTATGTATGATTTCCAATAAGTCACTTGCCTGTTCCATTGTTCCTGAAAACGGGGTCTTAGTCATCTTGCCCATGAGGCACGGCTCGCATGTGTCAAGTGATTCAAAATCAAGAGACTCCAAAAGTCCATCAGCATGGAGCTTCCTCATGCGTTTCACGCCGATATGACCCAGACGGCAGTGCCACAAGAAAGTGGTACTATTGTTATCAACTCTACATCTTTTGGCATCAATGTTATGAACATGTGTATCATCACTATCGAGATTCAATAAGAATAAACCCCCTACTTCGGGTGCATGACCATAAAAGATATTACCCATATAAATAGAACAACCTTTATTCTCTGATTTAAATGAGTAACCGTCTCGCATTAAACAAGATCCAGATATAATGTTCATGCTCAACGCAGGCACTAAATAACAATTATTCAGGTTCATAACTAATCCCGATGGTAATCGAAGAGCGAGCGTGCCGACGGCGATCACATCAACCTTGGAACCATTCCCCACGCGCATCGTCACTTCGTCCTTCGCCAGCCTCCGTCTATTCCGTAGTTCCTGTTTAGAGTTGCAAATGTGAGCAACTGAACCGGTATCAAATACCCAGGCACTACAATGAGAGTTGGTAAGGTACACATCAATAACATGTATATCACATATACCTTGCTTGTTGTTGTTGTTGGCCCCCTTCTTGTCTGCCAGATACTTGGGGCAGTTCCGCTTCCAGTGGCCGTTCCCCTTGCAATAGAAACACTCAGTCTCTGGCTTGGGCCCAGCCTTGGGTTTCTTCACTGGATGAGCAACTGCCTTGCCACCCTTCTTAGAGTTACCCTTCTTGCCCTTGCCATTCTTCTTGAAACTGGTAGTTTTATTGACCATCAACACTTGATGCTCCTTCTGGATGTCTGACTCAGCGACTTTCAGCATCGCAAACAGCTCGGCGATGGTTTTGTTCATCCCTTGCATGTTATAATGCTGCACGAAGCTCTTGTAGCTAGGTGGGAGTGACTGGAGAATTCTGTCAATGATAGCCTCCTCCGGGAACACAAGTCCCAGATCAGCTATGCGGGTATAGTACCCAGACATCTTCAGTAAGTGCTCACTGACAGACGAATTCTCCTCCATCTTGCAAGCAAAGAATTTATCGGAGGTCTCATACCTCTCGATCTTGGCATTCTTCTCAAAGATGAACTTCAACTCCTGGAACATCTCATATGCTCCATGATGTTCAAAACGCCTTTGAAGTCCTCCTTCCAAGCTATACAACATGGCACACTGCACTACTGAGTAGTCATCCGCACGCGACTGCCAGGCGTTCATAACGTCCACAGAGGCCGGAGCACCTAGCGGTGCATTTAGGACATAAACCTTTTGGGCAGCTGTGAGGATGATCCTCAGATTGCGGAGCCAGTCCACAAAGTTGCTCCCATCATCTTTCAGCTTAGTTTTCTCTAGGAACGCATTAAAATTCAGGGGAGCTACCGCGGGAGCCATCTACAACAAAAGATTTGCAAAGACATCTTAGACTATTGTTCATGATAAGTGAGTTTTAACTAATCAAATTATTTATAACTCCCACTCAAATTGACATCCCTCTGGTCATCTGAGCGTGACATGATCCAAACCCACCAACCCAAGTTCGGTCATCACGTGAGATGAGGTGGTGTCAATGGTGAACATCTTCATGTTGATCATATCTACTATATGACTCATGCTCGACCTTTCGGTCTTCCGTGTTCCGAGGCCATGTCTGTACATGCTAGGCCCGTCAAGTCTAACCCGAGTGTTCTGCATGTGCAAAACTGGCTTGCACCCGTTGTATGCGAACGTAGAGTCTATCACACCCGATCATCACGTGGTGCTTCGAAACGACGAACCTTCGCAACGGCGCACACTCGGGGGGAACACAATTTTATCTTGAAATTTTAGTGAGGGATCATCTTATAATGCTACCGTCGTCCTAAGCAAAATAAGATGCATAAAAGGATTAACATCACATGCAAATCATAAGTGACATGATATGGCCATCAACTCGTGCTTTTGATCTCCATCTCCAAAGCACCGGCATGATCTCCATCGTCACCGGCATAACACCATGATCCCCATCATCATGATCTCCATCATCGTGTCGCCATCGGGGTTGTCGTGCGCCCACCATGCTCTTACTACTATTGCTACCGTTTAGCGATAAAGTAAAGCATTACATAGCGCTTAATGATTGACACGCAGGTCATACAAAAATTAAAGACAACCCTATGGCTCCTGCCGGTTGCCGTATACATCGACATGCAAGTCGATATTAACTATTACAACATGATCATCTCATACATCAAATATATCTCATCATGTCTTTGGCCATATCATATCACATACATACCCTGCAAAAACAAGTTAGACGTCCTCTAATTTGTTGTTGCATGTTTTACGTGGCTGCTATGGGTATCTAGCAAGAACGCTTCTTACCTACGCAAAGCCACAACGGTGATATTTAAGTTGCTATTTAACCTTCTACAAGGACCGCCTTCGTCGAATCCGATTCAACTAAGATAGGAGAGACAGACACCCGCCAGCCATCTTATGCAACAAAAGTCGCATGTCTGTCGATGGAACCGGTCTCATGTACGTGGACATGTAAAGTTGGTCCGGGCCGCTTCATCCCATAATGCCGCTGAATCAAGAAAGACCAAAGAGGGAAGCAATCTAAACATCAACGCCCACAAACCCCTTTGTGTTCTACTCGTGAAAGCATCTACGCAAGAACCTGGCTCTGATACCACTGTAGGGGAACGTTGCATGGGAAACAAAAATTTTCCTACGCTCACCAAGATCAATCTAGGAGATGCATCTACGAGAGAAGAGTCGGATCCACATACCCTTGTAGATCGCTAAGCGGAAGCGTTCAAGAACACGGTTGATGGAGTCGTACTCGCCGCGATTCAAATCGCCGAAGATCCCAGCACCGAACGGACGGTGCCTCCGCGTTCAACACACGTGCAGCTCGGGGACGTCTCCTCCTTCTTGATCCAGCAAGGGGGAAGGAGAAGTTGACGGAGAAACCCAGCAGCACGACGGCGTGGTGGAGATTGTGGTGAAGGATTTTCAGCAGGGCTTCGCCAAGCACTGCAAACTAGACGAAGATATTCGTGGAGAGGGAGGGCAATGCCGAGGCACGAACTTGTATTGCTGCCCTCCCTCTACCTCTCTTTATATAGGGGGGAGAGAGAGGAGGGGGCGCCCCTAGGGTTCCCCCTAGGGGGCGGCGGCCAAGGGGAGGGGCTGCGGCCAGGGTTAGGGTTCCCCCCCCCAGGCGCCTTGCCCCCCAAGTCCTAGGGGTGCGGCTGCCCTAGGGGGGCCCAGCCCCTTAGGCGCAGGTGAAGGAGCCTAGGGGGGGCGCACAGCCCTTGTGTGGGCTGTTGCGTCTCCCCACTTATGGCCCATAGGGCCCGTAACATTTACCGTGGCCCCCGAAACACCTTTCGGTTCTCCGATTCCTTCCCGATGTTCCCCGGAACAATTCCGGACTCCGTTTACTCTCATCCCATATATCAATCTTCGTCCCCGGACCATTCCGGAGACCCTCGTCACGTCCGGGATCTCATCCGGGACTCCGAACAACCTTCGGTTACCATGCACTGTTCTCACTAACAACCCTAGCGTCACCGAACCTTAAGTGTGTAGACCCTGCGGGTTCGGAAACTATGCAGACATGACCGAGATACTCCCAGGTCAATAACCAATAGCGGGATCTGGATACCCATATTGGTTCCCACACGTTCCTCGATGATCTCATCGGATGAACCACAATGTCAAGGATTCAGGTAATCCCGTATACAGTTCCCTTTGTCTCGTCGGTATGTTACTTGCCCGAGATTCGATCGTCGGTATCCCTATACCTAGTTCAATCTCGTTACCGGCAAGTCTCTTTACTCGTTCCGTAATACATAATCCCGTGACTAACTACTTAGTCACTTTGAGCTCATTGAGATGACGTATTACCGAGTGGGCCCGGAGATACCTCTCCGTCACACGGAGTGACAAATCCCAGTCTCGATCCATGTCAACTCAACAGACACCTTCGGAGATACCTGTAGAGTACCTTTATAGTCACCCAGTTACGTTGCGACGTTTGGCACACACAAGGCACTCCTACGGTGTCAGTGAGTTACATGATCTCATGGTCATAGGAACTTATACTTGACATGCAGAAAACTATAGCGATAACTGATACGATCAAAAGCTATGTTTAAAGTTTGGGTCTCGTCCATCACATCATTCTCCTAATGATGTGATCCCGTTATCAAATGACAACTCATGTCTATGACCTGGAAACCGCGGTCATCTTTGATCAACGAGCTAGTCCTGAAGAGGCTTACTAGGGACACAAAGTTTGTTTATTTATCCACACATGTATTTAAGTTTCCAATCAATACAATTATAGCATGGATAATAAACGATTATCATGAACAAGGAAATATAATAATAACTCTTATATTATTGCCTCTAGGGCATATTTCCAACAGCTTTTCCACCGTGGAGTGCTACTGTGTCCCCCAGGCTGCACAGCCATCCGCCACGCGTCCCTGGAATGGCCCCAGTGCGACGCGTGGTTCGATGAGCTGGAGCGCGGGCACACAGCACAACTCTCCCCGGCAAGCACCTTGCCGGGGTCTTGACCTTGCCGGGCCCGGGAGCTTGTCGGGCTCTGAAGCTTGTCGCTCCCCGGGCCCTGCCGGGGCGCATATCGCGCCGAGGCATGTTTTCTGTAACATAATCTTCTAGTCATCCTGGCAAGCTCCTCTTGCCAGGGCCTTGCGTGAGTGAGGTAACCTTGAGCCTGGAACGGCCTTCCCGGCAAGCCCCACTTGCCGGGGTCTCGATCTTCTGTCTTATATACTTTGTTTTTGAATGGTTTTATATGGAGCAGGAAGGTCTCCGGCGAGCGCGTGGTTGGCCCTACCGCGGGAAGCTGCTACTGCCCGTGCACAAGTTGGGGTACTGAGGTACCCATACCTTAGTACACCGACAGAAAGTCATGGAACACTTTCATAGAAATAAAATCAAATTACCATATGAATCTATCATGAGAGCCACTTATGGATTGCCTTCCAAAGATGGCAATACCTAGGGGCGTAAAACGATAGCTCTTGTTGGGAGGCAACCCAATTTTTTGTTTTTTGTTTTTGCTGCTGTTAGGGAATAAATTTTGCATCTATCCTCTGATTTGATATGGTTTCATGTTTTGTTTAGTGTTCGTGCCAAGTAGAACCTTTGGGAAGACTTGTGTGAAGTTTATGTGATATTGCTGTGAAAAACAGAATCGTTAGCGCTCGCTAAAGTGGTCTTCAGATTTTACTGGAGCGTGATTTGTAGTTGATTCTTTTTGCAGATGATTGGTAGACAAATTCCGCAAATTTAACAATTTAGTTTGAATTTTTTGGAGTTCCAGAAGTAGGCGAAACCTGCAGATTACTACAGACTGTTATGTTTTTGACAGATTTTGTTTTTTCGTGTGTTGTTTGCTTATTCCGATGCATCTATGAGTAGTATTGGAGGATATGAACCATAGAGAAGTTGGAATATAGTAGGTTTAACACCAATATAAACAAAGAATGAATTCATTGCTGCACTTTTGAGTAGTGGTTTGCTTTCTTATACTAACGGAGCTCACGAGATATTTTTTCAAAGTTTTGTGTTGTGAAGTTTTCAAGTTTTGAGTATTGCTTTGATGGACTATGGAACAAGGAGTAGCAAAGGCCTAAGCTTGGGGATGCCCCAGGAAGGCATCCCCTCTTTCGTCTTCATCCATCGGTAACTATACTTGGATCTATATTTTTATTCGCAACATGATATGTGTTTTGCTTGGAGCATCTTGTATAATTTGAGTCTTTTCTTGTTAGTTTTCCACAATCATCCTTGCTGGACACACCTATTTGAGAGAGTTAATTATGGCCTAGAAATGATTAGAACACTCTATGTGCTTCACTTATATCTTTTGAGTTGAATAGTTTTTGCTCTAGTGCTTCACTTATATCTTTTAGAGCACGGTGGTGGTAATATTTTGTAGAAATTGTTGAACTCTCATGCTTAACTTACATCCTTTTGAGAGTCTATTAAAACAGCATGGTAATGTGTTTATGCTAAAGAAACTAGTCTTCACATGATAAACATCCAATGTCAATGTAGTAAAAAAATTCACACTAAGTGGATTGAATAGAATGAGATGTTGGATGCTTGATAATTGTTTTGAGACATGAGGAAAATGATATTAGAGTCATGCTAGTGGAGTTATTATGAAATTGAGAAATACTTGTGTTAAGGTTAGTGATTCCCGTATCATGCATGTATGGTGAACCGCTATGTGACGAAGTTGGAGCATGAGGTATTTGTAGTGTGCCAACCTTTGTGTTGAGGTCGGGAGCGCGCGATGGTTAACTCCGACCAACCTCCCCCCTAGGAGCATGCGTTGATTGCTTTGTTTGATGACTCGTAGATTGTTGCAATAAGTATATGAGTTCTTATGACTAATGTTGAGTTCATGGATTATACGCACTCTCACCCTTCCACCATTGCTAGCCTCTCTTGTACCGTGCAAATTTTGCCGGTGCCATAAACCCACTATATATCCTTCCTCAAGACAGCCACCATATTGTTCCTCAAAATAGCCACCATACCTACCTATCATGGCATTTCCATAGCCATTCCGAGATATATTGTCATGCAACTTTCCACCATTCCGTTCATATGACACGCATCATATTGTCATATTGCCATGCATGAACATGTATTTGACATCGTAGTTGTGGCAAAGCCACCATGCATAATTTTTCATATATGTCACTCTTGATTCATTGCATATCCCGGTACACCGCCGAAGGCATTCATGTAGAGTCATACTTGTTGTAGTATCGAGTTGTAATTTTGAGTTGTAATAAAAAGTGTGATGATCATCATTGTTAGAGCATTGTCCCGTGTGAGGAAAGGCCAATAAAAAAGGAGATGGCCGAAAAAAATAGAGATGGGCTAATAAAGAAAAAGAGAGAAAGCCCCTCCAAAATAAATGAGAGAAAAGAGAGAAGGGACAATTGCTACTATTTTTTTCCACACTTGTGCTTCAAAGTAGCACCATGTTCTTCATTGTAGAGAGTCTCATGCTTAGTCACTTTCATATACTAGTGGGAATTTTCATTATAGAACTTGGCTTGTATATTCCAACGATGGGCTTCCTCAAATGCCCTAGGTCTTCGTGAGCAAGCAAGTTGGATGCACACCCACTAGTTTCTTTTGTTGAGCTTTCATTCATATTTAGCTCTAGTGCATCCGTTGCATGGCAATCCCTACTCACTCACATTGATATCTATTGATGAGCATCTCCATAGCCCGTTGATACACCTAGTCGATGTGAGACTATCTTTCTCCATTTTGTCTTCTCCACAACCACCTCTATTCCACGCATAGTGCTATATCCATGGCTCACGCCCATGTATTGCGTGAAAATTGAAAGGTTTGAAAAGATAGAGTATGAAAACAAGTGCTTGGCTGAAATCGGGGTTGTGCATGATATGAATATTTTGTGTGATTTAGAGGGAGCATAGCCAGACTATATGATTTTGTAGGGATAACTTTCTTTAGCCATAGTATTTTGAGAAGACATGATTGCTTTGTTAGTATGCTTGAATTATTATTATTTCTTATGTCAATATAGACTTTTATCTTGAATCTTTCAGATCTGAACATTCATGCCACAATTAAGAGAATTACATTGAAAAACTATATTGGTTAGCATTCCAAATCAAAAATTCTTTATTTATCATTTACCTACTCGAGGACAAGCATGAATTAAGCTTGGGGATGCTTGATACGTCTCCAACGTATCTATAATTTTTGATTTTTCCATGCTATTATTTATGAAGTCTTGGATGTTTAATGGGCTTTATCATACACTTTTATATCATTTTTGGGACTAACCTTCTAACCCAAAGGCCCAGTCCAGATTGCTGTTTTTTGCTTGTTTCAGGGTTTCGCAGAAAAAGAATATCAAACGGAGTCCAAACGGAATGAAACGTTCGCGAGAGATATTTTTGGAGAAAATCACGCACATGGGACTTGAGAACCACGTTAGGGGAGCGTCGGGGTGTCCACGAGGGTGGGGGGCGCGCCTCCTTCCCAGGGCGCGCCCCCTGCCTCGTGGGCCCCTCGAGCACCCCCCAGTGTCCTCCTTCCTCCTATATAAGTCTACGTACCCCATAACCTTCGACAACAGAGAGAAAACCCTAATTCCATCGCCGTAACCTTCTGTTCCCGTGAGATCCCATCTTGGAGCCTGTTCCGGAGCTCCACCGGAGGGGGATCCATCACGGAGTTCTTCTTCATCATCATCATTGCCCTCACCATGAGTTGTGAGTAGTTTACCACAAACCTTCGGGTCCATAGCTAGTATCTAGATGGCTTCTTCTCTCTCTCTAGATCTCAATACAAAGTTCTCCTCGGTCTTCGAGGAGATCTATTCGATGTAATCTCTTTTTGCGGTGTGTTTGTCGAGATCCGATGAATTGTGAGTTTATGATCAAGGTTATCTATGAAAGATATTTGGTTCTTCTCTGAAGTTTTTATGTGTGCTCATAATATCCTTGCAAGTCTCTTCGAATTATTGGTTTGGTTTGGCCTACTAGATCTATAGTTCTTGCAATGGGAGAAGTGCTTGGCTTTGGGTTCAATCTTGCGGTGTCCTTTCCCAGTGACAGTAGGGGCAGCAAGGCACGTATTGTATTGTTGCCATCGAGGATAAAAAGATGGGGTTTATATCATATTGCTTGAGTTTATCCCTCTACATCATGTCATCTTGCTTAAGGCGTTACTCTGTTCTTATGAACTCAATACACTAGATGCATGCTGGATAGCGGTCGATATGTGGAGTAATAGTAGTAGATGCAGGCATGACTCGGTCTACTTGTCTCAGACGTGATGCCTATATACAATGATCATGCCCAGATAGTCTCATAATTATTCATTTTTCTATCAATTGCTCGACAGTAATTTGTTTACCCGCCGTAGAATATCGCTATCATGAGAGAAGCCACTAGAGAAAACTATGGCCCCCGGGTCTATTCTCAACATATCAATCTACATCTACTTTACTTTTATCGCTTTTATTTGCTGTTCTTATAAACTAAAAATACCAAAAATATAAACTATCATCTCTATCAGATCCCACTTTCGTAAGTGACCATAAAGGGATTGACAACCCCTTATCGCGTTGGTTGCGAAGTTCTTATTTGTTTGTGCAGGAGCGGGGGACCCGCGCATGGTCTCCTACTTGATTGATACCTTGGTTCTAAAAAACAGAGGGAAATACTTATGCTAATGTGCTGCATTTCCCTTTCCTCTTCGAGGGAATACAACGCAAGCTCAAGAAGTAGCAAACACCTAAGTTTGATTGTGTTAAATCTTTTATGGATACCGATGTTTTCCATGAATTTAGCACTAAATATGGACTTCACTCTGAGATAGTAGCTTCTTTCTGTGAATCATTTGCTACTCATGTTGATCACTGATACGTCTCCAACGTATCTATAATTTTTGATTGTTCCATGCTATTATTTATGAAGTCTTGGATGTTTAATGGGCTTTATCATACACTTTTATATCATTTTTGGGACTAACCAACTAACCCAAAGGCCCAGTCCAGATTGCTGTTTTTTGCCTGTTTCAGGGCTTTGCAGAAAAAGAATATCAAACGGAGTCCAAACGGAATGAAACCTTCGCGAGAGATATTTTTTGGAGAAAATCACGCACATGGGACTTGAGAACCACGTTAGGGGAGCCTCGGGGTGTCCACGAGGGTGGGGGGCGCGCCCCCTGCCTCATGGGCCCCTCGAGCACCCCCCGGTGTCCTCCTTCCTCCTATATAAGTCTATGTACCCCGAAACCTTCGACAACAGAGAGAAAACCCTAATTCCACCACCGTAACCTTCTGTTCCCCTGAGATCCCATCTTGGATCCTGTTCCGGAGCTCCACCGGAGGGGGATCCATCACGGGGTTCTTCTTCATCATCATCATCGCCCTCACCATGAGTTGCGAGTAGTTTACCATAGACCTTCGGGTCCATAGCTAGTAACTAGATGGCTTCTTCTCCGGTGGATCTCCGGAATAGGATCCAAGATGGATCCCCCTCCGGTGATTCCTCTAATAATTATGGCAATTCCTACAACAACTCTTATGGAAAGATGCCTTCTGAATTTGAAACTAGTGTTTAGGAGTTTATGATCTCGCAAAAGAATTTCAATGCTATGCTTGAAGAGAAATTGCTTAAGGTTGATGAATTGGCTAGAAGTGTGGATAGAATTACTCTTGATGTTGATTCTTTGAAACTTTGATCTATCCCACCTAAGCATGATATCAATGAGTCTCTCAAAGCCATAAGAATTTCCATTGATGAATGCAAAGAAAGAACCGCTAGGATGCGTGCTAAAAGAGAAGTTATATTAAAGCATGTTCTTCTAGTTATCATGAAAATAAAGATGAAGATCTGAAAGTTATTGATGTGCTCCTATTAGATCCTTGTTTTCTATTATAAATTTTGATGAAGATAGGATTTGAGATGATTCTGCTGTAAAGTATCATAATGATTCAGATTTTTTAGATCTTGATGCTAAAATTGCTAATAGTGGGAGTGAAGAGATTAAAACTTTACATAGTGATGAACCCACTACTTTGGATTTCAAGGGATTCAATTATGATAATTTCTCTTTGATTGATTGTATTTCCTTGTTGCAATCCGTACTAAATTTTCCGCATGCTTATAGTCAAAATAATGCTTTGACCAAACACATGGTTGATGCTTTGATGCAATCTTATGAAGAAAATATTGAGTTAGAAGTCTCTATCCCTAGAAAGCTTTATGATGAGTGGGAACCTACTATAAAAATAAAAATTAAAGATCATGAATGCTATGCTTTTTGTGATTTGGGTTCTAGTGTCTCCACTATCCCAAAAACTTTGTGTGATTTGCTAGGGTTCCATGAGCTTGATGATTGTTCTTTAAATTTGCATGTTGCGTATTCCACTATTAAGAAAACTATGGGAAGGATTAATGATGTTCTTATTGTTTCCAATAGGAATTATGTGCCCATAGATTTCATTGTTCTTGATATAGATTGCAATCCTTCATGTCCTATTATTCTTGGTAGACCTTTCCTTAGAACGATTGGTGCAATTATTGATATGAAGGAAGGAAATATTAGATTCCAATTTCCGTTAAGGAAAGGCATGGAACACTTTCATGTAAGGAAAATAAAATTACCATATGAATCTATCATGAGAGCCACTTATGGATTGCCTTCCAAAGATGGCAATACCTAGATTTATCTTGGATCGTGCCTAGCTAGGGGCGTAAAACAATAGCGCTTGTTGGGAGGCAACCCAATTTTATTTTTTTGCTTTTGTTGCTGTTAGGGAATAAATATTGCATCTAGCCTATGTTTAGATGTGGTTTCATGTTTTGTTTAGTGTTTGTGCCAAGTAGAAACTTTGGGAAGATGTGTGTGAAGTTTATGTGATCTTGCTGTGAAAAAGAGAATCGTTAGTGCTCGCTAAAGTGGTCGTCAGGTTTTACTGGAGCATGCTATTTAGTTGATTCTTTATGAAGATGATTAATAGACAAGTTCCTCACATTTACCAATTTAGTTTGAATTTTTTGGATTTACAGAAGTATGCGAATCCTGCAGATTACTACATACCGTTCTGTTTTTGATAGATTCTGTTTTTCGTGTGTTGTGTGCTTATTTTAATGCATCTACGAGTAATATTTGGAGGTATGAACCATAGAGAAGTTGGAATACAGTAGGTTTAACACCAATATAAACAAGGAATGAATTCATTGCAGTGTAGTGATTTGTTTTCTTATACTAACGGAGCTCATGAAAATTTTTGTCTAAGTTTTGTGTTGTGAAGTTTTCAAGTTTTGAGTATTGCTTTGATGGACTATGTAACAAAGAGTAGCAAAGGCCTAATCTTGGGGATGCCCATGTCACCCCAAGTAAAATTCAAGGATAATCAAAAGCCTAAGCTTGGGGATGCCCCGGGAAGGCATCCCCTCTTTCGTCTTCATCCATCGGTAACTATACTTGGAGCTATATTTTTATTCACCACATGATATGTGTTTTGCTTGGAGCATCTTGCATAATTTGAGTATTTGCTTGTTAGTTTGTCACAATTATCCTTTCTGGACACACCTATTTGAGAGAGTTAAATATGGCCTAGGAATTGCTAGAACACTCTATGTGCTTCACTTATATCTTTTGAGTTGAATAGTTTTTGCTCTAGTGCTTCACTTGTATCTTCTAGAGCACGGTGGTTGTTATATTTTGTAGAAATTGTTGAACTCTCATGCTTCACATATATCTATTTGAGAATCTATTAAAACAGAATGGTAATGTGTTTAGGCTAATAAAACTAGTCTTCACATGATAGACATCCAATGTCAATGTAGTAAAAAAAATCACACTAAGTGCATTGAATAGAATGAGATGTTGGATGCTTGATAATTGTTTTGAGATATGAGGATAGTCATATTAGAGTCATGCTAGTGGAGTTATTATGAAATTGAAAAATACTTGTGTTAAGGTTAGTGATTCCCATATCATGCACGTATGGTGAACCGCTATGTGACGAAGTTAGAGCATGAGGTATTTGCAAAGTGCCAACCTTTGTGTGGAGGTCGGGGGCGCGCGATGGTTAACTCCTACCAACCTCCCCCCTAGGAGAATGCGTTGATTGCTTTGTTTTGATGACTCATACATTTTTTCAATAAGTATATGAGTTCTTATGACTAATGTTGAGTCCATGGATTATATGCACTCTCACCCTTCCACCATTGCTAGCCTCTCTTGTACCGCGCAACTTTTGCCGGACCATACATCCACTATATATCCTTCCTCAAAACAGCCACCATATATATTCCTCAAAACAGCCACCAGACCTACCTATCATGGCATTTCCATAGCCATTCCGAGATAAATTGCCATGCAACTTTCCACCGTTCCGTTCATATGACACGCATCATATTGTCATATTGCCATGCATGATCATGTAGTTGACATCGTATTTGTGGCAAAGCCACCATGCATAACTTTTCATACATGTCACTCTTGTTTCATTGCACATACCGGTACACCGCCGGAGGCATTCATATAGATCATACTTTATTGTAGTATCGAGTTGTAATATCGAGTTGTAATGAAAGTGTGATGATCATCATTATTAGAGCATTGTCCCATGGGAGGAAAGGCTAAATCAATAAAGCCCCTCCGCCAAAAAAAGAAAAAAAAAGAAAGGCCAAAGAAAAAAAGAAAGGCCAAAAAAAAGAAAGACAAGAAAAGAAAAAGGGACAATTGCTAATATCTTTTTTTCCACACTTGTGCTTCAAAGTAGCACCATGTTCTTCATTGTAGAGAGTCTCATGTTTAGTCACTTTCATATACTAGTGGGAATTTTCGTTATAGAACTTGGCTTGTATATTCCTACGATGGGCTTCCTCAAATGCCCTAGGTCTACGTGAGCAAGCAAGTTAGATGCACACCCACTAGTTTCTTTTGTTGAGCTTTCATTCATATTTAGCTCTAGTGCATCCGTTGCATGGTAATCCCTACTCACTCACATTGATATCTATTGATGGGCATCTCCATAGCCCGTTGATACGCCTAGTCGATGTGAGACTATCTTTCTCCATTTTGTCTTCTCCACAACCACCTCTATTCCACCCATAGTGCTATATCCATGGCTCACGCCCATGTATTGCGTGAAAATTGAAAGGTTTGAAAAGATAGAGTATGAAAACAAGTGCTTGGCTGAAATCGGGGTTGTGCATGATATGAATATTTTGTGTGATTTAGAGGGAGCATAGCCAGACTATATGATTTTGTAGGGATAACTTTCTTTAGCCATAGTATTTTGAGAAGACATGATTGCTTTGTTAGTATGCTTGAAGTATTATTATTTCTTATGTCAATATAGACTTTTATCTTGAATCTTTCAGATCTGAACATTCATGCCACAATTAAGAGAATTACATTGAAAAACTATGTTGGTTAGAATTCCACATCAAAAATTCTTTCTTTATCATTTACCTACTCGAGGACGAGCAGGAATTAAGCTTGGGGATGCTTGATACGTCTCCAATGTATCTATAATTTTTGATTGTTCCATGCTATTATTCATGAAGTCTTGGATGTTTAATGGGCTTTATCATACACTTTTATATCATTTATGGGACTAACCTACTAACCCAAAGGCCCAGTCCAGATTGCTATTTTTTGCCTGTTTCAGGGTTTTGTAGAAAAAGAATATCAAACGGAATGAAACATTCGCGAGAGATATTTTTGGAGAAAATCACGCACATGGGACTTGAGAACCACGTCAGGGGAGCCTCGTGGGCCCCTCGAGCACCCCCCGGTGTCCTCCTTCCTCCTATATAAGTCTATGTACCCCGAAACCTTCGACAACAGAGAGAAAACCCTAATTCCACCGCCGTAACCTTCTGTTCCCGTGAGATCCCATCTTGGAGCCTGTTCCGGAGCTCCACCGGAGGGGGATCCTTCACGGAGTTCTTCTTCTTCATCATCATCGCCCTCACCATGAGTTGTGAGTAGTTTACCATAGACCTTCGGGTCCATAGCTAGTATCTAGATGTCTTCTTCTCTCTCTCTGGATCTCAATACAAAGTTCTCCTCGGTCTTCGAGGAGATCTATTTGATGTAATCTCTTTTTGCGGTGTGTTTGTCGAGATCCGATGAATTGTGAGTTTATGATCAAGATTATCTATGATAAATATTTGGTTCTTCTCTGAACTTTTTATGTGTGCTCATAATATCCTTGCAAGTCTCTTCGAATTATTGGTTTGGTTTGGCCTACTAGATCTATAGTTCTTGCAATGGGAGAAATGCTTGGCTTTGGGTTCAATCTTGCGGTGTCCTTTCCTAGTGACAGTACGGGCAGCAAGGCACATATTGTATTGTTGCCATCGAGGATAAAAAGATGGGGTTTATATCATATTGCTTGAGTTTATCCCTCTACATCATGTCATCTTTCTTAAGGCGTTACTCCGTTCTTATGAACTCAATACACCAGATGCATGCTGGATAGCGGTCGATGTGTGGAGTAATAGTAGTAGATGCAGAATCGTTTCGGTCTACTTGTCGCGGACGTGATGCCTATATACAATGATCATGGCTAGATAGTCTCATAATTATTTGCTTTTCTATCAATTGCTCGACAGTAATTTGTTTACCCGCCGTAGAATATCGCTATCATGAGAGAAGCCACTAGAGAACACTATGGCCCTCGGGTGTATTCTCAACATATCATTCTACATCTACTTTACTTTTACCACTTTTATTTTCTGTTCTTATAAACAAAAATACCAAAAATATAAACTATCATCTCTATCAGATCTCACTTTCGTAAGTGACCGTAAAGGGATTGACAACCCCTTATCGCGTTGGCTGCGAAGTTCTTATTTGTTTGTGCAGGTGCGAGGGACTCGCGCGTGGTCTCCTACTGGATTGATACCTTGGTTCTCAAAAGCTGAGGGAAATACTTATGCTACTGTGCTGCATCTCCCTTTCCTCTTCGAGGGAATACAACGCAAGCTCGAGAAGTAGCAATCTCCCTAAGGAAAAGTGGTTTAAATTCATCCTCCCATTGAAGTAAAAGTAGCTGAACCTGCCAAAGTTGAAGTAAATATTATCACTTATAATGTTGATCCTATTGTTCCTACCGCCTATATTGAGAAACCACCTTTCCCTATTAGAATAAAGGATCATGCTAATGCTTCAACTGTGGTTCGTAAGAGTAATACTAGAACACCTACACCCTCTGAGCAAATTAAAGTTGAACCTAGTATTGCTATGGTTAAGGATCTCTTGGTGGATAATATAGATGGGCATGTTATTTACCTCCATGAGGAAGCTGCTAGAATCGCCAGACCCAATACTAGGAATAAACATAGACCTGTTGTAGGCATGTCTATTACTTCTGTTAAAATAGGAGATCATTGCTATCATGGTTTATGTGATGTAGGTGCTAGTGCGAGTGTAATACCCATTTCCTTATATGAAGAAATTATGCACGATATTGCACCTGCTGAGTTAGAAGGTATTGATGTTACTATTAAGCTTGCCAATAGAGACACTATTTCACCAGTTGGGATTGTTAGAGATGTTGAAGTCTTGTGTGGGAAAGTTAAATACCCTACTGATTTTCTTGTTCTTGGTTTCCCACAAGACGATTTTTGCCCAATTATATTCGGTAGACCCTTCTTGAATACTGTTAATGCTAAGATAGACTGCGAAAAAGATATTGTTACTGTTGGATTAGGGGATATGTCTCATGATTTTAACTTTGCTAAATTTAGTAGACAACCCTATGATAAAGAATTGCCTAGTAAGGATGAAATTATTGGTCTTGCTTCTATTGATGTACCTCCTAACGACCCCTTAGAACAATATCTGCTAGACCATGAAAATGATATGTATATGAATGAGAAAAGGGAAATAGATGAAATATTCTTTAAACAGGGACCCTTATTGAAACACAACTTGCTTGTTGAAATACTAGGGGATCCTCCTCCACCCAAGGGTGATCCCGTGTTTGAACTCAAACCGTTACCTGATACTCTTAAGTATGTTTATCTTGATGAAAAGAAGATATATCCTGTTATTATTAGTGCTAACCTTTCAGAGCAAGAAGAAGGGAAATTATTGAAAACTCTGAAGAAGCACCGTGCGGCTATTGGATATACTCTTGATGATCTTAAGGGTATTAGTCCCACTCTATGCCAACACAAGATAAAATTGGAAAAGGACGCTCAATTGGTTATTGATCATCAACGACGGTTAAATCCTAGGATGAAAGAAGTGGTAAGGAAAGAAATACTGAAGCTTCTAGAGGCAGGTATAATTTATCCAGTTGCTGATAGTCAGTGGGTAAGCCATGTCCATTGTGTCCCAAAGAAGGGAGGTATTACCGTTGTTCCTAATGATAAAGATGAAATGACCCCGCAAAGAATTGTTACAAGTTATATGATGGTAATTGATTTCCGCAAATTAAATAAAGCTACAAAGAAAGATCATTATCCTTTACCTTTTATTGATCAAATGCTACAAAGGTTATCCATACATACTCATTTTTTCTTTCTAGATGGCTATTCTGGGTTTTCTCAAATACCTGTGTCAAAAGAGGATCAAGAAAAGACCACTTTTACATGTCCCTTTGGTACCTTTGCTTATAGACGTATGCCTTTTGGTTTATGTAATGCACCTGCTACCTTTCAAAGATGCATGATGGCTATATTCTCTGATTTTTGTGAAAAGATTGTTGAAGTTTTCATGGATGATTTTTCCGTTTATGGAACTTCTTTTGATGATTGCTTAAGCAACCTTGATCGAGTTTTGCAGAGATGGGAAGAAACTAATCTTGTCTTGAATTGGGAAAAGTGCCACTTTATGGTTAATGAAGGCATTGTCTTGGGGCATAAATTTTTTGAAATAGGTATTGAAGTGGATAAAGCTACAGTTGATGCTATTGAAAAGATGTCGTGTCCCAGGGACATCAATGGTATAAGAAGTTTCCTTGGTCATGCTGATTTTTATAGGAGGTTCATTAAGGACTTCTCCAAAATCTCTAGGCCTCGGACTAATCTCTTACAAAAAGATGTTCCTTTTGTCTTTGATGATGATTGTGTAGAAGCATTTGAAATACATAACAAAGCATTGATCTCTGCACCTATTGTCCAGCCTCCTGACTGGAATTTACCCTTTGAAATTATGTGCGATGCTAGTGATTATGCTATAGGTGCTGTTCTAGGACAAAGAGTTGATAAGAAATTGAATGTTATCCAGTATGCTAGTAAAACTCCAGACAGTGCCCAGAGAAATTATGTACTACAGAGAATGAATTTTTAGCAATTGTATTTGCTTGTGATAAGTTCAGACCTTATATTCTTGATTCTAAAGTAACTATTCACACTGATCATGCTGCTATTAAATATCTTATGGAAAAGAAAGATGCTAAACCTAGACTTATTAGATGGGTTCTCTTGCTACAAGAATTTGATTTGCATATTATTGATAGAAAGGGAGCTGAGGACCCCGTTGCACACAACTTGTCTAGGTTAGAGAATATTCTTGATGACCCACTACCTATTGATGATAGCTTTCCTGATGAACAATTAGCTTTCATAAATGCTTCTCATGCTGCTCCATGGTATGCTGATTATGCTAATTACATTGTCGCTAAATTTATACCACCTGGTTTCACTTACCAGCAAAAGAAAAAGTTCTTCTATGATTTAAGACATTACTTTTGGGATGACCCACACCTTTATAAAGAAGGAGTAGATGGTATTATTAGATGTTGTGTACCTGAGCATGAACAGGAACAGATCCTACGCAAGTGTCACTCCGAAGCTTATGGAGGACACCATGCTGGAGATAGAACTGCACATAAGGTACTGCAATCTGGTTTTTATTGGCCTACTCTCTTCAAGGATGCCCGTAAGTTTGTCTTATCTTGTGATGAATGTCAAAGAATTGGTAATATTAGTAGACGTCAAGAAATGCCTATGAATTATTCACTTGTTATTGAACCATTTGATGTCTAGGGCTTTGATTATATGGGACCGTTTCCTTCCTCTAATGGGTGTACACATATTTTAGTTGCTATTGATTATGTTACTAAGTGGGTAGAAGCTATTCCAACTAGTAGTGCTGATCATAACACCTCTATTAAGATGCTCAAAGAAGTTATTTTTCCGAGATTTGGAGTCCCTAGATACTTAATGAACGATGGTGGTTCACACTTTATTCATGGTGCTTTCCGTAGAATGCTTGCTAAGTATGATGTTAATCATAGAATTGCATTCCCTTACCACCCACAGTCTAGTGGTCAAATAGAACTAAGTAACAGAGAGATGAAATTAATTTTGCAAAAGACTGTTAATAGGTCTAGAAAGAATTGGTCCAAGAAACTTGATGATGCATTATGGGCCTATAGAACTGCATACAAAAATCCTATGGGCATGTCTCCGTATAAAATGGTCTATGGAAAGGCATGTCACTTACCTCTTGAACTAGAACATAAGGCATATTGGTCTATTATTGAGATCAATTACAATTTCAAACTTGCCGGTGAAAATAGGTTATTTGACATTAGCTCGCTCGATGAATGGAGAACCCAAGCCTATGAAAATTCCAAACCGTTTAAAGAAAAAGTTAAAAGATGGCATGACAAAAGGATACAAAAGCGGGAGTTTAACGTAGGTGATTATGTCTTTCTTTACAACTCTCATTTAAGATTTTTTGCAGGAAAACTTCTCTCTAAATGGGAAGGTCCTTACATTATCGAGGAGGTATATCGTTCCGATGCCATAAAAATCAACAACTTCGAAGGCACAAATCCGAAGGTGGTGAACGGTCAAAGAATCAAACATTATATCTCAGGTAATCCCATAAATGTTGAAACCAATGTTATTGAAACCGTAACCCCGGAGGAGTACATAAGGGACACTTTCCAGAATGATTCAGACTCCGAAAAGGAAGAGGTATGTGGTACGGTAAGTAAACCGACTCCAAAACAGCTCAAATGGCAATTTTTCTCCGTTTTGGAATATTTAGAAAAATAGAAAAATAAGAGGCAGTCCGGAAAGGACACGAGGCGCCATGAGGGTGGAGGGCCCGCCACCTACCTCGTGGGCACCTTGTGTGCCTCCCGGACTCCGTTTTCTTGCACGTTACTTCTTTCGGTCGGCAAAAAATCATTATATATTCCCCCGAAGGTTTTGACTACCGTATCATGCCAAAATCCTCTGTTTTTGTTTCGAGCTGTTTCTGTCGCAGATAAGAGGAAAGATGTCTTCTCAGGAATCAGTTGGAGAGAGTCGGGTGTCTCATCCAACACTCGGCCCAGGAGCAAACAACGAAGCTGACCACTTTGGGCCATCAACAGAGGAAGAGATGGAGGCTGACTTGAAAAGGATAGATGCCATAGAGGAAGATCAAGAACTTACTTCTCTGTTTCAAGCTGGATTCACGATGGGGGAACTACAGAGCTTAGCTATTCCAAACTCAGTCATCCCTACCAATGTCAGGTTTCTTTCTTATGAAAATATGAAAAAGAGTGTTACTTGTTCTCCCGCAGCTATGCAACATTCTTGGGTGAAAAGAGCTTTAGCCGTCACGGGCAAGCTCCGCAAGGAAATTATGGACCTCAAGCAGCAAGTCAACAAGCTCGAGGGGGAGAATCGTATCCTGAGGGGTATCATCGCCAAGAATATCACATAACCACCTCCGAAGAAAGAGACATGATCACATGGGTATGGGCACTCCCCTTGGCAACTGCCAAGCTTGGGGGAGGTCCCCGGTATCGTATCACCATCACACTCCTACCTTTACCATTTTTCTTAGTTCGATCCTTTTGGTAATATCTTGATCTAGTAGAAGAAAGTTTAGTATGATCTAGTTGTGAGCTTTGCTTTATGATCTTTATCATTGTAATCGAGTTCGTGAGCTATATAATAAAGATTAGCTTTGAGTCAAGGGCTTGAATTTCTCACTATGATCATGAGATAATAAAAGAAAATATAAAAAATATCAAAGAGATCATATTGAGCTTATGGAAAGTAATGACTTCACATATAAAGAGTATGATGAATAAAAATTGTTGAGGGTTGACCAACATAGTTTTGGTCATCGTTGCAATTAATAGGAAGTAATAAGGAAAGAGAGGTTTTCACATATAAATATACTATCTTGGACATCTTTTATGATTGTGAGCACTCATTAAAATATGACATGCTAAAGAGTTGATGTGGGACAAGGAAGACAACGTAATGGGTTATGTCTTCTTATATCCGGAACAAAGTATATTGTCATGGATCATCCAACATGTTGAGCTTGCCTTTCCCCCTCATGCTAGCTAAACTCCTTGCACCAAGTAGAGATACTACTTGTGCTTCCATACATCCTTAAACCCAGTTTTGCCATGAGAGTCCACCATACCTACCTATGGATTGAGTAGGATCCTTCAAGTAAGTTGTCATTGTTGCAACTCTCTAAAATATGTATGATCTATTAGTGTGGAGAAAATAAACTTTATACGATCTTGTGATATGGAAGCAATAAAAGCGACGGACTGCATAATAAAGGTCCATATCAGAAGTGGCAATATAAAGTGATATTCTTTCGCACTAAGATTTTGTACATCCAACCATAAAAGCACATGACAACCTCTGCTTCCCTCTGCAAAGGGCCTATCTATTATTCTTACCTTATAGGAGTCATGGCGATCTTCACCTTTCCTTTTTACATTTTATCCTTTGGCAAGCACATTGTGTTGGAAAGATCCTGACATATATACCCAATTGGATGTAAGCTATCATGAACCATTATTGTTGACATGACCCTTGTGGTAAAATGTTGGGAGGCAGCACTATAAGCCCCTATCTTTCTCTGTGTCCGATTAAAACCCCATACTCATAAGTGTTGTGTGAGTGTTAGCAATTGTGAAAGACTAAATGATGGTTGAGTATGTGGACTTGCTGAAAAGCTCTTATATTGACTCTTTCCGATGTTACAATAAATTGCACTTGCTTCAATGACCGAGATCATAGTTTGTTAGCTTTCAATGAAGTTTATGATTCATACTTGACATTGTGAATAGATTGTTACTCTATCGTAAGAAATCATATGAAAATTTATATATGTTGTTCTTATAAGAATGATCATGATGCCCTCATGTCCATGTTTTATTTTATCGACACCTCTATCTCTAAACATGTGGACATATTTTTCGATATCGGCTTTCGCTTGAGGACAAGCGAGGTCTAAGCTTGGGGGAGTTGATACGTTCATTTTGCATCATGCTTTTATGTTGATATTTATTGCATTATGGGCTGTTATTACACATTATGTCACAATACTTATGCCTTTTCTCTCTTGTTTTACAAGGTTTACATGAAGAGGGAGAATGCCGACAGCTGGAATTCTGGGCTGGAAAAGGAGCAAACATTGGAGACCTATTCTGCACAACTCAAAAAGCCCTGAAACTCGACGAAACTCCGTTTCAGAAAATATAAAAATATGTAGCGAAAGAAGTACAGGAGGGCCCCCCACCCTCGTGGGCCACCTGGCAGCCCCCCGGTGCCCATTTTCTGCTGTATGAGGTGTTTTGACCTGGAAAAAATCGGGAGGAGGCTTTCGGGATGAAGCGTCGCCGTCTCGAGGCGGAACCTTGGCGAAACCGGGCTCCGGCGGAGCTGTTCTGCCGGGGTTACTTCCCTTCGGGAGGGGGAATTCGTCACCATCGTCATCACCAACAACTCTCCCATCTTGGGGAGGGTTATCTTCATCAACATATTCACCAACACCATCTCCTCTCAAACCCTAGTTCATCTCTTGTATCCAATATTTGTATCAAAACCTCAGATTGGTACCTGCAGGTTGCTAGTAGTGTTGATTACTCCTTGTAGTTGATGCTAGTTGGTTTACCTGGTGGAAGATCATATGTTCAGATCCATTATGCATATTAATACCCCTCTGATTATGAACATGAATATGCTTTGTGAGTAGTTACGTTAGTTCCCGAGGACATGGGAGAAGTCTTGCTATAAGTAGTCATGTGAATTTGGTATTCGTTCGATATTTTGATGAGATGCATGTTGTCTTTCCTCTAGTGGTGTCATGTGAACATCGACTACATGACACTTCACCATTGTTTGGGCCTAGAGGAAGACATTGGGAAGTAATAAGTAGATGATGGGTTGCTAGAGTGACAGAAGCTTAAACCCTAGTTTATGTGTTGCTTCGTAAGGGGCTGATTTGGATCCACCTATTTCATGCTATGGTTAGGTTTACCTTAATACTTCTTTTGTAGTTGCGAATGCTTGCAATAGAGGTTAATCATAAGTGGGATGCTTGTCCACGTAAGGGCATCACCCAAGCACTGGTCCACCCACATACCAAATTATCAAAGTAACGAACGCGAATCATATGAGCATGATGAAAACTAGCTTGACGACATTCCCATGTGTCCTCGGGAGCGTTTTCCTTCATATAAGAGTTTGTCCAGGCTTGTCCTTTGCTACAAAAAGGATTGGGCCATCTTGCTGCACTTTATTTACTTTTACTATTTATTACTTCTTACCAATCATCTTATCACAAAACTATCTGTTACCGATAATTTTAGTGCTTGCAGAAAATAGCTTACTGAAAACTGCCTATCATTTCCTTCTGCTCCTCGTTGGGTTCGACACTCTTACTTATCGAAAGGACTACGATAGATCCCCTACACTTATGAGTCATCAGCTCACATGGGCCCGGCAAACTGGGCAATATAAATGATGATTCCTGGAAAAGATTGTGGAAGTTGTCGTGTCCTAGCAACATTTAGATGTTCGCATGGCGTTGATACGTCCAAAACGTATCTATAATTTCTGCTTGCTCCATGCCTCTTTTGGGTGATATTGCTATGATATTTATACACTTCCATACACTTTTGATCATATTTGGACTAACCTATTAACTTAGTGCACCCCAGTGCCAGTTTCTGTTTTCTGCTGTTTTTGTATTTCAGGTTTTCCCATTACGAGAACTGTCAGAAAAATCCCGGAAAAATTATATAAAAAATCAGCGTTCCAGAAGCTTCCCAGCAGCCAAAGTACAACCGGAGGGGGGGCCACCAGGGCTCCAGGCGCCCTGGTGGCGCGGCCCCCTGGCCGCGCCGGCGGGGCGCCTGGGCCCCCCGAGCCTCCGCTGATGCCCCCCTTTGGCATATATTTATATCGTGTCCCGAAACCCTCGAGACGGGAACCCTTTTTCGCGATCTCATCTCTGTTCCGCCGCCGCCGCCGCTTCCAACATCGGGAGCACCAGGAGAACTCTTCCCGGCACCCTGCCGGAGGGGAGGATCACCACCGGGAGCTTCTCCACCACCATGGACGCCTCCCGAATGAGTTGTGAGTAGTCTCTCTTGGACCATGGGTCCATGACCAGTAGCTATGTGATGTTCTCCTCCCCTTCTTGTGCTTCACTAATTAGTCCTCGTGAGCTGCCCTACATGATCGAGGCACATATGTAATCCTTATGATGTTGCTATGTTGAGTTTGCTGGGATCCGATGGATTGTGAGATTATGTTCAGATTGTGTTTGAGTAATATATTTGATCTACCTCGTTTATATTTATGTTCGTAAGTAATTCTTGCATGTTCTCCGTTGTTATTTATTGCTTTGGCCAAGTAGTAGGTAGTGACTCCAAGAGGGAACGTTATGCTTGATTGTGGGTTCATGCCCCTCGATGACTAGCTTGAGTGACAGAAACATGAGTCTAGGGGATGTGCTGTTGCCACAAGGGGGAAAACAACGGTGCTTGTGCCCGCGGGTGCAAGGATTGTTTACTTTACGCAAAGTTCTTTTAATGCAGTTGTCTGTTGCTTTGAGTTTACACTATGGGTGGGACTCGCAACTTAATACCAGCGAGATGTTCTGGATAGATATCTCAAGGTGGATGATTAGTAGTAGATGCAGATGGATTTCGGTCTACTTGCCTTGGCGTACCGCCCATGCTTTGAAACTCTACCTTTCTTGTAACATAGTTAGCATTGGTTTGCGCACATAATTCTGTCAATTGCCCAGCTGTAATTCGTTTACCTCACATAGCTGTTTTATCGTCTTTTGGGAGAGAGACATCACTAGTGAACATCATGGGACCCCGGTCCATATTACCATCACTGATCAGACCCGCTATTTACTTTCCGCTTTTTACTTACTATTGCAGCAATACCTATCACTATTATCACTTGCGTTTGATCCTTTGTAAACTACAAGGCCGGAGAGATTGACAACCTCTCTGTACTCGTTGGGAGCAAAGTTATTTGTATCTGTGTGCAGGTCCACGTTGATTGCTAATATCTGGCGCCGTTAGCAGTTGACACCTTCTTGTTGAAACTGGGAGTCTCAGGGAAATCGATCCTTGGTATCTTTGCCAAGGGAAAACTTCCGCTACACTGCATCTCAAACCTTCCACTTGGGGTAACCAACGAGGGGCGAGAAGCCATCAGGCGTCTCAAGCATGATTCTCTTGCCTTCCGTACCAACGTGGCGAGAAAGGGGATGCCCATTGCTGATACTAAGTGCCTGTTCTGTGGACAAGCGGACGAGGATGGTGCCCACCTATTCATCAAATGTAAGAGAGCGAAGGAGGTGTGGAGATTGCTTGAGATGGAGAGAGAACGCCCTACGCTGGAGAACATTGGGCTCGTGCATGCAGTTCTAGATTTCCTCTGGGGTCTTGATGTAAATAAACAACTACATGCGCTAACCTTTTGGTGGCTGTGGTGGTCCAACCGAAATAAACTAAGGCAGGGGTAGATGCCCTGGTCTGCTGAGACGGTGGCGCGTCGCACGAGGAGCAGTGTGTTGGAGTACCTGGATGTATTCAGGAAGCAGCCGGACAAACCAGTGCCTGACATGTGGAGGCCGCCGACGCACACCGAGATCAAGATTAACGTGGACGGATCCCTTGTACCCAGACAAAAACCATGCAGGTTGGGGTATAGCCATAAGAACAAAAGACGATAGTCTGGTCTATGCTCGGGCTTGTAGGCAGGAATACACCACGGATGCATTTGCTGCAGAGATCTTCGCTATGCTGCATGCTGTTCATACTGTGGCAGATCCTGGAATAGTCTAGGTGGAACTGGAGATCGATGCCCAATTGGTGGCGGAAGCTTTGGACATGCAGAAGGCCGATTCTTCGGTGTATGCAACGGTCATAGAAGACATAAAATACCATTTGAAGCTTTGGTTTTCCAATTTTACTATCTCTGTTTGTAGGCGTAGTGCAAATTCTGTTGCTCATGAGATCACCATTATTGGCCGTGTCTGTGAACCTAACCACTTCTTAGAGTGGGAGTCTAATGTACCCACCCATGTGGGCCTTTGTGTCTTGGACGATTTGCCTAAGAACAGTTAAGTTATAAAGCGTTGGCTTTGCCTAAAAAAACACATCTCTCAAAAAAAAGTCTCAACACAAAAACGCCACGCCACAAAGCACTCTTCCCTTCTCCGGACCCTCTAATTCGCGCTCAGTTTCCTACCGCAATGAGACATTCTCTTCTAAAACCGGTTGACTCCCACCTCACTTTTGCCATGGCACATACTCCCCTTCACACCGTACTTCCCCACGGACCTTCAAAGAGGAATCCCCCGCCAACGGCCCCACTCTCAGCCCTAATCCCTCCCCATGTGTTCATGTTGTTCCACCACCACCATGAAGGCATACGATAGGTCGAGCATGGGAGGAGAAATTTTGCGGCGGCGGCGCAACCTCCACAGTAGAGAAATTCTATGCATGAGGGAATCTAGTACATAACATCGAGGGAAGAGGACATGAGTAGCTTGCGAGGACAGACTGAATCAGAATAAAAAATCAATAAAATTAGTGCATGCGAGGTGGGAAGGTGGGGATGAAACCAATGAAATGATTGAAAGGAAGGGAAGTGGACGAAACAACCTAGACACCCCTCTTTGATAGTAGAGATGATGATATATAGATCACACATATTTGAATTCCCTTGCATTGCTACAGAGAAAAAAAGCACCCAAATGCAACTTGCTCATTTCTAAATTAAACTTAGATACCTTATTCCAGTCTTAACTCATAACTCTCCTTCCACCCAAGTACCAACTTAAACCTACTTTAGTCTTATAGTCCAAAGGCATTGATTGCTCATAAAATACTCTTTGATATCATCTTTCTTATGCACGATCAAAAACCTAGTGCTTGCAAAAAATATGCATAAGGGCAAACATTATAGAACTATGTCGACATGTTTGATTGAAAAACTGGAACCACTATAATTATCAACTCAATGGCCGAGTAACACAATTTAGTTTATCACATATGCATGAAAAGAATAGCCATGGTTATTGGTTAAAGCGTGATAATGTGCAAAAACATCTCAGCAACTACATAATTTGTAGAATGGAAGACAGAGAGACATGATGATTTGTTAATAAAACATAATAGTAGAACGTGTCATGAGTTCATGACATGATCAATATGTGGTGTTCTGTCTGCTTCCCTAAAGTGCGATTTCCACTCTCCTTATCTTATGTTTTGAAACTAAAAAGACAAAGTAGTGGGCCGTCATTCATCACTCATCACCCCTTGAAAACTTAGGATAACAGCAGTACCAATTTAGGGTGGCAGAATGCGCAATATACTACACGCTCTTGTGCTAATCTAATTCAATTAAATCACCAAAAGTGCAGGTTTGGCCTCCCCATCCCAAAGCTACATTAAGGGAAAAAACATTTCAAGAATAACTCGTTTGGAAAGTAAAGGGAATTACAAAGAGGATAAACAACATTAATGAGAAAAACAACTACCATATGGTGAAGGTCAATCTACAAGGTAGAAAATACCTATAAAACAACGAAAGACTACAACAGATAATTAACAAATGTCATATGGATTGTTTTTAAAGAGAAACATTGTTACAAATTAATTCTCAAACAAAGTAGTTAAGAATGTCTCCTTGCGGACGAAAAAATGACTCATCATGATATTTATCTGGAAGAAGCTCCCCAGTTGTCATTACCATCAGGAATCACTGCCTTTCTTTCACAGTATAACTGCATAGCAAAAGGATATATTTAGTGACAGGCATTCATGTGGTTCTAAATCCAAAATATTCCTTTCTAAAAGGAAATAAATCAAAATGGAATTAAATGATTGAGAAACCATGACAAGCATAAGGTCATTTTATAGTAATGTAGAAAGTGCAAATACAAACACTTCAAAGCTTTATGTCATAAAGGATTACAAAGATGTATTTGGAAATTTCTAAACTGGACTTGCTACAGTTACAACAGCATATTTAGATGAAAATATAGTAATAGATGGCACGTAATTCATTTATCTGTTGTGCCAGAAAACTAACATATTGAAGCAAAAACTTGAGGAACACCTTGAAACAAGACATTTAGGAAGTCGTGATGCGACCAACCCTACAACAACCAGCAGGACCTCTTTCAAGATGCCGCTGAGCTAGCTGCGTCGGCTTCCTTCTCCCTTCTGGCACTTGCTGGTTCTCCTTACTAGCTTCTGCTCCTGCTTCTTGGTTCTCTCTAGATTGGTCAGGGTTTGCATGATTTGCGAGGTTTCCACCTGAGACGCTAAAATTGAATTAATTACATCGTACTGCCTACTAAATAAAACATGTGTTGATTATTGGTGCCCATTGTTAAAATAAGGATATTAGTAATCAGAGTAAATGCTTGACAACCAGAAAAATATCAGACATATTACACCAAGAAGTAAATGTTGATGAGTCTTCAACTTCGATCCTCTTGTTCCAACGATGACTACGGCAACTACGCTCTTGAGGAAGGAGAGGTAGCCATCTTCAAGGTTGTTGAACTGCAACAAAGATCCATCAAACAAATGAAAGGCAAATATCGCATCATGATTCTTAAAATATTTTTTAAAGTAGTGAACTAAACGCTCTTATATTTGTTTACATAGGGTATATCAATCAAATATTAATAAACAGGTGCATGAGAAGTTTTGAATCCCATCAGAGGAAGTTTCATTAAATTTATGCAATCAAACAACAAAACATCTTGAGTTAGATAGAATTAGCATTGCGGTTCAGATAATCAAATCAGTGAAATATAGTAGCTTGGCAGGGTAGAATTGATAGCGCCATTAGATAGAAGAATATTGCAACTGTAAACTTAACTTGTTGTTGATAATTAGAACTAAAAGAGTTGTCACAAAATAGAAACTGAGTGAATCCCTTCCTTAGCACATCCTAGATGTGGGCAAACAAAATCCTTTTGTTCTTTGTGAGTAAGATGGTGCCCCTTCGACTTGAAGCTATCTACAGATTTCTTCAGAACGAACATGAGCTGATTCATCAATTGTACAAAAAGAAACATTCAGATAGTTAGGAACTATATTCGCCCTTCAAAATTATATCATAGATATAACTGTTGTGTAGTTCACAAGTAATCGATACATGACACAATCGAAGGTCTTGGATGTAAAGTTATGCTGAAGCAAATCACTAGGACTTAATAAATGCAATTCCCCTTAATAGTAAATTGCTCGTGAGCTCAAGTTAACATGCCCCAATAATAGTCAAGAAGGCTGGACTGGTTGATGAAAACTAATGGAATTGTAAAAAAAACAAGGTAAAAACAAATAATTTTACCTGGCACCGGGTGACCTAGCGTGAGTTTGTAAAAGCCGCAATCTGAACATGCAAGAATGGAGTTCTATACTCACTGGTATGCGTTGGTGCTATACAAAAGGTTTTTAACCCCTTTCCGCGACGGTGTTCGGAACCGTCGCGAAGTGAGTGACGGTGATAGGGGGTCCTTCCCACATGACCCAGAAACCATCGGGGATAGGGAGGCAAGATGCATATACAGTACTCCTACTCGTTTGTGCTCGCATTGGCATCGCAGTCGGTATTCTGTGGTGCTACGTTTACAATGCGCGACCCATCACAAACGGTTCACTATTATTGAACGTGTATGATAAGCATACAATCACACACACAAACCGTATGCGATAACTAATTAAGAAGATTAGCTAATCGTTGTACGAGTGTCGGATAGGATTACAAAACATCGGACCGTCGTAACATCGTCGTACACGACAACTATCACACACATTATTCTATGGTGCAACATTTACGATGCATACTTCATCAGAAACAATGCATGGTTGCGAATCATGTATGATAATGCAACTATCACAAACGTTTAGTATGGGCCCATCGTTTGTGATATGGTCTGACATCGCACACGCTTTGCAAGCGGCAACTGTGTGCATGCTTGCACATGTTTCCTCTCTGTGAACCGTCTCGGATTATGGTGTATATCGCAAACGTTTGTGTTTTACCAACCGTGTGTCTCGTAACGACCTGGAGAGCGTAATTTCACCGTAATTTAATTTCTGCTATTTCAAATTGTACCGGATTTGAATTTGAATTTGAATGTATGCTATAGCTTTATTCATATCCAGCAGGTTCAAACAACCAATGCATTATTAGATTCATAGGTACATATGTTCAAGAATTACATAAGAACCAAATAAATAATGATGAATCACAGTTGCATACTTGTACTATTAAAGACGGTAAAGAAAGAGGCGAAATACATTTTGGTTGCTGAACAAGGTGAAGCGGAATGCCCATATTGTGCCCTCCTCCATGCAGAAGGCACGCACGACTCTAGTCCAACCCCTTGTGATGGCTGATCGCCCATTCTTCATGGTCTTCATGAAAACATCTAGATAATCATTGTGTTCTAGTAGAAATATGATAACCCACAAGTATAGGGGATCGTTTGTAGCCTTTTTGGTAAGTAAGAGTGTCGAACCCAACGAGGAGCTAAAGTTAGAACAAATATTCCCTCAAGTTCTATCGACCACCGATACAACTCTACGCACGCTTAACGTTTGCTTTACCGGAAACAAGTATGAAACTATTTTGTAGGTGTGATGCTAGAACTACTTTGCAAGAATAAAACTAGAAATACTTTGCAAGATAATAACAGTGGATAGCTTTTGTCAACAAGAAAGTTATTTGTCCCTAGATAATCGATAACAAGTACCGGTAATCATTCTTGCAAGTTTATATGAGGGAGAGGCATGCGCTAACATACTTTCTCTACTGGGATCATATGCACTTATGATTGGAACTCTAGCAAGCATCTGCAACTACTAAAGATCATTAAGGTCGTGAAACCCAACCATAGCATTAAGTATCAAGTCCTCTTTACTCCCATACGTCATACCCCACCTACTCGGGTTTAAGTTTACGTCACTCTCGCAACTCACCGTAAGCGAACCATGAACATATTGCAACACCCTACAGCGGGGGCCCCTCACATTTGCGCGAGAACGGAGGGCACTGTAGGACAACACCATAAATAAAATATACAATCATACCAACCAAGATCACGATTAACCCAGAGGACAAAGCGGATATAGTCAAACATCATAGGATAACCATAGATCAGTGGGAAATAATATATGGAGTTGAGAACCATGTTTAAGTAGAGATTACAGTGGGGGGAAAGAGGTGTTAGACCGCTGCAATGAGGGGGAGAGAGTTGGTGTGGACGGTAGCAAGATTGTTGATGTAGATCGCCGTCCCAATCGTTGCCCCGGTGGCACTCTGGCGCCACCGGAAGCGAGGGGGAGAGAGCCCCCTCCTTATCCTTCTTCCTTGGCCTCCTCCCTAGGTGGGAGAAGGGTTCTTCCTCTGGTCCTTGGTCTCCATGGCATGGGAGGGGCGAGATCCCCTCCGAGATTGGATCTGTCTCTTTGTCTCTCTCTGTTTCGCGTCCCCGAGATCTGGCCCTTCACCGTTTCTTAAATTACCGGAGATCCGTAACTCTGATTGCGCTGAAATTTTGACACGATTTTTATCCATAAATTAGCTTTCTTGTGCCATAAGAAGGGCCCTAACCGACGTTCGAGGATGGCACAAGACACCAGGGTGCGCCTTGGTGGGTTGTGGGCACTACGGGCCCCCGTTTGCATTGCTTCCACCTCCCAAAAATCACATATATTCCAAAATAATTCTCCGTGAAATTTTATTGTATTTGGACTTCGTTTGATATGGATTTTCTGCGATACAAACAACATGCAAAAAACAGGAACTGACACTAGGCACTGGAACAGTAAGTTAGTCCAATAAATCATATAAATAGTTGCCAAAAATATGTGAATGTTGTATAATATTGGCACGAAACAATCAAAAATTATAGATACGACGGAGAGATATCAGCATCCCCAAGCTTAATTCCTGCTTATCCTCGAGTAGGTAAATGATAAAAAAGATATTTTTTATGTGGAATGCCACCTAGCATAAACTTGATCATATATCTAGTCATGGCATGAATATTAAGACATGAGTGATTCAAAGCAATAGTCTATAATTTGATATAAAGACAATACTTGGGCATCCCAACAAACAATCATGTCTTTCAAAATATCAAATGCTAAAGAACGTTATCCCTACATAAATCATATAGTCTTGTCATGCTCTGTCTTCCCATCTCAAAGTATAAATCATGTACTACCCCAGTGTCAGCCAAGCAATTGGTTCATACTTTTTAACGCGCTTCAACATTTTCAACTTTCACGCAATACATGAGCGCAAGCCATGGATATAGCAATATAGGTGGAATATAATGTGGTGGTAGTAGACAAAAGAAGGGAAGAAAGTCTCACATCAACCAGGCAAACTGATGGACTATGGAGATGTCCATCAATCGATATCAATGTGAGGAGTAGGGATTTCCATGCAACCAATGCACTAAGAGCTATAAGTGTATGAAAGCTCAATATGAAACTAAGTGGGTATGCATCAAACTCTACTATGGAAAAATTCCCATTAGTATATGAAAGTGACAACATATGAGACTCTCTATATGAAAAAATGGTGCTACTTTGAAGCACAAGTGTGCAATTGGCATGCTCTATTTTTTCCTTCTTTTCTTTTCTCTTTTTGGGTGGGCTTCTTTGGCCTCTTTTATTATTATTATTTTTTAATATTTGTTTCTCTCATTGTCCGGAGTCTCATCCCGACTTGTGGGGGAATCATAGTTTCCATCATCCTTTCCTCACTAGGGCATGCTCTAATAATGGATAATGATGATCATCACACCCATATTTACTTATAACTCAACAGAAATACAAATTACAGCTCGATACCTATGACATAGTATGACTCTATATGAATGCCTCTGGCAGTGTACCAGGATGTGCAATGATCTAGCATAGCAAAGATATCAAAAACGAACAAGCCATGAAAATATCGTGCTAGCTGTCTTACAATCATGCAAAGCAATATGAAAATGAATGCTCAAGTCAACTATATAATGGAAGTGCATGGCAATATATCTCGGAATGGCTATGGAAATGCCATAATAGGTAGGTATGGTGGCTGTTTTGAGCAAGGTATAATAAAGTTTATGCACCGACGAAAGTTGCGCGGCACGAGAGAGGTTAGCAATTATGAAAGGGTGAGAGTGCGTATAATCAATGACTCACATTAGTCATAAAGAAGTCATATACTTATCGCAAAAGTTTATTAGCCCTCGAAGCAAAGTAATACTACGCATGCTCCTATGGGGGAGGTTGGTAGGAATTAACCATCGCGCGCCCTCGACCTTCACACAAAGATAGGACAATCAAGGATAAATTGTGCTCCAACTTCCCGGCATAACGAGAGACTATACGTGCATGCTTCGGGAATCACAAACCTTAACACCAATATCTTACTAAACATGTTCATCCACTAGTACCTCCCACATATTATCATCTCTATATCTCCAAACTATTGCAAGGAATCAAACATATCATATTCAGTGATCCATAAGTTTTATGTAGGATTTTATGACTAACCATGCAATTGACCAACTCCGTTTGTCTCTCTAAATAGATATAAGTGAAGCATGAGAGTTTAATTCTTTCTACAAAAGATCATGCTCTAACAAATATAAGTGAAGCACGAGAGCATTCTACGAACATCGGTTTTCTATGTGAAGAGAAACATGCAATCCAAACTTCAAAAGATATAAGTGAAGCTCATGAAGCATTATATAAAGCCATACTCAAAAGATATAAGTGAAGTGCAAAGAGCATTCTACAAATTGACCAAGGACTTCATACCAGCATGGTGCATTATTAAAATAAAAATAAAAAGCACACGACGCTCCAAGAATTTACGCATATCATGTGAACGAAACGAATATGAAAACATACCGATACTTGTTGAAGAAAGATGGGATGCCTTACGGGGCATCCCCAAGCTTAGACGCTTGAGTCTCCTTGAATATTTACTTGGGGTGCCTTGGGCATCCCTAAGCTTTAGCTCTTGCCTCTCCTCCTTCTCCTCACATTAAGACCTCCTCGACCTTCGAACACTTCATCCACACAAAACTTAATCGAACTTTTAGTGGCGGAGTTAGTGCATATGATCAATGAAATACCATCATGTACTGCTCTAACATTATTGTATAATTATAAACAAACATTACCCATTGTATGCTATCACAATTCTATGGCCCCAGGTTAAGGAGGCTTCAACAAGAATTCAAACATAAGCAAATAATGAAGCTATAACATCAATATGTGAAAACAAGGACATTATGTAAAGATTTGAACATTCACCATACATCTATAACTATAAAAACTCTAAAAAATTAGGAAAAATAAAATTTTTGGATAGCAAGATTGTGCAAAAAGTTTCAGAACTGTTTGACGTTCCAGTAAAAAAAATGTAAAATCGCGCACTACAACCAAAGTTTCTGTTTTGCACCGCACAAACCAACAAGCAATCTAATCATCCTAAAGGCAAACTCTTGGCACATTATTTTTATAATACAATGGACTTGTACAAGGGGATAATTATTTTTGTTGAAAAGTTTCTGTAATTAAGATTCACAAAGTTTCCATGGGCATGAACAAAGTTCAAGGACGGCCCCCACTTCAACGATGCTCGTCCTTCTTACTTTCACTTTTCTTTTTTAGAAAGTTTTAGGTTCCCCTCTATATTTTTTGTTTTTTAATCTTTATAAAAGCACTCAACAGAAATAAATGACTCTCTAAAACTTCCGGGTTGTCTCCCTGGCAGCGCTTTCTTTAAAGCCATTAAGCTTGGCATAAAGTGCTCAAGTAATGAATCCACCCGGATCCCAAGGTATATCAAAGCCAGTTTTAATTAGCAATGATTTGGCATTTAGTAGTGAGCACAAAGCAACATATATCATGCAATGACGAAGTCTAACTCTCTTCCTATGCATCGGTATGTCATACAAGAACAATTCATGCACATCAAGTAAAGGCCAATACATAGCATAAGCAGTTTCTTGAAATTTTGTTGTGTTGGAAACATAAAAAGGTGGAGATATAGTTCCTCTCTCATAATAATTGCGAGTAGGAGCAGCAAGCACATGCATATTATACTCATCAAAATCATCCTGTGTAATGATAGAATGCAACCCATCAATATAATCCTTAATAAGAGCAAACTTCTCCGATATAGTGTAGTTTGGAGAATTCAAAAAGATAATAGGACTATCATGTGTGGGTACAATAGGAACAATTTCATTCTTGACATAAGGAACTATAACAATTTCATCTCCATAAGCATAATTCATATTGGCATCTTGGCCACAAGCATAGCAAGCATCATCAAAAAGGGTTATTTGAAAAGAATCAACGGGATCATAACAATCATCATGGCATTCATCCTTCGGTAAATTCAAAGGGAAATTAAACAATGTATAGGATAAAGAGTTACTCTCATTAGAAGGTGGGAACGGGTGATCAATCCGCTCTTCCTCATTTTGTTCTTCGCTCTCCTCCTCGTCTTTTTCATCCAATGAGCACACAATGTCATTAATTTCTTCTTTCACAGACTCCTGCAAAATATTAGTCTCTTCTTGGATAACAGAGACGTTCTCAATAAACGTATCAGTATACGCATTGTATTTATAATTCAAAAAGCAATATTTAAGTATGGAAAAATTTTCAGATATGTAAACAACATCATCATAATTTTCATACTCTTCAAACAAACATTTAATTTCACAAGCACCCTTAAAAGCAACAAATTATTCTATTTGTTACACATCATAGTAATCATATATACCATTAGCATAAGAAGCCAAGGTTTTATTATCATTGAATACACATGAAAAGGGAAGATGTGGAGCATTCATCCTAGAGCAACAAGTATAATCGTATCTCAAGCATAAATTATAAGCATACCAATGCAACATATGAATTTGATCCCATAACAATTTACCTTCATTAGTCAAGCGGTAATCCCTAAAGTATTCACGTTGATCCGATGTTACTCCCATTATATAGTTGAATTGGGTTTTCTCAGGATTATCAAAGTAGTGCATAATATCTTTCACATAACCAGCATCAAGGGTTTTAGGCAGTTCCCCATCTCCATGAGCAGCAAGTACCACTAATTATTTTGGTGTTTCATGTTCTATATCCATGACTAAAGCTACATGACTAAAGCTAGAGAACAACTTAGAACAGAAAATAAAAAATACTTAGTGATAAAGCAAACAAGCACACACGAGAAAATTCACCCCACGCTATAACTCCCCGGCAACGACATTAGAAAAAGGTCTTGATAACCCACAAGTATAGGGGATTGTTTGTAGCCTTTTTCGATAAGTAAGAGTGTCGAACCCAACGAGCAGCTAAAGGTAGAACAAATATTCCCTCAAGTTGTATCGATCACCGATACAACTCTACGCATGCTTAACGTTTGCTTTACCGGAAACAAGTATGAAACTATTTTGTAGGTGTGATGCTAGAACTACTTTGGAAGAATAAAACTAGGAGTACTTTGCAAGATAATAAAAGTGGATAGCTTTTTTCAACAAGAAAGTTATTTGTCCCTAGGTAATCGATAACAAGTACCGGTAATCATTCTTGCAATTTTATATGAGGGAGAGGCATGGGCTAACATACTTTCTCTATTTGGATCATATGCACTTATGATTGGAACTCTAGCAAGCATCAGCAACTACTAAAGATCATTAAGGTCGTGAAACCCAACCATAGCATTAAGTATCAAGTCCTCTTACTACCATACGTCATACCCCACCTACTCGGGTTTAAGTTTCTGTCACTCTAGCAACCCACCGTAAGCGAAGCATGAACATATTGCAACACCCTACAGCGGGGGCCCCTCATGTTTGGGCGAGAATGGAGGGCACCGTAGGACAACACCATAAATAAAATATACAATCATACCAACCAAGATCACGATTAACCCACAGGACAAAGCGGATCTACTAAAACATCATAGGATAACCATAGATCATTGGGAAATAATATATGGAGTTGAGCACCGTGTTTAAGTAGAGACTACAATGGGGGGAAATAGGTGTTACACCGCTGCAATGAGGGGGAGAGAGTTTGCGTGGATGGTACAAAGATTGTTGATGTAGATCGCCGTCCCGATCATTGCCCCGGTGGCACTCCGGTGCCACCGAAAGCGAGGGGGAGAGCCCCCCTCCTTCTCCTTCTTCCTTGGCCTCCACCCTAGGTGGGAGAAGGGTTCTCCCTCTGGTCCTTGGTCTCGAAGGCATGGGAGGGGCGAGAGCCCCTCCGAGATTGGATCGGTCTATCTGTCTCTCTCTGTTTCGCGCCCCCCAGATCCTGCCCTTCAGCGTTTCTTAAATTCTCGGAGATCCGTAACTCCGATTGCACTGAAAGTTTGACATGATTTTATCCATAAATTAGCTTTCTTGCGCCAGAAGAAGGGCCCCAACCAACGTTTGAGGAGGGCACAAGACACCAGGGCGCGCCTGGGACCTATGGCGCGCCCTGGTGGGTTGTGGGCACTATGGGCCCCCGTTTGCGTTGCTTCCACCTCCCAAAAATCACATATATTCCAAAATAATTCGTCATGAAATTTTATTGCATTTGGACTTCGTTTGATATGGATTTTCTGCGATACAAAAAACATGCAAAAACCAAGAACTGGCACTGGGCACTGGATCAGTAAGTTAGTCCAATAAATCATATAAATAGTTACAAAAAATATGTGAAAGTTGTATAATATTGGCATGAAACAATCGAAAATTATAGATACGACAGATACGTATCAAAATACTTTAACCTTTGCATGCCTACCAATCATGTAGTTTGAGAGGTAATCTTGAGTAAACTGCTTTGGCAACCACTAAAAAGGAAAAAGATTCAGACATTGTCATCTAACACAACTCATTATGGGCAGTAAAAAGAAGGCTACCGAGTTCTTGCTTACCATCCCGCAGTTCGCTGTTGTCTTGGATAAAGTGTAAACAAATAGTTTAGTTGTCATCTTTGGACCCATTTTACTATCAATCTTTATTAGCTTCCTCACTTGATGCTGGTTCATTGATATCTCATTGCCCCATACGCAGAAAGGATTGAAGCGCAGATCTTTACCAATGACATATGTACCTAAAAGCACCAAGTTAATATTAGAAGCTAAACATCAATTGCACAATGATGTAGTACAACACTCTTTTATAATATCTTATAACATCCAATATACTCACATATTAGATGAATTAACATCTTATATTATGGGCCGAAAGGAGTTTATTGCATTCTTACAAAGTATGGGCTGATTAACTGCTGCTGTATCCATGGGTTACAGTTAGTTTGAGCTAGTTCGGGCTCAAATAGCCCTAAAGTATATATGAACATGAGGGCTAGTTTGAGCTAGTTGCATATATAACCCAGCCAAAAAAATATCCAACCCAAGAGCTGCTAATTGGAGCTAGATCTCTTAGTGCATTTATTGTCAATCTAACCCTGCCATCAAAACAACTCTTTGGATGGAGTTAGTTCAGGGATAGTCATGATCTAGAAACTAACTCTAACCTCTAGCTAAGTTGAGTATACAAACAGGGTTGTGTTGTTGTTGTTGCTGGTGCTGCTCTTCTATGTATATCTAGACAACATCAGAAACAATTCTTCCTTGTTGCTATGTAGCCTAGGATTGCATATTTAGTCATTAAGTACAATGCATGTTGCTATGTAGCCTCAGATATATTACATATGGCCCTAGTTAACCTAACGATAAATGGGTTGCAGATATATCCAGTTAATAGTCTGATTCACCGATTAGTCCCTTATCAGTCCCCCACCTATATGGTACCAGCTACCGATATCCTGAACAATGATCATATATAAGCCATGGGATGAAACTAACCTCGATGGAAAACAACAGTCATTCCCAAAATTGTCCTGTGTAGGTACATCGAGAAGCATGTTAAGCACAACAGGCTAAACATCAACCAAAATTATCCATGGCAGACAAAATAATCTCCAAAAGATAGCTTTAGTGTGCAGGTTTAAGCACGCTAGTAAAGCAAAACAAGTGGAAAGGTGTGTTAACTACAACCGGCCTAACATTTAACAACAAGCAAACATAGTCATTCAAACTGGTATTGTGCCGGTCTAAGTACACTGGTTATTGTTAAATAAAAATGGAAAGGCATGTTAACTACAAGATGCAGCAACCAAATGTAGTCATTCATAGTGGTATTGTTGAAACTGGTACTGCTGAAATTGAACTGCACAGTTCATACTTGCACATATAGAACATCACATTGTGAGTAACTATAATAAACAAGGCATACTACGAACAACCAAATATAGCATTGAAACTGGACATATGCTAACTACAAACAACCAAACAGTAAAAAACTTTAAAAGAGGCATATGCTAGCTATAACAGGCTTAATAGCAAGCAAATATATGCATTCCTATCGGTATGTTTAAAACTGGATTGATGAAATGTACTGCACGGTAAATAATTGCACATATACATCATCACATTTTGAACAACTGAAATAAACAAGGCATACTGCAAAGAACCAGATATAGCAATTAAAACTGGACATATTCTCACTACACTACAAATGGGACTCGACAAAACAAATCATGGGCCCCCCCCTGTGAAGAGGCACGACAAAAAAAGGGTTTCCTCACTTGTCACAGATGGGCTCGTTCCCATGTGAGGAGCATGGACCCTGGATGCGCTCCATGTTGTCGTAGATGGACTCCTTCCCCTTGGAAGAGAACGGCTATAGGGTGCCCTCCCTGATGTCGCAGATGGGCGCTTTCCCCTTGGAAAAGCAGATGGGCTCTGTCCCCTTGGAAGAGCGGGAGAGGGTGCCCTCCTCTTGGTCGTCGTCGATGAGGTCTAACTTGGAATCTGTGGATCCCAAGCCAGCGTCGCAGAATGTGTCCTTCAGAAATGATAAAAGGGGCTCGATGGCGATGTAGGATGGCAAATTGTTGACACCGAGCCAGAGGAGATCGGCGGTGGGGCCATGGATGAGATCGACGGCGGTTGACCTGAGGGGTTGGGGGTGGGCCACTTAACCTGTGACATAGCCTGCCTTAGGCCGGCGCTATCGATGACCTCGATGTCGTTGCCGGCGGCTGAGACATGCCCGCATACTCTAGTCCGCTGCTTGAGTGCCTGCCGCCAGTAATGGTCATTAGCTTCCTTGGCGATGTCGGGCAAAGAGACCGCGATACACATCTTTTGGTCCAGTTGCTCCTCGAGCTCCACGGGAAGCATAGCCGAGCTTAGGCTGCGATGCTTTGGAGTGGGGGATGGGGATCTGTGTGAAAGGGGGCATTTGGCAGGCGTCATCTAAGAAACTCAGGGCGGCCTAGGTATGGAGATCGGTGGGTAAGCTGCACGGGAAAACTGGTAGATGTTGATAATGGAGGCCTTGTGGTGGCGGCGGCGGCGGGGACCTTGCTAGGGTTTCGAGCGAGGGATCGGGGGGTGTGTGCGTGTGCACACGCCCGAGGAGGTTTTGGTGCGTGTGTGTGTGTGTGTGTGTGTGTGTGGAGGGGGGTGTTCTTGAGGAAATGATGAGGGTACTGAAAATTTTACTACGCGGGAGTTCAAACACGGGAGTGAAATGCCGGGGCAATTGAAAATTTTTATGATGGTGCATCGCACATAGTCCAGAGTTAACAACCGTGTGTGATGAAATAGAAAAACCCTCGAGGCGGGCATATTTTTTCAAGGGATGTAGGCTGGATTGGGAACAAGAAACATCACACACGGTCGAAGCACAATAACCGTGTGTTATCAAACAGAAAAAGCTGCAGGCGGGTAGATATTTTTTTAGAGGGGAAGCCTCATGGAGCCCAATGCACACGGTTAGTTTGAGTGAACCGTGTTTATTGCGTCATCCGACTTTTCTAATGTTCATAAACTTGGCGAAAAATGACGCGGGAGAGGGTCAGAACATGAACACACTTGCATGTGGACCAAATTTATGTATGAAAAGAGTGGTTTGATTTTCAAATACCAAATGCAACCTCGATCTGGCACCTATCTCGCAAAGCGCACGGTATTGCTTGCCCCCACCCCCCTCGTGTCGGCTGCTACTTCTCGAGCTTGCGTTGTATTCCCTCGAAGAGGAAAGGGAGATGCAGCACAGTAGTGTAACTATTTCCCTCATTTTTTGAGAACCAAGGTATCAATCCAGTAGGAGACCACGCGCGAGTCCCTCGCACCTGCACAAACAAATAAGAACTTCGCAGCCAATGCGATAAGGGGTTGTCAATCCCATTACGGTCACTTACGAAAGTGAGATCCGATAGAGATGCTAGTTTATAATTTTTTGGTATTTTTGTTTATAAGAACGGAAAGTAAAAGCGGAAAAAGTAAAGTAGATGTAGATTGATATGTTGATAATAGACCCGGGGGCCATAGTGTTTTCTAGTGGCTTCTCTCATGATAGCGATATTCTACGACGGGTAAACAAATTACTGTCGAGCAAATGATAGAAAAGCGAATAATTATGAGCCTATCAAGGCATGATCATTGTATATAGGAATCACGTCCGAGACAAGTAGACCGTCTCCTGCCTGCATCTACTACTTACTCCACACATCGATCGCTATCCAGCATGCATCTAGTGTATTGAGTTCATAAGAACAGAGTAACGCCTTAAGCAAGATGACATGATGTAGAGGCAATATGATATAAATCCCATCTTTTTATCCTCGATGGCAACAATACAATACGTTCCTTGCTGCCCCTACTTTCACTGGGAAAGGATACCGCAAGTTTGGACCCAAAGCCAAGCACTTCTCCCATTGCAAGAACTACAGATCTAGTAGGCCAAACCAAACCAATAATTCGAAGAGACTTGCAAGGATATTATGAGCACACATAAAGAGTTCAGAAAAGAACCAAATATTTCTCATAGATAATCTTCATCATAAACTCACAATTCATCGGATCTCGACAAACACACCGCAAAAAGAGATTACATAGAATAGATCTCCTCGAAGAGCGAGGAGAACTTTGTATTGAGATCCAGAGAGAGAGAAGAAGCCATCTAGATACAAGCTATGGACCCGAAGGTCTGTGGTAAACTACTCACAACTTATGGTGAGGGCGATGATGATGATGTAGAATCACTCCGTGATGGATCGCCCCTCCGGCGGAGCTCCGGAACAGGCTCCAAGATGGGATCTCACGGGAACAGAAGGTTACGGTGGCGGAACTAGGGTTTTCTCTCCTCTTCTGATGGTTTCGGGGTATGTAGGCTTATATACGTGGAAGGAGGACACCGGGGGACTCACGAGGGACCCATGAGGCAGGGGGCGCACCCCCCACTCTCGTGGGCACCTCAGGCCCCCTACTCCGTGGTTCTCAAGTCTCCCGTGCGTGATTTTCTCCAAAAATATCTCTCCCAAAGGTTTCATCCTGTTTGGACTCCGTTTGATATCCCTTTTCTATAAAACCCTAAAGCAGGCAAAAAACAGCAATCTGGACTGGGCCTTTGGGTTAGTAGGTTAGTCCCAAAAATAATATAAAAAGTGTATGACAAAGCACATTAAACATCCAAAACATTATAACTAATAGCATGGAACAATCAAAAAATTATAGATACGTTGGAGACGTATCATCGGCACGAAGGGAATCCTAAGCTATGAATGCATGCCCCCCAACCGAGGTTCACCTAGCAAAGTGCGATGTAGCAGCCTGTGACGCCCGAAGACCGACGTCCCAGAAGATTCCAGAAGATTCCAGATGTTCCGGGTTCTTCCGTGTGTTTCTTTTGTGCTTGCTTTATTTATTTTTGCATTGCATCATGTCATCATGCCATCATGTCATTAATCTTTTCTTTTCAACCAAATAAATTGTGTGGACCTTCGGCCCGGATCCCCCGTGCCATGCTGCTGCTGCCTCACCTCCAGCAAGACCGCAAGTCCCGCCGCCGCGCAGGCCTGCCTCCCTCCTCCGCGCTGGGTGCCCTGCACCCCTCCGACCGCAGCCCCTTCGAGGAGCTGCTGCAACTTCCTGCGCCTCGCCTCCTCGCCAAGTTGATGCCGCTGCCATGGCCTCGTCGCCTGTGCTGCCGTTTTTCCTGTTGTTGTGAAGGCCGCAGCCGCTAGAACCGTGGACGCCAAGATCTTCGAACGAGGGACCCCGAGACGCCAAGTACCTCTTGGATTCGCCAAGTTCGACGACAAGTGTTCCGGTACCGTCGCAAGTATTGAGACTGGCGAGTCCGAAGACACCAAGTACCACGACATCGACGACATGTACATCTACAGAACGTGTACGACTACGCGAGACCGAGACCGACAAGTTCGGCAAGTACCCCTTCGGATGCGTCAAGTTCGACTACACATGGAGATCCCGTGTACCACTACCGTCGCCCCGAGGATGTCCGATGCCGCGACGAGTACCTCTTCGGAAACGAGAACGTCTACTTCCCTCTACGACACATGTACCACGACTCGCGAGAACGACTTCTTCCACTACGTCCCTCTACGACTCGAACCGCCCCGAACGAACGCTTCGAAGGTATAACCCCGAGACGATGAACCGTGTGATGTTGTTGTGTTGTATGAGATGTTTCCCTTGTGTGCACGTGCCCGTTTCGTCCGTTTGTCATGTTCCTCGGTTGCCTCATCGCCAACTCGTGAGAACTCGGTGACGGGATCGCCCCACCTTTCATCTTGTTTCGCTCGCTCACGCCATCTTTCTTTTGCACCGGTCTCTCAACGGGATACCGGAGCCGAGATGTTGTCGTTGCATCATTTTCGGATCGTTGCCGTGGCACCCTTTTCTTCCACCACGGTGACAATACTTCATATCTTCTTCTTGTCAACCTTTAACTAAAATTGCATAAACTTGATCATGTCATCCGCATCATGTTAACAACTTAATATGTGTGAATTGTTGTTGCTTTAATAATTGCTAAACATGCTCATGGGGATTTCCGGAATTGTTGTTGTTATTTTCCGGCCTCATTTAAAATGTCTAATAGTGTAGTTTTATTATGCTTCACCTCTTGGAATGCTAAAAACATTTAATCTTGTCTTGTTAATAATCGAGACTCAACTAAATAAATAAATGTGGTGTTTCGTCAATATACAACGCGTTGCATATTGAGCTCCACTTAACTTGTAGTTTTGTTTGTGCACTTGCCATGCCATGTATATTTAAACCGGACATGCATCATACTTGGATGTGCATCGTATGCCATGTTTATTGCTTGTGCGTTTACCGTGTTGTTTGCTTCTTTCCGGTTGCTTCTCTTGTTAGCTTCGGATTTCGGTCCGGAGTTGTGAGGATCCGCTCGACTTTGTTGCTCCGTCTACTTCTTGGATCCGTTCTTCTTCCCTGCGGAATCCCAGGCAAGATGATCATACCCTTGGATACCTTTACTACCATTGTCATGCTTAGTTGTCTCGATGCTATCGTTACATGTCGCGCTACCATCTTTTATGTCAGCCTCTCCTTGTTGCCATGAAACCTCTACCTTTTGGCACCTTCCTAGCAAAACCACTATTTGGCTATGTTACCCGCTTGCTCAGCCCCTCTTATAGCGTTGTTAGTTGCAGGTGAAGATGAAGTTTGTTCCAGGAGGGAACTTGTTGTTGTTATATCACAATATCTATAATTATTATTAACACACCTATATACTGGGCATGGGTGGAAGGCTTGGCCTTTTGCTCGGTGTTTTGTTCCACTCATGCCACCTTAGGCGCCGATAAACCGGCATTATGTTCCTTGATTTTGCGTTCCTTACACGATGGGTGGATGGGGACCCCTTGACAGTTCGACTTTGAATAAAACTCCTCCAGCAAGGCCCAACATTGGTTTTAATTTGCTCATAATAACAAATTAATTAATTAATTAAATTGCATAGGGAGTTAGCGCTACCCGAGGATTCTTTCTACATAGCAGGGGGGCCAGTGCTGATGGTGTTGGTCCCAAACGGGGAGCCTGCGGGGCCACCACGGGGAAACTCGAGGATTGGCTCCCGTAGCTTCACCCATCCGGTCGTGGCCTGAGACGAGATACGCGCGGCTACTATCAGGGTGTCGACACACCGGGAGGTCTTGCTGGACTTGTTTTACCATTGTCGAAATGTCTTGTGCTACCGGGATGCCGAGCCTGATCGGATTTCCCTAAGATAAGGGGTGATGATATTATATTTATCACTTCAGCTAATCATGAGAGCTTGTGATGGGCTAAGTTGGGACACCCCTGCAGGGTTATGATCTTTCGAAAGCCGTGCCCGCGGTTATGTGGCAGATTGGAATTTGTTAATGTCCGGTTGTAGAAAACTTGACAGATGATCCGAAGTAAAACACACAACTGTGTGAGTAACCGTGACTGTCTCTTTTCACTTTGAGAAGAGAACACGGTCGGGTTATGTTTGATTCGTATGTAGTTCATGATCTTTAGCGATCACTACTTTTGCGACCGTTTGCGTAGATGCTCATCTTATTCTGGAACTCGTAAGTTAGCCACCATATTATGCTTAGCCGCTGCTGCAACCTCACCACTTTACCTCTTCCTACCCATAAAGCTTTGCTAGTCTTGATACCCATGGTTATGGGATTGCTGAGTCCTCGTGGCTCACAGATACTACAACACCAGATGCAGGTTCAGCCGAGTTTGATGCAGAAGCTGGTTCAAGTCTTCCCTTCAAGTTAATTCTTTTCAACCGGTGTGCCTTCTCTTCAAGTTATTCCATACGGACGTCATTGAGAAATCTGACGATTTGTCTGTATTCATTCATCTCAAGTTGGCTTTCTTTTTCCCCACCCTCCCACCCTTCTTTTTCTTGGAGTCAGAAATTCTCAAATGGAGTATCCATTTTATTCATGTGATATTTCTTCATTCTTTTCCTTCAATGTTCTTATCCGGTGATTTATCGTGAAGATGCTCAAGAGCTTCAAGTTCATCATTCTTCGTTCTCGTTTCTTCTCTGGTGGATGTAATTCAAGATTTTGGTGTTGATCTTATCCTTTTCCTCATTTCACAATGTTTTCTTATTCCTGTGCACCAATTAATCATGCTCCTCTTGTTATTCATATCCGGAGTGCTGAAGATTCGTGTTTTCCATTCTCATTTTGTTCAAGCTATTTTGAGATTGTTATCTCATTCAAGCCATTTAATTCAACCGGTGCAATATCTCTTAAGCTATCTTTTCCAACGGTGATTCTTTTGAGTGGGCCCTAACCCACAGGTCTTTTCCCAGGATCTTACCTGACTCTTCTAATTTTTCTGGAGTTATACTCAAATTCTTTTTAAAGTGTGACGTAAGAATGATTCCCATCAGTCACATGCCTTCTCCAAGATTGCTTTCAAATTCTTTTTCATCATTGGTTCAACCTTTTTAATTCTTCATTCCGGAGTGCTCAACAATTCTTATGGCATTTCTCGTCTTCATTCTCAACATTTGGAGACCGGAGAAGTGTTTCTCTTAAATCTTGGCCCGTTTTCTCAGATTCGTGGTTCTAGCTTCATGCCATCCTCATTATTGTTCCGTTTGTGAGGAATTCTTTTACCCATCAGAAGCATTTCATGAATTCTTTTCCATTGTGATCCTCCGAAGGCTATCATTTCAGAAGATTTCTTCGTTGTCAGTTTTCAACTTCGTCCTCCAACTATTCTTCATTGATGCCTCTTCGTTCGTCTCCATATTCTTACGGTGGTTCATTCAAGTTTACTCTTCCTTGTTTTCGTATTAATTCATTTGTTCTTTTCATAATCCTACCGGTGCTTTGTTGAAGATTTATCCAAGTTTGTGCTAGATCTCTCTTTAATTCCTTGCAACGAGAATAACTAGTATGCCAAATCCTTTGGTTGTCATCAATTTAAATTGGTGAAGGAGATGCATAACATAATTCTTATTCTTATTTCATCCAAGTGGATTAATCCCTTCGTTTAGAGTTTATTCATGAGGAATAAATTCTAGGTTTCAAGTTCTTCATCTTGTTTTCCGGAGCTCCAAGTTATTTCAATTATATCATTTCAAAGCTCCATCTAATTCACCGCAGGCCTTGAATCTTATTCTTTTCATCTTTCACTTCTCATGCTTTCATTACCGGAGTTCTCATGGTGGTTCATCATGTTTTAATTCATCCTCGAAGTCTTCATCATGATTCTTGTTGGAGCTCAAGCATTCTTCATCATGCATTCCAATTGCAATCCGTTCTACCTTGTCTTTCTAGATGGTGTTATGTCATTCTTGACAATTCCTTCATGTTTTATGATTCACGAGTTGTCAAGAATGAGATAATTAAAACCATCATTTCTTTCTCATTAGGAGATCCTTTCAACCCCTCATTTTTATCTCTTGGAGTTATCTTGGGTTGTATTTCACCTAGAAGTTTTCCCTAAAGATTGTTGCTATTTATGGTGCTTATAAATGACCCAAGCTCTTCATTTATCATTCTGGTGAGATAAGTTTATCGTCTCCTTGTTGATCTCAATCCAATCAAATATTTCCGTTAGTGGCTGGTTGTCACCTCTTAATTTTGCGATGTTTTCCATAAGTCCACAACGAGCATATTTGTTTTCGTTGTTGACTTTCCAACAACTCTGTTCAACCCTTCTTCGTAAGGATGTTTTCATATTCATTTGTCGGAGAAGTTGTCATATTTTCTCCGTTCATTTCTTTCATTGATCTATATGCTATTCTTTCATTCCGGAGGCATTGTGATGTTGCTCTCTCCAACCATGTCGGTGTACTAAGATAGGGGTACCTTAGCACCCCAACTTGTGCACGGGCGGTAGTAGCTTCCCGCGGCAGGGCTTACCACGTGCTCGCCAAGTACCTTTCCGGTCCTTATGAAGCCATTCAAGAACAAAGTATACAAGAAAGAAGATCAAGGCCCCGGCAAGAGGAGCTTGCCGGGAAGGCCGCACCAGGCTCAAGGCTATCACTTTAGCACAAGACCCTGGCAAGAGGAGCTTGCCAGGAAGGCCAAGGAATACATATCTCAAGAGATGCCTCGGCGCGTCATGCGCCCCGGCAGGACCCGGAGAGCGACAAGCTTCCGGGCCCGGCAAGATCACCACCCCGGCAAGGTGCTTGCCGAGGAGACCTATTCTGTGTGCCCGCGCTCCAGCTCATCGGCCCACGCGTCGCCCTGGGGCCCTTCCAGGGGCACGTGGCAGATGGCTGTGCAGCCTGGGGCACGCGGTGGCAAGCTGCGGTGACGAGGCTACCACCGTGGCAAATAGAGAAGCATGGACGGACACTTTTGGGGTCGACGGCGACGGGCAGTTAATGCCCTTGTCCCCCACTGTCAAGGTTAGGTGAATACCACTGTTCATCCACTGTTCATGCACTATTCACGCACTATTACAACTACCACCAAAATTACACTTTTGCCCTCCTCTACGTTGACACCTGTCGGTGACCCCTTTGAGCTATAAAAGGAGGCCCATGCGCAACGTAGAAAGGGTTCGAAACCTAGACAACTCTCTCGCTCGGTGTAGCTAGTACTATAGCTCTTCAAGCCCCCGAGCTCAAGAACTCAATACAACCAAGGCAGGAGTAGGGTTTTACGCGTCCGCGCGGCCTGAACCTGGGTAAAACTGCCCGCGTGCGCTCCTCGATCTGCTCTCCGTGCTCCCTCCGCTCCCTTACCGCAACGTAGAAGGGGCTCCGGTCCCATAGGTGCTCGTGGGAGGACAGTTTCCCCCGACATCTTTGGCGCGCCAGGGATAGAGATGACGCTTATCGGCCCCGGCATCTTGAGTACGTTGTAGGCATAGTGGGAAGCTGCCATGAACTTGGCGAGGGCAGGACGTCCAAGTATCCCATTGTATGGTAATGGGATATCGGCAACATCAAACGTGATCCTCTCCGTCCTGAAGTTGAGCTCCCCGCCAAAGGTCACTGACAGCGTAAACTTTCCCTTCGGTTTGCTCCTTCCCGGGTTGATCCCTTGGAACGACCCGGTTTCTTCGAGCTCGCCGTCTGGGATCTGCAGCTTCTTGATCACAGCTGAGGAGATCAAGTTCAGGCCAGACCCGCCGTCAACCAACATCTTGGTGACCTTGAGGTTGCGGATAGTTGGTGAGACCAACATCGGCAAGCACACGACCGCTGTGGTGCGGTCAGGGTGGTCCTCAAGGTCAAAGATAATGGGCGTGCCGGACCACTTCAGCAGCCTGCGTGACTCGACGGGCGGCTCTGCTGCGTTCACTTCTCGCACCCACTGCTTGAGCTGGCGGTGGGAAGTGTGCAGAGAGGCGCCTCCGTCGACACACAGAACCTCTGTGGCCTTCTGGAACTCCTGCTCGCTGTTGTCTCCTTCTTCCATGTCATCATCGTCGTCTTCTTCCTCATCGTTGTCGCGGCCCCGGGGAGGTCTATCACCTTGCCGCTGCTTGGCCTTGCCGCGGCGTCCTCCCCGGCCATTGAACGGCCGCTTCTTGCTGGGTTCTCCTCCGCCTCCTTGGGCCTTCTCCTTGTTGCGACGCTCGTATTCAGCCTTCTGCTGCTCTACGAGGTACTCGACTCGTTTGCAGTTCTGAAGATCGTGGCCCTTGGTGCGGTGGATCTTACAGTACTGCTTGTCGGAGCCGTCCTGCTTGTCGGCTGCCGCTACAGGGGCGGGCTCCTTGCCGGAACCGCCAGCCTGTGCCTTCTTGGCGGGAGCCTCCTTGCCGGACTGCTCGACAACCAGCACCTCCTTGTTCTTCTTCTTTCTGTTGTTCCGCCGCCGGTTCTTCCTTGCCGGGGCGGCATCCTCGCTATCGCTTCCTCCTGCGCCAGTATCCTCTCCGGGGAGTCTCCTCCCCTCTTCGGCGCGCGTGCACTTGTCAGCCAGAGCGTAGAGCTCGCTGACATCCCGGATCTTGGTCATGGCCATCTCTTCCCTCATGCGGCGGTTACGCACGTTCTGGTGGAACGCGCTGATAACCGCGGCAGGGTGGACGTCGGGAATGTTGTGTTGCACGCGGCTGAACCTCTGGATGTACTTGCGCAGGGATTCTCCCTCCTTCTGGGCTAGGATGTGGAGATCGCTCTCCTGGCCGTGGGGTTTGTTGGCGCCCTTAGCACCACAACTTGTACACGGGCGGTAGTAGCTTCCCGCGGCAGGGCTTACCACGTGCTCGCCAAGTACCTTTCCGGTCCTTATGAAGCCATTCAAGAACAAAGTATACAAGACAGAAGATCAAGGCCCCGACAAGAGGAGCTTGCCGGGAAGGCCGCACCAGGATCAAGGCTATCACTTTAGCACAAGACCCTGGCAAGAGGAGCTTGCCAGGAAGGCCAAGGAATACATATCTCAAGAGATGCCTCGGCGCGTCATGCGCCTCGGCAGGACCCGGAGAGCGACAAGCTTCCGGGCCCGGCAAGATCACCACCCCGGCAAGGTGCTTGCCGGGGAGACCTATACTGTGTGCCCGCGCTCCAGCTCATCGGCCCACGCGTCGCCCTGGGGCCCTTCCAGGGGCACGTGGCAGATGGCTGTGCAGCCTGGGGCACGCGGTGGCAAGCTGCGGTGACGAGGCTACCACCGTGGCAAACAGAGAAGCATGGACGGACACTTTGGGGGTCGACGGCGACGGGCAGTTAATGCCCTTGTCCCCCACTGTCAAGGTTAGGTGAATACCACTGTTCATCCACTGTTCATGCACTATTCACGCACTGTTACAACTACCACCAAAATTACACTTTTGCCCTCCTCTACGTTGACACCTGTCGGTGACCCCTTTGAGCTATAAAAGGAGGCCCATGCGCAACGTAGAAAGGGTTCGAAACCTAGACAACTCTCTAGCTCGGTGTAGCTAGTACTGTAGCTCTTCAAGCTCCCGAGCTCAAGAACTCAATACAACCAAGGCAGGAGTAGGGTTTTACGCGTCCGCGCGGCCCGAACCTGGGTAAAACTGCCCGCGTGCGCTCCTCGATCTGCTCTCCGTGCTCCCTCCGCTCCCTTACCGCAACGTAGAACGGGCTCCGGTCCCATAGGTGCTCGTGGGAGGACAGTTTCCCCCGACAAACCATCACCTCGTTTTATCGAGATCATGTTCTTTCCCTTGCTTATCATTTAACCGGAGTGTTGTATTCTTCATTCAAGTTCTCTCATCTTATCAAGTTTGCCTCTCTTTTCAACTGGAGTGCTGTCTGAATCTTTCTTACCTCTTGTGCCATTCTTTCAATTGTTTCGGAGGCAATGTGCTGTTGATTTCATCAAGTATCATATCATCTCCTCAAGCTCATGTTAATTCCTTCCATTTTCAGTCGGAGTGCTGTCCGAATTATGTCATTCTTATTCCTTGGCTATACCGTTATGGTTTCTTATTCTTTTGGTTCGTAAGCTCTTGTTTCATGTCCTTCAACCTACAAGGTTCCTTTTAACGGAGTGCTCTTAACTTCGTTCATCTCCATTGTATTCTTTCTTTCAAGATTGGTCAACCTCTCAGGTTCGTGGTTTCACTCGTCTGTCAAAGAAGCAACTTTGTTTTACCTCCTCCTTTTTCCGTTTTTACCCGGTGCCATCTCTAGGATCTCGGGTCGAGATCCTCTATTAGTGTGGGAGAGTTGTGACGCCCGAAGACCGACGTCCCAGAAGATTCCAGAAGATTCCAGATGTTCCGGGTTCTTCCGTGTGTTTCTTTTGTGCTTGCTTTATTTATTTTTGCATTGCATCATGTCATCATGCCATCATGTCATTAATCTTTTCTTTTCAACCAAATAAATTGTGTGGACCTTTGGTCCATTTAAATCGAGGGAAGGTGACTTCTCTTTATAACATATAAAAGCCTCTCAATATTTTAGGGAGCTATATTAATAAATATTCCATTCCTTGGAATCACCTATAACACAATTGCACCATTCTTCAATTTTCTTTCATCCAACTCAACTTCCTTTTCTTCCTTTGAGCCTTTAGTAAAACTGAGTCGCAATTTTACTTTATCCATGGATGTTCCGATTCTTCCCATAAATCATGCTATTGGACTGCCAGTTCCAAATCTGATCTCTTTTGGTCTCTTTTTAAATTGCTTCCAAATTCAAACAGTTTGAGTTTTATTCAAACTTATTTGAATTGTATCTTCTAAACCCTTTCCAACCTTTTTTATTAAACCCTCTATATTTTTCTGTCCCGAGAAAAATATGTCGCTTGTTGGAATTCCACCTCTATCCTCTCCTTTTGTCTTTCTCTATTTTTTTTAAAAAATGCGAAGACCCCTTTATTTTATTTTCCAGCCAGGCCAGTCCTTTTGGCCAGGCATCAGGCCCATCTGCATCTGGCCTCCGGCCCAATTCCCTCCAGCTGGCCTTAGGCCCAACTCCTCCCCTACAGCCGCCCGAACCCTAGCGTGCGCCGCACCGCATCGCTCCTCTCCCTCTCGTTTTCCCTTCGCCGATCCCCTCGACCTCCCTTGTCTCTCGCCCCGTGCCCGATTTCCTCCCCATCCCCTCGATCCTCCTCACCTCGCACTCCCCGACCCGCTCGCCTCGCCCTCTAGTCGCCAGGCCGCAGCGGCCGGATCCCGCGTCCCCGCCGGGAGGCCTCGTCTAGGCTCCCTCATCTTCGCCCTTCGCCCTCGAGCAGTCCCGCGAGCCAGCCGTCCTCCAGCGCCCCGCGCGCCTCGGCCCTCTAGGCCGCACGCCTCGCCCGCCGCTTCTCCGGCGCGCCGCCAACGTGCGCCCCAGGCCTTTTCCCGCGAGCGCCGCGCCTCCCTGGCCACCTCCTGGCGCGACCTCCCTCCGGTCTTCTCCAGCGCGCCCGCGCGCTGTGGCCTCTCCAGCGCCACGGCCGGAACCCGCCAGGTCGCCTCGGCCTCCGACCAGAACGCGCCATGGCCCCGCGCCTCCTCGGCCAGGAGCGCCTGACGCCCGAGCCACCGCGCCCTTCGGCCCGGATCGCCTGTGCCATGCTACTGCTGCCTCACCTCCAGCAAGACCGCAAGTCCCGCCGCCGCGCAGGCCTGCCTCCCTCCTCCGCGCTGGGTGCCCTGCACCCCTCCGAGGAGCTGCTGCAACTTCCTGCGCCTCGCCTCCTCGCCAAGTTGATGCCGCTGCCATGGCCTCGTCGCCTGTGCTGCCGTTTTTCCTGTTGTTGTGAAGGCCGCAGCCGCTAGAACCGTGGACGCCAAGATCTTCGAACGAGGGACCCCGAGACGCCAAGTACCTCTTGGATTCGCCAAGTTCGACGACAAGTGTTCCGGTACCGTCGCAAGTATTGAGACTGGCGAGTCCGAAGACACCAAGTACCACGACATCGACGACATGTACATCTACAGAACGTGTACGACTACGCGAGACCGAGACCGACAAGTTCGGCAAGTACCCCTTCGGATGCGTCAAGTTCGACTACACATGGAGATCCCGTGTACCACTACCGTCGCCCCGAGGATGTCCGATGCCGCGACGAGTACCTCTTCGGAAACGAGAACGTCTACTTCCCTCTACGACACATGTACCACGACTCGCGAGAACGACTTCTTCCACTACGTCCCTCTACGACTCGAACCGCCCCGAACGAACGCTTCGAAGGTATAACCCCGAGACGATGAACCGTGTGATGTTGTTGTGTTGTATGAGATGTTTCCCTTGTGTGCACGTGCCCGTTTCGTCCGTTTGTCATGTTCCTCGGTTGCCTCATCGCCAACTCGTGAGAACTCGGTGACGGGATCGCCCCACCTTTCATCTTGTTTCGCTCGCTCACGCCATCTTTCTTTTGCACCGGTCTCTCAACGGGATACCGGAGCCGAGATGTTGTCGTTGCATCATTTTCGGATCGTTGCCGTGGCACCCTTTTCTTCCACCACGGTGACAATACTTCATATCTTCTTCTTGTCAACCTTTAACTAAAATTGCATAAACTTGATCATGTCATCCGCATCATGTTAACAACTTAATATGTGTGAATTGTTGTTGCTTTAATAATTCCTAAACATGCTCATGGGGATTTCCGGAATTGTTGTTGTTATTTTCCGGCCTCATTTAAAATGTCTAATAGTGTAGTTTTATTATGCTTCACCTCTCGCCATGCTAAAAATATTTAATCTTGTCTTGTTAATAATCGAGAGTCAACTAAATAAATAAATGTGGTGTTTCGTTAATATGCAACTCGTTGCATATTGAGCTCCACTTAACTTGTAGTTTTGTTTGTGCACTTGCCATGCCATGTATATTTAAACCGGACATGCATCATACTTGGATGTGCATCGTATGCCATGTTTATTGCTTGTGTGTTTACCGTGTTGTTTGCTTCTTTCCGGTTGCTTTTCTTGTTAGCTTCGGATTTCGTTCCGGAGTTGTGAGGATCCGCTCGACTTTGTTGCTCCGTCTACTTCTTGGATCCGTTCTTCTTCCCTGGGGAATCCCAGGCAAGATGATCATACCCTTGGATACCTTTACTACCATTGTCATGCTTAGTTGTCTCGATGCTATCGTTACATGTCGCGCTACCATCTTTTATGTCAGCCTCTCCTTGTTGCCATGAAACCTCTAACCTTTTGACACCTTCCTAGCAAAACCACTATTTGGCTATGTTACCCGCTTGCTCAGCCCCTCTTATAGCGTTATTAGTTGCAGGTGAAGATGAAGTTCGTTCCAGGAGGGAACTTGTTGTTGTTATATCACAATATCTATAATTATTATTAACACACCTATATACTGGGCATGGGTGGAAGGCTTGGCCTTTTGCTCGGTGTTTTGTTCCACTCATGCCACCTTAGGCGCCGATAAACCGGCATTATGTTCCTTGATTTTGCGTTCCTTACACGATGGGTGGATGGGGACCCCTTGACAGTTCGACTTTGAATAAAACTCCTCCAGCAAGGCCCAACATTGGTTTTAATTTGCTCATAATAACAACTTAATTAATTAATTAAATTGCATAGGGAGTTAGCGCTACCCGAGGATTCTTTCTACATAGCAGGGGGGCCAGTGCTGATGGTGTTGGTCCCAAACGGGGAGCCTGCGGGGCCACCACGGGGAAACTCGAGGATTGGCTCCCGTAGCTTCACCCATCCGGTCGTGGCCTGAGACGAGATACGCGCGGCTACTATCAGGGTGTCGACACACCGGGAGGTCTTGCTGGACTTGTTTTACCATTGTCGAAATGTCTTGTGCTACCGGGATGCCGAGCCTGATCGGATTTCCCTAAGATAAGGGGTGATGATGTTATATTTATCACTTCAGCTAATCGTGAGAGCTTGTGATGGGCTAAGTTGGGACACCCCTGCAGGGTTATGATCTTTCGAAAGCCGTGCCCGCGGTTATGTGGCAGATTGGAATTTGTTAATGTCCGGTTGTAGAAAACTTGACAGATGATCCGAAGTAAAACACACAACTGTGTGAGTAACCGTGACTGTCTCTTTTCACTTTGAGAAGAGAACACGGTGGGGTTATGTTTGATTCGTATGTAGTTCAGGATCTTTAGCGATCACTACTTTTGCGACCGTTTGCGTAGATGCTCATCTTATTCTGGTACTCGTAAGTTAGCCACCATATTATGCTTAGCCGTTGCTGCAACCTCACCACTTTACCTCTTCCTACCCATAAAGCTTTTCTAGTCTTGATACCCATGGTTATGGGATTGCTGAGTCCTCGTGGCTCACAGATACTACAACACCAGATGCAGGTTCAGCCGAGTTTGATGCAGAAGCTGGTTCAAGTCTTCCCTGGAAGCTCGATGAAGAGAGTGGCCGTATGCTTGTGACGTTTTCGACGATCAGTAGTGGTTTCTACTAGGATTCAATCCTGACCTGTGGCTTTATGTTGTTTTGGTATCTTTCTTTGGATCTTCACCCGTAGTCGGGTTGTGATGTTTTGAATGATGTTTTTGCTTATGTAATCTATTGTGTGAAGTGGCGAGTGTAAGCCAACTATCTCCTTTTGCAATTTAATCCCTCTTTTACATGAGTCGTGCAAAGATACCAAACTTGAGATCATTCTAGGATGGGCTTATACCTTTAGGTCGTGCCTCGACACGTAGGAGGTATAGTCCCATCCTGGGCATTACACAGCCCCCCACACACTTTCAGTCGGCGGACCAGAGAGGCATATCCCACCAAGATGGACCGTAAAACGGACCAAGAATAATTCACCATGGTCGTACAACCTCTCTCTTGTTGTTGGTCAAAGTGATGGCTGTCCATGCGACCCCGGAGATGGGCTAGCTCGCCAATAATCACGCAAGTAGCTAGTCCCAGAAGACAACCACTAAATTCATGTGGCCCAAACATATGTATGGAGAGGTGTGTTTTTGAGTACACAATGGAACAACTTTGATGTGGCACCGTGATTTCGAACTAGAAATTCCTGCACTGATGAGTGAGGGTTAGGTTGACGATGCATATATATGTTACACCACACTTCAAGCCAACGACGGGGATTCATGCATGCATGTGTGCATAGTATATGCACTCAAACTCAATTAGGTCTGAATCTCACCATGACCTAGACTACTGTAACACGAACCAAATGAAGAATCCGCCATGGTAACCGATATTGTTGTCAGTCAAGGTGATCATGCATGGATGTCCACGCGGGCCCATGAATATATAGGATTGTCGCCAATAACCACGCGAGGGAGTGTACCGTTCGAAGGCAACCACTACATGCATATGTATGGAGGTGATGCGTGCATACATGTTTGAATACCATTTCACAACATTGATGTGTCGCTTGCGTTGAAAACCGTACACTCCCCACACAGAGCGAGATCGATTCATGACGTGTCGTTGTACTAGCCACTTCGACTCGATGGGAGGGATTCATGCATACACATGCATGTGTGTGTGTGCTCAAACTGTATCATATGCATGTCATCCGAGAGCATGACCTATATCTCTCGTTGTCAAGCAAAAATATAATCCCCTCCTAAGTCAAATTAACATCTCTCGTTGTCAAGCAAAAAGTAGTGATGGACCAAGCGGGTCCACAGATAGAAAGCATCGATATCGCTGATAACCGCTTAAGTGGGTGTGAGAGGACAACCACCATTGCTTTGCATGTGGGCCAAACATATATATGTTGAATACCCAAAATGCACAACTTTGATGTGCCACATGCCTCAAAAACCGTAAACCATGCACCCACACAGAGCGAGGTTCATGAAGCATGCTACATATGATGGTCCCCTTTCCCCTTCTTCGACGCATACTATATGCTCCTACCATAATACGTACAACCCAAAAAGAATCCTCATCGATGGTGAAATTAATTAACCTCTCCTGATGTAGCTAGGTCAAAGTGATGCATGCATGCATCGACGATGGCCTCGTGGGCCCACAGATGGAAGCGTCACCCGTGAGTGCCCTAGCTAGTATAACCACCATGTGCATGCATGTGGCCCAAAGAGGTGTCGTGTGATGTTTGAATAGCCAATTTCACAATTCTGATGTGGCACATGCCTCGGAAACCAAAAAGTCCCGACACTGAGTGAGGTGTACTTGTTCACGGACGCATACATATAGTATATATGATAGTCCCCTCCCACCTCTTCGACGCGTGCTATATACCACCATAACACAAACAAAAAAAGATTCTACCTTGCTGGTCAAATTAACCTCACTGCCGGCTGTTCATCAAAGTGATGGACAACGACCTCACGGGCCCACAGAAATCGTCACACACGAGTATCAAGTGTCATGTAGGACAACCATCGACTGCATGTGGCCGAAACATGTATGTATGAAGGGGTTGTGTAATGTTTTAAATAACGAATTCACGACTCTGATGTGGCACCGGCCTGCCTAACAAAACAGCCAACCCACACGGTGGCTCACAACTCGTAGTGTACTGCGAGCCACCCGCCACCCCCAGACGCACACACCCCCACACACACACTGCGAATCCACCGCAACTAAGATGAATGTTAAATTAATTATCCCGCGGTGAACATATGTTACCAAAGGAGGGGCGTTTTAACTTCGAAAAAATAGAGATCATTAAGACGTTTAGTGCATTATAATTGATTGATTTTCAACGGGTATAATGTGAAAAAAATTCAAATTTGAGCTACATGCACATGTGACGGTGCATCTAAATGGATTGCAAAAACACATGTGTCTCACTCGGGGCATGTTTACTCCCCGTGCAACAAATTGCAAACATTGAGAATCTTGATTTTTAAATTCTAGTACATCCAAAACTTATTTTAAGTTCATGAAACTTATCGTGTTATCATATGGACACCAATACAAAGTGGCATTGTACTTTTTTTTGTCAAATTTGAGACCAATTTTGATGTATAATCTTTATCTAATTACAAACGCGAGATTATTAATAATTGGGAACCAACATCCCAAAAGGATTATTTATTTGACCCGTGAGCGTTACGTCAACAATGGATACGTGCCATGCTTCGGGTAAGCAATAAAGCGGCAGCATTAATCATCCAAATAGAAAAACAATATATGTGCCACCACGCGACTCGTGTGCCGTGCGAACAGGCATGATTTGACGGGACGCATGTGTGCATTCCACCGCGCAGGCAGACCGGGAGGCGTGCATGCAGGTGTGTGAATTGACGGAGGTGTGCTCGCTGCACAGTGTCATCGGGAGGCGTGCGAGTAGCGGTGTGAAACTTTGGTAGGCATGCCAGCAGTCCGGTGCGCAGGCTTACGGGGAGGCGAGCCATCGGTTTGACCGCCGCCAGCCTCTCTCCCACAACTCCCACTAATCCATATTAATGGTGCGCCCGAGCGGCCGCACACACAATCCTCTCTCTCTGCTTGCATCCTCGACGCCGCTCTCAATGCTCAAAGCCGTCAGTGTATGAGGATGCCGCCGAAGTGCCCCATCGAAGGGAGTGGCGACGCCGGGCTGCTAAAGCACTGGAGCACGGCGTGGAGATGGAGACAGAGGTTGTCGTCACCACCGGCAAGTTATCGCTGCACCCTGACATCATCGACGGCGTCGAGCTTCCAGAGCCGGAGGCGTAGTTCCACACCGACTCTGATGACGACCCCGGTGACGACTCCAACGACAACTCCGGCGATGACTCCGACGACGACGAACAATTGGTTAGTCATCTATACCCATTTATGTGTCAAATAGATTCTAGGGTTTCTCTGGTTACTTCTACCTCCCCCTTTTTGGAGTAGAAATCTTATGATTATGTTCTCCCAATCCATGAAATCTGAGTAAGTTTCGTTAGATCCATGTAATGTATTGATTTTTTTATGGTACAAGTGATAAGTGATTAGTTGTTTCATCTGTGCAAATGATTTCTGCTAGTAATCCCACTATGATTAGTGTTCGTGCTAATATTTCCTAGCCAGGACTTGACAATTGATTATGAATGACCTACATATGTTTGTGCCATTATTTTCTTCAAGATTTGTCTGTACATGGAGGATTGTGCTTAAAAATCGAACCATAATATTTGGATATGTATAAATAAATAGCCATAAATTCCTAATCCTACTTCATGATACTTAAACATTGGTTTGATGCCAAATTTGTTTTACTATTTGTATAGGTGCTGTCTGACGATGTGGACAGTGAGGATGAAGATGTCCAGAGGAGGTAGAAGAGGCAAATCCTGAGGGAGCTTTATGTGGGAAAGCATAATATGCGTATTAGGACCTGGGATAGTGACTATCGATGCCCATTTTGCTACCACAAGCTTCATGACGCCTATCAAAGTGTTCTGGCGCATGAAAGAGGACATGTCATTGGCTCCTTCAAGCAGAAGTATTCTCGCAGGGTGGAGCACGACTTGTACGCCGAGTACCTGGAGAAGCTTCTGGATCATGCCGGCATGTGAGATGAGATGTGGGATAGAACTATGTACGCTTGAGCAATGCTTAATGACGATTGAATTATGTACTTATGGTTGAACTATGCTTGTATACGTGTACGCTTATTATCTATGTCTGAGTATGTTTAATCTATGTTTACTTATGTCTAACTGTGGGATATGGATGCAATCAGGTAGGTTGATGGAATCTACCTTCGTCCTTGTTTATTTGTCTCCTTTGCAATTTGTGTTAAATATTGACCAAAGATTTGACTGACAAAATCTTAGTGCACGTCAGCAAAAATTATATCGTTGGTGCGTATTTGAACATAGTGTTTAATGATATAATTTTTGGTGAGATGCATAAACCTTTCTTAGTTAAATATTTGGTCGAAATTTGGTACAAATTACAAAGGGGACCATTAAACCAGGATGGAGGTAGTACGTCAATCACACACGGTTCCCGAAATTGGAACCGTGTGCAATGACTTTCATTTTACTTGTTGCATCAATCTCACACGATTGGCTCTGGCAAACCGTCGCCTCCAAAATTCTTTGTGGGACAAAAAACCCTCACCACCCAATTTTAAAAAGATAAAAGAAAACCCTCACCATCCCCATGACACAAAAACCCTCACCACGCCCGCCACCCCCTCCGGTCCCCATTCACACCTGCACAAGCTCCTCCGCGTCTATGCATGTCACCGTCCATCGCATCGGTAACCACTTAGCTCGACGCCTGCCATTGCCGCTAGGCTGCCGACAAAGCCCACCGCATTTCGCCACTTCCGCTTGCCGCCGCCTATCGCCATCGACTTTCTCGACGCTGCTCACGGTCGACCCAGCTCCGCTCGGTTGGGGAATCTACCATACTGAGGGTTCTTTCTCATGGACAACAAGGTAACTAATTTAATGAGATATTATCTCATCTCTTATCCCAGTTCATCTGCCTCCTTTAATCAGCCAGTCGAAATCGTCGTGAGTTCATTTTTATTCGAGCTTATTTGAGGGTTTTCTTCCGTTCATAGAGTGTACAATGTGCAGACACATCAGGACCTTGCGGCCTCCGCAAGATATTGCATCTCACCATACCAGATGACTTGAGGATGCACGTGGTATGTTCAATATCACCCTAAATCGGCTGGCATGGCCTACTTTCCCGAACATATTCTAAATATTACTACATTTGGGTAAAAGGTGCCACATGCACCATATATGTCAAAGGGAATTTTTCCCCTCTGCTTTCTATATTAGGCAAATTAATGATGTATTTTTCTTCCAATTACTCTCTTATTTCCATGACATCATGATTACCCTATCTGTTTAATTATAGATTTTTGTCCTTCGATTTCGACTGCTGTATAGTTCATTCAATTTGGGCCCATATTTGCATGTTACCTATTTTCTTTAACAATCCTACCATTTCCTGCAGCGCGTCCCTTGCTATGCAACAGAATCTGTAGTGCACAATCTTTCCCTTCACATAAATCAAGACTGCAGGGATGTCATACTGCACACAAACCATGAATTTACAATCGTTGCTAATGTAAGACTTGATGAACATGGTGACTCCTATTTTGGCACTGGCTTTTGGAAAGAAATTTCTAAGTTTTATGATCTGAAAGCTGGCACTAGAATTGCACTACACATAAAAGGGCTTGGTCATGAGATATATTCTAACTTCCCTGGCGATATCATTCGTCCTGACTTTGTACGAAGTAAGTTTTCTTTTCAACTATCTGCATGTTGACTTACCCAGCAATATAAAATGAACTGTGTAGTATTTAAGCAACCAATTATTATTCCCTTTTCTTACTATATTCCTACCTAACAACTTCTAGTTACCAATACACTTTTCTATTGCCCTATGTTAACTAAATATTCCCTGTACTTTCATTTCTATCAGAAAGTGCCGCTAACAAGGAGACTCCGGAGGTGAAGAACAGGGCTGCCAACAAGCAGAGGTGGGGCAAGCTAGAACCGCAAGCGACTCCAACATGCCTAGACTTCATCAGTAGCCTCCCCGATGATATGTTGACAGTTATCATCTCCCTCCTCCCAATCAAATTTGGGGCGCGAACAACTGTCCTTTCCCAGTGGTGGCGCCCCCTATGGAACTCCAGCCCTCTCGACCTCATCAACACCCACGAGCTCTGCCATGGCTTTCGCAAAAGCTTGGATGCATTCTCCAAGATCCTTGATAGTCACCTTGGCCCAACCAGAGGCCTTAGAATGGGCAAGTTCCATTCCAACGGCAAGGACCGAGCCAAGCTTGACGATTAGTTCCGATCCCCCGCCCTAGATCAGCTCGAGGAGCTCACTTTTGATGATGGGCATATGCGCTCGCTGCCAATGTCCACGCTCCGCATCGCGCCCATGCTACGCGTCGCCAAGTTCAGGAACTGCCACCCCCCCTTAATGACGCGCCCGCTCTTATTCTACCACGACTGAAGCACCTCGAGCTCATCGCCGCCTGCCTCTCAAACCGTGACATGGAGCGCTTGCTCCGTGGCTGTACTGCACTCAAGTACCTTCGTCTTCAGGCGATCAATGGGTTGAGTACCTTGCGCATTGCCTCCATGACTCTCTGGACTATTTATGTGTGTTGCTGGTGCGGCAGGAAGACATCGCAAGATGTGTACCACTCTATGGTCATTGAGGACACACCTGCACTTGAGAGATTACTTATAGTTGATCAAGAAGGTCTAACAAAAATCAATGTCATTTGTGCGCCGAAATTGACAGTGGTGGGCTACTCATCTGACAAATACTCCGAAATTGTTATTGGATCCTGACCCGTTCACGTATAATAGCCGCCTTCTACCTCTCCTTCTACAAATTAACAATATTTCTAATTTTGAAGATGTTTGTTCGTCTATCATTCAGAAAATGATTTCGATAATCTTGATCCCGAAACTACGCAAAGCGAAGGTCTTGGCACTAGAATCTATCGGCCCCAACCTGGAACAAGTTGTCAGTTTCCTGAGATGCTTTCCGTGCCTAGAGAAGCTATATATCGAGGTGATGTTTCTTTCCTGTTAAATGTTAACCATAAGGGAGTTCAATTTGTGATACCTTTTTCCAAGTTTACAATGACAATGTACTATGATTTCTAAAGGATTCTTTTGGAGGATTTCAGTACATACATGTTCCCCCCATATTGGTTGCTTGATCCATATGGTTATAATCAATAAGCATTTCTCCTTTGGATTCATCTGTACTAGTTTTCTTAGGGAACTTTTCATCCACTCCAACCTATTGTGAAGAAGGCTACATTTTTCTAGAATGTAATCAAATTCCCATGTTAATCATGTCAGATCGAAGATGGCACGTAAGTGCATTTTACAAATCCTGCAAAGCAAATAGGCCTGTAGTAGTGTTCAAAACTGCATGTAGGCACTAACACGTTTTCTTCTTTTGTAGATAAGATTAGGCCAAGTGGTGGATAATGTGATTCAATATAATAGTCACATCGAATGCCTAGATCCGCATCTCTCAAAAATTACTTTGAACTCCTACTGAGTGACCTTACTGGAGATTATATTCGCCAGGTTCTTTGTTGTCAGAGCTAGGGTGCTGAAGGTAATGAGGTTCGCCCTACATGTATTTCGCAAAAATGAATGGTTTGTCGATCAGCGCCGACGCCTGCGACATAATGGAATATGCTATGAAAATGCTGAATTTCATTTCGAAACTTCAGATGATAGAGTAATCGGAAGTCATCGTGTCAACCCCATACATGACTTCTCAGTGGCTGACCCCTTTACAAAAATTATGAGGTTTCGAAACCATACTGATACGTCTCCAACGTATCTATAATTTTTGATTGTTCCATGCTATTATTTATGAAGTCTTGGATGTTTAATGGGCTTTATCATTCACTTTTATATCATTTTTGGGACTAACCTACTAACCCAAAGGCCCAGTCCAGATTGCTATTTTTTTTGCCTATTTCAGGGTTTTGTAGAAAAGGAATATCAAACGGAGTCCAAACGGAATGAAACCTCCGCGAGAGATATTTCTGGAGGAAATCACGCTCGGGAAATGACAGGACCAAGTCAGGGGATAGCTGGGCTGCCCTCAAGGGTGGGGGGCGTGCCCCCCTTCCTAGGGTGCGCCCCCCTACCTGGAGGCTAGCCCACACGGCCCCCGGTGCCCTCCTTCTTCCTATATATACCTACGTACCCCAGAAACTCCATACGCAGAGAGAAAACCCTAATTCCACCGCCGTAGCTTCTGTTCCCGTGGAGATCCCATCTTGGAGCCTGTTCCGGTAGGGGGATCCATCACGGAGGCCTTCATCATCATCATCATCATCGCCCTCACCATGAGTTGTAAGTAGTTTAGCACCGACCTCCGGGTCCATAGCTAGTATCTAGATGGCTTCTTCTCTCTCTCTGGATCTCAATACAAAGTTCTCCTCGATCTTCGAGGAGATCTATTCGATGTAATCTCTTTTTGCGGTGTGTTTGTCGAGATCTGATGAATTGTGAGTTTATGATCAAGGTTATCTATGAAAGATATTTGGTTCTTCTCTGAACTTTTTATGTGTGCTCGTAATATCCTTGCAAGTCTCTTCGAATTATTGGTTTGGTTTGGCCTACTAGATCTATAGTTCTTGCAATGGGAGAAGTGCTTGGCTTTGGGTTCAATCTTGCGGTGTCCTTTCCCGGTGACAGTAGGGGCAGCAAGGCACGTATTGTATTGTTGCCATCGAGGATAAAAATATGGGGTTTTCATCATATTGCTTGAGTTTATCCCTCTACAACATGTCATCTTTCTTAAAGCGTCACTCTGTTCGTATGAACTCAATACACTAGATGCATGTTGGATATTGGTCGATGTGTGGAGTAATAGTAATAGATGCAGAATCGTTTCGGTCTACTTGTCTCAGGCGTGATGCCTATATACAATGATCATGCCTAGATAGTCTCATAATTATTCGCTTTGCTATCAATTGCTCGACAGTAATTTGTTTACCCGCCGTAGAATATCGCTATCATGAGAGAAGCCACTAGAAAAAACTATGGCCCCCGGGTCTATTCTCAACTTATCAATCTACATCTACTTACTTTTCTTGCTTTTATTTGCTGTTTTATTAAACTAAAAATTCCAAAAATATAACTATCATGTCTATCAGATCTCACTATCGTAAGTGACCGTAAAGGGATCGACAACCCCTTATCGCGTTGGCTGCGAAGTTCTTATTTGTTTGTGCATGTGCGAGGGACTGGCTTGTGGTCTCCTACTGGATTGATACCTTGGTTCTCAAAAACTGAGGGAAATACTTACGCTACTGTGCTGCATCTCCCTTTCCTCTTCGAGGGAATACAACACAAGCTCAAGAGGTAGCAAGAAGAATTTCTGGCACTGTTGCCGAGGAGGCTTACGCAAAAGTCATATACCAAGTACCTATCACAAACTCTTATCCTTCGCATTACATTCATTTGCCTCTCTTTTTCCTCTCCCCCACTTCACCCTTGCCGTTTTATTCGCCCTTCTTCCACCATGTGTTTATCGTTCGCTTGCCTCTCGTTTGCTTGTGTGCTATGTGCCTTCTATGTGCTTGCATCTTTGCTTGCTAAAAATCTATTGTTATGGATCACCTTAAGGTGTTCTACTTGGATCATCTTCGATCCTTATGCACTCGTGCTGAAACCCCAACTAGCCTAGTTGATGGGAAATCTTTAGATGAGCATGCTCATTTTGTGCGTCACCGTTTGTGTGAAAAGGGGATACTCTTATGGGATCAGATAAACAGATTGTTGTGTTATGCTGGGAATCTTTGTGAAATCTATGATTTTACTTGTTGCTCTAAGAACCCTGAAAAACACCTCCCCTACCTATGTGAGTTTAATGATAATGAAATCTTATCTTCTTATGCAAAGGGTGTTTATAGTTACTATGATATCGAACGAATAAAAGAATTCGTTGCTTTTAAGGGTGCTTATGAAGTTGCTTCTTTGGTTGAAAAGTATGATATTACTCTCTATGAATCTGAATATTTTGACATACTCAAACTATGGTCATAATGCCAATATCAAAGAATTTATTGAAGGAATGACCGCTGCTTTGAAGGAAAATAATGATATGCATGAATCTATAGATAATTGTGATTCCGATGATTTGTTTTAAATATCCCTTGATGAACATGATGCTTGCTATTCTTGTGGACATGATGCCAATATTTATGAAGAAAAATTTGCTATAGTTCCCTATGTTAAACATGAGATCGTTGCTATTGCACCCGTACTTGATAGTTCCTTCGATGAAAAGCATGATTGCAATGATGCTATTATAAATTCTCTTGATGTCATTTGTGCTAATGATATGCAAAACCCTAAGCTTGGGGATGCTAGTTTTGCTATGACTACTATTTGTTGCAATGATCATGATTGGGATGATTCTTCTTATGATCTTGAAAATAAATTTAATCCCCATGATGAATATAAGATTGATAATAATGTTTGCATTAATAATAAAAGTGGGAGAATATGTTATGTGATAGCTATTTTGTTGAATTTGATCATGATCCTACATGCAATTATTATGAGAGAGGGAAATATGGTTGTAGAAATTTTCATGTTACTAATTTACCTCTTTGTTATGTTGAGATTGCTATTGTTTCTTTCTCCTTCCTTACATATGCTAGATCTTGCTAGATCTTGCTTGTCTTGGTAATTTGTTTTCCTATAAGATGCCTATGCATAGGAAGTATGTTAGACGTAGATGTGTTTGCCACATGTTTTATGATGCTCTCTTTGTGCTTCAATCCTTGTCTTTCATGTGAGCATCATTGAATTTCCAAGCCTATCTTAATGGCTGTAAAGATATGGCTTGTTGAGAGGCAACCCAACTTTATATTTTTTGTTTTTGTTTCTGTTAGGGAATAAATATTGCATCTAGCCTCTGATTATATGTGTTTTCATGTTTTGTTTAGTGTTTGTGCCAAGTAGAACCTTTGGTAAGACTTGTGCGAAGTTTATTTGATCTTGCTGTGAAAAACAGAATCGTTAGCGCTCGCTAAAGTAGTCTTCAGATTTTACTGGAGCGTGCTTTTTAGTTGATTCTTTTTGCTGCTGATTGGTAGACAAATTTCTCAAATTTACCAATTTAGTTTGAAGTTTTTTGAGTTCCAGAAGTAGGCGAACCCTGCAGATTACTACATACTGTTCTGTTTTTGACAGATTCTGTTTTTCATGTGTTGTTTGCTTATTCCGATGCATCTATGAGTAATATTGGAGAATATGAACCATAGAGAACTTGGAGTAAAGTAGGTTTAATACAAATATAAACAAAGAATGAATTCCTTGCTGCACCTTTGTGTAGTGGTTTGCTTTCTCTTACTAACGGAACTCACGAGAATTTTTGTCAAAGTTTTTCGTTGTGAAGTTTTCAAGTTTTGAGTATTGCTTTGATGGACTATGGAACAAGGAGTAGGAAAGGCCTAAGCTTGGCGATGCCCATGGCACCCCAAGTAAAATCAAGATAATCAAAAGCCTAAGCTTGGGGATGCCCTGGGAAGGCATCCCCTCTTTCGTCTTCATCCATCGGTAACTATACTTGGAGCTATATTTTTATTCGCAACATGCTATGTGTTTTGCTTGGAGCGTCTTGTATAATTTGAGTCTTTGCTTGTTAGTTTGCCACAATCATCATTGATGGACACACATATTTGAGAGAGTTAAATATGGCCTAGAAATTATTAGAACACTCTATGTGCTTCACTTATATCTTTTAAGTTGAATAGTTTTTGCTCTAGTGCTTCACTTATATATTTTAGAGCACGGTGGTGGTAATATTTTGTAGAAATTGTTAAACTCTCATGATTCACTTAGATATATTTGAGAGTCCATTAAAACAGCATGGTAATGTGTTTAGGCTAAAGAAACTAGTCTTCACATGATAAACATCCAATGTCAATGTAGTAAAATTTTCACACCAAGTGCATTGAATAGAATGAGATGTTGGATGCTTGATAATTGTTTTGAGACATGATGATAGTGATATTGGAGTCATGCTAGTGGAGTTATTATGAACTTGATAAATACTTGTGTTAAGGTTAGTTATTCCCGTATCATGCACGTATGGTGAACCGCTATGTGACGAAGTTAGAGCATGAGGTATTTGTAGAGTGCCAACCTTTGTGTGGAGGTCGGGGGCGCGCGATGGTTAACTCCTGCCAACCTCCCCCTAGGAGCATGCATTGATTGCTTTGTTTTTGATGACTCATAGATTTTTGCAATAAGTACATGAGTTCTTATGACTAATGTTGAGTCCATGGATTATACACACTCTCACCCTTCCACCATTGCTAGCCTATCTTGTACCGCGCAACTTTCGCCGGTACCATAAACCCACTATATATCCTTCCTCAAAAGAGCCACCATATTGTTCCTCAAAACAGGCACCATACCTACCTATCATGGCATTTCCATTGCCATTCCGAGATATATTGCCATGCATCTTTCCATCGATCCGTTCATATGACACGCATCATATTGTCATAGTGCCATGCATGATCATGTAGTTGACATCGTAGTTGTGGCAAAGCCACCATGTATAATTTTTCATATATGTCGCTCTTGATTCATTGCTTATGCCGGTACACCGCCGGAGGCATTCATGTAGAGTCATACTTGTTGTAGTATCGAGTTGTAATTTCGAGTTGTAACAAAAAGTGTGATGATCATCATTATTAGAGCATTGTCCCGTGTGAGGAAAGGCCAATAAAAAAAAGAGAAGGCCCAAAAAAATAGAGAGGGGCTAATAAAAAAGAGAGAAAAGCCCCTCCAAAAAAATGAGAGAAAAGAGAGAAGGGACAATTGCTACTATGTTTTTCCACACTTGTGCTTCAAAGTAGCACCATGATCTTCATTGTAGAGAGTCTCATGATTAGTCACTTTCATATACTAGTGGGAATTTTCATGATAGAACTTGGCTTGTATATTCCAACAATGGGCTTCCTCAAATACCCTTGGTCTTCGTGAGCAAGCAAGTTGGATGCACACCCACTAGTTTTTTTGTTGAGCTTTAATTCATAATTAGCTATAGTGCATCCATTGCATGGCAATCCCTACTCACTCACATTGATATCTATTGATGGGCACTCCATAGCCCGTTGATATGCCTAGTCGATGTGAGACTATATTCCTCCTTATTGTCTTCTCCACAACCACCTCTATTCCACCCACAGTGCTATATCCATGGCTCAAGCTCATGTATTGCGTGAAAGTTGAAAGGTTTGAAAAAATAGAGTATGAAAACAAATGCTTGGCTAAAATCGGGGTTGTGCATGATATGAATATTTTGTGTGATGAAGAGGGAGCATAGCTAGACCATATGATTTTGTAGGGATAACTTTTTTAAGCCATGGTATTATGAGAAGACATGATTGCTTTGTTAGTATTGCTTGAAGTATTGTTATTTCTTATGTCAATATAGACTTTTATCTTTCAGATCTGAACATTCATGCCACAATTGAGAGAATTACATTGAAAAACTATATTGGTTAGCATTCCACATCAAAAATTCTTTATTTATCATTTACCTACTCGAGGACGAGCACGGATTAAGCTTTGGGATGATTGATACGTCTCCAACGTATCTATAATTTTTGATTGTTCCATGCTATTATTTATGAAGTCTTGGATGTTTAATGGGCTTTATCATTCACTTTATATTATTTTTGGGACTAACCTACTAACCCAAAGGCCCAGTCCAGATTGCCATTTTTTTTTGCCTATTTCAGGGTTTTGTAGAAAAGGAATATCAAACGGAGTCCAAACGGAATGAAACCTTCGCGAGCTATATTTTTGGAGGAAATCACGCTCGGGAAACATCAGGACCAAGTCAGGGGACAGCTGGGCTGCCCTCGAGGGTGGAGGGCGCGCCCCCCTTCCTAGGGCACGCCCCCTGCCTCGAGGCTGGCCCACACGGCCCCCAGTGCCCTCATTCTTCCTATATATACCTACGTACCCCAGAAACTCCATACGCAGAGAGAAAACCCTAATTCCACCGCCGTAGCTTATGTTCCCATGGAGATCCCATCTTGGAGCCTGTTCCGGGAGGGGGATTCATCACGAAGGCCTTCATCATCATCATTATCGCCCTCACCATGAGTTGTGAGTAGTTTACCACCGACCTTCGGGTCCATAGCTAGTATCTAGATGGCTTCTTCTCTCTCTCTGGATCTCAATACAAATTCTCCTCGGTCTTCGAGGAGATCTATTCGATGTAATCTCTTTTTGCGGTGTATTTGTCGAAATCCGATGAATTGTGAGTTTATGATCAAGGTTATCTATGAAAGATATTTGGTTCTTCTCTGAACTTTTTATGTGTGCTCATAATATCCTTGCAAGTCTCTTCGAATTATTGGTTTGGTTTGGCCTACTAGATCTATAGTTCTTGCAATGGGAGAAGTGCTTGGCTTTGGGTTCAATCTTGCGGTGTCCTTTCCCAGTGACAGTAAGGACAGCAAGGCACGTATTGTATTGTTGCCATCGAGGATAAAAAGATGGGGTTTTCATCATATTGCTTGAGTTTATCCCTCCACATCATGTCATCTTTCTTAAAGCGTTACTCTGTTCATATGAACTCAATACACTAGATGCATGCTGGATAGCGGTCGATGTGTGGAATAATAGTAGTAGATGCAGAATCATTTCGGTCTACTTGTCCCGGACGTGATTCCTATATACAATGATCATGCCTAGATAGTCTCATAATTATTCGGTTTGCTATCAATTGCTCGACAGTAATTTGTTTACCCGCCGTAAAATATCGCTATCATGAGAGAAGCCACTAGAATAAACTATGGCCCCCGGGTCTATTCTCAACATATAAATCTACATCCACTTTACTTTTACCGCTTTTATTTGCTGTTTTATTAAACTAAAAATACCAAAAATATAACTATCATCTCTATCAGATCTCACTCTCGTAAGTGACCGTAAAGGGATTAACAACCCGTTACCGCGTTGGCTGCGAAGTTCTTATTTGTTTGTGCAGGTGCGAGGGACTGGCGCGTGGTCTCCTACTGGATTGATACCTTGGTTCTCCAAAACTGAGGGAAATACTTACGCTACTGTGCTGCATCTCCCCTTCCTCTTTGAGGGAATACAACGCAAGCTCAAGAGGTAGCACATACTAAGAAGTGGTAATATTAGTTTGAACCTCTCTGATATCCATGTTCAACGAATCAGCGTGAGCGTTTGCATCTGATGAGCTGAATTTCATTTCTAATATCAGTTTGAACCTTGTAATCTTTGAATTGGAGCCATATAACTCTGGAATTTGAACCTTGTAATATTTCGAGCTTTGTGGTACAATCGTTGAAATGGCATCGTATGAGACTCGTATATTGGTAGCAATATTTCGACCATAATATGCAATGGTCTTAGATTTTATTTACCATCCTCGAATCTGTTTACCATGTCGATCTCACAACACACGATCTGTATAGCTAACTCGACTGCGATTTTGACATTATTGCACATAGTTGGTTTCTTCCACCGTGTGCCCTGTAGAGCGCAGAATTAATTATCACACTCGAGTGTCCATCATCACCCTTCTATGTAACTTTGACCTCATCAACCACGGGTAAACTTATGACCGAAGTCATTCCACACACTTCGTTTTTACAAAGCTTTTTGCCAATAAACGCCCATGATTTGTCCCTCTTCTAGCCGACGCGTGGCCAAAATAGACGGGCGGGAAGCTTGCGCGGTAAACTATGCGATAGCGCGGTGATACGTCTCCAACGTATCTATAATTTTTGATTGTTCCATGCTATTATTTATGAAGTCTTGGATGTTTAATGGGCTTTATCATACACTTTTATATCATTTTTGGGACTAACATACTAACCAGAGGACCAGTCTAGATTGTTGTTTTTTGCCTGTTTCAGGGTTTTGCAGAAAAAGAATATCAAATGGAGTCCAAACGGAATGAAACCTTCACGAGAGATATTTTTGGAGAATATCGTGCACAGGAGACTTGAGAACCATGTCAGGGGAGCCTCGGGGTGTCCACGAGGGTGGGGGGCGCCCCTCCTTCCCAGGGCGCGCCCCTTGCCTCGTGGGCCCCTCGAGCACCCCCCGGTGTCCTCCTTCCTCCTATATAAGTCTACATACCCCGAAACCTACGACAACAGAGAGAAAACCCTAATTCCACCGCCGTAACCTTCGGTTCCCGTGAGATTCCATCTTGGAGCCTGTCCCGGAGCTCCACCAGAGGGGGATCCATCACGGAGTTCATCATCATCATCATCATCGCCCTCACCATGAGTTGCGAGTAGTTTACCACAGACCTTGGGTCCATAGCTAGTATGTAGATGGCTTCTTCTCTCTCTTTGGATCTCAATACAAAGTTCTCCTCGGTCTTCGAGGAGATCTATTCGATGTAATCTCTTTTTGCGGTGTGTTTGTCGAGATCTGATGAATTGTGGGTTTATGATCAAGATTATCGATGAGAAATATTTGGTTCTTCTCTGAACTTTTAATGTGTGCTCATAATATCCTTGCAAGTCTCTTCGAATTATTGGTTTGGTTTGGCCTACTAGATCTATAGTTCTTGCAATGGGAGAACTGCTTGGCTTTGGGTTCAACCTTGCGGTGTCCTTTCCCAGTGACAGTAGGGGCAGCAAAGCACGTATTGTATTGTTGCCATCGAGGATAAAAAGATGGGGTTTATATAATATTGCTTGAGTTTATCCCTCTACATCATGTCATCTTGCTTAAGGCGTTACTATGTTCTTATGAACTCAATACACTAGATGCATGCTGGATAGCGGTCGATGTGTGGAGTAATAGTAGTAGATGCAGAATCGTTTTGGTCTACTTGTCTTGGACGTGATGCCTATATACAGTGATCATGCCTAGATAGTCCCATAATTATTCGCTTTTCTATCAATTGCTCGACGGTAATTTGTTTACCCGCCGTAGAATATCGCTATCATGAGAGAAGCCACTAGAGAACACTATGGCCCCCGGGACTATTCTCAACATATCAATCTACATCTACTTTACTTTTACCGCTTTTACTTTCTGTTCTTATAAATAAAAATACCAAAAATATAAACTATCATCTCTACCAGATCTCACATCGTAAGTGACCGTAAAGGGATTGACAACCCCTTATCGCGTTGGCTACGAAGTTCTTATTTGTTTGTGCAGGTGCGAGGGACTCACGCGTGGTCTCCTGCTGGATTGATACCTTGGTCCTCAAAAAATGAGGGAAATACTTACACTACTGAGCTGCATTTCCCTTTCCTCTTCGAGGGAATACAATGCTAGCTCGAGAAGTAGCAAGAAGAATTTCTGGCGCCGTTGCCGGGGAGGCTTACGCAAAATTCATATACCTAGTACCTATCACAAACCCTTATCCTTCGCATTACATTTATTTGCCTCTCATTTTCCTCTCCCCCACTTCACCATTGCCGTTTTATTCGCGCTTTTTCCGTTCACCTTTCTATTTGCTTGTGCTGCTATGTGCCCTCTATTAGCTCGCCTCTTCGCTTGCTAAATTATGGATCCTCATCCACTTGCTAATCTCTTCAAGAGATCCAATTATGTTGAACCAATTTCTAGTGAGTTTAGTGCACTAGATTATCTTTATGAGGCTTTGCTTGAATTTTATGAATCTAAAAATTGTGATGAAGTATTGAAAGAAAATTTCAAAGTGATTCGCGATAGCTTCTTGAGTAAAAAGCATGATTGCAATGATGTTATTATAAATTATATTGATGTCAATTGTGTTAATGATATGTAAAACCCTAAGCTTGGGGATGCTAGTATTGCTATGTCCACTACTTGTTGCAATGATCATAATTGGGGTGATTCTTCTTATGATCTTCAAAATTTATTTAAACCCCATCATGAATATGAGATTGATAATAATCTTTGCCATAATATTGAAAGTGGATTTGAAAGAGTGTCAACTTTTGATCCCACTATTTTGGAAGAGTGTAAACTTTGCATGCATGTGGATCGTGTTGAGAATATGTTATGTGATAGCTATTTTGTTGAATTTGATCGTGATCCTACATGCAATTATTATAAGAGAGGGAATTATGGTTGTAGAAATTTCCATTTTACTAAATTACCTCTCGTTATGTTGAGATTGCTTTTGTCTCTCTCTTCTCCCTTGCATATGCTAGATCTTGCTTATCTTGATAATTTGTTTTCCTATAAAATGCCTATGCATAGGAAGTATGTTATACTTAGATGTGTTTGTCACATGTTTTCTGATGCTATCTTTGTGCTTCAATCCTTGTCTTTCATGTGAGCATCATTGAATTCTCAAGCCTATCTTAATGGCTATAAAGAAAGAGCTTGTTGGGAGGCAACCCAATTTTATATTTTTTGTTTTTGCTGCTGTTAGGGAATAAATATTGCATCTTGCTTCTGTTTAGATGTGGTTTCATGTTTTGTTTAGTGTTTGTGCCAAGTAGAACCTTTGGGAAGACTTATGCGAAGTTTATGTGATCTTGTTGTGAAAAACAGAATCGTTGGCGCTCGCTAGAATGGTCATTAGATTTTACTGGAGCGTGCTATTTAGTTGATTCTTTTTGTAGATTATTAATAGAAAAATTCCTCACATTTACCAATTTAGTTGATTTTTTGGAGTTACAGAAGTATGCAAAACCTGCAAATTACTACAGACTGTTCTGTTTTTTGACAGATTCTGTTTTTCGTGTGTTGTTTTCTTATTTCAATGCATCTATGAGTAATATTTGGAGGTATGAACCATAGAGAAGTTGGAATACAGTAGGTTTAACACCAATATAAACAAAGAATGAATTCATATTTGCACCTTTGAGTAGTGATTTGTTTTCTTATACTAACGGAGCTCACGAGAATTCTTGTCTAAGATTTGTGTTGTGAAGTTTTCAAGTTTTGATTATTGCTTTGATGGACTATGGAACAAAGAGTAGAAAATGCCTAAGCTTGGGGATGCCCATGGTACCCCAAGTCAAATTCAAGGATAATCAAAAGTTTAAGCTTGGGGATGCCCCGGGAAGGCATCCCCTCTTTCGTCTTCATCCATCGGTAACTATACTTGGAGCTATATTTTTATTCAGCACATGATATGTGTTTTGCTTGGAGCGTCTTGTATAATTTGAGTCTTTGCTTGTTAGTTTGCCACAATTATCCTCGCTGGACACACCTATTTGAGAGAGTTAAATATGGCCTAGGAATTGCTAGAACACTCTATGTGCTTCACTTATATCTTTTGAGTTGAATAGTTTTTGCTCTAGTGCTTCACTTATATCTTTTAGAGCACGGTGGTGGTTATATTTTGTAGAAATTGTTGAACTCTCATGCTTCACTTATATCTATTTGAGAGTCTATTAGAGTTGGATGCCTGATAATTGTAATGAATAGAATGAGATGTTGGATGCCTGATAATTGTTTTGAGATATGCGGATAGTGATATTAGAGTCATGCTAGTGGATTTATTATGAAATTGAAAAATGCTTGTGTTAAGGTTAGTGATTCCCGTATCATGCACGTATGCTGAACCGCTATGTGATGAAGTTAGAGCATGAGGTATTTGTAAAGCGCCAACCTTTGTGTGGAGGTCAGGGGCGCGCGATGGTTAACTCCTACCAACCTCCCCCCTAGGAGCATGCGTTGATTGCTTTGTTTTGATGACTCGTAGATTTTTGCAATAAGTATATGGATTCTTATGACTAATGTTGAGTCCATGGATTATACGCACTCTCACCCTTCGACCATTGCTAGCCTCTCTTGTACCGCGCAACTTTCGCCGGTACCATAAACACACCATATATCCTTCCTCAAAACAACCACCATATTATTCCTCAAAACAGCCACCATACCTACCTATCATGGCATTTCCATAGCCATTCCGAGATATATTGCCGTACAACTTTCAACCGTTCCGTTCATATGACACGCTTCATATTGTCATATTGCCATGCATGATCATGTAGTTGACATCGTATTTGTGGCAAAGCCACCATGCATAACTTTTCATACATGTCACTCTTGTTTCATTGCACATACCGGTACACCGCCGGAGGCACTCATATAGAGTCATACTTTGTTGAAGTATCGAGTTGTAATATCAAGTAGTAATGAAAGTGTGATGATCATCATTATTAGAGCATTGTCCCATGGGAGGAAAGGCTACATCTATAAAGCCACTCCGCAAAAAAAAGAGAAAAAAAGGGAAAAGAAAAAAGGGACAATATCTGCTATCTTTTTTTCCACACTTGTGCTTCAAAGTAGCACCATGTTCTTCATTGTAGAGAGTCTCATGCTTAGTCACTTTCATATACTAGTGGGAATTTTCGTTATAGAATTTGGCTTGTATATTCCAACGACGGGCTTCCTCAAATGCCCTACGTCTTTGTGAGAAAGCAAGTTGGATGCACATCCACTAGTTTCTTTTGTTGAGCTTTCATTCATATTTAGCTCTAGTGCATCCGTTGCACGGCAATCCCTACTCACTCACATTGATATCTATTAATGGGCATCTCCAAAGCCCGTTGATATGCCTAGTCGATGTGAGACTATCTCCCTCCTTTTTGTCTTCTCCACAACCACCTCTATTCCACCCATAGTGCTATGTCCATGGATCACGCTCATGTATTGCATGAAAATTGAAAGGTTTGAAAGAATAGAGTATGAAAACAAGTGCTTGGCTAAAATCGGGGTTGTGCAGGATATGAATATTTTGTGTGATGAAGAGGGAGCATAGCCAGACTATATGATTTTGTAGGGATAACTTTCTTTAGCCATAGTATTTTGAGAAGACATGATTTCTTTATTAGTATGCTTGAAGTATTGTTATTTCTTATGTCAATATAGACTTTTATCTTGAATCTTTCAGATATGAACATTCATGCCACAATTAAGAGAATTACGTTGAAAAACTATATTGGTTAGCACTCCACATCAAAAGTTCTTTCTTTATCATTTACCTACTCGAGGACGAGCAGGAATTAAGCTTGGGGATGCTTGATACGTCTCCACCGTATCTATAATTTTTGATTGTTCCATGCTATTATTTATGAAGTCTTGGATGTTTAATGGGCTTTATCATACACTTTTATATCATTTTTGGGACTAACCTAGTAACCCAAAGGCCCAGTCCAGATTGCTGTTTTTTGCCTGTTTCAAGGTTTTGCAGAAAAAGATTATGAAACGGAGTCCAAACAGAATGAAACCTTCGCGAGAGATATTTTTGGAGAAAATCACGCACACGGGACTTGAGAACCACGTCAGGGGAGCCTTGATACGTCTCCAACGAATCTATAATTTTTGATTGTTCCATGCTATTATTTTTGAAGTCTTGGATGTTTAATGGGCTTGATCATTCACTTTTATATCATTATTGGGACTAACCTACTAACCCAAAGGCCCAGTCCAGATTGCTGTTTCTTGCCTATTTCAGGGTTTTGAAGAAAAAGAATATCAAACAGAGTCCAAACGGAATGAAACCTTCGCGAGAGATATTTTTGGAGAAAATCACGCCAGAGGAACTTAAGAACCACGTCAGGGGAGCATCGAGTGGCCCTCGAGGGTGGGGGGCGCGTCCCCCTTCCCAGGGCGCGCCCCCTGCCTCGAGGCCCACTCGAGCGTCCCCCGATGCCCTCCTTCTTCCTATATAAGTCCACGTACCCCAGAAACTCCGAGAACAGAGAGAAAACCCTAATTCCACCGCCGTAGCTTCTGTTCCCGTGGAGATCCCATCTTGGAGCCTATTCCGGAGCTCCACCGGATGGGAATCCATCACGGAGGCCTTCATCATCATCATCATCGCCCTCACCATGAGTTGTGAGTAGTTTACCATAGACCTTTGGGTCCATAGCTAGTATCTAGATGGCTTCTTCTCTCTTTCCAGACCTCTATACAAAGTTCTCCTCGGTCTTCGAGGAGATCTATTCGATGTAATCTCTTTTTGCGGTGTGTTTGTTGAGATCCGATGAATTGTGAGTTTATGATCAAGGTTATCTATGAAAGATATTTGGTTCTTATTTGAACTTTTTATGTGTGCTCATAATACCCTTGCAAGTCTCTTCCAATTATTGGTATGGTTTGGCCTACTAGATCTATAGTTCTTGCAATGCGAGAAGTGCTTGGCTTTGGGTTCAATCTTGCGGTGTCCTTTCCCAGTGACAGTAGGGGCAGCAAGGCACGCATTGTATTGTTGCCATCGAGGATAAAAAGATGGGGTTTACATCATATTGCTTGAGTTTATCCCTCTACATCATGTCATCTTGCTTAAGGCGTTACTCTGTTCTTATGAACTCAGTACACTAGATGCATGCTGGATAGCGGTTGATGTGTGGAGTAATAGTAGTAGATGCAGGCAGGAGTTGGTCTACTTGTCTCGGACGTCATGCCTATATACAATGATCATGCCTAGATAGTCTCATAATTATTCGCTTTTCTATCAATTGCTCGACAGTAATTTGTTTACCCGCCGTAGAATATCGCTATCATGAGAGAAGCCACTAGAATAAACTATGGCCCCCGGGTCTGTTCTCAACATATAAATCTACATCCACTTTACTTTTACCGCTTTTATTTGCTGTTTTATTAAACTAAAAATACCAAAAATATAAACTATCATCTCTATCAGATCTCACTCTCCTAAGTGACCGTAAAGGGATTGACAACACCTTATCGCGTTGGCTGCGAAGTTCTTATTTGTTTGTGCAGGTGCGAGGACTCGCGCGTGGTATCCTACTGGATTGATACCTTGGTTCTCAAAAACTGAGGGAAATACTTACGCTACTGTGCTGCATCTCCCTTTCCTCTTCGAGGGAATACAACACAAGCTCAAGAGGTAGCAAGAAGAATTTCTGGCGCTGTTACCGGGGAGGCTTACGCAAAAGTCATATACCAAGTACCTATCACAAACCCTTATCCTTCGCATTACATTTATTTGCCTCTCGTTTTCCTCTCCCCCACTTCACCCTTGCCGTTCTATTTGCCCTTATTCTGCCGTGTGTTTATCGTTCGCTTGCCTCTTGTTTGCTTGTGTTGCTATGTGCCATCTATTCGCTTCCATCTCCGCTTGCTCAATTATGGATCCTCATCCACTTGCTAATCTCTTTAAGAGATCCAATTATGTTCAACCAATTGCTAGTGAGTTGTGTGCACTAGATTACCTTTATGGGGTTTTGCTCAAAATTTATGAATCTGAAAATTGTGAGGAATGGTTGAAAGAAAAAGTGATTCATGTTTGCTCCTTAAATAAAAAGCATGATTGCAATGATGTTATTATAAATTCTATCTATTGTGTTAACGATATGCAAAACCCTAAGCTTGAGGATGCTAGTATTGCTATGTCTTCTACTTGTTGCAATGATCATGATTGGGGTGATGCTTCTTACGATCTTGAAACCTTATTTAAACCTCATGATGAATATGAGATTGATAATAATGTTTGCTATAATATTGAAAGTGGGTTTGGAAGAGTGTCAACTTTGGATCCCACATATTTGGAGAATGTTCAATCTTATGAATTTTTTGATAAAAGTGGGTTTGGAGAGGTCGTGACTTTACTTAATATTGATCCCACTATTTTGGAAGAGTGTCAACTTCGCATGCATGTGGATCGTATTGAGAATATGTTTTGTGATAGCTATATTGTTGAATTTGCTTATGATCTTACATGCAATTATTATGAGAGAGGAAAATATGGTTGTAGAAATCTTTATCCTTGAGGGTCCGACATTAATCCTCTCATACCTACTAATTGGTGTACTTGAGATGCATTTCCTCTGGCTCCTGAAAAAGACATTAGATAGACTGGATTAGAAGGATCCATTATCCGAAAATTGGAATTCATTTCTTGTTTCAAATATTCACTTGTCGCATACCATATCTCAACAGATTGGCGTAATTTTTCTACCGCGTGAATGCTTATGCTTATTGGGTATTTTGGTTTGACACTTCTTCACGCCCAAAAAGAAGGCAGCTACGTCTGAGCTAAACTTGGATATGGAAGTCTTCTTTTGTTTAGGGTGAAGTAAGACCAAGCTGATGAGCTTATTATCCTAGGTCGTAACAAATTAGTTGATAGTGATAGGATCCCTTTTTTGGCGTCCCCATGTCCCCCCTGTGGTGTGGTGGCATGGGGATGTCAAAAGGAAAGGGATGGAGTTTTTCTCGCTTTTGGCGTAGCAGGCCTCCCAAAGGGAGGCCCGCGCGACGGGCTATTAGCTCAGTGGTAAAGCGCGCCCCTGATAATTGCGTCGTTGTGCCTGGGCTGTTAGGGTACATCTCTTCATGTTGAGATTCATCTTGTTTCTATCTTCTTCCTTGCATATCCTAGTTTTTGCTTGCCTTGCCAATTTGTTTGCTTATAAAATGCCTATGCATAGGAAGTATGTTAGACTTAGATGTGATTTTCACATGCTTTATGATGCTCTCTTTGTACTTCAATTCTTATCTTTCATGTGAGCATCATTGAATTCTCAAGCCTAGCTAGGGGCGTAAAACGATAGCGCTTGTTGGGAGGCAACCCAATTTTAAGTTTCCTATTTTTGTTGCTGTTAGGGAATAAATATTGCATCTATCCTCTGATTAGATGTGGTTTCATGTTTTGTTTAGTGTTTGTGCCAAGTAGAACCTTTGGGAAGACTTGTCTGAAGTTTATATGATCTTGCTGTGAAAAACAGAATCGTTAGCGCTTGCTAAAGTAGTCGTGAGATTTTTCTGGAGCGTGCTTTTTAGTTTATTCTTTTTGAAGATGATTTTTAGAAAAATTCCGAAAATTTAAAAATTTAGTTTAAATTTTTTGGATGTCCAGAAGTAGGCGAAACCTGCAGATTACTACAGACTGTTCTGTTTTTGACAGATTCAGTTTTTCGTGTGTTGTTTGCTTATTCCGATGCATCTATGAGTAGTATTGGAGGATATAAACCATAGGGAAGTTGGAATACAGTAGGTTTAACAACAATATAAACAAATAATGAATTCATTGCTGCACCTTTGAGTAGTGGTTTGCTTTCTTATACTAACGGAGCTCACGAGAATTTTTGTCTAACTTCTGTGTTGTGAAGTTTTCAAGTTTTGAGTATTGCTTTGATGGACTATGGAACAAGGAGTAGCAAATTCCTAAGCTTGGGGATGCCCATGTAACCCCAATTAAATTCAAGATAATCAAAAGCCTAAGCTTGGGGATGCCCCGGAAGGCATCCCCTCTTTCGTCTTTGTCCATCGGTAACTATACTTGGAGCTATATTTTTATTCGCAACATGTTATGTGTTTTGCTTGGAGCGTCTTGTATAATTTGAGTCTTTGCTTGTTAGTTTTCCACAATCATCCTTGATGGACACACCTATTTGAGAGATCTAAATATGGCCTAGAAATTGTTAGAACACTCTATGTGCTTCACTTATATCTTTTGAGTTGAATAGGTTTTGCTCTAGTGCTTCACTTACATCTTTTAAAGCACGGTGGTGGTAATATTTTGTAGAAATTGTTGAACTCTCATGCTTCACTTATATGTATTTGAGAGTCTATTAAAACAACATGGTAATGCGTTTAGGCTAAAGAAACTAGTCTTCACATGATAGACATCCAATGTCAATCTAGTAAAAAAATTTCACACCAAGTGCATTGTATAGAATGAGATGTTGGATGCTTGATAATTGTTTTGAGACATGAGGATAGTGATATTAGAGTTACTAGCCAAGTGACATTCAAAATGCTGCCAATGGGAAATAAAAAGTACTTGTCACATGGATCAAAATACCTATATACGGACATAAATTTGTGGCTTGATATGTTAGTTAGATGGAGCCCACTTGCACCTAATGTCCGTCAGAAGTTAAATTATTTGCTCCAGTTCTCACTCCGATGGATCAACAATCTACAATATATAACATCATTTTTCATGTTCCTGAAGCAGTCATACATGACCATTTTCAATCAAATTTATAAAAAAAATCATAGAAAGATTATTGTTCTGTTTTATAGCAAATAGAAAATGGGTGCCATGGTACAATATGTGAGCTCAGATAGAACATTTACTCAGAGCGTTCCCATTATAAAATCAAGAACTTTAGAAATAAAAAATCTTTATCTAGAACATCGTAAATGACTTGGCCGATATCCTTAAAATTGTCTCCCATAACTGTACATTTTATGTGTGACACAATCACACAAAGACATGGAATAACCCTTAACAAAAAGAAGGTATGGCAAAAATCTATCAGCTTGAGAACAAACTTTAAACTCAACTAAGCTGGATGTGTGGTTTGGGAGGATTCGCCTCTTGCCAACATAGTCATGAGCTAAACCCCTTTGTGAAGAAAAAAGAAAAAACTACATAGTGAGCAAATTTAAAAAATCCCTAGTGAAGGACAAAGATGCGAGAGCAAGCCTTTAAAAATATACAAAGATTACGTATTACTTCTAGTTCTAAACACTGCGGAACACCTATAGTATTATAAGTCAAACTAGCGTTGCTGACCTTGGAATACTTACCATCCATCTAACCCACATGATATACCTGTATTTGTGTCAAATACCATAATTCTAGCACAATCTTGACTTCAGTAATATTCAATCATAGATGAAACGGGGACTCTTGAAATGAAGTTCATGTTAATATGACTCGTGTAATCACAAAGTTGGGCCATGTGTATGAAGATTATTTTTCGTAAACTGTAGAAATATAAAGGATCCCAAAATAACAAAATAGTTGAATCATTAGCGAGTTGAGGGCGGAATGGTGCAGATCAGCCATAATAATTACAAAACATTAGACTGAACATTACTACCTACGAAGACATCAAGAGAATGTGTAGTCAAACTGAATATTTGAATAAAAGAAAACAATCGATTGTTATGCTTCAGAAATTCGTAGGCTCACCCAGTTTTATGTTGCATGAAAGCACGCATATCAACTATAAATCTTTGCAATTTGGATAGAGGCTAGATGATGGTAGGTGCACTTTAATTATATAGTGGAAACATCAGTATAAAAACTTATAAGACGAATTAAGCTAATTATGTATGCATGCATGCATGCAGCTCCAAGCTGACGTGTTTGCTTCCTTCTCCGCTATGATCCTTGACCCTGAACTACACAGCCATATACCACCCGACATAGCTTTTCCTCAGTCGATGTGCCATGAGAAATAAGAGTAAAAGCAAGGAGAATGTGTTCAACTGTTCATGAGTTTTCACATCCTTCAAATATGTAAGATTATACATAGATTGTTTTCATAATTTAATTCCTTTCAAATCCAAGATTAATTAGCCATGCACATCGAATAGTTATCAGAATGATGTGCAAGCGTAGTGCCTGCACATAGTAGCAGCCGAGTTGGTAGAAAGAGCTTTAACTCAATTGCCATCTCGAAATAACAAAATATAGATATAGCAGTCAATTTGTTGAAAAGATAAATGATTGGAGCTATCTTAGATTGCAACCAATGTTCAACACTTAATTATATTAAAATAAAGAAAATTCGGTCCTATTTAGAGATAAAATAACTGTAATGAAATATCTACTTTTGTAAACAAAAAAAGGATCCTCGAGCTTAGCCTACATGTTGTGGAAAGAGTCTCTGATGCAATGGACGGGTACATAAGACAACGACGGTGAGAGCTGTAGTGACTGGTGAGGCGAAGCCACGACAGAGTTAGTCGGACCTAGGGTGGTGCAGGTGGGGATTCAGAGGTGGTTCTTAATTTATGGTTTCCCTGTATAATAAAAAACACTGTTATTTTCTCTATATAAATTTTTGTATATTAACTTCACATTTATGCCAAAATTGGTGTAGCGTTACATTATTTTTCTTATGAACATTAAAGAATATCATTTCAAGCCATTGTGTAAGATTGCCTAGTTTGCAAGAAAACATATATCAGAATAAACTAAATAGTACCTCATTCTCTTGGTTAGGCGAGTAACCAAATATAGAGGTTTGCTGAATGGTAATACAAAAAGAGAACTTGAGTAAATTGTGTAGCTAAAGGAATGCCTGAGATGATTTCGCATATGTAAGATAGACCCGAAGTAGTTTAGTATTTGCCTTTTTCATGCTTTCATGTCCATAGGCAGCGTCCTGTATTTAAGTACGTATGGTGATATAGGTGTATAGCACGGGGACAAATAGGGTGTGGTGAGTCGTGACTGCATTAGTTCATTCTAAATTCATAGTGGAACGCAAAATTCTTAAATTAGTATAATGATGATATGAACATAGAAGGAAAACAATTCCATAATTAAAGCACAATCTTTTTTCTCACACTGGCCTGAATGCATTCTGTCGTTGACTGCGGATTGTACGTGGACGTGTCCGCATCCATTCATGGTTTGTCTGACACATATCTTGCAACATCCTATAGTCGGCACCGGCTTCTTGAGCTTCGTGTGAGACACATAGGAATCCCTTCGTACCTTTGTGTGCAGTCTTGACATGCATCCATTGTCAATAGCAGCTTCCCACTCAAACCTGATGAATATAGAAGGGGAACCATTTTCCAATAACTGAAACAGAGCCATCTAATGAACCATAAATATTTTCTTTTGCTATAGTATTTTACGTTAGAGATCTATCTAAATTCTAAAGTATGTCATCTCTGTTTTGTTCAAAAACCTAGAAGGATTCTTCTCACGGTGGTCTTAATTTGCCGATGTCTGCACCATCTCCATGGGCATGTCAGCATCTAGTCGTTGTTTGTCTACCACATGTCTTGCAACATCCAAGTCGTTGCCAGAGTCAGCACCAGCTTCTCGAGCGTCCCATGGGACACGGAGACATCCCTTTGTTGACAATAGCTTTGCACATAGAACTGACATGTATACATTTTCGACTGCGGCTTCCAACTCCAACCTGATGTCATACATCATATCAACGTAGAGCCTGGTCTGGTTAGTGGTAATAGAACTATCCTGCAAAAGTAGCAACGAAAAAGTCATCCTCATACAAATAAGTCAAATTATATCAGTGATGTTACAGTGCAGTTCTCAAAACTGTAATGGCTCTGTATAAGCTTAAGTGACATTAAGAATATCAGGGGCAAGGAACTGACAATCAACGTTGTGTGGCCGAGACTTTGGGATGCAATAGTTCAGGTCAGGCACATGTATTACCAAATAACTAAAAAAAGAGGAAATGGCCTAACAAAAAAAGAGGAAGTTAAAATTAATTGAGGATTCCTGTGGCGAACAAATAGCAAGAGTAGAGACTACTCGCTAGCATTACCCCTAGCCACTCCTTGCTTCTACCCATGTTTGATGCGTCTCCTGCGCCGCCTGGACTGTAAGATATCTGAAACCACCATTGCGTTGCGCCACCTGGACTGTATGATATCTGAAACCGCAGTGGCGGCGTTCCTAGGACAGTGAAGGATGCACAATTGAAGGGGCATGTTTCAGATTTCATTAGTGACACCATAAAGATTACACGCCTATGGTTTGGCGTGAAAAATTCATCAAATAAACTGCTAGTGTGACATTCTAATCTACCGCTACAATAATCAGATCTTGTATTTGAATAAAGTAGTACTGTTTCAATATCTCGTACATATTGGCTCACACATAAATAATTGGATGTTTATACAATCAGATTGATACTGCTAATAATCAAGACATGATCGTAGTTATAGCATATATATAAATTCTATTTCGATCTCCAAGCAATCCTAGGGGCTAATCAGCCTTTGAGGGTTGTGCAATCTCAAGCAAACTCAATCCAACAAAGTTGATGGCGTTACCTATTGATCACCACGAGCCCACGACCAAGCCAAACTAACCTGGAGAGAGAAAGTTGGTGGTGTGCTAGCATGATTCCTGGAACAGGTCCGATGATGCATGAGAAATAGAGAACGGAGAGGAATCATTGGAGTTCTTCTTGGAAGACCCCTTGTCAGATTTGAAGTCCTCGGCAAGAATTGAACATAGAGCTGATCAAACCCACTTAATTCAATTACCTTGATTTTTCTGCAGATGAAGGCAAGTAGAGCCCAGCAATTTATCTCCTAGCGGATCCTTATAGTAAGTTAAATAGGTGATTCCGGCAGCTAGATGCATCCATGCGTTTATCCACCTGATGATTAGAGGAAGAGTGACCTGGGAATAAAGGGAAGATTATGATGTATTGGTGGGATTTAGCACACCATGACGTGCTAACATGGAGACATACAGTAGAGACACGATGGTTGTCGGGTTGTTCACGTACATGCAAATATGAAGTGTCAACCTGGCAAAGGCATGGGGCGGCTACTATGCCATGGTGCATGACGCGTGAGGAGAAGAGCTTATCCTTGATCAACGGACGGCGACTTAGGGCAGCCATGGCGGGCGCACATGGATGTGAGAAGAAGAGTCCCAGTTGATCGATCTGTTTTAGAAGACTTGGGGCAGTCACAGTGGCAGCGTACATGCGACTTGAGGAGAGAGATCGGAAGTGTTTTTTTATTTTAGTGACATACATATAGAGGAGAGATATTTGGAGAGGGGAGGCGTGAGAGATTAGGACTTTGGGAGAGAGAGGCGCAACACAAATTTCTTTTTTACTAAAGCTGAAATATATAGGATTGATCTACACCGTAATAACTCGACCCCACCAGATTGACGGCTCATAATTACTGATTAACGTGGGAATTTCTAGGGAGTCTCTAATTAGTATAGGTATAGATGCTAGTGGAGTTATTAAGAAATTGAGAAATACTTGTGTTAAGGTTAGTGATTCCTGTAGCATGCACGTATGGTGAACCATTGTGTGACTAAGTTAAAGCATGAGGTATTTGTAGAGTGCCAACCTTTGTGTGGAGGTTGGGGGCGCGCGATGGTTAACTCCTACCAACCTCCCCCCTAGGAGCATGCGTTGAGTGCTTTATTTTGATGACTCGTAGATTTTTGCAATAAGTATATGAGTTCTTTATGACTAATGTTGAGTCCATGGATTATACACACTCTCACCCTTCCGCCATTGCTAGCCTCTCTTGTACCGCGCAACTTTCGCCGGTGCCATAAACCCACTATATATATATATCCTTCCTCAAAACAGCCACCATATTGTTCCTCAAAACAGCCACCATACCTACCTATCATGGCATTTCCATAGCCATTCCGAGATATATTGCCATGCAACTTTCCACCGTTCTGTTCATATGACACGCATCATATTGTCATATTGCCATCCATGATCTTGTAGTTGACATCGTATTTCTGGCAAGGCCACCATGCATAACTTTTCATACATGTCACTCTTGTTTCATTGCACATACCAGTAAATCGCCGGAGGCATTCATATAGAGTCATACTTTGTTGTTGTAGTATCGAGTTGCACTATCGTGTTGTAATGAAAGTGTGATGATCATCATTATTAGAGCATTGTCCCATGGGAGGAAAGGCTAAATCTATAAAGCCCCTCCGCAAAAAAAAAGGGAAAAAAGAAAGGCCAAAGAAAAAAGAAAGGCCCAAAAAAAGGAAAAAAAAGAAAAAAAAAGAAAAAAAAGAAAAAAAGGGACAATTGCTACAATCTTTTTCCACACTTGTGCTTCAAAGTAGCACAATGTTCTTCATTGTAGAGAGTCTCATGTTTAGTCACTTTCATATACTAGTGGGAATTTTTCGTTATAGAACTTGGCTTGTATATTCCAACGATCGGCTTCCTCAAATGCCCTAGGTCTTCGTGAGCAAGCAAGTTGGATGCACACCCACTAGTTTCTTTTGTTGAGTTGTCATTCATATTTAGCTATAGTGCATTCGTTGCATGGCAATCCCTACTCACTCACATTGATATCTATTGATGGGCACTCCATAGCCCGTTGATACGCCTAGTCGATGTGAGACTATCTCCCTCCTTTTTGTCTTCTCCACAACCACCTCTATTCCACCCATAGTGCTATATCCATGGCTCACGCTCATGTATTCCGTGAAAGTTAAAAGGTTTGAAAGATAGAGTATGAAAACAAATGCTTGGCTGAAATCGGGGTTGTGCATGATATGAACATTTCTGTGTGATAACGAGGGAGCATAGCCAACACTATATGATTTTGTAGGGATAACTTTCTTTAGCCATAGTATTTTGAGAAGACATGATTGCTTTGTTAGTATTGCTTGAAGTATTATTATTTCTTATGTCAATATAGACTTTTATCTTGAATCTTTCAGATATGAACATTCATGCCACAATTAAGAGAATTACATTGAAAAACTATATTGGTTAGCATTCCACATAAACAATTCTTTCTTTACCATTTACCTACTCGAGGACGAGCAGGAATTAAGCTTGGGGATGCTTGATACGGCTCCAACGTATCTATAATTTTTGATTGTTCCATGCTATTATTTTTGAAGTCTTGGATGTTTAATGGGCTTTATCATTCACTTTTATATCATTTTTGGGACTAACGTACGAACCCAAAGGCCCAGTCCAGATTGCTGTTTTTTTGCCTATTTCTGGGTTTTGCAGAAAAAGAATATCAAACGGTGTCCAAACAGAATGAAACCTTCTCGAGAGATATTTTTGGAGAAAATCACGCCAGAGGAACTTTAGAACCACGTCAGGGGAGCATCGAGTGGCCCTCGAGGGTGGGGGGCACGCCCCCCTTCCCAGGGCGCCCCCCTGCCTCGAGGCCCACTCGAGCGTCCCCCGGTGCCCTCCTTCTCCCTATATAAGTCCACGTATCCCAGAAACTCCGAGAACAGAGAGAAAACCCTAACCGCCGTAGCTTCTGTTCCCGTGGAGTTCCCATCTTGGAGCCTGTTCCGGAGCTCCACCGGAGGAGAATCCATCACGGAGGCCTTCATCAGCATCATCATCGCCCTCACCATGAGTTGTGAGTAGTTAACCATAGACCTTCGGGTCCATAGCTAGTATCTAGATGGCTTCTTCTCTCTCCATTCTCAATACAAAGTCCTCCTCGGTCTACGAGGAGATCTATTCGATGTAATCTCTTTTTGCGGTGTGTTTGTCGAGATCCGATGAATTGGGAGTTTATGATCAAGGTTATCTATGAAAGATATTTGGTTCTTCTCTGAACTTTTTATGTGTGCTCATAATATCCTTGCAAGTCTCTTCGAATTATTGGTTTGGTTTGGCCTACTAGATCTATAGTTCTTGCAATGGGATAAGTGCTTGGCTTTGGGTTCAATCTTGCGGTGGTCTTTCCCAGTGACAGTAGGGGCAGCAAGGCCCGTATTGTATTGTTGCCATCGAGGATAAAAAGATGGGGTTTACATCATATTGCTTGAGTTTATCCCTCTACATCATGTCATCTTGCTTAAGGCGTTACTCTGTTCTTATGAACTCAATACACCAGATGCATGCTGGATAGCGGTCGATGTGTGGAGTAATAATAGTAGATGCAGGCAGGAGTCGGTCTACTTGTCTCGGACGTGATGCCTATATACAATGATCATGCCTAGATAGTCTCATAATTATTCGCTTTTCTATCAATTGCTCGACAGTAATTTGTTTACCCGCCGTAGAATATCGCTATCATGAGAGAAGCCACTAGAGAAAACTATGGCCCCCGGGTCTATTCTCAACATATCAATCTACATCTACTTTACTTTTACCGCTTTTATTTGCTGTTTTATTAAACTAAAAATACCAAAAATATAAACTATCATCTCTATCAGATCTCACTCTCGTAAGTGACAGTAAAGGGATTGACAACCCCTTATCGTGTTGGCTGGGAAGTTCTTATTTTTTTGTGCAGGTGCGAGGGACTCGCGCGTGGTCTCCTACTGGATTGATACCTTGGTTCTCAAAAACTGATGGAAATACTTACGCTACTGTGCTGCATCTCCCTTTCCTCTTCGAGGGAATACAACACAAGCTCAAGAGGTAGAAAGCCTCGGGGTGTCCACGAGGGTGGGGGGCGCGCCCCCCTTCCCAGGGCACGCCCCCTGGCTCGTGGGCCCCTCGAGCACCCCCCGTTGTCCTCTTTCCTCTTATATAAGTCTACGTACCCCGAAACCTTCGACAACAGAGAGAAAACCCTAATTCCACCGCCGTAACCTTCTGATCCCGTGAGATCCCATCTTGTAGCCTGTTCCGGAGCTCCACCGGATGGGGATCCATGACAGAGTTCATCATCATCACCATCGCCCTCACCATGAGTTGTGAGTAGTTTACCACAGACCTTCGGGTCCATATCTAGTATCTAGATGGCTTCTTCTCTCTTTGGAACTCAATACAAAGTTCTCCTCGGTCTTTGAGGAGATCTATTAGTTATAATCTCTTTTTGCGGTGTGTTTGTCGAGATCCGATGAATTGTGGGTTTATGATCAAGATTATCTATGAGAAATATTTGGTTCTTCTCTGAACTTTTTATGTGTGCTCATAATATCCTTGCAAGTCTCTTCGAATTATTGGTTTGGTTTGTCCTACTAGATCTATAGTTCTTGCAATGGGAGAAGTGCTTGGCTTTGGGTTCAATCTTGCGGTGTCCTTTCCCAGTGACAGTAGGGGTAGCAAGGCATGTATTGTATTGTTGCCATCGAGGATAAAAATATGGGGTTTATATCATATTGCTTGAGTTTATCCCTCTACATCATGTCATCTTGCTTAAGGCGTTACTCTGTTCTTATGAACTCAATACACTAGATGCATGCTGGATAGCGGTCGATCTGTGGAGTAATAGTAGTAGATGCAGGCAGGAGTCGGTCTACTTGTCTCAGACGTGATGCCTATATACAATGATCATGCCTAGATAGTCTCATAATTATTCGCTTTTCTATCAATTGCTCCACTGTAATTTGTTTACCAGCCGTAGAATATCGCTATCATGAGAGAAGCCACTGGAGAACACTATGGCCCCCGGGTCTATTCTCAACATATCAATCTACATCTAGTTTACTTTTACCGCTTTTACTTTCTATTCTTATAAACAAAAATAAAAAAAATAGAAACTATCATCTCTATCAGATCTCACTTTCGTAAGTGACCATAAAGGGATTGACAACCCCTTATCGTGTTGGCTGTGAAGTTCTTATTTGTTTGTGCAAGTGCGAGGGACTCGCGTGTCGTCTCCTACTGGATTGATACCTTGGTTCTCAAAAACTGAGGGAAATACTTACGCTACTGTGCTGCATCTCCCTTTCCTCTTCGAGGGAATACAATGCAAGCTCGAGAAGTAGCAAGAAGAATTTCTGGCGCCGTTGCCGGGGAGGCTTACGCAAAAGTCATATACCAAGTACCTATCACAAACCCTTATCCTTCGCTTACATTTATTTGCCTCTCGTTTTCCTCTCCCCCACTTCACCCTTGCCGTTTTATTCGCGCTTTTTCTGTTCGCCTTTCTATTTGCTTGTGCTGCTATGTGTCCTCTATTAGCTTGCATCTTTGCTTGCTAAATTATGGATCCTCATCCAGTTGCTAATCTCTTCAAGAGATCCAATTATGTTGAACCAATTGCTAGTGATTTTAGTGCACTAGATTATCTTTATGAGGCTTTGCTTGAAATTTATGAATCTAAAAATTGTGATGAAGTATTGAAAGAAAACTTCAAAATGATTCGTGATAGCTCCTTGAGTAAAAAGCATGATTGCAATGATGTTATTAGAAATTATATTGATGTCAACTGTGTTAATGATATGCAAAACCCTAAGCTTGGGATGCTAGTATTGCTATGTCCACTACTTGTTGCAATGATCATGATTGGGGTGATTCTTCTTATGATCCTGAAAATTTATTTAAACCCCATCATGAATATTAGATTGATAATAATCTTTGCCATAATATTGAAAGTGGATTTGAAAGAGTGTCAACTTTTGATCCCACTATTTTGGAAGAGTGTCAACTTTGCATGCATGTGGATCGTGTTGCGAATATGTTATGTGATAGCTATTTTGTTGAATTCGATCGTGATCCTACATGCAATTATTATGAGAGAGGGAATTAGGGTTGTAGAAATTTCCATGTTACTAAATTACCTCTTGTTACGTTGAATTTGCTTTTGTCTCTCTCTTCTCCCTTGCATATGCTGGATCTTGCTTATCTTGATAATTTGTTTGCCTATAAAATGTCTATGCATAGGAAGTATGTTAGACTGAGATGTGTTTGTCACATGTTTGATGATGCTATCTTTGTGCTTCAATCCTTGTCTTTCATGTGAGCATCATTGAATTCTCAAGCCTATCTTAATGGCTATAAAGATAGAGCTTGTTGGGAGGCAACCCAATTTTATATTTTTTTTGTTTTTGCTGCTGTTAGGGAATAAATATTGCATCTAGCTTATGTTTAGATGTGGTTTCATGTTTTTTTAGTGTTTGTGCCAAGTAGAACCTTTGGGAAGACTTGTGTGAAGTTTATGTGATCTTGCTGTGAAAAACAGAATCGTTAGTGCTCGCTAGAATGGTCTTCAGATTTTGCTGGAGCATGCTATTTAGTTGATTATTTTTGCAGATGATTAATAGACAAATTCCTCACGTTTACCAATATAGTTTGAATTTTTTGGAGTTACAGAAGTATGCAAAACCTGCAGATTACTACAGACTGTTCTGTTTTTGACAGATTCTGTTTTTCGTGTGTTGTTTGCTTATTTCAATGCATCTATGAGTAATATTTGGAGGTATGAACCATAGAGAAGTTGGAATAAAGTAGGTTTAACACCAATATAAACAAAGAATGAATTCATTGCAGTACCTTTGAGTAGTGATTTCATTTCTTATACTAACGGAGGTCACGAGAATTTTTGTCTAAGTTTTGTGTTGTGAAGTTTTCAAGTTTTGAGTATTGCTTTGATGGACTATGGAACAAAGAGTAGCAAAGGCCTAAGCTTGGGGATGCCCACGGCTCCCCAAGTAAAATAAAAGGATAATCAAAAGCCTAAGCTTGGGGATGCCACGAGAAGGCATCCCCTCTTTCGTCTTCATCCATCGGTAACTATACTTGGAGCTATATTTTTATTCAGCACATGATATGTGTTTTGCTTGGAGCGTCTTGTATAATTTGAGTCTTTGCTTGTTAGTTTGCCACAATTATCCTTGCTGGACACACCTATTTGAGAGAGTTAAATATGGCCTAGGAATTGCAAGAACACTCTATGTGCTTCACTTATATCTTTTGAGTTGAATAGTTTTGCTCTAGTTCTTCACTTATATCTTTTAGAGCAAGGTGGTGGTTATATTTTGTAGAAATTGCTGAACTCTTATGCTTCACTTATATCTATTTGAGAGTCTATTAAAACAACATGGTAATGTGTTTAGGCTAAACAAACTAGTTTTCACATGATAGACATCCAATGTCAATGTAGTAAAAAAAATTCACACTAAGTGCATTTAATAGAATGAGATGTTGGATGCCTGATAATTGTTTTGAGATATGCGGATAGTGATATTAGAGTCATGCTAGTGGAGTTATTATGATATTAAAAAATACTTGTGTTAAGGTTAGTGATTCCCGTATCATGCACGTATGGTGAACCGCTATGTGACGAAGTTAGAGCATGAGGTATTTGTAAAGTGCCAACCTTTGTGTGGAGGTCGGGGGTGCGCGATGGTTAACTCCTACCAACCTCCCCCCTAGGAGCATGCGTTGATTGCTTTGTTTTCATGACTCGTAGATTTTTGCAATAAGTATATGAGTTCTTATGACTAATGTTGAGTCCATGGATTATACGCACTCTCACCCTTCCACCATTGCTAGCCTCTCTTGTATCGCGCAACTTTCGCCGGTACTATAAACCCACTATATGTCCTTCCTCAAAACAGCCACCATATTATTCCTCAAAACAGTCACCATACCTACCTATCATGGCATTTCCATAGCCATTCCGAGATATATTGCCATGCAACTTTCCACCGTTCCGTTCATATGACACGCTTCATATTGTCATATTGCCATGCATGATCATGTAGTTGACATCGTATTTGTGGCTAAGTCACCATGCATAACTTTTCATACATGTCACTCTTGTTTCATTGCACATACCGGTACACCGCCGGAGGAATTCATATAGAGTCATACTTTGTTGTAGTATCGAGTAGTAATGAAAGTGTGATGATCATCATTATTAGAGCATTGTCCCATGGGAGGAAAGGCTAAATCTATAAAGCCCCTCTGCCAAAAAAAGAGAAAAAAGGGAAAATTGCTACTATATTTTTTCCACACTTGTGCTTCAAAGTAGCACCATGTTCTTCTTTGTAGAGAGTCTCTTGCTTAGTCACTTTCATATACTAGTGGGAATTTTCGTTATAGAACTTGTCTTGTATATTCCAACGATGGGCTTCCTCAAATGCCCTAGGTCTTCGTGAGCAAGCAAGTTGGATGCACACCCACTAGTTTCTTTTGTTGAGCTTTCATTCATATTTAGCTCTAGTGCATCCGTTGCATGGCAATCCCTACTCACTCACATTGATATCTATTGATGGGCATCTCCATAGCCCGTCGATACGCCTAGTCGATGTGAGACTATCTCCCTCCTTTTTGTCTTCTCCACAACCACCTCTATTCCACCCATAGTGCTATGTCCATGGCTCACGCTCATGTATTGCGTGAAAGTTGAAAGGTTTGAAAGAATACATTATGAAAACAAGTGCTTGGCTGAAATCGGGGTTGTGCATGATATGAATATTTTGTGTGATGAAGAGGGAGCATAGCCAGACTATATGATTTTGTAGGGATAACTTTCTTTAGCCATAGTATTTTGAAAAGACATGATTGCTTTGTTAGTATGCTTGAAGTATTGTTATTTCTTATGTCAATATAGACTTTTATCTTGAATCTTTCAGATCTGAACATTCATGCCACAATTAAGAGAATTACATTGAAAAACTATATTGGTTAGCATTCCACATCAAAATTTCTTTCTTTATCATTTACCTACTCGAGGACGAGCAGGAGTTAAGCTTGGGGATGCTTGATACGTCTCCAACGTATCTATATTTGTTGATTGTTCCATGCTATTATTTGTGATGTCTTGGATGTTTAATGGGCTTTATCATACACTTTTATATCATTTTTGGGACTAACCTACTAACCCAAAGGCCCGGTCCAGATTGCTGTTTTTTGCCTGTTTCAGGGTTTAACAGAAAAAGAATTTCAAACGGAGTCCAAAAGGAATGAAACCTTCGCGAGAGATATTTTTGGAGAAAATCACGCACAGGGGACTTGAGAACTACGTCAGGGCAGCCTCGGGGTGTCCATGCGGGTGGGGGCGCGCCCCCTTGCCTCGTGGGCCCCTCAAGCACCCCCGGTGTCCTCCTTCCTCCTATATAAGTCTACGTACCCCGAAACCTTCGACAACAGAGAGAAAACCCTAATTCCACTGCCGTAACCTTATGTTCCCATGAGATCCCATATTGGAGCCTGTTCTGGAGCTCCACCGGAGGGGGATCCATCACGGAGTTCTTCATCATCATCATCGCCCTCACCATGAGGTGTGAGTAGTTTACCACAGGCCTTCGGGTCCATAGCTAGTATCTAGATGGCTTCTTCTCTCTCTCTAGATCTCAATACAAAGTTCTCCTCGGTCTTCGAGGAGATCTATTCGATGTAATCTCTTTTTGCAGTGTGTTTGTCGAGATCCGATGAATTGTGGGTTTATGATCAAGATTATCTATGAGAAATATTTGGTTCTTCTCTGAACTTTTTATGTGTGCTCGTAATATCCTTGCAAGTCTCTTCGAATTATTGGTTTGGTTTGGCCTACTAGATCTATAGTTCTTGCAATGGGAGAAGTGCTTGGCTTTGGGTTCAATCTTGTGGTGTCCTTTCCCAGTGACAGTAGGGGCAACAAGGCACGTATTGTATTGTTGCCATCGAGGATTAAAATATGGGGTTTATATCATATTGCTTGAGTTTATCCCTCTACATCATGTCATCTTGCTTAAGGTGTTACTCTGTTCTTATGAACTCAATGCACTAGATGCATGCTAGATATCGGTCGATGTGTGGAATAATAGTAGTAGATGCAGAATCGTTTCGGCCTACTTGTCTCGGACGTGATGCCTATATACAATGATCATGCCTATATAGTCTCATAATTATTCACTTTTCTATCAATTGCTCGACAGTAATTTGTTTACCCACCGTAGAATATCGCTATCATGAGAGAAGCCACTAGAGAACACTATGGACCCCGGGTCTATTCTCAACATATCAATCTACATCTAATTTACTTTTACCGCTTTTACTTTCTATTCTTATAAACAAAAATACCAAAAATAGAAACTATCATCTCTATCAGATATCACTTTCGTAAGTGACCATAAAGGGATTGACAACCCCTTATCGTGTTGGCTGTGAAGTTCTTATTTGTTTGTGCAGGTGCGAGGGACTCGCACGTGGTCTCCTACTGGATTGATACCTTGGTTCTAAAAAACTAAGGGAAATACTTACGCTACTGTGCTGCATCTCCCTTTCCTCTTCGAGGGAATACAATGCAAGCTCGAGAAGTAGCAAGAAGATTTTCTGGCGCCGTTGCCGGGGAGGCTTACGCAAAAGTCATATACCAAGTACCTATCACAAACCCTTATCCTTTGCTTACATTTATTTGCCTCTCGTTTTCCTCTCCCCCACTTCACCCTTGCCGTTTTATTCGCGCTTTTTCTGTTCGCCTTTGTATTTGCTTGTGCTGCGATGTGCCCTCTATTAGCTTGCATCTTTGCTTGCTAAATTATGGATCCTCATCCAGTTGCTAATCTCTTCAAGAGATCCAATTATGTTGAACCAATTGCTAGCGATTTTAGTGCACTAGATTATCTTTATGAGGCTTTGCTTGAAATTTATGAATCTAAAAATTGTGATGAAGTATTGAAAGAAAACTTCAAAATGATTCGTGATAGCTCCTTGAGTAGAAAGCATGATTGCAATGATGTTATTATAAATTATATTGATGTCAACTGTGTTAATGATATGCAAAACCCTAAGCTTGGGGATGCTAGTATTGCTATGTCCACTACTTGTTGCAATGATCATGATTGGGGTGATTCTTCTTAGGATCCTGAGAATTTATTTAAACCCCATCATGAATATTAGATTGATAATAATGTTTGCCATAATATTGAAAGTGGATTTGAAAGAGTGTCAACTTTTGATCCCACTATTTTGGAAGAGTGTCAACTTTGCATGCATGTGGATCATGTTGAGAATATGTTATGTGATAGCTATTTTGCTGAATTTGATCGTGATCCTACATGCAATTATTATGAGAGAGGGAATTATGGTTGTAGAAATTTCCATGTTACTAAATTACCTCTCGTTACGTTGAGATTGCTTTTGTCTCTCTCTTCTCCCTTGCATATGCTGGATCTTGCTTATCTTGATAATTTGTTTGCCTATAAAATGTCTATGCATAGGAAGTATGTTAGACAGAGATGTGTTTGTCACATGTTTGATGATGCTATCTTTGTGCTTCAATCCTTGTCTTTCATGTGAGCATCATTGAATTCTCAAGCCTATCTTAATGGCTATAAAGATAGAGCTTGTTGGGAGGCAACCCAATTTTATATTTTTTTTGTTTTTGCTGCTGTTAGGGAATAAATATTGCATCTAGCTTCTGTTTAGATGTGGTTTCATGTTTTTTTAGTGTTTGTGCCAAGTAGAACCTTTGGGAAGACTTGTGTGAAGTTTATGTGATCTTGCTGTGAAAAACAGAATCGTTAGTGCTCGCTAGAATGGTCATCAGATTTTGCTGGAGCGTGCTATTTAGTTGATTATTTTTGCAGATGATTAATAGAAAAATTCCTCACGTTTACCAATATAGTTTGAATTTTTTGGAGTTACAGAAGTATGCAAAACCTGCAGATTACTACAGACTGTTCTGTTTTTGACAGATTCTGTTTTTCGTGTGTTGTTTGCTTATTTCAATGCATCTATGAGTAATATTTGGAGGTATGAACCATAGAGAAGTTGGAATAAAGTAGGTTTAACACCAATATAAACAAAGAATGAATTCATTGCAGTACCTTTGAGTAGTGATTTCATTTCTTATACTAACGGAGGTCACGAGAATTTTTGTCTAAGTTTTGTGTTGTGAAGTTTTCATGTTTTGAGTATTGCTTTGATGGACTATGGAACAAAGAGTAGCAAAGGCCTAAGATTGGGGATGCCCATGGCACCCCAAGTAAAATAAAAGGGTAATCAAAAGCCTAAGCTTGGGGATGCCCCGGGAAGGCATCGCCTCTTTCGTCTTCATCCATCGGTAACTATACTTGGAGCTATATTTTTATTCAGCACATGATATGTGTTTTGCTTGGAGCGTCTTGTATAATTTGAGTCTTTGCTTGTTAGTTTGCCACAATTATCCTTGCTGGACACAGCTATTTGAGAGAGTTAAATATGGCCTAGGAATTGCAAGAACACTCTATGTGCTTCACTTATATCTTTTGAGTTGAATGGTTTTGCTTTAGTTCTTCACTTATATCTTTTAGAGCAAGGTGGTGGTTATATTTTGTAGAAATTATTGAACTCTTATGCTTCACTTATATCTATTAAAACAACATGGTAATGTGTTTAGGCTAAACAAACTAGTTTTCACATGATAGACATCCAATGTCAATGTAGTAAAAAAATTCACACTAAGTGCATTGAATAGAATGAGATGTTGGATGCCTGATAATTGTTTTGAGATATGCGGATAGTGATATTAGAGTCATGCTAGTGGAGTTATTATGATATTGAAAAATACTTGTGTTAAGGTTAGTGATTCCCATATCATGCACGTATGGTGAACCGCTATGTGACGAAGTTAGAGCATGATGTATTTGTAAAGTGCCAACCTTTGTGTGGAGGTTGGGGGTGCGCGATGGTTTACTCCTACCAACCTCCCCCCTAGGAGCATGCGTTGATTGCTTTGTTTTGATGACTCGTAGATTTTTGCAATAAGTATATGAGTTCTTATGACTAATGTTGAGTCCATGGATTAGACGCACTCTCACCCTTCCACCATTGCTAGCCTCTCTTGTACCGCGCAACTTTCGCCGGTACCATAATGTCGGTGTACTAAGATAGGGGTACCTTAGTACCCCAACTTGTGCACGGGCAGTAGCAGCTTCCCGCGGCAGGGTTTACCACGTGCTCGCCGGAAACCTTTTCGGTCCTTATGAAGCCATTCAAAAACAAAGTATACAAGGCAGAAGATCAAGACCCCGGCAAATGGAGCTTGTCGGGAAGGCCGTACCGGGCTCAAGATTATCATGTCAACACAAGACCCTGGCAAGAGGAGCTTGCCAGAAAGACCAGAAAACGGCATCTCAGAAGACATGTCGTGGCGCATCACGCACCCGGGCGGGACCCGGGGAGCGACAAGCTTCCGGGCCCGGCAAGATCATGGCCCCGACAAGGTGCTTGCCGGGGAAAACTATGTTGTGTGCCCGCGCTCCAGCTCATCGACCCACGCGTCGCCCTGGGGCCCTTCCTGGGACGCGTGGCAGATGGCTGTGCAGCCTGGGGGACACGGTGGCTAGCCACGGTGACCAGGCTACCACCGTGGCGAACGGAGGAGCATGGACGGGCGCTTTTGGGGTCGACGGTGACGGGCATTTAATGCCCTTGTCCCCCACTGTCAAGATTAGGTGAAGACCACTGTTCATCCACTGTTAATGCACTGTTCCCGCACTGTTACAACTACCACCAAAGTTACATTTTTGCCCTCCTCTACGTTGACACCTGTCGGTGACCCCTTGAGCTATAAAAGGAGGCCCATGCACAACGTAGAAAGGGTTCGAAACCTAAGCAACTCTCTCGCTCGGTGTAGCTAGTACTGTAGCTCTTCAAGCTCCCGAGCTCAATACAACCAAGGCAGGAGTAGGGTTTTACGCGTCCGCGCGGCCCGAACCTGGGTAAACTGCCCGCGTGTGCTCCTCGATCCGCTCTTCGTGCTCCCTCCGCTCCCTCACCGCAACGTGGAAGGGGCTCCAGTCCCATAGGTGCTCGTGGGAGGACAGTTTCCCCCGACATCTTTGGCGCGCCAGGTAGGGGGCGTCGAGGTTGTGCGAACCTGATCCGGCGCTCATGCGGGCGCATTCTTCATCAACCTCTCCAACTTCATCAACTTCACCAGCTGCAACAACATGGCCCTGAAGAAGAAGGCTTCGGAGGTCGCAGGCCCGTCCGCATCGATCCTACCACCACCAGAACCAACAGTTGGTGGAGGAGATGCCGGCGGAAGGGTGGTCGCCGGCGAGGAAACTCACGGCGCCACCAAGTCCAAGGACAAGACGGACGACCGGGCAAATTCCAAAGCCTCCGTGTCCGTGGACGCACCGCGTCTCTCTCAGCAGACGCCAGGCCAGCAGCACCGTGGTACAGGAGGTACCATTCGCTTGCTGGGACAAGGACAAACCGGAGGATCGCGGGACGCTCAAGGCCATCGTCCTGGTACGAGCAAGGCGCGGTCGCCGGGGCGAGAAACTGCTCCTTCTAATCCTGTTAGAAGTCCGAGCATATCTCGCTCCTCGCACCGCTCGCCGCCGCTCCCTTCCTCTCCAGCAGAAGCTCTAGCAAGAGCACAACTGCTCCTCGATTTCCCTCCAGCGGCAGATAAAGCCGAGGACTGGAGGGCGACGATCCAAAGCCTCATCGCCTTCGCTAACAACGACACGCCGCAGCAGCCGGCGACATCGCGGCCACGGCAAGTCGACCAGACGAAGGCCGACGGCGACAAGACCGCCGGGGGTGCAACCACCGTGCACTCCCCGCCGCGGAAGCAGAAGACGCCACCCCGCCGGATTAACGTCGACGACGACTCTACGGCGTCGTCGGACCCGCGGGCTCGTCGAGACCAGCGCCAGGTCCTCGACGATCGGCGACAAGAAGACGCTCGGACGCGCATCGAGCGCCGACGAGAAGCCCGGCGACAATCTGACCAGCGCGCTGGGACCGCTGTCGACACGTACGCGCCCGGTGAGCCAGGCGACTTGCCGTACGCGGCAGGTTGCCCTACGTTCACCCGTGAGCTGCGGCGCGTCCAGTGGCCCAGCATGAAAAACTTCAAGCCCGACGTACCCGAGAAGTACGACGGCAAGACGCACCCCTCGGAGTTCCTCAGCATCTACACCATCGCGGTGCAGGCTGCCGGGGGACGCGACGAGAAGATACTAGCTAACTACTTCCCACTGGTGCTTAAGCCAAACGTCCGCTCTTGGCTTATGCACTTGCCGGAGGGCTCCATTTCTTTGTGGGCAGATCTGTGCCACCAGTTTGTTGGCGCCTTCACGGGCGACCACAAACCCCACGGCCAGGAGAGTGATCTCCACATCTTGGCCCAGAAGGAGGGAGAATCCCTGCGCAAGTACATCCAGAGGTTCAGCCGCGTGCAACACAACATTCCCGACGTCCACCCTGCCGCGGTTATCAGCGCGTTCCACCAGAACGTGCGTAACCGCCGCATGCGGGAAGAGATGGCCATGACCAAGATCCGGGATGTCAGCGAGCTCTACACTTTGGCTGACAAGTGCGCACGCGCCGAAGAGGGGAGGAAACTCCCCGGAGAGAATGCTGGCGCAGGAGGAAGCGACAGCGAGGATGTCGCCCCGGCAAGGAAGAGCCGGCGGCGGAACAATAGAAAGAAGAAGAGCAAGGAAGTGCTAGTCGTCGAGCAGTCCGGCAAGGAGGCTCCCGCCAATAAGGCACAGGCTGGCAGCTCCGGCAAGGAGCCTGCCCCTGTGGCGGCAGCCGACAAGCAGGACAGCTCCGACAAGCAATACTGCAAGATCCACCGCACCAAGGGCCACGACCTGCAGAATTGCAAGCGAGTCGAGTACCTCGTAGAGCAGCAGAAGGCTGAATACGAGCGTCGCGACAAGGAGAAGGCCCAAGGTGGCGGAGGAGAACCAAGCAAGAAGCGGCCGTTCAATGGCCGGGGAGGACGCCGCGGCAAGGCCAAGCAGCGGCAAGGTGATCGACCTCCCTGGGGCCGCGACAAGGATGAGGAAGAAGACGACGACGACGACATGGAGGAAGGAGATAACAGCGAGCAGGAGTTCCAGAAGGCCACAGAAGTTCTGTGTGTCGACGGAGGCGCCTCTCTACACACTTCCCACCGCCAACTCAAGCAGTGGGTGCGGGAAGTAAACGCAGCTGAGCCGCCCGTCGAGTCACGCAGGCTGCTGAAGTGGTCCAGCAGGCCCATCATTTTTGACCTTGAGGATCACCCTGACCGCACAACGGCGGTCGGGTGCTTGCCGATGTTGGTCTCACCAACCATCCGCAACCTCAAGGTCACCAAAATGTTGGTTGACGGCGGGGCCGGCCTGAACTTGATCTCCTCAACTGTGATCAAGAAACTCCAGATCCCAGACGGCGAGCTCGAAGAAACCGGGTCGTTCCAAGGAATAAACCCGGGAAGGAGCAAGCCGAAGGGCAAGATTACTCTGCCAGTGACCTTTGGCGGGGAGCTCAACTTCAGTACGGAGAGGATAACCTTCGACGTGGCCGATATCCCATTACCATACAATGGGATACTTGGACGTCCTGCCCTCGCCAAGTTCATGGCAGCTTCCCACTATGCTTACAACGTACTCAAGATGTCGGGGCCGATAAGCGTCATCTCTGTCCTTGGCGACAAGAAGGACGCGCTTATCTGCGCCGACAAGATCTACCGGGACGCAGCAGCCGCAGCAGAAAGCAACACACTTGCCGCTGAAGCTCCCGGGGGGAAGACCAAGACCAAGTCCGGCAAGAGCTCTAGGGCCCACTCCGGCAAACGCACCTCTTCGGAGTGCTGCTCTGTCGTCGAGGACGTTCCATCGAGCTCCATCGGCAAGTGCAAGAAAGGGATGGCAGCTGCACCGGCAACCAAGAAGGTGTCCGCCAAGGAGGACGGCACTGGTGGTACCTTCACCATCAGTGCTACACTCGACAACAAATAGGAAAGCACGCTCGTTGCCTTCCTGCGGGCGAATGTCGATGTGTTTGCGTGGCAACCATCTGACATCCCCGGCGTTCCCAGGAAGGTAATTGAGCACAAGCTTGTTGTTTGTCCTCATGCGCGGCTCGTCAAGAAGAAGGTCAGAAAGCAAGCCGTGGAGCGCCAAGAATTCATCGCCGAAGAGATAAAGAAGCTAGAAGCAGCAGGCCTGGTTAGAGGCGTGATCCATCCCACGTGGTTAGCAAATCTAGTTGTCGTGCGTAAGGCCAACGGGAAGTGGAGACTTTGTATAGACTTCACTGATGTGAATAAAGCATGTCCCAAGGATCCATTTCCCTTGCCGCGCATTGACCAGATTGTTGACTCCACCGCTGGATGTGAGCTGCTTTCCTTCCTTGATGCATACTCAGGCTACCACAAGATATTCATGGCCGAGGAAGATGAAGAGAAGACTGCATTCATTACTCCATGCGGCACATATTGCTTCATACGCATGCCCTTTGGATTGAAGAATGCAGGCTCAACATTTGCAAGGGTGGTGCACACTGCTTTTGAGCCACAGATCCACAGAAATGTAGAAGCTTACATGGATGACATAGTGGTCAAGAGCAAGAGCAAAGATACCCTAATCCAAGACTTGGAAGAAACATTTGCAAATCTGCGCAAGATCCAGCTCAAGTTGAACCCCGAGAAGTGCGTCTTCGGAGTCCCCTCCGGCAAGCTTCTCGGGTTCTTTGTGTCCCAGAGGGGGATTGAAGCCAATCCCGACAAGATAAAAGCCATTGAGCAGATCGAAGCCCCAAGGCGAGTCAAGGACGTAAGGAGACTTGCTGGTTGTGTGGCTGCCCTCAGCAGGTTCATTTCAAAGTCTGCAGAACGCGCCCTGCCTTTCTTCAAAATTTTGAAAAAGGCAGGTCCTATGAAATGGACTCCGGAAGCGGAGGCAGCGCTGCAAGACTTGAAAGGGTACCTATCCTCCACTCCAATACTTGTCGCACCTAGGCCACAAGAGAGGTTGCTGCTGTACTTAGCAGCAACCAATCAAGTGGTTAGTGCTGCGTTGGTAGCGGAAAGGGAGGTAGAGGAAGAGCCCACACCTCCGGCAAGCGAATCCAGCGACAAGCAGGGGGCTCCACCGACAAGCTCTGGCCCCGATAAGGACAAGTCTGCGCAGGAGCAAGGAGAAGTGCGAAGAAGGATGGTGCAGCGCCCAGTGTATTTTGTAAGTTCCCTCTTGCAGGGAGCTAGATCGAGATACTCTGGGGTGCAGAAGTTGCTTTTCGGCCTCCTCATGGCCTCGAGAAAGCTGCGCCATTACTTCCAAGCACACGAGATAACAGTGGTCACTTGCTTTCCGTTGAAGAGGATATTGCAAAATCCCGAAGCAACAGGCATGATCGTCGAGTGGGCACTGGAACTGTCGAGCTTTGGTCTCAAGTTTGAGAGTACTTCAACCATACAGAGCAGAGCTTTGGCAGAATTTATAGCGGAATGGACCCCAACGCCAGATAAAGAAGTCCAAGAGACAAGTGCCCCCGTACAAGAAGCAACCAACGAATGGGTAATGTATTTTGATGGTGCTTTCTCGCTGCAAGGCGCCGGTGCCGGCGTGGTACTCATAGCGCCCACCGGAGAGCACCTCAAGTATGTTGTCCAGATGCACTTTCCCAAGGAACAAGCGACAAACAATACTGCTGAGTATGAAGGCTTGCTTGCCGGCCTTAGGATTGCGGCCGAGCTTGGGATCAAGAAGTTGATTGTGCGGGGAGATTCACAGTTGGTGGTCCGGCAAGTAAACAAGAGTTACCAAAGCCCTTTGATGGAAGCTTATGTAGATGAAGTGAGGAAGCTTGAAGAGCACTTTGAGGGTCTGCAAATGGAGCACGTCCCAAGGGCTCAGAATGATATTGCAGATGGCCTCTCAAAGTGTGCTGCAATGAAGTTACCTGTGGAACCAGGGACCTTCCTGCTCAAGCTAACTCAGCCATCCGTTACACCATCAATTGGGCAGAACAAGAAGAGAAAGTTGGTCTCCGGCGACTACTTGCCGGCGGATCTCCCCGAAGCCGCCGCCAAGGTCCCCAAGATCAACAATCAGAATGCTGAGGAACAGTTTGCTCCTGCAGATCCAAGGGTCTGTACAGTTGAAGCAAGCATTCCCGACAAGCCTTGCCCCGGCAGGCTTGCCGGGGGACCATCAGCTCCGGCAGAACCAGAGGTTCTTGCCGTAGAAGCTGGGGTTCCCGCAGCGGCCCTCATGCCTTTAGTCCTTGCCGTTGAGCCTCGAGCTCCGGCATGGGCACAGCAAATCGTCCGTTTTCTGCAAACTGGAGAACTTCCCGACGAGCCAGAAGAAGTAGAGAAAATAACCAGGCAGTCAAGTATGTACCAGTTCGTTGACAATGAACTGTACAGAAGAAGACTCAATGGTGTCAGGTTGAAGTGCATTTCCAGAGAAGATGGACAGAAGCTGTTGGCAGAAATACATGGAGGCATATGTGGCCACCACATTGGCGCAAGGGCACTTGCCGGGAAGGCGTTCCGGCAAGGGTTCTTTTGGCAAGAAGCCCTCCAAGATGCAACTGCACAAGTAACCAAGTGTGAAGCGTGCCAGTTCCATGCCAAGCAAATTCACCAGCCAGCTCAAGCTCTCCAGACGATTCCTTTATCCTGGCCCTTCTCGGTCTGGGGGCTCGATATCCTCGGCCCCTTCCCCCGCACAGTCGGGGGATTTGAGTACTTGTACGTAGCAATCGACAAGTTCACAAAGTGGCCAGAAGTGGAACCAGTGAGAAAGGTGACAGCACAGTCAGCAGTCAGGTTCTTTAGAGAAATTGTTTGCCGTTTCGGGGTCCCTAACTGGATCATCACCGACAACGGCACACAGTTTACAAGTCGCACCTTCATCCAGTACGTCCAAGACCTTGGCGCCAAGGTCTGTTTCGCTTCTGTTGCTCACCCGAGGAGCAATGGTCAAGCGGAGAGGGCCAATGCTGAAGTGCTGCGCGGACTCAAGACAAGAACCTTCGACAGGCTGCGCAAGTGTGGAAGAAACTGGATAGAGGAGTTGCCGGCGGCTCTTTCGTCAATCAGAACGACACCAAGTCGAGCCACCGGACAGACACCCTTTGCTCTTGTCTATGGAGCAGAGGCAGTTCTCCCCACGGAACTCGTATACGGATCTCCTCGAGTGCTCGCTTATGATGAGCTCGAGCAAGAGCAACTGCGACAAGATGATGCACTGCTCCTCGAGGAGGAACGTCTCCAGGCTGCTGTACGAGCTTCTCGATACCAGCAAGCCTTGCGTCGCTACCATAGCCGCAAGGTCAAGGCCAGGAGTCTCGAGGAAGGCGACCTTGTTCTTCGGTGTGTTCAGTCCGCCAAGAATTCCAACAAGTTGACGCCGAAGTGGGAAGGCCCTTATCAGGTGAGACAAGTCACAATGCCCGGAGCTGTCCGCCTTGAGACCGAAGAAGGTTTACCGGTGAGCAACTCCTGGAACATAGAGCATCTTCGCAAGTTTCACCCATAAGGCGCGGTTGCCGTGATCCGCTCCGGCAACCTCCTTTTGTACAAGTCTTGCCGCTGTTGCATGTAAACCTTTGTACAAAGCTGGGCGTAGATCCCATGCATCAGTAAAACTTTTGTGTTTCGCACTATTCGCCATTTCCATGCTTTTTTCTTATTTGCATACATTGTTGGGCATCTTGTGCAACACGCATACCCGGTAAGCACTAGCAAGCCGAAAAGCTATATACTTGTTTTCCCTCCTCTTTTTCTTTCCCTCTTAAGCAGAAGGAATGTTCCTCGCGCACAAGTTTGCCGGGGGGGAAGGAGGTGGAGGATGAACCAAGTGCTATTCAAGAAAGAAGAGTCTTGCCGGGGAACAAACAATCCAGGAAAGCTAAGCTAAGTTACCAGAATTTGAGCAGTTCAAATTTTTCAATTTTAGTTGTCTTCCTTGAACAACCACACTTGTATGGAAAACCTGTGCGCGGAGGAACCTGCCCGTTTCTAGCAGCACCCTTACTTTGTTTTCGAGCACGCTCAACGACTTAAGAGAGCTGCGACAAGTGTCGCGCCCTTACTTCGTTTTCGAGTTCGCTCAACAAGCTAAGTGTGTTGCGACTAGCTGCGACGAGGTTGCTTGCCGACAAGGCCTTTGCCGGCAGGCTGCTCAGAGTCCAGCACTCAGCGCTCGCGGCAAGGGCCCCTTGCCGGCAAGTTCCCTAAAAGCGTAGGGTATAAAGCATACAAAGTAAAGGACCAAAGCAAGGGAGATAACACTGCATTGATTGATCAAAATAAGACTGTATATTACAAGGATAACTTGCCGCAATAACTAATCGATTCGTGTCCATAACATAATTTGCAGAGGCAAAGGAAACATAAAGGAAGAAATCTAATCTACGCGGTCGCCTTCACGCCTCGTGACTTTGTTCACCTTGGCGACGATATGGGCGACCTGCGCCTTCAATGCCTCCTGGTCAGCGTCGTCCGGCAAGGAGCGGAGGACGTTGACGAGGTTGATGCCGGGGTTGCGGTAGACGATCTTCGTCAAGACGCGCTCCAGAGTGCCCGCGCAGAGCCGACGCGACTCGTCGGCCAGCTGCACGGGGAGCTTCTCCCGCAGCCGTGCAAGCGCCGGCGCGATTCCCCTGAAGAAGAGACTTAACTTGGCGCTGTGGGGGAAGGCCTCGTCGGGAGAATACACGAGGTGCTCCGCGCTCAGCGCCATCATCTCCTTGTCAATGTTGGCAGCGGAGGTGACCAGATCGTTAGTCCACTGCTCCACTACCCGGCTGAACTGGTTCGCCGAGACGGCGGAGCTCTCCACCAGGCCTCGTTCCTTGCGGAGCTCGTCCTTCAACTTCGTCTCGCGATCCCGGGCAGCGTCGAGCGAATCAGTCAGAGTAGAGACCTTCAATTCCAAGTCAGCAATTGAATCCTTGGCGGCAATGAGCTCGTCGCCTTTCTTGGAGAGGCGTACCTGCAGGTCTGAGTTGGTGTGGGCATCTTTTTCCCGCTCGACATTGAGCGCGGTGATCCTGTCCGCACTCGCCTTCAGGTACCGCTCCAGCTGCTCCACCTTGGCCTCAAGATCCTTCTTGGCGGTCTCCGCGGTGGCTGCGCCGGCCTTCGCCTCCTTCAGGGCTCCGCCAATGGCCCGCTCCCGGGCGGTGAGGTCGTCCTCGTGGGCGTCAAGGTCGACCTTCCGCTGGTTGAGCGCTCCTTCTCGCCGGGACAGCTCTTCACCAACCAATCGCTGCTGCTCCTCGGCCTCAGCCTTCTCAAGGAGGAACGCTTGCTGCTCCTCGGCAAGCCCTTCGCGCTCCTCCGCCAAGTTGCGGAGGGCCGCCTGGTTGGCGGCGCGGAGCTCCGCGGCGCGCTTCTCCAAGTCAGCTCCAGCCTTGGCGGTGAGAGCTTCCCGGGACTCCAGTTTCGCCTGCCTGGCCCGGTACAGGGCCAGGAGCTGGCGAAGCAGCTTCTCCTCTTCGGGCTCGTCACTCCCGCCAAGCGCTTCAACAACCTTCAACCCCGCGGAGGCGAATACCTCTCCATCGTAGGTCTCTCCCTCCACGGGGGCTCGCGACGAGGACGCCCACGGGACTTGTATGAAGATCCCGTTAGGGGCCTCAAGATAGACGCCCGACCGCTCAGCGCAGGCGGAGGGGTCGGCGGCCGGCGCAGCGCTTGACGCTCCTGCTGCCTCCGGGCCAGCAGTGTGGTCGCCGGTCCCTTCTCCAGCCGCGGCGTCTGCGGTCGGGGCGGTCTCCTCAACGGCGGGCTCGTCGGCTCCGGCCATGCCCTCAGTGGCAGTGGCGTTGCCGCCGTCGCCGTGCACCTCCTCCTCAACGGTGACCTCCGTCTCCATCCGCTCCGGTGCAGGAGGATCTAGCAGAAGAAAAAGAAAAGAAAAGATCAAGCAAATATCCAAAAAGACAAGTTCAAGAAGGAAAAGCTACAAGGACTTACCTTCGCGGACTTCTTCGACGACAGGCTCCCTCGCCGGGGAATCCACCCTTGGCGGTAGAGTGGTGGCCTCTGCTGGCGGAGGGCCGCCCGCGCCCTCCCTTGGCAGGGTGCTCACCCTTGTCGGGCTGCTCACCCTTGGCGGGGTGCCCGCCCTTGGCGGGGTGCCCGTCCTTGGCGGAGCGTTCTCCCTCGCCGGGGAATTCGCCCTTGGCGGGGAGGGTGGAACAGGTAGCTCGTCGGGGGCAGTCTCCGGACGCTCCTGCGGCTGCGGCTCAACTTCTGCACAAGACAAACAAGGCAACAAGATATTAGTACAAGCAGAAACCTCAAGCGCGCCCGACAAACAGAAAACTCAAGACCAGACTTACGGTGGGGGCTGCTCCTCGGAGCAGCGGGTTGATCCGGCAAGTTCGCCGCTGGCGCGTCCCCAGTCGCCGTGACGGGCGAGTCGTCTTCAACCTCAACCACAGGGATCTTGGCCCTCTTCGCCATCCGCTGGGTCAGGGTCCTGAAAGCAAAGCAAAAACAAGATCAGAATCAACAAGGAAAATCAAGACAGAATCAAAGAAATTACAAGCTGCAAGTACTTACTCCTCTTCCTCGTCGTCGGAGCTGAGGGCGGAGAAGTCGAACTCCACCTGAGATGCTCCCGCGCGAGGAGCAGGAGGAGAAGGCTCCCTCGGGCGCTTGGCGGTCTCCGGGGCTGTGGGCTGCGAAGACCCATCCTCCGTTGTTGCCGAGGGCCGAGGAGCAGAAGTAGCAGCCGTCCCACTCCGGGAGGATCCTCCTCCGCTTGGCGCCGGTGCGCGGGGCGCCTCCTTTGCGACTTGGCTCGCCTTGGTGGCGCGTGTCGCCCGGCGCGCAGGCTGCTGTCGAGGCGCCTGTGGCCTCGTCGCCGTAGCCACCTTGCGGAGGCGTTTCCTTGGTTGCTGCGTGGGACTTGCCGGAGGCGGGGAGTTCTCTGAGGACGAGGAGGCGTCGTCATCAAGTCCCAGAGATCCACCAGTATCTTCATCAGCCTCGACGTCCTCCTCCTCCTCCCCGGCAGGCCCACTGGACCCAGCACCTTGCCCGGCGGCCCCGCTCCCTCCGGCGACCTCGCTCCCTCCGGCGGCCTCGCTCACCCCGGCAACCCCGGGTATCCCGGAAAGCCTCAAGGAAGGAACCCCGGCAAACTCGTCGGGCAGAAGCTTAAGCAGCCTGAGGATTTCCGCCTCCTCTGCTTGGCACGACGCGTCCGCAGCCTCTGCATCATCCACAGAGTATCCAAAATCACCCGCCGCCGCAGCTGCGGCGGCCTCCTCCATCCTAGAAGCGATGTAGGCTATATCCCGAGCCGTAGTGGCCCGGGTGAGGCCCCTGTTCTCCTCGGTGTTCTTGGGCGTCTCGACCAAGTTGTTGAAGAAGCTCAGTATTGCATCTGGCAGAGGCTCTATCCAAGTGGGGTCGACGCCGTGGGAATCGCACGCGGGCATCATCGCGCGTAAGGAGTCCCGGGCAGTGCTGTTGCACAGCGGCACCACTCCCCGGGGAGGTCTAAACCACTCTGGGTAGGCCGGGTCATGCTTGAAGAGCTCACGGACCATCCCCTTCAACTCCAAGGCAGTGAAATTGAAGTTCAATCCAGGGCGCAGCCTCATGATATCCGCCGCGTTGCCAAATTCCCATGCTGGCCTTTTCCTTTCTTGTAAAGGGGCAATGCGGCGGCGGAGGAAATCTGCCCCTACCTCTCCGATGGTCAGTTTGGCTACCCGGAGAAGAATAATCCTAATGAGGGCAATGCTGAGCTTGTTGTCCTCCGAGGCCAATTCGCTCCAGTCTCTGCCGCGCACTATGGCAGTTGTGCGCGGCGCGGTGAAGGGCTCCGGCTTATCCTCCACTATCCAGCACCAATCTGCACGCCACTCCTCCCACTTGCCGCGGAGCTCTCCCTTCAGGTATGAATCCTTTTTGTTCAGCCGGAAGATCCAGGAGATGCCACCGGAGAGAGGAGCGCCCGATTCTACTCTAGGCATGAAGAAGTGGCGGAAAAGGGCGACATTGGGATGAATCCCAACATAGTTTTCGCACAGATGTGCGAAAACGGCCATCGTAAGGATGGTGTTGGGAGTGAAGTCTAGGAGGTGGAGGTTGTATGTGTTCATGATATCGCAAAAGAACTCCGAGTACGGAGGGCACAACCCACAGTGGAAAAAAGCAGCGAAGAAGAAGTACCTGCCGGGGAACAGATCTTTGGCGACGGCGGGGAAGGCTCTGGTGCGGGGATGAGCTTTGGTCTCCCCTGACCAGAACAGATAGTACTTGTTCCGCAGCTCCTTCGCGCCAAGCCTCGGCGCGAAGACCACACTCTTCTTCCGCAGGGCGGCCAGCTTCGCCGCCTGCTCGGACTTCTCCTTCTTGGCCTTGTCGTTCTTGGCCTTGTCGCTCTTCGGAGCCATGGCGGGGGCGGCGAGGGAAGAAGCGAGGAGCTCGACGGCGCCGCGGATGCGGAAGACGGCGGAGGAGGGGCGGAGGCAAGAAGCAGCGGAGGTTTCTGGAGAGTTAAGAAGCAATGAAGACGAAGGAGGGAACTGCCCCTGCTTCCACTGCTTTTAAGGGGGAAGTGGGGGACGTTCCGCATTTCCCATTAAAGAACGAGGCCACGATCTCCCCCACGACGCCGCAATCGACGCGTGCCGTTGGGGGGGGGGGGATGCGGAAGGAGATTCGGCGTGCCGTGGGCCGCGCGTGCCCGTGCACTGTTTTGGGCCTGGCCCAACAGCGCTCGGCACCGTGTGTGGCCCAGGCCCGGGGGCTCCTGTTGGTGTACTAAGATAGGGGTACCTTAGTACCCCAACTTGTGCACGGGCAGTAGCAGCTTCCCGCGGCAGGGTTTACCACGTGCTCGCCGGAAACCTTTTCGGTCCTTATGAAGCCATTCAAAAACAAAGTATACAAGGCAGAAGATCAAGACCCCGTCAAGTGGAGCTTGCCGGGAAGGCCGTACCGGGCTCAAGATTATCATGTCAACACAAGACCCTGGCAAGAGGAGCTTGCCAGAAAGACCAGAAAACAGCATCTCAGAAGACATGTCGTGGCGCATCACGTGCCCCGGCGGGACCAGTGGAGCAACAAGCTTCCGGGCCCGGCAAGATCATGGCCCCGGCAAGGTGCTTGCCGGGGAAAACTATGTTGTGTGCCCGCGCTCCAGCTCATCGACCCACGCGTCGCCCTGGGGCCCTTCCTGGGACGTGTGGCGGATGGCTGTGCAGCCTGGGGGACACGGTGGCCAGCCACGGTGACGAGGCTACCGCCGTGGCGAACGGAGGAGCATGGACGGGCGCTTTTGGGGTCGACGGTGACGGGCATTTAATGCCCTTGTCCCCCACTGTCAAGATTAGGTGAAGACCACTGTTCATCCACTGTTCATGCACTGTTCCCGCACTGTTACAACTACCACCAAAGTTACATTTTTGCCCTCCTCTACGTTGACACCTGTCGGTGACCCCTTGAGCTATAAAAGGAGGCCCATGCACAACGTAGAAAGGGTTCGAAACCTAAGCAACTCTCTCGCTCGGTGTAGCTAGTACTGTAGCTCTTCAAGCTCCCGAGCTCGATACAACCAAGGCAGGAGTAGAGTTTTACGCGTCCGCGCGGCCCGAACCTGGGTAAACTGCCCGCGTGTGCTCCTCGATCCGCTCTTCGTGCTCCCTCCGCTCCCTCACCGCAACGTGGAAGGGGCTCCGGTCCCATAGGTGCTCGTGGGAGGACAGTTTCCCCCGACACATAAACCCACTATATATCCTTCCTCAAAACAGCCACCATATTATTCCTCAAAACAGTCACCATACCTACCTATCATGGCATTTCAATAGCCATTCCGAGATATATTGCCATGCAACTTTCCACCGTTCCGTTCATATGACACGCTTCATATTGTCATATTGCCATGCATGATCATGTAGGTGACATCGTATTTGTGGCAAAGCCACCATGCATAACTTTTCATACATGTCACTCTTGTTTCATTGCACATACCGGTACACCACCGGAGGCATTCATATAGAGGCATACTTTGTTGTAGTATCGAGTAGTAATGAAAGTGTGATGATCGTCATTATTAGAGCATTGTCCCATGGGAGGAAATGCTAAATCTATAAAGCCCCTCCGCCAAAAAAAAGAGAAAAAAGGGACAATTGGTACTATATGTTTTTCCACACTTGTGCTTCAAAGTAGCACCATGTTCTTCTTTGTAGAGAGTCTCATGCTTAGTCACTTTCATATACTAGTGGGAATTTTCGTTATAGAACTTGTCTTGTATATTCCAACGATGGGCTTCCTCAAATGCCCTAGGTCTTCGTGAGCAAGCAAGTTGGATGCACACCCACTAGTTTCTTTTGTTGAGCTTTCATTCATATTTAGCTTTAGTGCATCCGTTGCATGGCAATCCCTACTCACTCACATTGATATCTATTGATGGGCATCTCCATAGCCCATTGATACGCCTAGTCGATGTGAGACTATCTCCCTCCTTTTTGTCTTCTCCACAAGCACCTCTATTCCACCCATAGTGCTATGTCCATGGCTCACGCTCATGTATTGCGTGAAAGTTGAAAGGTTTGAAAGAATAGAGTATGAAAACAAGTGCTTGGCTGAAATCGGGGTTGTGCATGATATGGATATTTTGTGTGATGAAGAGGGAGCATAGCCAGACTATATGATTTTGTAGGGATAACTTTCTTTAGCCATAGTATTTTGAGAAGACATGATTGCTTCGTTAGTATGCTTGAAGTATTGTTATTTCTTATGTCAATATAGACTTTTATCTTGAATCTTTCAGATCTGAACATTCATGCCACAATTAAGAGAATTACATTGAAAAACTATATTGGTTAGCATTCCACATCAAAAATTCTTTCTTTATCATTTACCTACTCGAGGACGAGCAGGAGTTAAGCTTGGGGATGCTTGATACGTCTCCAACGTATCTATCATTTTTTATTGTTCCATGCTATTATTTGTGAAGTCTTGGATGTTTAATGGGCTTTATCATACACTTTTATATCATTTTTGGGACTAACCTACTAACCCAAAGGCCCGGTCCAGATTGCTGTTTTTTGCCTGTTTCAGGGTTTTGCAGAAAAAGAATATCAAACGGAGTCCAAAAGGAATGAAACCTTCGCGAGAGATATTTTTGGAGAAAATCACGCACATGGGACTTGAGAACCACGTCAGGGGAGCCTCGGGGTGTCCATGCGGGTGGGGGCGCGCCCCCTTGCCTCGTGGGCCCCATGAGCACCCCCCGGTGTCCTCCTTCCTCCTATATAAGTCTACGTACCCCGAAAGCTTCGACAACAGAGAGAAAACCCTAATTCTACCACCGTAACCTTCTGTTCCCGTGAGATCCCATATTGGAGCCTGTTCTGGAGCTCCACCGGAGGGGGATCCATCACGGAGTTCTTCTACATCATCATCGCCCTCACCATGAGGTGTGAGTAGTTTACCACAGGCCTTCGGGTCCATAGCTAGTATCTAGATGGCTTCTTCTCTCTCTCTAGATCTCAACACAAATTTCTCCTCGGTCTTCGAGGAGATCTATTCGATGTAATCTCTTTTTGCGGTGTGTTTGTCGAGATCCGATGAATTGTGGGTTTATGATCAAGATTATCTATGAGAAATATTTGGTTCTTCTATGAACTTTTTATGTGTGCTCATAATATCCTTGCAATTCTCTTCGAATTATTGGTTTGGTTTGGCCTACTAGATTTATAGTTCTTGCAATGCGAGAAGTGCTTGGCTTTGGGTTCAATCTTTTGGTGTCCTTTCCCAGTGACAGTAGGGGCAGCAATGCACGTATTGTATTGTTGCCATCGAGGATAAAAAGATGGGGTTTATATCATATTGCTTGAGTTTATCCCTCTACATCATGTCATCTTGCTTAAGGTGTTACTCCGTTCTTATGAACTCAATACACTAGATGCATGCTGGATTTCGGTCGATGTGTGGAATAATAGTAGTAGATGCAGAATCGTTTCGGCCTACTTGTGTCGGACGTGATACCTATATACAATGATCATGCCTAGATAGTCTCATAATTATTCGTTTTTCTATCAATTGCTCGACAGTAATTTGTTTACCCGCCGTAGAATATCGCTATCATGAGAGAAGCCACTAGAGAACACTATGGCCCACGGGTCTATTCTCAACATATCAATGTACATCTACTTTACTTTTACCGCTTTTACTTTATGTTTTTGTAAACAAAAATACCAAAAATATAAACTATCATCTCTATCAGATCTCACTTTCGTAATTGACCGTAAAGGGATTGACAACCCCTTATCGCGTTGGCTGCGAAGTTCTTATTTGTTTGTGCAGGTGCGAGGGACTCGCGCGTGGTCTCCCCATGGATTGATACCTTGGTTCTCAAAAGCTAAGGGAAATACTTACGCTACTGTGCTGCATCTCCCTTTCCTCTTCGAGGGAATACAACGCAAGCTCGAGAAGTAGCATGAGGGAACAGGCTCAGCGGCGATACATTTGGCGCCTCTTTGAGCCCACGCGTGCGGTGCGGTGTTGTCAAGAATGCACTGGAATCCTCCGCTATGAACACCGTGACAAGATGTGACGATTACAGGCCGGCCGGCGCCAATTTATTACAGCACCCATTTAACCCTTGTGTCTCTTCAACTTTTCGCTCGCGCCCCACCATTGCAAGAAGCACACCCACCACGAGAAATTCTTAGAGGGTATCCTGTGCGGCTCCAATGGCGCTCCGAGTGGTTGCCGATGATGAGCAGTAGTTCACCATGCGTGCCATGGTGGACACCCGCATAAGGTTCATGGACCTCTCGGTGGTGTACACCAACGACCCGGTATGGGTGGAGCACTCCATTCACATCATGGAGCTGTTGCTTGCCGAGGTGAAGTACAAGGTGGTCAGGTTCGACCTCGAGTACACCCTCGCTTGTGCCAGGTCTCGTCCCAAGGTCACTATCGCCTAGATGTGCGTGCTCCACCATGTCCTCGTCTACCACTATTGCCTGGCCACAAGGCTTTGCGAGTGTTTCGCCAGGTTTTGTCAACAGCCCCCATTACATGTTCGCTACGGTGGACATCACCAACGATGTAAAGACACACGAGAATTCGGGCATCGCCTGCCAGAATCTTGTCGACATCCAGGGCTAATACAAGATCCGGGGCAGCAAGGAGCATGAGAAGGACTCAGTGTTCACCTCGCCGAGGCCATCATCGACCTCTAATACACAGACATGAAGGATTCATGCAACAAGGACAATCGTTCCTGGCACTCGGCCTGGATGGAGAAATGATGTCTGCTAGAACTACGTCGGTATTTCCCCAAAGAAGAAGGGATGATGCAGTATAGCAGCAGTAGGTATTTCCCTCAGTGATGAGACCAAGGTCATCGAACCAGTAGGAGAACCAATCAACACAACGTAAACGGTACCTACACACAAATAACAAATACTCGCAACCCGACATGTAAAAGGGGTTGTCAATCCCTTTCGGGTAACAGACGTGATAGAGTTGTAAATATTGATAGATTGAACGCCAAATAAGATAAATTGCAGCAAGGTATTTTTGGGTTTTCGGTTTAATAGATTTGAAAATAAAAGCAAAGGAAAATAGATCGCAAAGGCAAATAATATAAAGAATAGACCCGGGGGCCCTAGATTTCAATAGTGGCTTCTCTTGAGAAAAATAACAAACGGTGGGTGAACAATTACTATTGGGAAATTGATAGAACTTCAAATAATCATGACGATATCCAGGCAATGATCATTATATAGGCATCACGTCCAAGATTAGTAGATCAACACCAGCCTGCATCTACTACTATTACTCCACACACCGACCGCTATCAAGCATGCATCTAGTGTATTAAGGTCATGGAAAAATGAAGTAATGCAATAAGAACGATGAATTGATGTAGACAAGATCTATTTATGTAGAAATAGACCCCATAGTTTTATCCTTAGTAGCAACGATACATGCATGTCAGTTCCCCTTCTGTAACTAGGATCAAGCACCGTAAGATCGAACCCACTACAAAGCATCTCTTCCCATTGCAAGATAAATAGATCAAGTTGGCCAAACATAACCCAAATATCAGAGAAGAAATACGAGGCTATAAGAAATCATGCATATAAGAGATCAAAGAAGACTCAAGTAACTTTCATGGATAAAAAAGATAGATCTGATCATAAACTCAAAGTTCATCGGATCCCAACAAACACACTGCAAAAGAGTTGCATCATATGGATCTCCAAGAGACCATTGTATTGATAATCAAAAGAGAGAGAGGAAGCCATCTAGCTACTAACTACGGACCCGTAGGACTAAAAGGAACTACTCACGCATCATCGGAGAGGCACCAATGGAAGTGGTGAACCCCTCCATGATGATGTCTAGATTGGATCTGGTTGTTCTAGACTTTGCAGTGACTGGAATAGAATTTCGTCGACTCCCCTAGGGTTTCTGGAATATCTGAGTATTTATAGAGAGAAGAGGCGGTGCGGGAGGCCACCGAGGTGGGCACAACTCACCTGGGACATAAAAACAGAATTTTTGATGTGGAATGCTGCCTATCATGTCATATCATATTCTTTTCCTTATAGCATGGACAGTTGGACTTTTATATGGTTCAAAGCAATAGTCTAGTTTTGACATGAGATTTAAATACTGAAGCATATCAACAAGCAACCATGTCTTTCAAAATATCAATGCTAAAATAAGTCATCCGTAGCCCATCATGCTCAAACATTGATCCATTTATGAAACACACTCGCATATTATTTACTCCCAATGCTCAAGTACGATCATAGTGTTTCCTAGTTGGTGCTTTATAAGAGAAGATGGAGACTCAAATTCAAAAATAAAATTTGCATAAGTAAAAGAAAGGCCCTTCGCAGAGAGAAGTAGGGATTTGTAGAGGTGCCAGAGCTCAAAGCTTAAATTGAGAGATAAAACTATTTTGGGAGGTATACTTTTCCCACCAACAAAAACGACTCAAGGTTCCCAATACTTTCGATGCTAGATATATCATAGGCGGTTCCCAAACATAAAATAAATTTTATTCCTTTTCCACCAAACTTTCACAAGCCATGGCTAGCCGAATCCACGGTTGCCTTCCATACCAACACTTTCCAAGAAATTTATTATTTGACAACGTAAAGTAAATTTGTTTTTCATTTTGGGACTGGGCATCCCTAATACCTTTTCCTTACTCTTGTGCAATTACATGTTAATAAACACTCATCGTGAGAATAACACTTCTAGCATGGAAAATATTGGCCACCCCTCACCGCCTTACCAGAGGTACGGGCACACAAAAGGGAAATTTATTTTGAAAATAGAGATGGCACAACAAATTTGCTTAGAATGGCAAGGGAATACCGCATATAGGTAGGTATGGTGGACTCATGCGGCAAAACCGGGATACAGGATTTTGGATGCACAAGTAGTGATTATACTTAGTGCAAAATGAAGGCTAACAAAAGATTGGGAAGCGACCAACCATGAAACGAATAATCTCAGAAGCGAGCATTGAGCATAAATAACACCGAATAATGCACCACAAGTAGGATGTAATTTCATTGCATGATTATTGACTTTCGTGCTTGCACTAATATTCTTACTAAAGCATAATTACTCATTAACATGACCACATATCACATCATCTTATCTCAAAACTATTACAAGGAATCAAGTTTATTTTGTCCAATGATTTTATGAAAGTTTTTATTATATCCTTCTTGGATATCTATCACTTTGGAACTAATTTTTATGTGTTGCTTTCGACAAGCTCAACCAAATATAAGTGAAGATCATGAGCATAATTTTTTTCTTTCTCTCAAAATAATTTAAGTGAAGCAAGAGAGAATTTCTTAAAAATTTACTAACTCTCAAATAAATCTAAGTGAAGCAAGAGAGTATTTCTTCAAAAATACTAAAGCACACCGTGCTCAAAAAGATATAAGTGAAGCACTAGAGCAAATCCATAGCTCATACAAATTTAAGTGAAGCATAGATAGATATTCTAACAAGTCAAGGCATAATTTTGGCTCTCTCTAATAGGTGTGTGAAGAAAGGATTGATAACTTAAAAAGGAAAACAAAACAAGCAAAGACTCATATCATACAAGACACTCCAAGAAAAACACATATCATGTGATGAATAAAAATATAGTTTCGAGTAAAATACCGATGGTCGTTAGAAGAAAGAGGGGATGCCACTTAGGGGGCATCCCCAAGCTTATTTGCTTGCTTCTCTTAGGATAATAGCTTGGGATGCCGGGGCATCCCCAAGCTTAGGCTCTTCTTACTCCTTATTCCTTCATCCATCGTAAGATAACCCAAAACTTGAAAACTTCAATCACACAAAACTCAACAAAACTTTCGTGAGATCCGTTAGTATAAGAAAACAAATCACTACTATAAGTACTTTAGAAAACCAATTCATATTTTGTATTTGTATTATATCTACTGTATTCCAACTTTTCTATGGAAAAAAACACATCAAAGTAAACCATAGAATCATCAAAAGAAGCACATAACACAATAAAAACAAAATCTGTCAAAAACAGAACAATCTGTATTAATCTGGAAGTTTCGAATACTTCTGTAACTCTAAAAATCTTGAAAAACGAGGGCAACGTGGGAAATTTGTATATTAATCTTCTGCAAAAAGAATCAACCTAAAGTTACTCTTCTATTAAAAATGAGAATTGTTCTCGTGAGCGCAAAAGTTTCTGTTTTCAGCAAGATCAAATCTACTAACACCCAACATGATCCTAAGGCTTTGCTTGGCACAAACCTTTATTCAAACCACAAAAACACATCTTAACATAGGTGTTAAAGGGTATTTTATTGAAAACAACAAGTAAATCAAAAAGAAAAAAGATACAAGTTGGGTTGCCTCCCAACAAGCGCAATCGTTTTATGCCCTTAGCTAGGCATGATACCAAGATTTCAAGTGTTGTCATCCTTGTTGGATGTTCCATAAGTTGCCCTCATTATAGATTCATAATGCAATTTTATCTTGGTTCTAGGGAAGTGTTACATGCCCTTTCTCAAGGAGAATTGGAATTTAATATTCCCTTCTTTCATGTCAATCACCGCGCCAATAGTGCGCAAAACGGTCTACCAAGTATAATTGGACAAGACAGATTGCAATCGATGTCAAGAACAATTAAGTCTATGGGTACATAGTGCCTATTTGAAAGAATAAGAACATCATTGATCCTTCCCAAAGTCTTTTTAATACTGGAATACGCCACATGCAAATTAAGAGAGCAATATTTAATATTGGTAAGACCAAGAACATTGCAAAGTGATTTCAGAATCGTGGAAACACTAGCACCCAAATCACATAAAGCAAAACACTAATAATTTTTAATTTTGATTTTGATAGTAGGTTCCCATTCATCATGCAACTTCCTAGGAATTTATACTTCTAATTCCAACTTATCATCTAGAGCTTTCATCATACCATCAACAATATGTTTAGTAAAAGCTTTATTTTGTTCGTAGGCATGGGGTGAATTAATCATGGTTCGCAACAAAGAAATACAATCAACAAGAGAACAACTATCACAATTAAAGTCTTTGTAATCCAAGATAGTGGACACATCACTAGTTAAAGTCTTCACCACTCCAAATCCACTTTTATCAATTTTCTCAACAAGATTTTCAATCTCCTCAATATTGGGACGCCTTCTACCTAAAGTTCACTCTTCTCCAGTCCCTTTATCATGAAGTTGAACTTTACTAAACAAAGAATCAATAGAAGAAATACCAATCATTTTAATGTCTTCATCATTTTTATGAAAGTAATCACTAGAAAAGGCCTTTTCTAAAAATTCTCGTTTAGCTCTAAGCATGGCGGTTCTTTTCTTACTTTCATCCATAGAAACATAATGAGCTTTAATTGATTCTTAAACCTTAGGCACAAAAAATTTCAACTTGAGATTCTCTAAATCATGAGAAATTCTATCAATACTCCTAGACATATCATCAATCTTATTCAATTTTTCTTCTATGGAAGCATTGCATTTTTTTTAGTATTGATAAATTCCTTAATATTATTCTATAGATCAGAGGTGTTCCTATTATTATTGTAAGATTGATTTCCATAGGAATAAGCATAATTATTAGAGGAATTACTAGGAAAAGGACTAGGATTAAAATTACCTCTATAAGCATTGTTGTTAAAATTATTTTGAGAGATAAAGTTCACATCTATAGCATCACTAGTTTTATCAATCAAAGTCGACAAAGGCATATCATTAAGATCAATAGGAGCACTTTTACTAGCATCCATTTTCGTAAGAGGATCAACTTTTTCACTCAAAGAATCAATCTCAACCGAATTAACTTTTTGGCTAGTTGGCGCCCTTTCAGTATGCCATTGCGAATAATTCGCCATGATATTATCAAGAAATTTGGTGGCTTCACCCAAAGTAATTTCCATAAAAGTACCACCCATGGCAGAATCCAAAAGGTTTCAAAAAACAAAATTCAACCCCGCATAATTTTTTGTATGATCATCCAAAGATTTAACCCATGAGTTGGGCAGTTCCTTAGCATCATTTTCATCCTTTCCCAAGATTGCGCAACATGCTCATGTTCAAGTTGCTTGAAATTCATGATATGGGTTCTAAGGGATATAATTTTTACAGGCGGAAAATATTTAGTGATAAAAGCGTCTTTGCATTTGTTCCAAGAATCGGTGCTATTGCGAGGCAAAAAAGAAAACCAAAATTTTGCATGATCTCACAAAGAAAGCGGGAATAATTTCAATTTCACAACATCATTGTCCACATCTTTTTTCTTTTGCATATCGCATAATTCCACGAAGGTATTAAGATGGGATGTGACATCCTCATTAGTAGTGCCGGAAAATTGATCTTTCAGGACAAGATTCAGCAAAGCAGCATTAATATCCGAAGTCTCCGCACTAGTGGCGGGAGGAGCAATCGGAGTGCCAATAAAATCATTGTTGTTGGTATTGGAAAAATCACACATCTTAGTGTTCTCTTGCGTCATTTTTGAGCAATTGTAAACAAGAACACAAGTGGGCGATAGATCCGGCCAGAAAATGGCAAACGGAAAAAGAGGGCGAATAAAAACGACAAATGTTTGTGAAGTGGGGGAGATGAAAACGAGAGGCAGATGACAAATAATGTAAATTGCGAGAAGATTAGGTTTGTGATTAGGAGCCTTGTATATGTTGAAGGTGCTCCCCGGCAATGGTGCCAGAAATTCCTTTTGGTGTCTGCTAGAACTACGTCGGCATTTCCCCAAAGAGGAAGGGATGATGCAGTATAGCAGCGGTAGGTATTTCCATCAGTGATGAGACCAAGGTTATCAAACCAGTAGGAGAACCAAGAAACACAACGTAAACGGTACCTGCACACAAATAACAAATACTCGCAACCCGACGTGTAAAAGGGGTTGTCAATCCCTTTTGGGTAACGAGCGTGATAGAGTTGTAAATATTGATAAATCGAACGCCAAATAAGATAAATTGCAGCAACGTATTTTTTGGTTTTTGGTTTAATAGATCTGAAAATAAAAGCAAAGGAAAATAGATCACAAAGGCAAATAATATAGAGAAGAGACCCGGGGGCCATAGATTTCACTAGTGGCTTCTCTTGAGAAAAATAACAAACGGTGGGTGAACAATTACTGTTGGGCAATTGAGAGAACTTCAAATAATCATGACGATATCTAGGAAATGATCATTATATAGGCATCTGTCGGGGAAACTGACCACCCACGAGCACCTATGGGACCGGAGCCCCTTCTACGTTGCGGTAAGGGAGCGGAGGGAGCACGGAGAGCAGATCGAGTTCTCTTGAGAAAAATAACAAACGGTGGGTGAACAATTACTGTTGGGCAATTGATAGAACTTCAAATAATCATGACGATATCTAGGAAATGATCATTATATAGGCATCTGTCGGGGAAACTGACCACCCACGAGCACCTATGGGACCGGAGCCCCTTCTACGTTGCGGTAAGGGAGCGGAGGGAGCACGGAGAGCAGATTGAGGAGCACACGCGGGCAGTTTACCCAGGTTCGGGCCGCGATGACGCGTAAAACCCTACTCCTGCTTTGGTTGTATTGAGTTTTCGGAGCTCGGGAGCTTGAAGATCTACAGTACCAGCTACACCGAGCGTGGGAGTGAGCGAGTTTCTGGGCTCGAACCCCCTCTACGTTGTGCATGGGCCTCCTTTTATAGCTCAAAGGGGTCACCGACAGGTGTCAACGTAGAGGAGGGTAAAAGTGTAAAATCTGTGGTAGTTGCAACAGTGGTCCTCACGTAACCTTGACGGTGGGGGACAAGGGCATTTAATGCCTGTCGCCGTTGACCCCAAAAGCGTCTGTCCATGCGTCTCCGTTCGCCACGGCGGTAGCCTCGTCACCGCGGCTCGCCAGTGTGTCCCTCAGGCTGCACAGCCATCTGCCACATGCCCCTGGAAGGGCCCCTGGGCGACGCGTGGCCGAATGAGCTGGAGCGCAGGCACACAGTGTGAGCTTCCCCCGGCAAGCACCTTGTCGGGGCCGCTATCTTGCCGGGCCCGGAAGCTTGCCGCTTCCCGGGCCCTGCCGGGGCGCACGATGCGCCGCGATGTATCTTTTGCGGTGTTATCCTTTGGCCTTCCTGGCAAGCACCTCTTGCCAGGGTCTTGTGCTGAAAAGATGTCCTTGAGCCTGGTGCGGCCTTCCCGGCAAGCTCCTCTTGACGGGGTCTTGTCTCTTAACTTGGATACTTTGTTCTTGAATGGCTTCATAGGGACCAGAGCGGGCCTTGGCAAGCGCGTGGTAAGCCCTGCCACGGGAAGCTGCTACTGCCCGTGCACAAGTTGGGGTACTAAGGTACCCCTACCTTAGTACACCGACAGGAGCCTCCGGGCCTGGGCCACACACGATGCCGAGCGCTGTTGGGCCAGGCCCAAGACAGTGCACGGGCATACGCGGCCCACGGCGAGCCGTATCCCTCTCCGTATCCGCCGCATCCCTCCCTAACGGCACGCGTCGATTGCGGCGTCGTGGAAGAGATCGTGGCCTGTTCTTTAATGGGAAATGCGGAACGTCCCCCACTTCCCCCTTAAAAGCAGAGGAAGCAGGGGCAGTTTCCCCCATCGTCTTCATTGTGCCTTGAGTCCTCAGAAACCCCCGCCGCTCCCTGCTTCTGCCCTTCCTCCACCGTCTTCCCCACCCGCCGTGCCGCCGTCCTCCCTCGCCGCCCCCGCCATGGCCCCGAAGAGCGACCAGGCGAAGAGAGACAAGGCGAAGAGCGACAAGGCGAAGAAGGAGAAGTCCGAGCAGGCGGCCAAGCTGGCAGCCATGCGGAGAAAGAGGGTGGTCTTCCCGCCAAGGCTCGGCCCGAGGGAGCTGCGGGACAAGTACTACTTGTTCTGGGCGAGGGAGACGAAGGATCATCCCCGCACCTAAGTCCTCCCCGCCGTGGCTGTCGACATGTTTCCGGGAGGTTACTACTTCTTCGCTGCATTCTTCTATTGTGGTCTTTGCCCTCCGTTCTCGGAGTTCTTCTGCGATGTGATGAATACGTACGGCTTCCGTCTCTTAGATTTCACCCCAAATGCCGTTCTCACCTTGGCCGTTTTCGCACATCTGTGCGAAAACTACGTTGGGGTCCACCCAAATGTAGCTCTTTTCCGCCACTTCTTCATGCCTAGAGTAGAGTCCGGATCCCCCCTCTCTGGCGGCATCTCTTGGATCTTCAGGCTGAACAAGAAGGAGGCGTACTTGAAGGGAGAGCTCCGCGGCAAGTGGGAGGAGTGGAGGGCAGATTGGTGTTGGATTCTGGAAAAGGAGCCCGAGCAGTTTACCTTGCCGCGCCAGACTGCCATAGTGCGTGGCAAGGATTGGAGTGACCTGGCCCCGGAGGACGACAAGCTGCAGATCGCCCTAACTAGGATTCTTCGTCTCCGGGCTGCCAATCTGACTGTGGGTGAAGTTGGAGCTGATTTCCTCCGCCGCCGCATTGCCCCTCTGCAGGAAAGGAAGAGGCCTGCTTGGGAGTTCGGCAACGCGGCAGACCGCATGAGGCTGCGCCCCGGGTTGAACTACAACTTCACCGTCTTGGAGCTGAAGGGGATGGTCCGGGAGCTATTCAAACACGACCCCAAGCACCCGGAGTGGTTCAAATCGTCGACCGGAGTAGTTCCCTTGTGCAACAATACTGCCCTCAGTGCCATCCGCGCGGCAATGCCTGAGTGCGACTCCCACGGGGTCGTCCCCACTTGGCTGGAGCCTTCAGCGGAGACCGTGCAAGCCTTCTTCGACAACTTGGTTGAAAAACCATGCAACGCTGATGAGAGGAAGGGGCTCACCCGGGAGACCACCGCGCGGGATGTGGCGTACATTGCCTCCAGGATGGACGAGGCCGCCGCGGCAGCAGCGACAGGCGAGTTTGGATACACTGTTGATGAAGCGGAGGCGGCGGACGCGGTGAGCCAGGCCGAGGAGGAGGAAATCCTCAAGCTACTGCAGATCACGCCCGAGGAGTTTGCCGGGGAGCCTAACGGGGAGCCTGCCGGGATTGGCGAGGCTGCCGGGCAGGGTACCGAGTCCAGCGGGCCTGCCGAGGAGGAGGAGGACGCCGAGTCCGGAGATTCTGACAAAGACTCCGGCGGGTCTCTGAATCTTGACGACGACGCCTCATCGTCCTCGGAGAACTCTCCGCCACCACCAAGCCCAAGCCCTCCGCCGCAACCGAAGAAACGCCTCCGCAAGGCCGTCGAGGCGGTGAGGCCACCGGCGCCCCAACAACGACCGCAGCGCCGGGCGACGCGCGCCACCACGATGAGCAAGGTCGTCCAGGAGGCGCCCCGTGCCCGAGCGACAAGCGGAGGGGGGTCTTCCCGGAGTGACTCCGGAGTACCTTCTGCCCCTCGGTCCTCAGCGACGACCGGTGCTGGGTCTTCACAGCCCGCAGCTCCGGAGCCCGCCAAGCGCCCGAGGGAGCCCTCTCCTCCAGCTCCTCGCGCTGGAGCACCCGAGGCGGGATTTGACTTCTCCGCTCTCAGCTCCGACGAAGAGGAGGAAGAGTAAGTACTTGCAATTTTCATTTCCTTTGATTTTGTCTTGGTTTCTCTTGCTTGGTTCTGATTCTGATCTTGTTTTGTAGGACCTTGACCCAGAGGATGGCGAAGAGGGCCAAAATCCCTGTGGTCAACATCGAGGACGACGAGCCTGCCGCAGCGACGGAGGATGCGCCGGCGGCAAACTAGCCGGACCAGTCTGCTGCTCCGGGGAACAGCCCCCAGCGTAAGTCCTGATGTTCACTTTTCTGCTTGATGGGTGCGCCTGAGGTCGTTATCCTTGCTGATATTTTGTTGTCTTGTGCAGAAGTGGAGCCGCAACCGCAGGAGCACCGAGAGGTCGCCCCCGACGAGCTGCTCGCTCCATCCTCCCCGCCAAGGATTAGCTCCCCGGCGAGGGACAGTGCTCCGCGAAGGGCAGGTACTCCGCCAAGGGCGAGTACCCCGCCAAGGGTGAGCAGCCCGACAAGGGTGAGCACCCCGCCAAGGGAGGGAGCAAGCGCCCCTCCGCCACCAAGGGCTACTACTCCGCCGCCAAGGGAGAATTCCCCGGCGAGGGACCCCGTCGTCGAAGAAGTCCGCGAAGGTAAACCTTGTAACTTCTTCTTCTTGGATTCGTGTTTTTGGATATTTTCTTGACGATCTTTATTTTCTTTTTCTTCTACTAGATCCTCCCGCCCCGGAGCTGATGGAGACGGAGGCCGCCGCCGAGGAGGGCGTGCATGGCGACGGCGGCAACGCCACTACTGCTGAGGGAATGGCTAGAGCCGACGAGCCAGCCGTCGAGGAGACCGCCCCGACCGCCGACGCCGCGGCTGGGGAAGGGACCGGCGACCACACTGCTGGCCCGGAGGCCGCATGAGCGTCGGACGCTGCACCGGCCGACGACCCCTCCGCCTCCGCGGACCAGTCGGGTGTCTATCTGGAGGCCGCCAACGGGGTCTTCATTCAAGTCCCGTGGGCGTCCTCGTCTAGGGCACCCGCGGAGGGAGAGACCTTCGACGGAGAGGTTCTCGCCTCCGCCGGGCTGAAGGTTGTGGATGCGCCCGGCAGCAGCGACGAACCCGAAGAAGAGAGACTCCTTCGTCGGCTCCTGGCCTTTTACCGGGCCAGGCAGGCGAAGTTGGAGTCTCGGGAGGCTCTGGCTGCCAAGGCTGGTGCTGACCTGAAGAAGCGCGCCGCGGAGCTCCGTGCCGCCAACCAGGCGGCCCTTCGAACCTTGGCGGAGGAGCGCGAAGAGCTTGCCGGGGCGCAGCAAGCATTCGTCCTCGAAAAGGCCGAGGTCGAGGAGCAGCAGCGACTGGCCGCCGAGGAGCTGTCTCGGCGGGAAGGAGAGCTCAACCAGCGGAAGGTCGACCTCGACGCCCATGAAGACGACCTCACCGCCCGGGAGCAAGCCATCGGTTTGGCTCTGCAGGAGGCGAGGGATGTCGCTGCTGCCGCGGAGACTGCCAAGAAGGATCTGGAGGCCAAAGTGGCGCAGTTGGAGCTCTTCTTGAAGGCGAGTGAAGACAGGGTCACCGCGCTCAACGTGGAGCGGGAGAAAGACGCTCACACCAACTCGGAGCTGCAAATCCGCCTCTCCGAGAAGGGTAAAGAGCTCACTGACGCCAGGGACTCCATTGCTGACTTGGAACTGAAGGTCTCCACCCTGACTGACTCGCTTGACACTACCCGAGACCGCGAGACCAAGCTGAAGGACGAACTCCGCACCGAGAGGGATTTGCTGGAAAGTGCCGCCGTTTTGCAGAACAACTTTCAGCGGACGGTGGAGCAGTGGACTGATGAACTCGTCGCCTCCGCCGCCAACATTGACATGGAGATGATGGCGTTGAGGGCGGAGCACCGCGTGTACTCCCCCGACGAGAACCTCCCTCACAGCGCCAAACTGAGTCTGTTCTTCAGGGGAGTGGCGCCGGCGCTTGCGCGGCTGCGGGAGAAGATCCCCGAGCAGCTGGCCGACGAGGCGCGCCGGCTCTGCATGGGCACCATGGAGCGGGTGCTGTCAAAGATTGTCTACCACAACCCCGGGATCAACCTTGTCAACATTCTCCAGACCCTGCCGCCCGAAGCCGACAAGGAGGCGTTGAAGGCCCAAGTTGCCCACATTGTAGCCAAGGTGGGCAAGATCCATAGGGTCGACGGAGACCGTAGGGATTAGGCTTCTTGCTTCCCTCGTCGCGGTTGATTGGGTCATAGGCAGTAGTTAATTAGAACGGCGGCAAGCTATCTTTGTAATATACACTTTTATTTTGGGTAATCAATGCAGTGTTATCTCCCTTGCTTGGTCCTTCACTTTGTATGCCTTTTACCCTACGCTTTTAGGGGAACTTGCCGGCAAGGGATCCTTGCCGCGAGCGCTGATTGCGGGACTCTTAGCAGCCTGCTAGCAAAGACCTTGTCGGCAAGAAAACTTCGCCGCAGCTAGTCGCAACACACTTAGATTGCTGAGCGAACTCGAAAATGAAGTAAGGGCGCGACACTTGTCGCAGCTCACTTAAGCCGTCGAGCATGCTCGAAACAAAGTAAGGGCGCGGCTAGCTACGGGTAGGTTCCTCCGCGCACAGGTTTTCCATACAAAGTGTGGTTGTTCAAGGAAGACAACTAAGAATTTAAAATTTTGAACTGCTTCAAATTCTGATAACTTAGCTTTCATGGGTTGTTTGCTTCCCGGCAAAGCTTCTCTTTCTGCTTCAAATTCTGATAACTTAGCTATCATGGGTTGTTTGCTTCCCGACAAAGCTTCTCTTTCTTGAACAACACTTGGTTCCTGCCTCCATCTCCTTCCCCCCCGGCAAACTTGTGCGCGAGGAATACTCCTTCTGTTTTAAGAGAGAAAGGAAAAGAGGAGGAAAAACAAGTATGGAGCCTTGCGGCTTATTCTTGCTTACCGGGGAGGTGTGCCGCATAGAGTGTCAGATGATACATGCAAGTAAAGGGAAGAGCATGAAATGACTAAATGGTGCGAAGCACAAAAGTTTTACTAATGCACGGGGTCTGCGCCCGGCTTTGTACAAAGGTTTACATGCAACAGCGGCAAGACTTGTACAAAAGGTGGTTGCCGGAACGGATCACGGCAACCGCGCCTTATGGGTGAAACTTGCGAAGATGCTCTATGTTCCAGGAGTTGCTCACCGGTAAGCCTTCTTCGGTCTCAAGGCGCACAGCGCCGGGCCTTGTGACTTGTCTCACCCGATAAGGGCCTTCCCACTTCGGCGTCAACTTGTTGGAGTTCTTGGCGGACTGAACGCGCCGAAGAACAAGGTCGCCTTCCTCGAGACTCCTGGCCTTGACCTTGCGGCTATGATAGCGACGCAAGGCTTGCTGGTATCGAGCAGCTCGTACAGCAGCCTGGAGACGTTCCTCCTCAAGGAGCAATGCATCATCTTGTCGCAGTTGCTCTTGCTCGAGCTCATCGTAAGCGAGCACTCGAGGAGACCCGTATACGAGTTCCGTGGGGAGAACTGCCTCTGCTCCATAGACAAGAGCAAAGGGTGTCTGTCCGGTGGCTCGATTCGGTGTCGTCCTGATTGACCAAAGAGCCGCCGGCAACTCCTCTATCTAGTTTCTTCCACACTTGTGCAGCCTGTCAAAGGTTCTTGTCTTCAGTCCGCGCAGCAGTTCAGCATTGGCCCTCTCCGCTTGACCGTTGCTCCTTGGGTGAGCAACAGAAGCAAAGCAGACCTTGGCGCCAAGGTCTTGGACGTACTGCATGAAGGTGCGGCTTGTGAACTGTGTGCCGTTGTCGGTGATGATCCTGTTAGGGATCCCGAAACGGCAAACTATTGATCTGAAGAACCTGACTGCTGACTGTGCCGTCACCTTTCTCATTGGTTCCACTTCTGGCCACTTTGTGAACTTGTCGATTGTGACGTACAAGTACTCAAAGCCCCCGACGGCGCGGGGAAAGGGGCCGAGGATATCGAGCCCCCAGACCGAGAAGGGCCAGGACAAAGGGGTCGTCTGGAGAGCTTGAGCTGGCTGGTGAATTTGCTTGGCAAGGAACTGGCACGCTTCACACTTGGTTACTTGTGCAGTTGCATCTTGGAGGGCTTCTGGCCAAAATAACCCTTGCCGGAACGCCTTCCCGGCAAGTGCTCTTGCGCCAATGTGGTGGCCACATATGCCTCCATGTATCTCTGCCAACAGCTTCTGTCCATCTTCCCGGGAAACGCATTTCAATCTGACACCATTGAGTCTTCTTCTGTATAGTTCGTTGCCAACGAACTGGTACATACTTGACTGCCTGGTTATCCTTTCTATCTCTTCTGGTTCTTCGGGAAGTTCTCCGATCTGAAGAAAACGGACGATTTGCTGTGCCCATGCTGGAGCTTGAGGCTCAACAACAAGGACTAAAGGCATCAGAGCTGCTGCGGGAACCTCAGCTTCTACGGCAAGAACCTGCGGTTCCGCCGGAGCTGAGGGTTCCCCGGCAAGCCTGCCCGGGCAAGGCTTGTCGGGAACGCCTGCTTCAACTGTACAGACCCTTGGGTCCGCAGGAGCAGACTGTTCCTCAGCATTTTGGTCGCTGATCTTGGGGACCTTGGCGGCGGCTTCGGGAAGATCCGCCGGCAAGTAGTCGCCGGAGACCAACTTCCTTTTCTTGCACTGCCCAACTGATGGTGTAAAGGATGGTTGAGTTAGCTTGAGCACGAAGACCCCTGGTTCCACAGGTAACTTCATTGCAGCACACTTTGAAAGGCCATCTGCGATGTCATTCTGAGCTCTTGGAACGTGCTCCATCTGTAGGCCTTCAGAGTGTTCTTCAAGCTTCCTCACTTCATCGACATAAGCTTCCATCAGAGGGCTCTGGTAACTCTTGTTTAGTTGTCGGACCACCAACTGTGAGTCTCCCCGCACAATCAGTTTCTTGATCCCAAGTTCGGCCGCAATTCTGAGACCGGCAAGCAAACCTTCATACTCCGCAATATTGTTTGTCGCTTGTTCCTTGGGAAAGTGCATTTGAACAACATACTTGAGGTGCTCTCCGGTGGGTGCTATGAGTAACACGCCAGCGCCGGCGCCTTGCAGCGAGAAGGCACCATCGAAGTACATTATCCACTCCTTGCTTGCTTCTTGGACGGGGATGCTTGTCTCTGGAACTTCTTCATCCGGTGTTGGGGTCCATTCTGCTATAAACTCTGCCAAAGCTCTGCTCTGTATAGTTGAAGTACTCTCAAACTTGAGGCCAAAGCTTGACAGCTCCAGTGCCCACTCAACGATCCTGCTTGTTGCTTCTGGATTTTGCAATATCCTCTTCAAGGGAAAGAGAGTGACCACTGTTATCTCATGTGCCTGGAAGTAATGGCGCAGCTTTCTTGAGGCCATGAGGAGGCCGAAAAGTAACTTTTGCACTCCAGAGTATCTTGACCAAGCCCCCTACAAGAGGGAACTTACAAAATAAACTGGGCGCTGCACCATCTTCCTTCACACTTCTCCTTGTTCCTGCGCAGACTTGTCCTTGTCGGGGCCAGAGCTTGTCGGGGAAGCCCCCTGCTTGCCGCTGGATGCGCTTGCCGGGGATGTGGGTTCCTCATCCGCCTCCCTCTCCGCTACTAACGCAGCACTAAACACTTGATTGGTCACCGCTAAGTACAGCAACAACTTCTCTTGTGGTTTAGGTGCGACAAGTATTGGAGTGGAGGATAGGTATCCTTTCAAGTCCTGCAGCGCAGCCTCCGCTTCCGGGGTCCATTTCATAGGACCTGCCTTTTTCAAGATTTTGAAGAAAGGCAGGGCGCGTTCTGCAGACTTTGAAATGAACCTACTGAGGGCAGCCACACAACCAACAAGTCTCCTTACGTCCTTGACGCGCTTCGGGGCTTCAATCTGCTCGATGGCTTTAATCTTGTCGGGATTGGCTTCAATCCCCCTCTGGGACACGAAGAACCCGAGAAGCTTGCCGGAGGGGACTCCGAAGACGCACTTCTCAGGGTTCAACTTGAGTTGTATCTTGCGTAGATTCTCAAAGGTTTCTTCCAAGTCTTGAATCAGGGTGTCCTTTCTCTTGCTCTTGACCACTATATCATCCATGTAGGCTTCTACATTCTTGTGTATCCATGGCTGAAAAGCAGTGTGTATCACCCTTGCAAATGTTGAGCCTGCATTCTTCAATCCAAAGGGCATGCGTATGAAGCAATATGTGCCACATGGAGTAATGAATGCAGTCTTCTCCTCATCTTCCTCAGCCATGAATATCTGGTGATAACCTGAGTATGCATCGAGAAATGAAAGCAACTCACATCCAGCCGTGGAGTCAACAATCTGGTCGATGCGCGGCAAGGGAAATGGATCCTTAGGACAAGCTTTATTCACATCGGTGAAGTCTATACAAAATCTCCACTTCCCATTAGCCTTGCGCACGACAACTGGATTGGCCAACCACGTGGGATGTAGTACACCTCTGACCAGGCCTGCTGCTTCCAACTTCTTGATTTCTTCGGTGATGGATTCTTGGCGCTCCAAGGCTTGCTTCCTGACCTTCTGCTTGACGGGCCGCGCATGAGGACAAAAAGCAAGCTTGTGCTCAATTACCTTCCTGGGAACGACGGGGATGTCAGACGGTTGCCACGCAAACACGTCCACATTCGCCCGCAGGAAGGCAACGAGCGCGCTTTCCTATTTGGGGTCGAGTGTAGCACTGATGGTGAAGGTACCACCAGTGCCGTCCTCCTTGGCGGACACCTTCTTGGTTGCCGATGGAGCTGCCATTCCTTTCTTGCACTTGCCGATGGGGCTCGATGGTGCGTCCTTGACGGCAGCGCAGCACTCCGAAGAGGTGCGTTTGCCGGAGTGGGCCCCAGAGCTGTTGCCGGACTTGGTCTTGGTCTTCCCCCCGGGAGCTTCAGCGGCAAGTGTTTGGCTGTCTGCCGCGGCTGCTGCATCCCGGTAGATCTTGTCGGCGCAAATAAGCGCATCCTTCTTGTCGTCGGGGACAGAGATGACGCTTATCTGCCCCGGCATCTTGAGCATGTTGTACGCGTAGTGGGAAGCTGCCATGAACTTGGCGAGCGCAGGACGACCAAGTATCCCATTGTACGGCAATGGGATGTCGGCAACGTCGAACGTGATCCTCTCCGTCCTGAAGTTGAGCTCCCCACCAAAGGTCACTGGCAGTGTAACCTTCCCCTTCGGCTTGCTCCTTCCCGGGTTGATACCTTGGAACGTCCCGGTTTCCTCGAGCTCGCTGTCGGGGATCTGCAGTTTCTTGATCACAGCGGAGGAGATCAAGTTGAGGCTGGCCCCGCCGTCAACCAACATCTTGGTGACCTTGAGGTTGCGGATAGTTGGTGAAACCAACATCGGCAAGCACCCGAGCGCGGTGGTGCGGTCAGGGTGATCCTCAAGGTCGAAGATGATGGGCGTGCCGGACCATTTCAGGAGCCTGCGCGACTTGATGGGTGGCTCAGCTGCATTCACTTCCCGCACCCATTGCTTGAGTTGCCGGTGGGAAGTGTGCAGAAAGGCACCTCCATCGACGCACAGAACTTCTGTGGCCTTCTGGAACTCCTGCTCGCTGTTGTCTCATTCATCCATATCCTCATCATCGTCCTCGTCTTCATCCTTGTCGCGGCCCCGGGGAGGTCTGTCTCCTTGCCGCTGCTCGGCTTTGCCGCGGGGTCCTCCCCGGCCATTGAACGGCCGCTTCTTGCTGGGCTCTCCTCCGCCTCCTTGGGCCTTCTCCTTGTCATGACGCTCGTATTTAGCCTTCTGCTGTTCTACGAGGTAATCTACCCTCTTGCAGTTCTGGAGATCGTGGCCCTTGGTGCCGTGGATCTTGCAGTACTGCTTGTCGGCTACCGCTACAGGGGCGGTCTCCTTGCCGGAGCCACCAGTCTCTGTCTTCTTGGCGGGAGCCTCCTTGCCGGACTGCTCGACAACCAGTACCTCCTTGCTCTTCTTTTTCCTGTTGTTCCGCCGCCGGCCTTTCCTTGCCGGGGCGGCATCCTCACTGTCACTTCCTCCTGCGCCGGTATCCTCTCCGGGGAGTCTTCTCCCCTCTTCAGCACGGGCACACTTGTCAGCCAGAGCGTAAAGCTCGCTGACGTCCTGGATCTTGGTCATGGCCATCTCCTCCCTCATCCGGCGGTTATGCACGTTCTGGTGGAACGCGCTGATAACCGCGGCAGGGTGGACATGGGGAATATTGTGCTGAACGCGGCTGAACCTTTGGATGTATTTGCGCAGGGACTCTCCCTCCTTCTGGGCAAGGATATGAAGATCGCTCTCCTGGCCGTGGGGCTTGTGGCCGCCCGTGAAGGCGCCGACAAACTGGTGGCACAAATCTGCCCATGAAGAGATGGAGTTCTCCGGCAAGTGCATAAGCCAAGACCTGACGTTTGGCTTAAGCACTAGCGGGAAGTAGTTGGCTAAGATCTTCTCGTCGCGTCCCCCGGCAGCCTGCACCGCAATGGTGTAGATGCTGAGGAACTCCGAGGGGTGTGTCTTGCCGTCGTACTTCTCGGGTACGTCGGGCTTAAAATTCTTCATGCTGGGCCACTGGACTTGACGCAGCTCTCGGGTGAACGCAGGGCAACCTGCCACGTACGGCAAGTCGCCTGGTTCACCGGGCGCATGCATGTCAACAGCGGTCCCAGCGCGCTGATCGGACTGTCTTCTGGCTTCTCGTCGATGCTCGATGCGGGTTCGAGCGTCCTCTTGTCGCCTGTGGTCGAGGACTTGGTGCTGATCGCGGCGAGCCTGCGGATCCGACGACGCCGTGGAGTCGTCGTCGACGTTGATCCGGCGGGTCGACGTTTTCTGCTTCCGCGGCGGGGAGTGCACGGTAGTTGCGCCCCCGGCGGTCTTGTCGCCATCGGCCTTCGCTTGGTCGACTTGCCGCGGCCGTGAAGTTGCCGGCTGCTGCGGCGCATCGTTGTTGGCGAAGGCGATGAGGCTCTGGATCGTCGCCCTCCAGTCTTCGGCCTTGTCCGCCGATGGAGGGAAGTCGAGGAGCAGCTGAGCTCTGGCCAGGGCTTCTGCTGGAGAGGGGGGAAACGGCGGCGAACGGTGCGAGGAGCGGGACACGCTCGGACTTCTAACCACGTTAGAAGGAGCATGTTCCCGTCCCGGCGACCGCGCCTTGCTCGTGCCAGGGCGTTGGCCTTGAGCGTCCCGTGACTCGCCGGCCTGGCCACGTCCCAGCAAGCGTATGGTACCTCTGGTACCACGTCGCTGCTGGTCTGGCACCTCCTGAGAGGGACGTGGTGCATGTACGGACACCGAGGCCTTGGAGTTCGCCCGGTCGTCCGTCTTGTCCTTGGACTTGGTGGCGCCGTGAGTGTCCCCACCGGCATCCACCCTTCCGCCGGCGCCTCCCCCACCAACCGTCGGCTCTGGTGGTGGTGGGATCGACGCGGACAGGCCTCCGACCTCCGAAGCCTTCTTCTTCGGAGGCATGTTGATGTATTCGATGAGGTTGATGAAGCTGGTGAAGTTGCTGAAGGTTGCGCCCGCGTGAACGTCGGATCAGGTTCGCACAACCTCGACATTGCCCCCTACCTGGCGCGCCAAAGATGTCGGGGAAACTGACCACCCACGAGCACCTATGGGACCGGAGCCCCTTCTACGTTGCGGTAAGGGAGCGGAGGGAGCACGGAGAGCAGATCGAGGAGCACACGCGGGCAGTTTACCCAGGTTCGGGCCGCGATGACGCGTAAAACCCTACTCCTGCTTTGGTTGTATTGAGTTTTCGGAGCTCGGGAGCTTGAAGATCTACAGTACCAGCTACACCGAGCGTGGGAGTGAGCGAGTTTCTGGGCTCGAACCCCCTCTACGTTGTGCATGGGCCTCCTTTTATAACTCAAAGGGGTCACCGACATGTGTCAACGTAGAGGAGGGTAAAAGTGTAAAATCTGTGGTAGTTGCAACAGTGCTTGAATAGTGTATGAACAGTGGTCCTCACCTAACCTTGACGGTGGGGGACAAGGGCATTTAATGCCCGTCGCCGTCGACCCCAAAAGCGTCTGTCCATGCATCTCCGTTCGCCACGGCGGTAGCCTCGTCACCGCGGCTTGCCAGCGTGTCCCTCAGGCTGCACAGCCATCTGCCACGTGCCCCTGGAAGGGCCCCAGGGCGAAGCGTGGCCGAATGAGCTGGAGCGTAGGCACACAGTGTGAGCTTCCCCCGGCAAGCACCTTGCCGGGGCCGCTATCGTGCCGGGCCCGGAAGCTTGCCGCTTCCCGGGCCCTGCCGGGGCGCACGATGCGCCGCGATGTATCTTTTGCGCTATTATCCTTTGGCCTTCCTGGCAAGCACCTCTTGCCAGGGTCTTGTGCTGATATGATGTCCTTGAGCCTGGTGCGGCCTTCCCGGCAAGCTCCTCTTCCCGGGGTCTTGTCTCTTAACTTAGATACTTTGTTCTTGAATGGCTTCATAGGGACCAGAGCGGGCCTTGGCAAGCGCGTGGTAAGCCCTGCCGCGGGAAGCTGCTACTGCCCGTGCACAAGTTGGGGTACTAAGGTACCCCTACCTTAGTACACCGACAGCATCACGTCCAAGATTGGTAGACCGACTCCTGCCTGCATATACTACTATTACTCCACACATCGACCGCTATCCAGCATGCATCTAGTGTATTAAGTTTATGTAGAAATAGACCCCATCATTTTATCCTTAGTAGCAACGATACATACGTGTCGGTTCCCCTTCTGTCACTGGGATCAAGCACTATAAGATCAAACCCACTACAAAGCACCTCTTCCCATTGCAAGATAAATAGATCAAGTTGGCCAAACAAAACCCAAATGCCGGAGAAGAAATACGAGGCTATAAGAAATCATGCATATAAGAGATCAAAGAAGACTCAAATAACTTTCATGGATAAAAAATATAGATCTGATCACAAAGTTCATCGGATCCCAACAAACACACCACAAAAGAGTTATATCATATGGATCTCCAAGAGACCATTGTATTGATAATCAAAAGAGAGAGAGAGGAAGCCATCTAGCTACTAACTACGAATCTGTAGGTCTACAAGAAACTACTCACGCATCATCAAAGAGGCACCAAAGGAAGTGGTGAACCCCTCCATAACGGTGTCTAGATTGGATCTGGTGGTTCTGGACTTTGCGGCAGCTGGAATAGAATTTTGTCGACTCCCCTAGGGTTTCTGGAATATCTGAGTATTTATAGAGCGAAGAGGCGGTGCGGGAGGCCACCGAGGTGGGCACAACCCACCTGGGCGCGCCAGGGGGACAGGCGCGCCCTAGTGGGTTGTGCCCCCCTCGAGGCACCCCCAGGTGCAACTCTGGCCCATTGGGTGTCTTATGGCCCATAAAATTCTCCAAAAGGTTTCGCGGTGTTTGGACTCCATTTGATATTGATTTCATGTGTTGTAAAAAACTTGCAGAAAACAACAACCGACACTATGTTAATAGGTTAGTACCAAAAAATGATATAAAATGACTATAAAATGATTGTAAAACATCCAATAATCATAATATAATAGCATGGAACAATAAAAATTTACAGATACGTTGGAGACGCATCAAGAAACTCGACAAAGCTCACGTCATGTACGCGGCCAAGGAGGCGTACATGAGCTACGGCATGTGTATAGGCGGATCATTGACATGAGGAAGTGCCTCCTTCCCCAAAACGGCCAGGGATCCAGCCGGAAGAAGAGCAACGGCAAGCATCGTCGCAACAATAAGTTGATGATTAGATCCTCGTTTCTCCTAGTTTAGTATGCATGTAATTGCTTACTTTGGTGTGTGGAAATGTTATGTGTGTAGTCACTTGTATAATTCTATGCTTAATTTGGTTATGAAATGCTGTCTTTTTAAGTATATATGTTGATGCTCCGTAGACAGAGCGTAGATGTTGTGCGGACAAAGAAAATCACATCACCCACAAAGTAAACAATGGAACCCGTCGGTGATGTTTTCACCAATCACTCACAATTGTATACCAGCAACCGTTTGCTCACAACACACATGGCTTGTTAGCAGCAATCATCTGTGTTCTTATCAGTCTTCGCACACGTTTCCGATTACATACTTGTTTGCCGCGTATCACACACATCTTATTATGTTGAACCGTTTCTGTTCTCTTGTCTCAACGCCAACGGTTCATCCGAGTGAACCGCATGCCGTATATCACACACACCTTGATCTAGCTGACCGTTTCTTTTGTGTTGCCTAATCACAAACAGTTCATCCGAGTGAACCGTATGATGTATATCGCACACGCCTTCATCTGGCTACCCGTTTCTTTTGTTCTGCCTCATCACAAACAGGTAATTGAACTGAACCGTATGCCCTGCATCGCACACGCAACTAAAATATGAATCGTGTTTGATGCATCCACCACCGCAAATGTTTTATACCTTTTTTGACGTTTTTACACCACCGTTTGCGATTATTGCATCGCACATAGTTTCGTCGAAGGGTCTCTAATCGTAGTGTCACGTTAGCAGCATCCTGCACTAGTGACTCTCCAAAATTTCACATTCAAGCTTGATTCATTTGGACACTAATGTATATAAAAGCATGATTTCAGCAAGGTAAGGACTATAGGCACACTGTTGTAATAAATTTAAAAGCCTACTATTGATTTAGCATTAGCTCAGACTAAAATTCAGTTTTTTTTTGGAACGTAGACGCTAGAGGCGTCCGGCTTTAAATTAATAAAGCCATCAAGGCAACGTCATCACACACACATAATTCGTTATTACAGACCATAGGAAGTTTAAGCGAATAAGAACCTCCATGCCCTTCCAACAACTAACACATCAAAGTAGCACGGAAAGAGAATAGATCCAAAAACCGCAGCACCTAAGTGGCAGGAGGAGGGGCTCCATCATTTTGTCGTGTCAGCCTCGACACCGTCTTGATCTTCTCCATCACTGCTTGCATGTACTGCTCGTCACGCGCTTTCCCCAACGGCATCCACACTAAAATTCAGTTTACATACCTAATGCTTATTCCTGTTAGTATACGTGTTGAAGCAACAAAACCTGTCCTGTCCAATGTAGCACCAAAGTACTGTGCTATCAAATAAAGGAAATGACATTGCTGTGTGGATGAGAGGTTGCAGTATGGCACATTCAATATAGGTATTTGAAGAAATAAGTGCCAGCCATACGGAAAATTTGTTTCCTTCACGCAACTATATAGACGTCCCTACACATAATAGTAACCTGTGAAAATATGCATCGACTAAATACTACCCCCTCCGTCCCAAAATAAGTGACTCGACTTTGTACTAACTTTGTACTAATGAGTCACTTATTTTGGGATGGATGGAGTACATTACTTACCGTGGAATCCAAATCTAAACGACATATCATACATAATTATGTAAGTGTGTGTAAAGCAATATGATATATCTTTGCACAAATATTTCACAGACTAAATCTAAGGTAAAGGAAAGTTACCAAGGTCATCATTGATGTGATCAATTCAAATCTACCAAAACAATATAGGACCGAGGGTAATATACTAAAATAATCCTCCAAGAGTAGTTTCCCAGTTGTAAACATACCTAATTGAACAAGTCCAAGAGACATGTTACTTTTCAGCCATAAACGACCAACATGTTGCATCATGTACGTGCACACCCGACGTAATCAGCTAGCTTACGCTCCCCGGCCGACGCCGGCAGAGCCAAGGTGCAGTGGCTACCAACGGACCTTGCCCCAGATCTCAATGGATGCTAGCACTGGGTGTAGCAGACAACTGTCGGCGACGATGGTCGATGCAGGCTGCTCCCCGATGATGACCGGAGGCTGTGACCGTGGCTGCTGCACCTCCACGGCAGCCTCTGTCGGCTCGGGGACCTCAGGGAGCTCCGTGGGCGGCGGGACCTCAAGTGGTGGCGCGTTGTCTGCTCCCTCGGGCGGCCTGTCCTCCAGCGGCGGGGGCATCACGGCTCAGCGTAGTAGTAAATCTTGAGCCCGACCTTGCCGCAGAGGCGTGGATCCAGCTGAGTAGGCTGCGCTTCTCAAGCGGGATGTAACCGATGCCCTCCTTGCCGCAGCACGAGAACTGGGAGCCGTAGATGCAGATGTGGCCAATGAAGTGGTTCTTGCCACCGACCACTTCATCGGAGGGGTTGAAACAACAGTTGTGGAAGAGCCAGATGGAGGGTGGTGGCAACGGGTGGCGTGATTGGCGGCGGGATGCCGGGAGATCCTCCACGTCGCGCGCCTCTAGCGGCTTCGGACTGCCATGGCCAGATCGATCGATGAGGGAGGCGGCAGAGTAGAGGAAGGCCGCTTATGGGAGGAAGGTAAATGTGCAGCTAGGGATCACGACGAGATGGGTGCTGGCGTGCAGCTAGGTCATCGATCTCAATCTTTTTTCGAAGGGTTTTTTCACTGGTCTAGTGTGGAGGTGGGGTGGTGGTGGGAGGACCGGGGGAGAGACGAAAATAAACCGGACGAAGGTGGGAGGTAGGATGAAAATAAACCTGGAACGGAGACTACCAACTGCTCCACTTGGAGTAGAGATATTGTCGGTCACAATGATCGGTACGCACGGTGTCGTCTCATCTTTTTGACTCAGACTCTCAACTCGGCCGTGTGAGGGTTATGGTGGGGCATCGGGAGATTAACTATTAGTCGTACTATATCAAACATTGGTCATTGATGGTCACACATAAGATTAACTATTAGTCATACTCTATCATGAAGCACAAGTGCAGTCCTAAATTTCCAGAATTTTTAGAGTTACAGAAGCATGCGAAGTTTTCAGATTCCTACAGACTGTTTTGTTTTAGTGAGATTCTGTTTTCTATGTGTTGTTTGCTTATTTTGATGAATCTATGGCTAGTATGGGGGGGTATGAACCATGGAAAAGTTGGAATACAGTAGGTATTACACCAATATAAAATAAGAATAAGATGACCACAGTACCTTGAGTGGTTATTTGCTTTGTTTTACTAACGGAGCTCACGAGATTTCTGTTGAGTTTTGTGTTGTGAAGTTTTCAAGTTTTGGGTAATGATTTGATGGACTATGGAATAAGGAGTGGAAAGAGTCTAAGCTTGGGCAGGGCCAAGGCACCCCAAGGTAAAATTCAAGGACAACCAAGAGCCTAAGCTTGGGGATGCCCCGGGAAGGCATCCCCTCTTTCGTCTTTGTTTATCGGGAACTTTACTTGAGGCTATATTTTTATTCACCACATGATATGTGTTTTGCTTGGAGGTTCTTGTATGATATGATTCTTTTCTTTTTAGTTTGCCACAATCATACTTGTTGTACACACCTTTTAGAGGGACATGCTTCAATCGTGATTTATTAGAATACTCTATGTGCTTCACTTATATCTTTTGAGCTAGGCAATTTTGCTCTAGTGCTTCACTTATATCTTTTTAGAGCACGACGGTGGTTTTATTTTATAGAAATTGTTGAACTCTCTTGCTTCACTTATATTATTTTGAGAGTCCTTAAAAACAGCATGGTAATTTGCTTGGGTTATGAATTTAGTCCTATTAAGATAGGCATCCAAAGGAGATATAATAAAAACTTTCATATATAGAGCATTGAATACTATGAAAAGTTTGAATTCTTATAAATGTTTTGAGATGTTGAGATGGTAATATTAGAGTCATTCTAGTTCTAGTTTGTGAAGTCAAAGAAATAATTGTGTTAAGGTTTGTGATTCCCGTAGCATGCACGTACGGTCTCCTAACTATGTAACCAAATAGGAGCACATTGTATCTTGATTGTTTATCTTCGCATGAAGGTCGAGGGCACTCAATGGTTAACTCCTACCAACATCCCCCTAGGGGCATGCGTCGTAGTACTTTGCTTCGAGGGCTAATATTTTTTTCACAATAACTATGTGAGTTCTTTATGACTAATGTTGAGTCCATGGATCATACGCACTCTCACCCTTCCACCTTTCTAGCCACTCTAGTGCCACGCAACTTTCGCCGGTGCATCAAATCACCTTATAGCCTTCCTCAAAATAGCCACCATACCTACCTATTATGGCATTTCCATAGCCATTCCGAGATATATTGCCATGTAACTCCACCGTTTCGTTTATTATGACACCCATCATCATTGTCATATTGCTTTGCATGATCATGTAGTTAACATAGTATTTGTGGCAAAGCCACCGTTTATATTTTTTATACATGTTACTCTTGATCATTGCACATCCCGGTACACCGCCGGAGGCATCCATATAGAGTCATATCTTTGTTCTAGTATCGAGTTGTAATATCGAGTTGTAAGTAAATAAAAGTGTGATGATCATCATTATTAGAACATTGTCCCATGTGAGGTTATAAATAAAGAGACCAAAAGTGTCTCCAAAAAAAAGAAAAGGGTCTCCAAAAAAGAGGAGCCTAAAAAAGGGGGAAAAGGAAAAAAATGAGAGAAAAAGAGAGAAGGGACAATGTTACTATCCTTTTCCACACTTGTGCTTCAAACTAGCACCATGTTCTTCATGATAGAGAGTCTCCTATGTTGTCACTTTCATATACTAGTGGGAATTTTTCATTATAGAACTTGGCTTGTATATTCCAACGATGGGCTTTCATGAGCAAGCAAGTTGATGCACACCCACTAGTTTTCTTTTGAGCTTTCATACACTTATAGCACTAGTGCATCCGTTACATGGCAATCCCTACTCACTCACATTGATATCAATTGATGGACATCTCCATAGTTTATTGATTTGCCTAGTTGATGTGAGACTTTCTCCCTCCTTTTGTCTATCACCACCTTCTATTCCACCCATAGTGCTATGTCCATGGATCACGCTCATGTATTGCGTGAAGAGTTGAAAAGGTTTAAGAATGTGAAAGTATGAAAACAATTGCTTGGTTGACACTGGGTTGGGCATGATTTATACTTTGTGTTAAGAAGAGGGAGCATAAAAGACTATATGATTTTCTAGGGATAACTTTCTTTAGCTATGTTATTTTTTGAAGCTTTATAGATTGCTTTTAGTATGCTTGAAGTATTATTGTTTTGATATTGATAAACTTTTGTTTTGAGTCTTACGAATGTGAACATTCATGCCCCAATAAAGAAGTATTACATTGATAAATATGTTGCGTAGCATTCCACATCAAAAATTCTGTTTTATCATTTACCTACTCGAGGACGAGCAGGAATTAAGCTTGGGGACGCTTGATACGTCTCCAACGTATCTATACTTTTTGATTGTTCCACGCTATTATATTATCTATTTTGGATGTTTTATATGCATTAATATGCTATTTTATATTATTTTTGGAACTAACCTATTAATCTAGAGCCCAGTGCCAGTTTCTATTTTTTCCTTGTTTTTGAGTTTCGCAGAAAAGCAATATCAAACGGAGTCCAAACGAAACGAAACTTTACGAGGATTTTTCTTGGACCAGAAGACATCGAGAGGAGTTGGAGTACACGTCAGGGAAGCCACAAGGTGGCCACGAGGACGGAGGGCACGCCCCCCACCCTTGTGGGCCCCCAGTGACTCCATCGACCTATTTCTTCCGCCTATATATTCACGTATATTCCAGAAACCCTAGAGGAGGCATCGAAACCACTTTTCCACCGCCGTAAACTTCTGTATCCACGAGATCCCATATCCGGTACTCTCCCAGATGGGGATTCGGCCATGAAGGGCATCTACATCAACACCATCGCCCTTCCGATGAAGCATGAGTAGTTTACCACAGACCTACGGGTCCATAGCTAGTAGCTAGATGGCTTCTTCTCTCTCTTTAACCCTCAATTCCATGTTCTCCTCGATGTTCTTGGAGATTGATAACCCACAAGTGTAGGGGATCATTTGTAGCCTTTTTCGATAAGTAAGAGTGTCGAACCGAACGAGGAGCTAAAGGTAGAACAAATATCCCCTCAAGTTCTATCGACCACCGATACAACTCTACCCACACTTAAACTTTGCTTTACCTAAAACAAGTATGAAACTAGGAGTAGTTTGCGAGAATAAAACTACGAATAAATTGCAAGGCAGTAGAAGTGGATAGCTTTTGTCAACAAGAAAGTCATTTGTCCCTAGGTAATTGATAACAAGTACCGGTAATCATTCTTGCAATTTTATATGAGGGAGAGGCATGCGCTAACATACTTTCTCTACTTGGATGATATGCACTTATGATTGGAGCCCTAGCAAGCATCCGCAACTACTGAAGATCATTAAGGTCCTGAAACCCAACCATAGCATTAAGTATCAAGTCCTCTTTACTCCCACACGCCATAACCCACTTATCCGTGTTTAGGATGCTGTCACCCCCGCAACACCGACAATAAGCAAACCATGAACATATTGCAACACCCTACAGTGGGGTCCCCTCACGTTTGCACGAGACAGAGGGCACCATAGGACAACACCATAAATAAAATATACAATCATACCAACCAAGATCACGATTAACCCACAGGACAAAACATATCTACTCAAACATCATAGGATAACCATATAGCATTGGATAATAGTATGTAGAGTTGAGCACCATGTTTAAGTAGAGAATTACAACAGGAATAGAGAGGTTGCACCGCTGCATAGAGGGGGAGAAAGTTGGTGTTGACGGTAGCATGATTGTTGATGTAGATCGCCATCACGATCCTAGCCCCAGCGGCACTCCGGCGCCACTGAGAGAGAGGGGGGGGAGAGCCTCCCTCCTCCTTCTTCTTCCTTGGCCTCCTCCCTAGGTGTTAGGAGGGTCCCCTCTAGTCCATGGCCTCCATGGCGGCGGAGGGGCGAGAGCCCCTCCGAGATTGGATCTGTCTCTCCGTCCTCTTCTGTTTCGCGTTCCCAGATCTGGCCGAAAACCATTTCTTATATTCTCAGAGATCCGTAACTCCGATTGCGCCGAGATTTTAACACGATTTTTTTCCAGATATAAACTTCCTTGCACCCGAAGTAGAGCTCCAACCGACGTACGAGGTGAGCACAACCCACCACCACGCGCCTGGCACCTGGGGCGTGCCCTGATGTCTTGTGGGCTGTGTGGGCCTCCGTTTGTGTTGATTGCAAGTCCCAAAAATCACATATATTCCAAAATAATTCTCCATAAAATTTTATTGCATTTGGACTTCGTTTGATATGGATTTTCTACGAAACAAAAAACATGCAACAAGCAGGAACTGGCACTGGGCACTGAATCAATAGGTTAGTACAAATAAATCATATAAATTGTTGCCAAAAGTATGCAAAAGTTGAATAATATTAGCATGGAACAATCCAAAATTATAGATACGACGGAGACGTATCAGAGATCTATCCGATGTAATCTTCTTTTGCGGTGTGTCTGCCAAGTCCGATGAATTGTGGATTTATGATCATCTTATCTATGAATATTATTTGAGTCTTTTCTGAATTCTTATATGCATGATTTGATATATTTGTAATTCTCTTCGAACTATCGGTTTGTTTGGCCAAATAGATTGGTTTTTCTTGCAATGGGAGAAGTGCTTTGCTTTGGGTTCAATCTTGCAGTGCTCAATCCCAGTGACAAAAAGGGACATGACACATATTGTATTGTTGCCATTGAGGATAAAAAGATGGGGTTTTCATCATATTTCTTGAGTTAATTCCGCTACATGATGTCATCTTACTTAATGCGTTACTCTATTCTTTATGAACTTAATACTCTAGATGCAGAATCGTTTCGGTCGATGTGTGGAGTAATAGTAGTAGATGCAGGCAGGAGTCGGTCTAATTGACATGGACGTGATGCCTATATTCATGATCATTGCTTTGGATATCCTCACAATTATGCGCTCATCTATCAATTGTGTGACAGTAATTTGTCTACCCACCGTAATATTTTCTATCTTGAGAGAAGCCTCTAGTGAAACCTATGCCCCCCGGGTCTATTTTCCATCATATAAGTTTCCAATCTACAATATTTGTTTCCGATCTACTATTTTGCAATCTTTTACTTTCCAATCTATAAACAAAAAATACCAAAAATATTTACTTTAGAGTTTATCTATCGCTATCAGATCTCACTTTTGCAAATAACCGTGAAGGGATTGACATCCCCTTTATAGCGTTTGGTGCAAGTTGTTTGATTGTTTGTGTAGGTATTTGGCGATTTGCGTGTTGTCTCCTACTGGATTGATACCTTGGTTCTCAAACTGAGGGAAATACTTACTCTCCTTTGCTGCATCACCCTTTCCTCTTCAAGGGAAAAACCAACGCAAGGTCAAGATGTAGCAAAGGGCGCTGGACACCACGTGGTGCGCTTTTGTGTCGCCACGTGTCGCATGTTGGCGCGCCCTCCAAGAAAACATTATTTTTTTACATCATCATGAAAAAAACATTGATTTGTTTCTACGTGAAGCATAATTGTGTTTTCAGTCAAGCACAGATGTGCTTCCCGAAAGTGAATTTTTTTTTGTGTTTCACGGAAAAGTACAGTCATGCTTCCCGCGGAAGTAACACAACCATGCTTCTCAGAAAGTGAACAACGTAGTTGTGCTTCCAGTGAAAGCACAATTGTGCTTTGGGGGGGGGGGGAGGCATAATTATGCTTCTGGAAATTGAAAATCACATCGGTGCATTTCAAGCACAACGATGTGCTTCCCGAAAAGTGAAAAATCATAGTTGTGGTTCTGAAAAAGTGAAAAGGCCCAGTTGTGTTTTTTTCGAAAAATATCACTTGTGCTTCCGATTTCTAAGTTTTTCATGTTTTCCTGTTTTTATTTTTGTTTTTTTGTAGTTTTTCTTTATTTGGTTTTCCGTTTTTTCCTTTCTAATTTTTTGTTTCCCATTTTTCAGAATCAAAAAATTTGTCCAAACACATTGACATTGATTCTAATTTTGAAGATTTCGAAGCGAGAATCACAATGATGCAAATTGTTCGTGATTTGGACGCACGATTTAAGAGATAAAATGTTTGAAAAAATGAATGAGCGAAAAAAACACAAAACTCCCAAGTTGCAACAAGTGTCACATAACCAATGCGTCACTTGTCACCACGAGGGGAAGTGGGAGTGACCTTTGCAAGGTATACCCTCCAACCATTCATTCCTTAATAACTATCATGAAGCAACAATTCGAAGCAAACATCGATTTGGTGTACTTAAACACCCAGAGATCCACTTTGGCCATACATGCCTAAATGAATCGTTGTTTTTGTTGCTCGATAGCACATTAGGTTAAATCTCTTAGAATGACTGAGAGGGTGGTTTGGGGGGCTAAATCCTGATGTGTGAGCTAAGCTAATTCACTTTCTCGATGGGACGAGGAAAGTATATACGTTAGGGGTAGAGTGTCACCTTGACATGGTCAAAGCCATCAGTTCAAGCCAAATTATCCCTAAACATAGTGTGAAAAAGGCAGACCGGTTTTGGGGTAGAGTGTCACCTTGATGATGACTTCAAATTTTTGGCCCCAAATCACCAAAAATGGCGGACCGGTTTTGGGGGACTTATATGAAAATAGCTATAATATTAAAATTTTAGTTCATTTTTTGACTTGGAGTGTTATTTAATTTTGAAAATGTTTTTATTATTATCGTTCAATATGAAATAGTGTCTCTAGGCCCCGGGTTAAGCTAGGGCTTGGTGTTTTAGGTTGGGCTTTGCATGGTCCGACCTGTGAATCAATGCTCAGGTTTAGTTTAGGAATGTGCAATGGAGGATAGCTCTTGGTGGAAATTAAGCTTAAGTGAGTGGTTAGTGTGATACGCACACTAGCGACTGAAACGTGTTGTGATAATCCAAGGAAGGTGATTAGCATGGTGAGAGTGAGTTGTAGAGGTGTTGAAAATGAGCGAGATTTTGGAGAGCAGAGAGTCGGGATTACTCCAGTAGAACCGACAACAATTCTATGCGTGGTTATGTCTAGTGAGCACTTTCTTTCCCGGAGGGTAGATTCAACCGGGATCTGATGGGGAATGAAGCATGAAAATTAAAAAAATCCTACGAACACCCAAGATATAATCTAGGAGATGCATGGCAACGAGAGGGGAGTGTGTCTACACACCCTTGTATACAGAAAGCAGAAGCATATATAACACGTTTGATGTAATCGTACTCTTCGCGATCTGATCACGATCCAATCTGATCTAGCGCCGAACGGACGACACCTTCACGTTTAGTACACGTGCGGCTCGGTGACGTCTCCTCATTCTTGATCCAGTAAGAAACAGAGGAGAAGTAGAAGGGATTTCAACCAACACGACGACATGGTGGAGATGGTGGCGGTGCTCTGCCGGCAGGGCTCTACCAAACGCTGCTGGAAGTAATCTGAGGAGAAAATAGAGTTATGGGAGAGGTAGGGCTGCCGTCGGGTCATGGAAATCTGTGTGTACATCCCCTTCCTCTCCCCCACTATATATAGGAGGCAATTGGGAGAGTTGGGGCACCCTAGCCCTCCTTCAAGTAGGGGAGGTGACCAAGGTCGGAGTCCTCCCTCTCTAAGGCACCTAGGTTGTACCTCCCCCCTTAGGACTCTTCCTCCTCCACCTCTCCTTGGCGCATGAGCCTCTTGGGGATGGTGCCCCTGGCCCATATAGGCCAAGGCGCACCCCTACAACCCATGTGGGCCTCCAGGGCAGGTGGACCCCTGGACACCTTTCGACATTCCCGGTACACTGTCGGTAATGCCCGAAACTTTTCCGGCAACCAAAACGAGACTTCTCATATATAAATCCTTACCTTCACACCATTCCAGAGTTCCTCATGACATCTTGGATCTCATTCGGGACTTCAAGCAACATTCTGTTACCAATGCACATATCTCGATTCTGCTCTAGCATCATTAACTATTAAGCATGTGGACCCTACAGGTTCAAGAATCATGTAGACATGACGGAGACACCTCTTTGGTCAACAATCAATAGTTGGACCTGGATGTCCGTATTTTTTCCTACATATTCAATGAATATATTTATCCGTTGAACCACGATGTCAAGGATTGAGTTAATCCCATATGCAATTCCCTTTATGGCGATATGTTACTTGCCCGAGATTCGATCGTCGGTATCTCCATACCTAGTTCAATATCATTGCCGGCAAGTCTCTTTACTTGTTTTGTAATACAAGATCCCCTGACTAGCTCATTAGTCACATCGCTTGCAAGCGCTTTGTGATGTTGTATTACTGACAGGGCCCAGAGATATCTCTCCGTCACTTGGAGTTACAAATCCCAGTCTCGATCCATGCCAACCCATCAAACACCTTCGGAGATACCTGTAGAGCACATTTATGATCACCCAATTACAAAGTGATGTTTGATAGCACTCAAGGCATTCCTCTGGTATATGGGAGTTGCATCATCTCATGGTTTTAGGAATAGATACTTGACATGACGAAATTTGTACAAAAAACTAAAGTGATATGATCCATAGTGCACATCACCACTGCGTGCTGTTCATCGACAATACTCATCATCATCAACAGTGTCGCATCATCATCCGCAGTGCACATCACCACCTACAACATCTCTTGTCCCCTGGGCATTTGTTGATAAAAGACCCAACGGTCTCCTCGCATCGGCATGCTCGCCACTGCTCGTTCTTGCCTTGTCCACGAAATCTCCCATGGTCCTGCACCTCGCGTGACCACACACAGAGGAGCACCACCTCGCGTGGCCTCGATGGACCATCATACCTCGTCGGCAGGCATCTGGCCACCTCTTCTTCGCTCTTCACCTTCCTAACCTTATGTGCGCCATCACAGAAGTGGTGTAGTGCCCCGCGTGCACCACCACTACTAGCCCGCCATCCTCCACGGTCTCCTCCCACTCGGCGTTGGCTCCGCCGTCGTCCGCTCCAGCGACGTCCTCGTCCTCTTGGACCGCGACGCCGGTACTCCACCCGAGGGGGATTTGATCACGGAGGGCACTTACATCAACCTTGCTGCCCTTCCGATGATGTGTGAGTAGTTTACCATAGACCTATGGGTCCATAGCTAGTAGCTCGGTGGCTTCTTCTCTCTCTTTGATCTTCAATATAATGTTCTCCTCGATGTTCTTGGAGATATATTTGATGTAATCTTATTTTGCGGTGCGTTTGTTGAGATCCGGTGAATTATGGGTTTATGAACGGATTATCTATGAATATTATTTGAGTCTTCTCTGAATTTTTTATGCATGATTAAAATAGCTTTCTATTTCTCCCCGATCTATTGATTTAGTTTGGCCAACTAGATTGATTTTCTTGCAATGGGAGAGGTGCTGTTCAATCTTGTGATATCCTCACCTAGTGACTGAAAGGGTAGCGAGGCACATATTTGTATTGTTGCCAGTAAGGATAAAAAGGTGGGTTTTATTCATATTTATTGGATCTGTCCCTCTACATTATGTCATGTTTCTTAAGGCGTTACTCCATTCTTGTTAACTTAATACACTAGATGCATGTTGGATAGCTGTCAATGTGTGGAGTAATAGTAGTAGATGCAGGAAGGAGTCGGTCTACTTGTCACGGACGTGATGCCTATATTCATGATCATTGCCTTGGATGTCATCATAATTATTCGCTTTTCTATCAATTGCTCAACAGTAATTTGTTTACCTACCGTATGCGTTCTTTCAAGAGAGAAGCCTCTAGTGAAAACTATGGCCCCCGGGTCTATTTTTATCATATCATTTTCATATATATAAAATGAAAAACACAAAATACCTTGCATCAATTTATTTACCTTTACTTTATTTTTCTCTTTTATTTATCTTTTATACCTATCTCTATCAGATCTCATCCTAGCAAGTAACAGTGAAGGGATTGACAACCCCTTTATCGTGTTGGGTGCAAGTATTTGTTTGTTTGCGTAGGTGCAACTATTGGTGACTTGTGTGTTCCTCCTACTGGATTGATACCTGATGGAAATATGCCATAGAGGCAATAATAAAATGGTTATTATTATATTTCCTTATTCATGATAAAGGTTTATTATTCATGCTAGAATTGTATTGATCGGAAACCTTAATACATGTGTGAATACATAGACAGATGCCATGTCCCTAGTGAGCCTCTACTAGACTAGCCCGTTGATCAAAGATGGTTAAGGTTTCCTAACCATGGACATGAGTTGTCATTCGATAACGGGATAACATCATTAGGAGAGTGATGTGATGGACAAGACCCACCCGTTAGCTTAACATAATGATCGTTCAGTTTTATAGCTATTGCTTTCTTCATGTCAAATACATATTCCTTCGACTATGAGATTATGCAACTCCCGAATACCGGAGGAATGCATTGTGTGCTGTCAAATGTCACGACATAACTAGGTGATTATAATGATGCTCTACAGGTATCTCCGTAGGTGTTTGTTGAGTTGGCATAGATCAAGATTAAGATTTGTCACTCCAAGTATCGGAGAGGTATCTCTAGGCCCTCTCGGTAATACACATCATAATAAGCCTTGCAAGCAAATGACTAATGAGTTAGTCTTCTGATGATGTATTATGGAACGAGTAAAGAGACTTGCCGGTAATGAGATTGAACTAGGTATGAAGATACCGACGATCGAATCTTGGGCAAGTAACATACCAATGGACAAAAGGAATAACGCATGTTGTCATGATGGTTCGACCGATAAAGATCTTCGTTGAATATGCAGAAGTGATCATCTAGGTTCTGCTATTGGTTATTGACTAGAGAATTGTCTCGGTCATGTCTACATAGTTGTCGAACCCGTAGGGTCCGCACGGTTAATGTTTGATGATAATATTGTATTATATGAGTTATGTGATTTGGTGACTGAATTTTGTTCGGCGTCCCGAATGAGATCATGGACATGACGAGGAGTCTCTAAATGGTCGAGAGGTAAAGATTGATATATAGGACGATGGTATTCGTACACCGGAAGTGTTTCGAAGGGTACCGGGTACATATAGGGTCACCGGAAGGGGTTCCGGGCACCCCCGGCAAAGATATGGGCTTAATGGGCCAAGGGAGGGACATACCAGCCCACATGGGGTTGGCAAGCCCCTCCACCAGGCCGGACAGCCCTAGGAAAAGGAAAGGGGGAGGGCAAGTCCCTCCTTCCTTCCCCTCCTCAAGGGAGAAAGGAAGGGGGGGGCGCCACCTCCCCCTCCCATCCCTTGGCGCATAACCAAGGAAGGGGGAGGCTGAACCAGGGCAGGAGCCCAAGTGGGATTTGGCCCCACTTGGGGCGCCCCTTGGCCTCTCTCCTCTCCCTCCCACCAATATATATGAGAAGGGAGGCGCCTAGAACGGACATGACATCAATTGTTAGTCGTGTGCGGTGCCCCCCTCCACAGATTACACCCTCGATCATATTCTCATGGTGCTTAGGCGAAGCCCTGCGAAGACCACTTCAACATCACAGTCACCACACTGTCGTGCTGACAGAACTCATCTACTTCCTCGACATCTTGCTGGATCAAGAGGACGAGGGACGCCATCGAGCTGAATGTGTGCAAAACTCGGGGGTGCCGTATGTCCGGTGCTTGATCTGTCGGAGCTAGAAGAAGTTTGACTAAATCAACCGTGTTGTCAAACGCTTTCGCTTTCAGTCTATGAGGGTACGTAGACACACTCTCCCCGCTCGTTGCTATGCATCTCCTAGATAGATCTTGCATGTGCGTAGGAATTTTTTTGAAATTGCATGCTACGTTCCCCAACAGTTGCATCAGAGCCAGGTTTATGCGTATATGATATGCACGAGTACACCACAAAGAGTTGTAGGCAGTGATAGTCATTCTGCTTACCACCAGCGTCTTATTTTGATTTGGTGGTATTGCGGGATGAAGCGGCCCGAACCAACCTTACATTACCGCGTTCATGAGACCGGGTACACCGACAGACATGCAACTAGTTTTGCATAGAGGTGGCTGGCGGGTGTCTGTTTCTCCTACTTTAGTTGAATCGAATTTGACTGCGGTCGGTCCTTGAAGGAGGTTAAAACATCAAACTTGACGGAACACTGTTGTGGTTTTGTGCCGTAGGTAAGGAAGGTTCTTGCTAGAAGCCCGTAACAGCCACGTAAAACTTGCAACAACAAAGTAGAGGACATATAACTTGTTGTTGCAGGGCATGTTGTGATGTGATATGGTCAAAACATGATGTGATAAAACGTTATTGTATGAGATGATCATGTTTTGTAAGATGTCTGACAACCGGCAGGAGCCTTATGGTTGTCTCTTTACTGTATGAAATGCAAACGCCATGCAATAGCTTTACTTTATCACTGTGAGTTAGCGATAGTTGTAGAAGCAATAGTTGGCGAGACGACCACGATGCTATGATGGAGATCAAGGTGTCGAGCCGATGACGATGGAGATCATGTCGATGCTTTGGAGATGGAGATCAAAAACACAAGATGATGATGTCCATATCATGTCACATATTTTTTGCACGTGATTTTTATCTTTTATGCATCTTATTTTGCATAGTACGGTGATGGGCCTCTAACCCCTCGTTGGTTACCCCAAGTGGAAGGTGTGAGATGCAGTGTTGTGGAAGTTTTTCCCTTAGCAAAGATGCCAAGGATCGAATCCCCAGAGACTCCTAGGTTCAACAAGTAGGTGTCAACTGCTAACGGCGCCAGATATTAGCAATCAACGTGGACCTGCACACAGATACAAATAACTTTGCTCCCAACGAGTACAGAGAGGTTGTCAATCCCTCCGGCCTTGTAGTTCACAAAGAATTAAACGCAAATGATAGTAGTGATAGATAATGTTTGCAATAGTAAGTAAATAGCGGAAAAGTAAATACCGGATGTGATTAATGATGGTAATATGGACCGGAGTCTCATGATGTTCACTAGTGATGTCTCTCTCCCAAAAGACGATAAAACAGCTATGTGAGGTAAACGAATTACAGCTGGGCAACTGACAGGACCACGAACGCAAACCAATGCTGACTACATTGCAAGAAAGGTTGAGGTTCAAAGCATGGGCGGTACGCCAAAGTAAGTAGACCGAAATCCATCAATATCTACTACTAATCATCCACCTTGAGATATCTATCCAGAACATCTCGCTGGTATTAAGTTGCGAGCCCCACCCATAGTGTAAACTCAATGCAACAGACAACTGCATTAAAAGAAATTTTCGTAAAGTAAACAATCCTTGCACCCGCGGGCACAAGCACCGTTGTTTTCCCCCTTGTGGCAACATCACATCCCCTATACTCATGTTTCTGTCACTCAAGCTAGTCATCGAGGGGCATGAACCCACAATCGAGCATAACGTTCCCTCTTGGAGTCACTACCTATTACTTGGCCAAAGCAATAAATAACAACGGAGAACATGCAAGAATTACTTATGAACATAAATATAAAAGAAGTAGATCAAATATATTACTCAATCACAATCTGAACATAATCTCATAATCCATCGGATCCCAGCAAACTCATCATAGCAACAGCATAAGGATTACATATGTGCCTCGATCATGTAGGGCAGCTCACGAGGACTAATTAGTGAAGCACAAGAATGGGAGGAGAACATCACATAGCTAATGGTCATGGACTCATGGTCCAAGGGAGACTACTCACAACTCATCCGGGAGGCGTCCATGGTGGTGGAGAGGCTCCCGATGATGATCCTCCCCTTCGGCAGGGTGCCGGGAAGAGTTTTCCTGGTGCTCCCGATCTTGGAAGCGGCGGCGGTGGCGGAACAGAGATGAAATCGCGAAAAAGAGTTCCCGTCTCGAGGGTTTCGAAGGACGCTCTAAATATATGCCAAAGGGGGGCACCAGACGGGGCTCGGGGGGCCCATGCGCCCCCCCGACGCGGC